>CM042889.1:0-681897 GCA_023653495.1 Melastoma candidum | reverse complement strand
GTTTCCGTTATCTCAGTTTTAGTTAGTGATTGATTGTTTTCATTCCTGTCCTTAATTTATTTTTTTTTTCTATTCAAGAAGGAATAATGGATTTGGTTTCTTTTGCAATGCTTCTTTTCATTTCTCAGTTTCAAATTTTACTGCATGCTTCATTTTAGTTTACTGGTATGGTTAGATGAGAATGTGTCGTAGTAGGAGAGATTTAAGAGATTCTTATAAGCCCATTTATCCGACTAAATGGAAATAAATAAATAAATAGCTTGGGCAAGTTGATTGCTATTGGTTAAAAAAAACCATGAACATGATTGATTTTGCAGGTTTTATTTCTATTTTTAAAGAGTACGACTGATTGCATAATTTGTCGACGTATGGCGCATCATCATCACCATCCTATTGAAGTGACGAACAGACAAAAACCCAGAAACATCATACAACAATTACACATTCCTCCTTGGAACTCCCTTCATCTTCGACCTTTTCCAGCTACCGGTTTCCAGTTGGATGACCATTCGGACCAGCCAGAGGGGCCTTCCCATTTCCAGCACCATGTATCCCAACGATATCCCCATCCCCATCCCGCTCCCGAAACCCAACGCCGCGTACTCCCACACCATCCACCCCCCGCCTTCCTTCTTTCCATCATCCTTTCCTTCCAACGGTGGCTGTGCTTTCTTATTTCCCTGATCGCACGATCTCATGAGCGGAATCCCACATAGTCCGGGATTTCCTTTGAATGAACTATTCGGAAAGGTGTCGATGTGTCCTCCGGATGGTATAGGCCCCGTGAAGTTGTTCCATGAGAGGTCCAAAAATCCAAGGTATGTCAGCTTCACCAATTCCTTTGGAATTTTTCCTATCAGATGGTTAAAAGAGAGGTCCAGTGATTCCAGATTTGTCAAGTTCCCGACGGATGAAGGGATCGACCCCGTGAAGAGGTTGTGAGCGAAATTCAGACCTTTGAGCGATTTCAGTAATCCAATGTTTTTAGGAATCTCTCCATGAAAGTGATTACTCGATAAGTCGAGCATCGCAAAATGGACATTGATCTGCACCATTTCCATGTCGATCCCTTTCAAGTCGATCATCACCGAGTAAAATTCCACAATCCCATTATTTAGCCGTAGATATTGTTCGCCAAAATCGTAATTATTGTCTCTTGTCATGGCGAACATTTCGGTGACGAATTCATCTTGGAGATTTCCATCGAAACTATTGTGGGAGAGGTCCATGATGCGTGCCATGGGGAAAGGATGATTTTCCTTGGAAATAATAACACGACCATGGAAATGGTTGGATCTTAAACTGAGCACCTTCAATGGGAGATCCCCCAACCAATTGGGGAATGAATCCTCTATTTTATTGTTGCCAACATCCAAAACTTCCAATTGTTTACAATGGGATAGAGATCTCGGCAATGGGCCCTCGAATTGATTTCCGCTGAGATCAAGTGACGTCAACATACTTCTTTCATGAAAAATCTCTGAAATCTGACCCCGAAACTCATTTGCCCGAAGGTTCATGATTGCAAGACCCCTTGTGACGTTTTTCAAGCAGTCAGGCAGGACCCCAGTGAGACTATTATTTGACAAGTCTAGCAACAGAAGATCGGTGGCATTGCATAGTAGTGAAGAGAGGCTCCCAGAAAAATGATTATTGGAAACTGAATAATAATAGACAGTCGCGGTTGGAACTGGAAGAGGGCCTTCGAATTTGTTGTCAGATAGATCAATCAAAGAAAGGAAAGCTGACTGGAGAAAGATGTCTGGAGGCCACTGACCTACAAAGTTGTTGGCCCGCAAATTAATATGAGAAATGGACGACGCAGGTAACCAAGTGGGTGGAGCACCAAGGATGCTGTTGTAGCTGACATCAAGATCCTCGAAAGATGTGCAATTGGCCAAGGACGTGGGCAACGGCCCACTCAATAAATTGCGGCTCAAGTATAACCCTTGTAATTTCGTAAGATTGCCGAGACACTGAGGAATTACACCTGTCAAATAATTTGCACTCAAGGCTATGGAGGACAGAGAAGTTAGTTGGCAAATGGATGGAGGGATACTTCCCTTGATAAGATTAAATTCAAGATCCAATACTTCCAAGGTGTCAATTCCGATGCTCCAGAGCCAACTGGGTATCTCTTGAATCCTGTTTTTCCAGAGGGAAATACGTCTCAGTTCCTTTGAGCGAGACAAGAAGGAAGGGAACTTGCTCATATTGCAACTATCCATATTCAATCCTTGTAGCTTCGGCAATGAGGACCCGTGGTTTGCATCCTCACCCAAAACGGAGAGCCCAGACAAATAGAGGAACTGGAGATCCTCTAGGGTTGACAATATCCCCAAGTCAATCGTGAAATTGTTCTCCCCAAGCTCCAGGAAAGTCAATTGTGAGAGGTTTCCAATTGAATTGGGAACTGCTCCCGTGAAATTGTTCCTCGATAGTTCCAGGGATGTCAATCGTGAGAGGTTTCCGATTGAATTGGGAACTGCTCCCGTGAGATTGTTCCTCGAGAGAACCAAGTGAGTCAATCGCGAGAGGTTTCCAATTGAATTGGGAACTGCTCCGGAGAAAGAGCAACCAAAGAGGGACAGATAATCAAGCCTGGGACTCCACTTGGATTTGGGAAGGGTGCCGGTCAAATGGTCATTCCACGATGTGTCAATCACTTGTAGATTCGGCAACCCAAAGATAAATTCCGGAAATTTCCCTCCCAACGAACAATCTGAAAGCTTGAGGGAAATCAAAGAAGAAGATAAGTTCATAAAGGATGTAGGAGTGACCGTGGACATATTGACAGCCCCGAGATTGAGTTCCTCCAACTGAGTCAGGTTGCTGACGAGCATTCTCATGGTATGATCTTGCATCTCCAACATATAATTATCCAACAAATAATTATCAGAGAGATCGAGGGAAACCATCTTCAACAATAGTGAGATTTTGGTCGGTAGGATGCCTGAAATGTTCGAATAGGAGAGATTGAGGTATTC
Source organism: Melastoma candidum (assembly GCA_023653495.1). Classification (NCBI taxonomy): domain Eukaryota; kingdom Viridiplantae; phylum Streptophyta; class Magnoliopsida; order Myrtales; family Melastomataceae; genus Melastoma; species Melastoma candidum. Next base: position 678,910 of record CM042889.1, on the reverse strand, counting down.
CAGTCGCGTGAACAAGCCAATCTCTGGTGGGATGGATGAGCGAAGGAGGTCATTTCCAGCAAGGCTGAGGTGACGAAGGTGGTGAAGAGAAAACAGGGGGCTGCTGGAATTGATGAAGCCACAAAGCCTGGCACAGGTCAAGTCGAGGCCGACGACGTCACCAGTGGAATTGTCGCAGTTGATGCCGTCCCAGGAGCAGCAATCCTTATCCTCCCTCCATGAGGCAACTTCAGGGTAGGAAGCATTCTGATGGTAACAATCGACGGCAGGGAAGGGGTACCCAAAGGAGTAGCTTGGATCATTGATAGAGAAGGGACGTATAAAACGAAGCAAGGCGTCTCTCTGGGCAGGATCACAGGAGGTGGAAGGGGAAGCCAAGAGGAGGAGGTGATTGGGATGATAAGTGAGTAAAAATAAGAAGCAGAGGATGATGATGATGATGAAACCACCTGCATCTTGTCTCATTTTTGGGCAAATTTTGTTACTCAATGCTCCTATACCTGTAGGTATTTAAAAAAAAAAAAGACTAATTTTTGTTTTGAAGGAGGATGTAGAGAGGTCATCTCCATCGACCTGCACCCACACGCAAAAACACTTGATATTTCTCAGAAAGCAGCAACTTCCGTCTCACGTTTGCCCACCAAGAGTCAAAGTCTTTGGGAGACGGCAGGCAACACGCTTAATTACTAATAATTGGCCCACAGCAACACTGGTGACCCCAGCTTAATTACTAATAATTACCACGCTTAATCGGAGACGGCTGATAAATGTAACTTCATCTCTCGACCTGCAAAACATTCCCCATTTTTTCTTTATCTCTTCGCAATCTACTCGGGTAGATAAAATATGTCATGCAGATGGAATCAATCATTCTTTTGGATGAACACCCTATTCAGATAAATAGATAGAAGGTCCCAAGAGATTGTTGCTACCACGCACAGCGCACGAGTTTCCCACAAACCAGATAGCACGCGAGAAAGTCTCGAGAGAGGCGTTGGGAATATCCTTGCTTCCCACTTTTCTGCGTGGCTTATCGGTAGTCTCTTGTGGCTCAGTTGTAGCTCTCACAAGGTGGTGGACTCCTACTGATTGAGGTGGTTGATAAACCACTGTTGGCAAGGCATTGCAGGACTCCCTCTTTCGACCGTCGCGTGAAAGTAATATAGGCCAAAATCATTTTGCCTGCCATCACCGGATGACTGCACCCGAGGGCCTTTGCGAACAACATAAATGACCAACCCCTAACTTTTAGCCTAGGAAATCACAGTTGCTAGTTGATTAAGGTTGTCTGCACACTCAAAGGAAAGTATTAATTATTTTCTGATACCATCCAAACAGGAAAAGTAATCAGAATGAGTATACTAAATTATTTTATGTGGGACTTTGAATAACATCAATGTAACTGCATACAAGTAACATATGATAATTAATCATTATTCGGTGTACATAATATTTTACTAAATGTGCATATAAGTGGGGACTGGACAAAGACTTTATGAAGGCTCTAGAGGTCATCCCCCCAACCACAACATTTTATTCTCGGAAAGCAACCCTGTCTCACGTTTGTCCACCAGAGACAAACAAAGTCTCCCTGTGTTTCCATCCGACATAAATGGCTGATGGCTAAGACGAGATCAATGTCTTCTTACCCCGTCGGAGACGGTAACGACGCTTAACTTACCGTGAACGACGGGATGTATGATGCTGTCAAGGTAAGAAGAATATTATTCCATGAAAATTGACTATTCCAAGTTGTTCGTCTAAGTCATTCGTGAACTATATATTTGAAGTTTTGGATATTTTTTTCTGTTAATTTGCAAAAAGACTCTCTTCCAAATTAACAGAAATTACAGAGATTCAATGGCCGTCAGTCACTAGTGACCTTGATCTACTTTATTTGTTTTTGGAATTCGTTGTTTATTCCTCGTTTAATCTTTTCCCGGAGACTACATCCTCGAACCACTGTTTCGTTTGCCAAATATATTCTCGACGTGTTTGAATGTTCTATAAAGTTTTTTTAATTTAGGAAGATTAATCATCGCGAACGCCTGATAGAACCAACCATAGTCGTTAGAAGAAGGGCTGACTTGATGTTCCCAATCGTAATGAGACATAGGCATGTACGCGCGCCTTCCGGCCTAGCACGCGCGCGGCGGTTCGGACGACCCAAGGATCCGGGTCCGCTCCCCTAGAGTCTTCTGGTCGGCGTCGCGACTCGAGCGTCGAACGCTGCGGAAAAGACCAGGGTAATCCCTCCTTCGATTCCTGACCGGGTCTGCCCAGACTCTTCGCCGATCGTCTCCATGCTCCTTAAGAGGCGACGGGCAAAAAGAAGCGCATGGCCCGAGGAGGAAGCTTCAGGAGGTTCCAAGAGCGGCTCGTGTCGTCAGTCCCTCATCCAAAATGACTTCATAAAATGTGTTATTGTTTAACATAGGTAAACTATTACGGAGTCGCCACCGACTTAATTATAAAAGCTTGGTTTAAGTCGGAAAACCAGAGTAGATTCGGGGATTCCTAATTACTAACTCTTACATCTAAACATGCGAAAAAGGTGGCGTTTACTCCGAAAAATTTATTTCTAATTAATGGGTGTTGGACCCGAACTTATGTTTATTTGTTTTATAAACCGCATGCGACGATAAACCTATGGGCCTAAAACATGCGGGCAGGCACAGACAATTATTGAGATCAAAGGGAGCGGGGAAGGATGGTGATCGTAGGCCTATGCACTTAGGCCCACGACTCGTTACATGTGGAAATATAAAAAAACGGGAGGCCTGCACCTCCCTCATGTACCTGAGGCTCGACTAGTGGGGGGGTTATATTGGCGTTGAGTTAGTCAATTGGGGCCACTTTAGTGAACCTTCCACCGTGTTGAGATCGCCTTGTCGATTTTCCCGAAATTCTCGTTTTAATTTTCCATGCAAAATAAACCAAGAAATTTGTTAGAAAGTTCTTAAATAAAGTAGATCAATACTTAAAATTAACTTAAAGATGAGTTTGATTTTTGTATTCTATGTCTCTTATGTAAAACAATAAAAAATGCTTAAAGAAACGTACGTGAAGAAAACGTAATATGATCAAATAACTAAATTTATGCAACTATTATAAATTATAGTCATTAATCAGAGACATTCATTCATAAAAGTTGACCTTTAATTGAAATAGTCCCTACTGTTTAAAGTCATGTTAGCTAAATTCACATATTTTTTTATCAAAACACGTGCGGACGAAATCTATGTTTTAATAATAATAATAATAATAATAATAATAATAATAATAATAATAATAATAATAATAAATAAAAATTGATTGATTGATGCATCGAAAGAATGATCAGGGCACTAAAACAAATCAGTCAATATTTATTAAAAAGAGAATAGTGAGGACATCAAAAATTAAATTTTGGGATATTTTAATAATAATGACAACAATAGTGGTGAAGGTAACACAGCAGACACCATCTAACTTAAAAATGGGCTAATTAAAGATTATTGAAGTCTAAAAGCTCCAAGTAAAGAATGTAACCACAAACATACGAAGAACTACGAATGGAAAAAAAGTAAAAATTAGATAAAAATATGATTTAGAGGGGTGACAAAACGTAACAAAAGAGCACGTATTTTAACCACGTTCAAACGTTTAACTGCTGACTTGGGATTCGAAATGCTGAACCTGAACAATTACTGTAAGAATAAACAGATTTGATAAATAATAAAATGACAAAAGTACAAATCTTTACCTTCCAACAGGGGCTCTCTTTTACGAAGCTTCATCCGTGCTAGGAGTTTTGTCTCTCTCCCGCAGCTTGACCCAGGTGAGATCGAAGCGAGACGACGAGGAGTTTGCTTCTGCACGACGATGGCTTGGCTGCTCCACCGCTGAAGATGATGCTGGAGGGGGAAAAAGTGAGTCGAATAACCGTTGCGTGGGTCTGCTCCGCCATGGGTTTGGAAGTGTCGAAGAGGAGGGATGCTGGTTCGTCACCAATCACTGAACTCATCGAGTGGGCTGCCACCGTGAGGCTTGGGGGATGCCTCCGTTGCTCGGGGACGCCGGAAGGGGAGAGCTCCTATTGGGTGCGCCGAAGACGCCGGATGAAGGAAGGCTGAGGTAGGTTCGTCGAGACTGCCGTGGGGTTGTAGACTGAGGACGGCCGTTGGTCCTAGACGCCGAGGAGAGGTGTGCTTCTCGATTTGGTAGGGCGAAAGGTAGCCCGCTGCTGCCGGTTCAGAGGTTCACCAACGCGAGCCGTCGAGGCGGTAGGGACTGGCATGGGTGGTGTAGTGAGTCCAAGAAGACCGACGTGGATGGACGGATCGCCGCTGGGAAAGGTGTGATCGTAGGAGATGTTGGGAGCGTCTGGTATGTCCAGGAGAGCCGGGAGGTTGAGAAGCATCGCTGGGAAGGAAGACTGTCATCATTTGTGGGGGTGCTGTTTGCGCCAGGTTTGCCTGTTGCCGTCATGTGAATTAGAAGTTGGAGGAGAGGCGGTTCTGCGGCACAGACTTGCTCAAGGCCAGAGACAGGGGGAGGCTGATGAGCTGGGAAACTGATGTGGTAAACGTGGGCACCGGAGTTGATCGTTGGGGTTTGTCTGACCTGCACAAGAAAAGGAACGACATCAAAGCAAAAAGGGACTTCCCGTGACGCTCATGTGGGTCACGGAAAGTTTGGAAGCTTATCAAAAGAGAGGCTAATAGTTGACTGGGTATAGACGGGCGTGGGAGACAATTGCAGCTCCCTTATTTATGTAGAATCGCTCATGCTGGTCTTCCATCTTCGGCATTCGACGACTTCAAGGCCTTGACGATGTAGATTTGGGTTGATAGAGAGGGGTTTCCATGTCTTTGGCATGGTCCTACCTTGGCTAGAGAATGGCGAGAACGCAGCAGGGAGGATCAAGGACTCACGTTTCTCGGGTCAAGTGGTTCAATTTTCTGAAGGTGAGTGATACCCCCTTTCTTGCGTCTCCCTGTCTCTTGATTTATAGCAGCCCTGAAAAAAAAAAAAAATCAGCCAAGAGAATATTTTAAGCTAATTATTAATACGTAACCGATGTAGGTTACGAAACTCTTCCTTTTTCTGTGCAGGAAAACGCCTCCTTAATTCCAGCCGTTTGAGATGCTCAGCATTGATTGACGACGAGGCGAATTTATTGGATATTCGAACAGTTTCGTTCACTGTTTGTCTGACTGACTGGTGTTTGCTTTATGAAATGACAGAGGAGGAGATTACTCCTAATGTTGCTTCACATTCGGTCGCTCTGTGAATGGGTTAATGAGTTTCACTCTTGGCGAAAATCCTCTCCTTTAATAGTCGTCTGGACAATGCCTTGCTTCCAGGGCTATCCAATTGCAGAAAGTGTGTGATGATGGCATCGATAGAGAGGCATGCTCATTGTTAACTCCTTCCCCTGGCAATTAAAACTCTGACCCAATTGTCGCTACCCTTCTCCTTCTTTCTTGCTTTAGGCAAATCCAAAGAATAAACCATCGTGCTAAATTTTTCTTGCAACTAATTATGCTTTGACGTGTTCTTTGGTCCACGTTGGACTGACTTTTTATACTATTTGGAATCGAAACGATGTGGACAAATGCGTGAGTCCACATCGTATCGCACGCCCTCAAGTCAGGTGCTTTGTTCATTTGAAGTCGATTTAAGCTCTGTGAAGAAAGAAGGAAAATGATGAACTCCATCTCTCCGCGCATCATTCTCGGGGTCATCCTTTCGGCTGCGGAATTCTTTATCCCCCTTACTGCACGTGCGGCCCGGCTTCTCGTCGAGGTTCCTCCCCCGCCGCCTGGTACGTACATGATCGTGCACTTCCCCTAGAAGGGACGGTTCCTGGTCAGGCGAGAGCTCTCCACAGGGGACCTTTGTTGGTTCTTTCAAGTAAAAACAAAGCCTGTCCTTTCACTTTCTTCTTTGATATAATTGCATCAAAGATTGGCTTGGGTTTAGCCAGAAGAGGATGTCACTGAGACGGCTCCAGACTGACCACGTTCTCAAACAAGGCCGTGGGGATGGCAGGAATCGGGGACTACGTAGCTCGACTTGGACTTTTGCGTACTAAGCGAGGATCCGCTGTTCGATCTGTCAAACTCCGGCTCATTCTCGAATACACTGGCCAACTTTTATTGTATGGATTGACTCTGCCCCCGAAATATGTCTTCTCTGAATTCTTGTTTGGATGTTCTCTGTGGTGCAGTCGGAAAACACGGTCCAATCCAGATACTATGCCGAGCCCGTTCAATCCTTTGTTGTTACCCATTCACCAGTCAAGTTTGTGTCATTTTCAAGATCGTTGTTATCCAGATGAGAAATTTGGGGTATTTACATGGCATTTAGGCAGAGATCCACATAACCCACAGACAACAACAGGGGGAGAGAATTCGATACCAAACTCAGACTCTATAAAGGCAAAAACTGAAGTTCCAGAAAGTAGAGAGGTGTTGCATCCATACCTGCATCACGTGTGGTGTAAAACCATCAAATAGAAACATTCACTTAATCTCGACTTGCGTTTGTTAGGAGCTCCCTTACGACCTCGAAGACTCTATAAGGATAATAGTCACGCGCTCTGTCCCTCACACATCAGGGCTTAAAAATGTGAAGCATTCGGGTTTCATCTCTGTCCAAATATTATACAAACCAAATCCATTGCACCACAGAAGAGCCGATGCCAAAAGAGAGTTAACAAACCAAGGAATCCAGAGATGAGGTGGACCACGAAGAGTTAGGGGGATTGGGCAAAATAAACATTCTTTTCCCTATGCTCCGTGGGCAGATCTTTTGAAGGAGAAACTTAGGAGTTTAGGCTGTGTTTGTACAGGGGGTTTAAAGAACAACGCATCACCCCGGTTAAGGCTAAAATCCCGTATCCGGTGTTCCCGTGAGAATCCCAGTTCCAAAACCCATTGCCACGAACTTCCACTCCAGCCCCTTGAGCGATTTAAGCACACCGATGGTTGAGAAATTTCTCCATTGAAGTGGTTACTCATATGCATGTCGACTTAACACTTATAAAGTACAAAGAATTGATTTCCCAAGCCGATGTGGGACTTCCCATAAAGGTTCTTCTATGTCGCGTTCTGATTCGGTCGGTTTTTGATTCACTCTAATGACCGGTAGGGCCCGGGCTTCGCCAAACCCGGAACGCTTATCGGATGGTCAAGAGTCTTCGATTTCGTCGAACCCAAGACACCCCTGACTCGACTAAGTACATCCCTATGGAGATTCGAACATGAGATATCCCAGAGGTAGGGTGTCCAATCATTTTTAGTACATAAAACTCACATGCCTTGATGAAATATCACTATATAGATGGCACAAGCACAAAATTGCATACCATCATGGCACATAAAAACATATTATAAGATACTAATGAAGTACATACTTTCTCGAGGATTAATGCTATCATGACTTCTTCACTTGCAACAGTAACAAAATGTAGATCGGATTTCGACGACAAAACTAGGAAGTTTCCACATCTGAATCTTCGTCAAGCCCCTTGGCCAGTAGCTCGAAGTCGTCTTCGTTCCATCGGCAGATCAAGTGCAATCTGAAGGTAGCCATCTTTATGCCCAGCAGTCGCTGCAAAAACCGGTAAGAACTCTCTCGTTATAATCATGTCTGCAAATCAAGACAATATGTCAGATCAGATAACAAAGGAACTCCACTTGAGCTCATACCAGTATCCGAGATGCCTCCGGTGACAATGGTTTACCCTCGTCGCACACGACGAAATTGGATACAAGCTCCACGACACCTGCAATTTTAACTGATTTCAATCCACGGCATCGACATTCTGGAGGTTCAAGTTTCAATACCCTACTCATCAGATAACTCAGTTCGACAATACCTTTATTCAAACGGACAGGCATCCCTTGCTTGCGCAAAAAAGGCTCCATTTCATGGGTAAACTCAGTTAAAGGACCTTCCTTAAGCTCTACCTGCAACCCAAATGGCATGACCAATTGAGAATATCAGGAAGTTCTCAGCAGTTCATAATGTCATCCCAATACAAGGCCATGGAAACAAGATTTCTTCATACTGTTATTTTTTATGAGAGCTAATCTAAAGAATTGAGCACACTGGATTAAAAGAATAGCTTTGGTGCAGCAAGAGGGGCCACAGCAAACTTGTTCATAAATTATCCCAAAATACAAAATATATTTGTTCAGACAAAATAGAGATTCATATAAAGAAAACCTGACAATAGTATTACATGATGCACAAGAGAAGACGACTCAAATATTGAACCAAGTAAAACAAGCACCCACAAACAGAGATTTGTGAGACCCTCACCTTTTCAGTAGCCTTGCTACCAGTCCTAGCGAAATCTGTTTCCCCAAATGCATTGAAAATTCTGCAAAAGAGAAGTGAAAAAATGAGCCTGTGCAGAATAAATTGAGGATGAAATGTAAAAGTGAAAATAAGGACAAAATTGCTCCTTGGGTAACAGATGCTATACAACAAAACAAACAGTGGCTGGCAGAACCTGCGAAAACTATATCTGAATTCTGGAACACTACAGCTCAATAATACTTTGAACGCATGCATAAGCAATTCACTTCCTTCTCCAGCAAAATTCCACATGAATGCAACATGGAACTCATTCCACAGTGAACAATGAACAACATACGGTGTCAGAATTTGATCCACAGCATTCATGATTCAGATAAACAGAGCCAAACATTTTAGGGATAGTTCGCTGATACTGAATTTGCAGCTTACTTCTGCACCTCCTCTCTGGGCAAACTAGTGAGAAACAGCCCGGTGTTTCCATGTAAAGGCTGCGCACAATCAATAAAACGGCTTTCAATCAAATGTACTAAACAAAGGAAAGTCGAAAGCTTCTCGGGAATTTCCCATCTCTACCTTCGACACCTTACGGATCCCAGGCCTAATCTCATCCGCGGCTGAGCGACCCAAAGCTATTTGCATAACCTTGTTCGACCCCAGGAAAAACCTGCAAAACAGAAACTACCCCTTTTACTCGATCATACTTAAAAGAATTCAATCCAACTAGACCGGGAAACCGGACTATGAACCTGCTGGAAGATTTAAGCTGCTCGCGGAACTCCTTGAACTTAAGATTCCTCATGTTCTCAAAAGAGAAAACGTAGACCGAGCTGTAACTATCGATTGTGCCGCGTATCGAGTTCACCTGCGACTCCTTTTGACCCCTCCCCTTCTTCTTTGTCTTCGACAGGGTTACTGGAGATCCGTATACAAAACCGACGCTCAACATTAACAATCCGATCCCCTGAAAGAGCCCGACACCGATAAACCCATCGACAAAAGAAAAACACTGACCAGGTCTGTCGCGCTTAGACTTCGGCATCGCGGCGGAGATCCCACTCAACGAAGGTCACGAACCCGTCGGAGCGACCGGAGACGTGCCTCTGTTCGGTAAGGATGATGGTACGTGCCTCGAGTATAATTTCCATCGGTAAACTTAGGATACACGGCGCGTTGCCGTTATCTCAGTTTTAGTTAGTGATTGATTGTTTTCATTCCTCTTCTTAATTTAGTTTTTTTTTTCTATTCAAGAAGGAATAATGGATTTGGTTTCTTTTGCAATGCTTCTTTTCATTTCTCAGTTTCAGCTTTTACTGCATGCCTTCATTTTAGTTTACTGGTATGGTTAGATGAGAATGTGTCGTAGTAGGAGAGGTTTAAGAAATTCTTATAAGCCCATTTATCCGACTAAATGGAAATAAATAAATAAATAGCTTGGGCAGGTTGATTGCTATTGGTTAAAAAAAAACCATGAACATGATTGATTTTGCAGGTTTTATTTCTATTTTTAAAGAGTACGACTGATTGCATAATTTGTCGACGTATGGCGCATCATCATCACCATCCTATTGAAGTGACGAACAGACAAAAACCCAGAAACATCATACAACAATTACACATTCCTCCTTGGAACTCCCTTCCTCTTCGACCTTTTCCAGCTACCGGTTTCCAGTCGGATGACCATTCGAACCAGCCAGAGGGGCCTTCCCATTTCCAGCACCATGTATCCTAACGATATCCCCATCCCCATCCCGCTCCCGAAACCCAACGCCGCATACTCCCACACCATCCACCCCCCGCCTTCCTTCTTTCCATCATCCTTTCCTTCCGACGGTGGCTGTGCTTTCTTGTTTCCCTGATCGCACGATCTCATGAGCGGAATCCCACATAGTCCGGGATTTCCTTTGAATGAACTATTCGGAAAGGTGTCGATGTGTCCTCCGGATGGTATAGGCCCCGTGAAGTTGTTCCATGAGAGGTCCAAAAATCCAAGGTATGTCAGCTTCACCAATTCCTTTGGAATTTCTCCTATCAGATGGTTAAAAGAGAGGTCCAGTGATTCCAGATTTGTCAAGTTCCCGACGGATGAAGGGATCGACCCCGTGAAGAGATTGTGAGAGAAATTCAGACCTTTGAGCGATTTCAGTAATCCAATGTTTTTAGGAATCTCTCCATGAAAGTAATTACTCGATAAGTCGAGCATCGCAAAATGGACATTGATCTGCACCATTTCCATGTCGATCCCTTTCAAGTCGATCATCACCGAGTAATATTCCAAACTCCCACTATTTGGCCGTAGATATTGTTCGCCAAAATCGTAATTATTGTCTCTTGTCATGGCGAACATTTCGGTGATGAATTCATCTTGGAGATTTCCATCGAAACTATTGTGGGAGAGGTCCATGATGCGTGCCATGGGGAAAGGATGATTTTCCTTGGAAATAATAACACGACCGTGGAAATGGTTGGATCTTAAACTGAGCACCTTCAACGGGAGATCCCCCAACCAATTGGGGAATGAATCCTCTATTTTGTTGTTGCCAACATCCAAAACTTCCAATTGTTTACAATGGGATAGAGATCTCGGCAATGGGCCCTCGAATTGATTTCCGCTGAGATCAAGTGACGTCAACATACTTCCTTCATGAAAAATCTCTGAAATCTGACCCCGAAACTCATTTGCCCGAAGGTTCAAGATTGCAAGACTCCTGGTGACGTTTTTCAAGCAGTCAGGCAGGACCCCAGTGAGACTATTATTTGACAAGTCTAGCAACCAAAGATCGGTGGCATTGCATTGTAGTGAAGAGAGGCTCCCAGAAAAATGGTTATTGGAAACTGAATAATAATTGATAGTCTTGACGGTTGGAACTGGAAGAGGGCCTTCGAATTTGTTGTCAGATAGATCAATCGAAGAAAGGGAAGCTGACCGGAGAAAGATGTCTGGAGGACACTGACCTACAAAGCTGTTGTAGCTGACATCAAGATCCTCCAAAGATGTGCAATTGGCCAAGGACGTGGGCAATGGCCGACTCAATAAATTGTGGCTCAAGTATAACATTTGTAATTTCGTAAGATTGCCGAGACACTGAGGAATTACATCTGTCAAATAATTTCCACTCAAGTCTATGGAGGACAGAGAAGTTAGTTGGCAAATGAATGGAGGGATACTTCCCTTGATAAGATTATCATAAAGATACAATTCTTCCAAGGTGTCAATTCCGATGCTCCAGAGCCAACTGGGTATCTCTTGAATCCTGTTTTCCGTGAGGGAAAGATATCTCAGTTCCTTTGAGCGGGACAAGAAGGAAGGGAACTTGCTCATATTGCAACTATCCATAAACAATCCTTGTAGCTTCGGCAATGAGGACCCGTGGTTTGCATCCTCGCCCAAAACGGAGAGCCCAGATATCTCGAGGAACTGGAGATCCTCTAGGGTTGACAATATCCCCAAGTCAATCGTGAAATTGTTACCCGATAGGAGCAGGTAAGTCAATCGCGAGAGGTTTCCAATTGAATTCGGAACTGCTCCCGTGAAATTGTTCCTCGATAGTTTCAGGGATGTCAATCGTGAGAGGTTTCCGATTGAATTGGGAACTGCTCCCGTGAGATTGTTCCCCGAGAAATCCAAGTGAGTCAATCGCGAGAGGTTTCCAATTGAATTGGGAACTGCTCCGGAGAAAGAGCAACCAGAGAGGGACAGATAATCAAGCCTGGGACTCCACTTGGATTTGGGAAGGGTGCCGGTCAAATGGTCATTCCACGATGTGTCAATCACTTGTAGATTCGGCAGCCCAAAGATAAATTCCGGAAATTTCCCTCCCAACGAACTACTTGAAAGCTCGAGGGAAATCAAAGAAGAAGATAAGTTCATAAAGGATGTAGGAGTGACCGTGGACATATTGACAAACCCGAGATCAAGTTCCTCCAACTGAGTCAGGTTGCTGACGAGCATTCTCATGGTATGATCTTGCATCTCCAACGAATTATCAGAGAGATCGAGGGAAACCATCTTCAACAATAGTGAGATTTTGGTCGGGAGGATGCCTGAAATGTGCGAATGGGAGAGATTGAGGTATTCCAGTCGCGTGAACAAGCCAATCTCTGGTGGGATGGATGAGCCAAGGAGGTCATTTCCAGCAAGGCTGAGGTGACGAAGGTGGTGAAGAGAAAACAGGGGGCTGCTGGAATTGATGAAGCCACAAAGCCTGGCACAGGTCAAGTCGAGGCCGGCGACGTCACCAGTGGAATTGTCGCAGGTGATGCCGTCCCAGGAGCAGCAATCCTTATCCTCCCTCCATGAGGCAACTTCAGGGTAGGAAGCATCCTGATAGGGGCACGCAAAGGAGTAGCTTGGATCATCAATGATAGAGAAGGGACGTATAAAGCGAAGCAAGGCATCTCTCTGGGCAGGATCACAGGAGGTGGAAGGGGAAGCCAAGAGGAGGAGGTGATTGGGATGATAAGTGAGTAAAAATAAGAAGCAGAGGATGATGATGATGATGAAACCACCACCTGCATCTTGTCTCATTTTTGGGCAAATTTTGTTACTCAATGCTCCTATACCTGTAGGTATTTAAAAAAAAAAAAGACTAATTTTTGTTTTGAAGGAGGATGTAGAGAGGTCATCTCCCCCCTGTCCTGCACCCCACACGCAAAAACACTTGATATTTCTCAGAAAGCAGCAACTTCTGTCTCACGTTTGCCCACCAGAGTCAAAGTCTTCTTACCCTTGGGAGACGGCAGGCAACACGCTTAATTACTAATAATTGGCCCACAGCAACACTGGTGACCCCACCTTAATTACTAATAATTACCACGCTTAATTGGAGACGGCTGATAAATGTAAGTTCATCTCTCGACCTGCAAAACATTCCCCATTTTGTCTTTATCTCTTCGCAATCTACTCGGGTAATAAAATATGATAATTAATCATTATTCGGTGTACATAATATTTTACTAAATGTGCATATAAGTGCGGACTGGACAAAGACTTTATGAAGGCTCTAGAGGTCATCCCCCCAACCACAACATTTTATTCTCAGAAAGCAACCCTGTCTCACGTTTGTCCACCAGAGACAAACAAAGTCTCCCCGTGTTTCCATCCGATATAAATGGCTGATGGCTAAGACGAGATGTAGACGCCCGCCCACCAGAGTTAAAGTTTTCTTGTACCCCGTCGGAGATGGTAACGACACTTAACTTGCCGTGAACGACGGGGTTTATGCCCAGCAGTCGCTGCAAAAACCGGTAAGAACTCTCTCGTTATAATCATGTCTGCAAATCAAGACAATATGTCAGATCAGATAACAAAGGAACTCCACTTGAGCTCATACCAGTATCCGAGATGCCTCCGGTGACAATGGTTTACCCTCGTCGCACACGACGAAATTGGATACAAGCTCCACGACACCTGCAATTTTAACTGATTTCAATCCACGGCATCGACATTCTGGAGGTTCAAGTTTCAATACCCTACTCATCAGATAACTCAAAGACTGGACTGGACTTTATGAAGGCTCTAGAGGTCATCCCCCCAACCACAACATTTTATTCTCATAAAGCAACCCTGTCTCACGTTTGTCCACCAGAGACAAACAAAGTCTCCCTGTGTTTCCATCCGACATAAATGGCTGACGACTAAGACGAGATCAAAGTCTTCTTACCCCGCCAGAGACGGTAACGACGCTTAACTTGCCGTGAACGACGGGGTGTATGATGCTGTCAAGGTAAGAAGAATATTATTCCATGATAATTGACTATTCCAAGTTGTTCGTCTAAGTCATTCGTGAACTATATATTTGAAGTTCTTGATATTTTTTTCTGTTAATTTGCAAAAAGACTCTCTTCCAAATTAACAGAAATTACAGAGATTCAATGGCCGTCAGTCACTAGTGACCTTGATCTACTTTATTTGTTTTTGGAATTCGTTGTTTATTCCTCGTTTAATCTTTTCCCGGAGACTACATCCTCGAACCTCTGTTTCGTTTGCCAAATATATTCTCGACGTGTTTGAATGTTCTACAAAGTTTTTTGAATTTAGGAAGACTAATCAACGCGAACGCCTGATAGAACCAACCATAATCGTTAGAAGAAGGGCTGACTTGATGTTCCCAATCGTAATGAGACATAGGCATTTAGGCAGAGATCCACATAACCCACAGACAATAACAGGGGGAGAGAATTCGATACCAAACTCAGACTCTGTAAAGGCAAAAACTGAAGCTCCAGAAAGTAGAGAGGTGTTGCATCCATATCGGCATCACGTGTGGTGTAAAACCACCAAATAGAAACGTTCACTTAATCTCGACTTGCGTTTGTTAGGAGCTCCCTTACGACCTCGAAGTCTCTGCATGTAAGAAACCTAATGCCGCGTACTCCCACACCGTCCACCCCCCGCTTTCCTTCTTTCCATCATCCTTTCCTTCCGACGGTGGCTGTGCTTTCTTGTTTCCCTGATCGCACGATCTCATGAGCGGAATCCCACATAGTCCGGGATTTCCTTTGAATGAACTATTCGGAAAGGTGTCGATGTGTCCTCCGGATGGTATAGGCCCCGTGAAGTTGTTCCATGAGAGGTCCAAAACTTCAAGGAATGTCAGCTTCACCAATTCCTTTGGAATTTCTCCTATCAGATGGTTAAAAGAGAGGTCCAGTGATTCCAGATTTGTCAAGTTCCCGACGGATGAAGGGATCGACCCCGTGAAGAGGTTGTGAGAGAAATTCAGACCTTTGAGCGATTTAAGTAATCCAATGTTTTTAGGAATCTCTCCATAAAAGTGATTACTCGATAAGTCGAGCATCGCAAAATGGACATTGATTTGCACCATTTCCATGTCGATCCCTTTCAAGTCGATCATCACCGAGTAAAATTCCACAATCCCATTATTTATCCGTAGATATTGTTCGCCAAAATCGTAATTATTGTCTCTTGTCATGGCGAACATTTCGGTGATGAATTCATCTTGGAGATTTCCATCGAAACTATTGTGGGAGAGGTCCATGATGCGTGCCATGGGGAAAGGATGATTTTCCTTGGAAATAATAACACACCGTGGAAATGGTTGGATCTTAAACTGAGCACCTTCAATGGGAGATCCCCCAACCAATTGGGGAATGAATCCTCTATTTTATTGTTGCCAACATCCAAAACTTCCAATTGTTTACAATGGGATAGAGATCTCGGCAATGGGCCCTCGAATTGATTTCTGCTGAGATCAAGTGACGTCAACATACTTCCTTCATGAAAAATCTCTGAAATCTGACCCCGAAACTCATTTGCCCGAAGGTTCAAGATTGCAAGACCCCTGGTGACGTTTTTCAAGCAGTCAGGCAGGACCCCAGTGAGACTATTATTTGACAAGTCTAGCAACCAAAGATCGGTGACATTGCATAGTAGTGAAGAGAGGCTCCCAGAAAAATGGTTATTGGAAACTGAATAATAATTGATAGTCTTGGCGGTTGGAACGGGAAGAGGGCCTTCGAATTTGTTGTCAGATAGATCAATCCAATAAAGGAAAGCTGACCGGAGAAAGATGTCTGGAGGCCACTGACCTACAAAGCTGTTGTAGCTGACATCAAGATCCTCCAAAGATGTGCAATTGGCCAAGGACGTGGGCAATGGCCCACTCAATAAATTGTGGCTCAAGTGTAACCCTTGTAATTTCGTAAGATTGCCGAGACACTGAGGAATTACACCTGTCAAATAATTTCCACTCAAGTCTATGAAGGACAGAGAAGTTAGTTGGCAAATGGATGGAGGGATACTTCCCTTGATAAAATTAATACCAAGATGCAATACTTCCAAGGTGTCAATTCCGATGCTCCAGAGCCAACTGGGTATCTCTTGAATCCTGTTTTCCCAGAGGGAAAGATATCTCAGTTCCTTTGAGCGAGACAAGAAGGAAGGGAACTTGCTCATATTGCAACTATCCATATTCAATCCTTGTAGCTTCGGCAATGAGGACCCGTGATTTGCATCCTCACCAAAAACGGAGAGCCCATACAGATAGAGGAACTGGAGATTCTCGAGGGTTGACAATATCCCCAAGTCAATCGTGAAATTGTTCCTCGATAGTCCCAGGGATGTCAATCGTGAGAGGTTTCCGATTGAATTGGGAACTGCTCCCGTGAGATTGTTCCCCGAGAGAACCAAGTGAGTCAATCGCGAGAGGTTTCCAATTGAATTGGGAACTGCTCCGGAGAAAGAGCAACCAGAGAGGGACAGATAATCAAGCCTGGGACTCCACTTGGATTTGGGAAGGGTGCCGGTCAAATGGTCATTCCACGATGTGTCAATCACTTGTAGATTCGGCAGCCCAAAGATAAATTCCGGAAATTTCCCTCCCAACGAACAATCTGAAAGCTTGAGGGAAATCAAAGAAGAAGATAAGTTCATAAAGGATGTAGGAGTGACCGTGGACATATTGACAAACCCGAGATCAAGTTCCTCCAACTGAGTCAGGTTGCTGACGAGCATTCTCATGGTATGATCTTGCATCTCCAACAAATAATTATCCAACAAATAATTATCAGAGAGATCGAGGGAAACCATCTTCAACAATAGTGAGATTTTGGTCGGTAGGATGCCTGAAATGTTCGAATAGGAGAGATTGAGGTATTCCAGTCGCGTGAACAAGCCAATCTCTGGTGGGATGGATGAGCCAAGGAGGTCATTTCCAGCAAGGCTGAGGTGACGAAGGTGGTGAAGAGAAAACAGGGGGCTGCTGGAATTGATGAAGCCACAAAGCCTGGCACAGGTCAAGTCGAGGCCGGCGACGTCACCAGTGGAATTGTCGCAGGTGATGCCGTCCCAGGAGCAGCAATCCTCATCCTCCCTCCATGAGGCAACTTTAGGGTAGGAAGCATCCTGATGGTGACATAAGGTGTACGCAAAGGAGTAGCTTGGATCATCATTGATAGAGAAGGGACGTATAAAACGAAGCAAGGCGTCTCTCTGGGCAGGATCACAGGAGGTGGAAGGGGAAGCCAAGAGGAGGAGGTGATTGGGATGATAAGTGAGTAAAAATAAGAAGCAGAGGATGATGATGATGATGAAACCACCACCTGCAACTTGTCTCATTTTTGGGCAAATTTTGTTACTCAATGCTCCTATACCTGTAGGTATTTTAAAAAAAAAAAGACTAATTTTTGTTTTGAAGGAGGATGTAGAGAGGTCATCTCCATCGACCTGCACCCACACGCAAAAACACTTGATATTTCTTAGAAAGCAGCAACTTCCGTCTCACGTTTGCCCACCAGAGTCAAAGTCTTCTTACCCTTGGGAGACGGCAGGCAACACGCTTAATTACTAATAATTGGCCCACAGCAACACTGGTGACCCCAGCTTAATTACTAATAATTACCACTCTTAATCGGAGACGGCTGATAAATGTAAGTTCATCTCTCGACCTGCAAAACATTCCTCATTTTGCCTTTATCTCTTCGCAATCTACTCGGGTAAATAAAATATGTCATGCAGATGGAATCAATCATTCTTTTGGATGAACACCCTATTCAGATAAATAGATAGAAGGTCCCAAGAGATTGTTGCTACCACGCACAGCGCACGAGTTTCCCACAAACCAGATAGCACGCGAGAAAGTCTCGAGAGAGGCGTTGGGAATATCCTTGCTTCCCACTTTTCTGCGTGGCTTATCGGTAGTCTCTTGTGGCTCAGTTGTAGCTCTCACAAGGTGGTGGACTCCTACTGATTGAGGTGGTTGATAAAATTGATTGATTGATGCATCAAAAGAATGATCAGGGCACTAAAACAAATCAGTCAATATTTGTTAAAAAGAGAATAGTGAGGACATCAAAAATTAAATTTTGGGATATTTTAATAATAATGACAACAATAGTGGTGAAGGTAACACAGCAGACACCATCTAACTTAAAAATGGGCTAATTAAAGATTATTGAAGTCTAAAAGCTCCAAGTAAAGAATGTAACCATAAACATACGAAGAACTACGAATGGAAAAAAAGTAAAAATTAGATAAAAATATGATTTAGAGGGGTGACAAAACGTAACAAAAGAGCACGTATTTTAACCACGTTCAAACGTTTAACTGTTGACTTGGGATTCGAAATGCTGAACCTGAACAATTACTGTAAGAATAAACAGATTATAAAAAGGGAACGACCATTTCAGATTTGATAAATAATAAAATGACAAAAGTACAAATCTTTACCTTCCAACAGGGGCTCTCTTTTACGAAGCTTCATCCGTGCTAGGAGTTTTGTCTCTCTCCCGCAGCTTGACCCAGGTGAGATCGAAGCGAGACGACGAGGAGTTTGCTTCTGCACGACGATGGCTTGGCTGCTCCACCGCTGAAGATGATGCTGGAGGGGGAAAAAGTGAGTCGAATAACCGTTGCGTGGGTCTGCTCCGCCATGGGTTTGGAAGTGATAACTCTAGTAAAATAGAGTTATATGATCACATTTAGGCTTAATTCTAGTTAGTTTCGAGAATTTTAATTGTTATTGTTTGCCAATTGAGCTGGAAATTGTCATTCATCACGTTTGCTTTGTGATTGTAGGAAGTAAATGAAGGCATGAAGGAAAACAAAGCAAAAGGGTGAAGGATGAAGATAAATAGAAGGCGGAGGATTTAGTGCAGCTGCACAACGAAGCTCTTGCAGCTGCACAAGTGAAGCAGAAGGACGACAGACAGGCTCGTGCGGCTGCAACTCCAAGCTCGTGCAGCTGCACGACGAGAGGAGGAATCGATCAAGGGCATCAGACTGGTCGTTGCAGCTGCAACACCAGTCCCTTGCAGCTGCACGAGTGCGACAGGGCAGATATGAAGAGAGCTTCAGAGAGGTCGTTGCAGCTGCAACGAATTCATCTTGCAGCTGCACGACATAATATTGCCCAAAAATTAGATTTTATTCTAGATTTGCTTTAGGTAAAAAAGGATTGGCGCTAGGTTTACGGGGGACCTCTTATCTCTTCCCCTTCTGACTTTGGTTTTGGCACCCGACGACGGCTAGGAACAAGGAGACGAAGACGTTGATGGAGACTTCGACGATCTTTCTTTTCTCTTTGCTTTTTGTTTCGTTTGGGATGTCGAACTAAACATTTTTTTTTCTAGGATGATGATGAACCGACTCGTGTAGTTGGTTGTTCACTCTTTCGGAATCAATTTAAGAAGATTTATCGTTTACTTGTGTTTCCGCTGTGTTTAATGCTTACCTATCGGGTTGATCGCCGGTTTGTATGAATTCTTCGTCTTAAGTGAACTTGAGAGAGACTTAGGATTAGAAGAGGGGAGACATAACTTAGGTTAAGGCCGAGAGATCGGCTTAACTAAGAGGAGTATAGAGATATACACTCGTAGGTAACCGAGAGAACAATTGGATCTCAAGGAATTCTGATTATTCGTGATTCGCTATAGAAATATAGGTTTACGGGTGATTAGTAATTCACAGTTACAGCCTTGAGAGAGGTGTAGCGATTGTTAGGGAATTGTGGTTAGTAAACGGTAAAACGGATTGAATTGAGGAAGAGAGAGTGCGATAATCTACGAATCGATAGGGGATTCGGAGTCCTAGGCCTTTATTATTTGATTTACAACCTTGCTTCCATTTTTCTAGCGAATTACTTTCTTGCACCCAACCTTTCATTACTCAACCTTCTTGACTAGAATTTGAACTCAATAATTGACTATTGGCGGTAGATTCTGTCTAATCAGTCCTCGTGGGAACGATCTTTCTCATCACTTTATTACTTGGCGCGACCCGTATACTTGCATGTGCGTTTTAGCGAACAAGTTTTTGGCGCCGCTGCCGGGGACTGAAATAGAATTAATTCAGTCAATTTTCGGTTACAAGTTTTATTCTAGTCACTGATTCTCTTTTCATCTTTTGCAGGTGTATGCGACATCGCAAAGGTGATAAAGAGCTACTCTTTGACCCTGAAATTGAACGAACTTTTCGGATTTTACGAAGAGGTCAAAGGGACACCATGGCGAATGCCAACAACAACAACAATGTTGTTGACATTGCTGCGCAGCAACAGCCGAGAACGATGCGGGACTATGCGCAGCCGACTCCACAAAATCATGCTGGTTTTCTACGTCCTGAAATTCAGGCGGATACGTTTGAAATTAAACCTTCAATTATTCTTATGATTGAAAATTCCAATTTCGGAGGTTTAATTAATGAAGATCCACACTGGCACCTAACACGTTTTGAGGATTTGTGTGGCACCTTCAGGTATCATGGCGTATCGGCAGAAGCAATCAAGTTGAGGCTGTTCCCGTTCTCGCTTCGAGACAAGGCCAGAGCATGGCTATATTCGCTGCCTGGAGAGTCAGTCAGCTCATGGGACGACCTCCGAAAACACTTCCTGTCCAAGTACTATCCGCCGAGCCGAATTGTGAAGATACGGAACGACACCACCTCGTTCCGCCAACTCGCCGGCGAATCCATGTACGAAGCGTGGGATCGATTCAAGGAGCTGCAGAGGCTATGCCCCCACCACGACATCCCCAAGTGGATGTTGGTTCAGAGCTTCTACGACGGGCTAGCGGAGCAACTCCAATCTACCATCGATTCAGCCGCAGGAGGTACCATAATGAACAAGACACCGGATGACGCTCTGGATTTGTTCGAGGCGATGGCGACAAATGGCCAAAGGAGAGCACCAGCAAGAGGAGGAGGACATCACCAGATAGACGCTATCACCGCCCTCAGCGCTCAGCTAGAGACACTGACCAAAGAGATGGCGGCGTTGCGTACGTCGACTCAAAATGCTAACCCTCCACCTCGTTCTAATTTGCAGGTGATGGAATTGTAAGAGGCTGAAGAGGCGAACTACGTGGGAGGCAACAACAGGAATAACCCGTACTCCAACACGTACAACCCAGGATGGCGCAACCACCCCAATTTCTCGTGGAGAAATAATCAGGAGCATCAGGATGTCGGGCCTTCGCGACCAAACCAGCCATCGGGATTTGCACCACCGATGCGACAACCCGTAAGTGAACCTAAGTCTAGTGTTGAAGATTTGTTGAGACAGGTTCTGGCTAGCAATGAGGAGGTTCGGAAACAGCAAGAGGAGACGAGGAAGCAGTAGGAGCTCATACTGAAGGACCACGCGACCTCGATCAAGCAGCTCGAGATGCAGATGGGGCAGATAGCAGGATCATTGGTGATAAGACCGCAGGGGACGTTTACGAGCAACACAGAGCTTAACCCCAAGAATCGGGAAAACTGCAGTGCTATTACCCTCCGAAACGGGAAGGACCTGGAAGAGGAGTTTGAGCGGCAAGAGGCCGAAAAAGAGCAAGCTAGGGAGAAATGTCAGGCTAAGGTACGTGAGACGGAGTCTAAAAAGGACTCTGAGCATCAGAGTATTGAAACACCGGTACGTACTGATCCTATGCCTGTAGTTCCTATTATTCCTCAAGTTCCGTTTCCGCAGCGTTTAAAGAAGCACACTGACGAGCAGCAATTCAAAAAGTTTCTTGAAGTGTTTAAAAAGCTGCAGATCAATATCCCTTTCGTGGAGGCGCTCGAGCAAATGCCAAGCTACGTGAAGTTCATGAAGGATATCCTGTCAAAGAAGCGGAAGCTTGGTGGTCACGAAACGATCTCGTTGACCGAGGAATGCAGTGTAATTGTTCAAAGGAGACTACCGCCAAAGCTTAAGGATCCTGGCAAGTTCACCATCCCTTGTCACATTGGGACTGATTTTTTTGGTCATGCTTTATGTGATTTAGGGGCGAGCATCAATTTGATGCCATTTTCGGTGTTCAAGAAACTGAACATCGGAGAGGTAAGACCAACATCGCTGACCTTACAATTAGCTGACCGGTCTTATACTTACCCGAAGGGTATTGTGGAAGATGTTTTGGTGAAAGTGGACAGGTTCATCTTCCCCGCGGACTTCGTCATCCTAGATTACGAGGAGGATCGGGAGGTTCCCATCATCCTGGGAAGACCGTTCTTAGCAACGGGGAGGACATTAATCGATGTCCAGAAAGGAGAGCTCACCATGAGAGTCCACGACCAAGAGGTAACATTCAACATAGATAAGGCCATGAAGATGCCTAATGAAGTTGATGAATGCAGGTACGTGGACATACTTGAGGAGGTTACCGTCGAGACTATTCTAGAAGCCTATGAGTTACCGACGGAAGATGCACTCCTTGATGAGACGTCTGAGGAAGAGGTGGCCTTTGTGCGACAATTTCAAAGGGTGGAACCTCTTGACCGACCTGCAACCACCATCAAGCCTTCCATCGAAGAGCCCCCGAAGTTGGAGTTGAAGCCCTTACCAGATCACCTACGGTACTCTTACTTAGGTAAGGACAACACCCTTCCTGTTATTATTTCATCTTCGTTGACTAACGAACAGGAAGAGATGTTGCTACGAGTGCTTCGGGAGCACCAGACAGCCATCGGGTGGACTATTGCGGACATCAAAGGGATTAGTCCAGCAATTTGCATGCACAAGATTGTCTTGGACAGTGAGAAGAAGGCGTCCGTCGAGCATCAACGGCGACTGAACCCGCACATGAAAGAGGTGGTAAGAAAAGAAGTCATTAAATGGCTTGATGCAGGAATCATCTATCCGATCTCGGATAGTTCATGGGTGAGTCCAGTCCAGTGCGTACCTAAGAAGGGAGGCATCACGGTGGTCGAGAACAGCAAAAATGAGCTCATTCCGACGAGGACGGTCACCGGGTGGAGGATCTGCATGGACTACCGGAAGCTCAATGCAGCCACGTGCAAGGATCACTTCCCGTTGCCCTTCATCGATCAGATGTTGGACCGTCTCGCAGGTAAAAGTTTTTACTGCTTTCTGGATGGTTACTCAGGTTATAACCAGATAGCGATTGCACCTGAGGACCAGGAAAAGACTACCTTCACCTGCCCTTACGGTACATTCGCTTTCCGTCGTATGCCGTTTGGATTATGTAATGTGCCTGCCACGTTTCAGCGATGTATGCAAGCAATTTTTTCGGACATGATTGAGAAGATCATTGAGGTATTCATGGATGATTTCTCAGTTTTTGGATTGTCATTTACAAATTGCTTGGATAATCTTGCGGCTGTCCTTGCACGATGTGAGCGGACTAACCTGATTTTGACTTGGGAAAAGTGCCACTTTATGGTGCGTGAAGGTATTGTGCTAGGTCACAGAATTTCGGAGAGTGGCATCGAGGTGGACAAGGCCAAGGTGGAGACAATCGAGAAGCTACCCCCTCCGACATCAGTGAAAGGAGTTCGAAGTTTTCTGGGACACGCTGGCTTCTACAGGAGGTTTATTAAAGACTTTTCGAAGATCACCAAACCGTTGTGCAACCTCCTGGAGAAAGATGCACCTTTCCTCTTCGACGGTAAGTGTATGGAGGCGTTCCATACATTGAAAGAGAGGTTAGTGTCCTCCCCAATTATCGTTGCCCCTGATTGGAACCTGCCTTTTGAACTCATGTGCGATGCGAGTGATTTAGCCGAAGGAGCGGTCTTAGGACAGAAGAAAGATAGGCATTTTCGTGCAATTTACTATGCTAGTAGGACACTCGATTCCGCCCAAGTCAATTACACGACAACGGAAAAGGAGATGTTGGCAATCGTGTTTGCATTTGATAAGTTTAGGCCATATTTGATTGGCTCTTCTGTGATTGTGCATACTGATCATGCTGCCATACGCTACCTGATTTCTAAAGCGGATTCCAAGCCGCGACTAATCCGTTGGGTTTTATTGTTGCAAGAGTTCGATCTTACAATCGTCGACAGGAAAGGTTCCGAGAATCAGGTGGCTGATCACTTATCTCGGCTGGAGGAGGGAACGACGAGCTCCACACTTTCGACGCTGATCAATGATTCCTTCCCTGATGAGCAACTGTTCGCCGTGGAGGTAGCCGCACCTTGGTATGCCGACTATGTGAACTACATAGTCGCGAATATTTTCCCTCCAGACATGTCAAGCCAACAGCGGAAAAGGTTCGTTCATGACGTAAAATTTTACATGTGGGATGAGCCTTTGCTTTTTCGTAAATGTGCAGATCAGGTTATTCGGCGTTGTGTCCCGGAGGAAGAAATCAGGCCGATCCTTGAGCAGTGTCATGCATCACCGTATGGTGGACACCACGGCGGTCACAAAACAGCAGCAAAGGTCCTACAATCAGGTTTTTATTGGCCCTCCCTGTTTAAGGATGCTTACTCTTTTGTTGCACAGTGTGATCGTTGTCAAAGGGTAGGCAATATTTCGCGTCGTGATGAAATGCCCCTGAATAGCATTTTAGAGGTTGAACTTTTTGATGTATGGGGAATAGACTTCATGGGCCCCTTCATAGACTCGTTTAAGAACAAGTACATTCTAGTGGCTGTTGATTATGTGTCCAAATGGGTAGAGGCTATTGCGTTGCCCACAAACGATGCTCGTGGAGTTTTGAAATTTCTTAGACAGATTTTCACGCGATTCGGAACACCACGAGCCATCATCAGTGACGGTGGAGCCCATTTTTGCAACAACAAGTTTAATGCACTGATGCGGAAATATGGAGTCAAGCACAAGGTGGCTTTACCCTATCATCCTCAAACATGCGGCCAAGTCGAAGTTTCCAACCGCGAAATCAAAAGGATCCTGGAAAAGACGGTAAGCGTTAATCGAAAAGACTGGTCTACCAAGCTTGACGATGCTCTATGGGCATACAGGACGGCCTTCAAGACCCCGATTGGGACATCGCCGTACAAGCTGGTATATGGCAAAGCTTGTCACTTGCCTGTGGAGTTGGAACATAAAGCTTACTGGGCGGTTCAGAAGCTAAACATGGATCCTAGCGCAGCGGGGGAGCAACGATTACTGCAGCTGAATGAGATGGAGGAATTCCGGAAAGACGCGTACGAAAATGCCCGCATTTACAAGGAAAAGACCAAGGCGTGGCATGATCGTCGTCTTAAAGAGCGTAAATTTTCCCCTGGTCAGTTAGTACTTTTATTCAATTCACGGCTTCGGTTGTTTCCAGGGAAACTCAAATCGCGCTGGTCAGGGCCTTTCGAAATTACCCAGGTACTACCATTCGGTGTTCTCGAATTAGTAGGTACTGACTCTTCTGACAGGTTCAAGGTGAATGCAAGTCGGGTCAAGCCATACTTTGGAGGTGTTGTCCACCGGGATCCGGGGACACTAATGATGAAAGACACGTAAAGGATCAGAGCGTCAGGCTGACGACGTTAAATCAAGCGCTGCTCGGGAGGCAACCCGAGTCAAATTTTATTTCCTTTTCTTGGTTTATTTGTTTTCTTTTAGTTTTTGAGTTTGATTTTGGCTAAATTTTCTAGGGAGCAGAAATTACGGAGCGATAAGATCACGGGACCGGTGCTGCTGAAAGGAGAAGTCAGACATAGTGGTGCAGCTGCACCATTATTTCGTGCAGCTGCATGGGGGACAGGGGAAGATGTCTGCCAGGTCGATGCAACTGCAACGATCCCCTTGTGCAGCTGCATGAGACCCTCAATAAGAGTCAAGTCACCAACAGCAAGCTTCGTGCAGCTGCAACCAAATCTCTTGCAGCTGCATGACTAGGGGAGACCATCAGACCGATCCGTGCAGCTGCAGCCCAAGCTTCGTGCAGCTGCACGCTTATAAGGGGGGCTGTCTGACCGGTCGTTGCAGCTGCACGAGGCCCCCAGAAAATTCAGCACAGATCATCCGACAGGGTCGTGCAGTAGCCGCACCGGTTCGGATTTTCAGAAAAAACTAAAAGAGGGGTCGACCGCCCCAAACCCTAAAATCATTTTCTTCCTCTCTCCCTTGCAGATCTCCGCTCACAGACGCCCCCACCACCTCCGGTCTAGGATTCCGCCGATTTCCGTCGCCCACAACCTTCCCCGGGGTAAGTATCGTCTCCTACATCTCGAGCCAGCGCCCCTGTCCAAATCTTTTCGCTCGGACCTCAGGTGCGTTTTTCTCCGTCGTGCTCCGGCAATTCGTGGCTCTTAGCTGTTAGATTAGGACGTGCTTCGGTGGAAATTTGATTAGATGGCTCCTAAGAGGCAGAAAACCGGTGCCGGGTCTTCCTCGGGTCACACCGAGGACGATGGATTAGGGAAGCGGCAATGACCCGCTCGATCATTGAGGAGCGAGGGATCAACGCTAATGAGCGGTATCTCGAAAATTTCCAGTACATAATTGATAAGCTAGGATGGGTAGAGTTTTGCTGGGAACCGGCTCCGGCTAGTATACCTTTGGTTAGGGAATTCTATGCGAATGCGCATACTTATGACTCGAACGGTGAAACAATTCGAGTCAAGAATAAGAAAGTGGTATTTAGCCCGGACGCAATTGCGTCACTTTATAACTTGCCCCGTTATGAAACTGATGGCTGGAATGTGTATCTCGCCGAATCCTTTGATGCCCAAGCAATATTAGAGATATTAACTAGGGACCGGGCAGGAGCACGGTGGATACTGTCGACATCTAACGAACCCATTGCACTCCAGGGTTCAGATCTCCATGCGACGGCGAAGATGTGGCAACTCTTCGTTTCCGCACGACTTATCCCAGGAACCAACGTCTCCCATTTAACTAAGGAAAGGGCGGCGCTGATATACTGCATATTGCAGTTGAAACAGATTGATGAAGGGGTAGTGATTAATGGTATGATTCATCGCTGCCTTCGTGAACTTAATCTTGGATTATGGTTTCCCACCATAATCACTGAGTTGTGTAGACAGGCAGGGATTAGGGTGGACCCTAAGGAGGGGCTGCTCCAACCTCAAAAATCGCTCAACAATGCATCATGGCTCAGGATCCAGCACGAGATCACGGTCAAGGAGAGACGCGACGGGGGTATAGCCCCGGTTCAATCTGCTACTGGAGGGGAAACATCCCAACCCGACCCGACTCCGGTACCGCGTTTTCCCTCTGAAGAGGACCGATGGGCTCAGATGACGACGTTCATGCAATCCACGATGGACTTCTAGCAGCGCGCCTTGGCATTTCAGCAGAGTTCCCTGGATTTTCAAGCGCGTTCGCTAGCGTACCAGCAACATACCATGGACTACCAGAGGTATCAAATGGATTGTCTCCGTCATCTCGGTGTTTCTCATGGCGTGGATTTCTCTTCATTTCAGGAGCCCGTTTTTCACTATCCCCCTCCTACGGAAGATGCAGCGGATGATCCAATCTCTGAGGATGAGCAGCCCGGCGACGATTGATCAGGGAGTACTATTTCCTTTTTCTTTTGCACTTTCTTTTCGAGTTTCTACTACGGCGTTATGTTTGCACCGAGGTCGTTGCAATGTTTAGGTTTGGGGGTGTGGTGTTTGTCTGCTGGTGCGTGTTAGGCTTTTTTTTTGTTTATTAGAAATTTTGTTTAGTTTGTTTTCGTTTTCGATCATTTTTAGGTCGTTTAAAAAAAAAAATATAATTCCTAGATTCATGTCGAACCTCCTCAGGTAGCCTTAGGAATTTGAGAGCGAAGAGTCTGACTCTAGGATGATGCCTTGAGGTAGAGCACACCTAAGGAAGAGAAGGAGGTTGTTCTAAGTTAGCGTGTGGAATTTGAATAAGTAAAAAGAGAAATACTCAGTAGGGAGCATGATTGACAGTGAGAGCTTTACACCTTCTTTGAAAGTATAGCCACTGGGATAAGTAGGGGTTCTTAAACCAACTCTTGAAGCTAGCTCTGACCTTTGTAAAAAAAAAAAAAAAAGAGAGAGAAAACGGTTGCCAAGGCTCTGAGCACCACTATCCAGGTTAGAAAGTGTGAAAAATTGAAAAAGAAGCAACGATTAGTGAGTAATGAAAAGATAAGGCCTGGATATGTGCTTGTGGTGTGAGTCTTCCTTGCGGCTCGAGTTTTCGTCCTAGGGGTGCTTTATCACCTAGTGCCTTGGTCCAATTGGACCGGGAGACACTGACTGAGAACTCGCTACACGGGCGTTTGCGGGTATTGATTAGCATTTAGAGTCGTGCAATTGAAAAAAAAAATGAATGAAACAAGAATGATTGAGTAGAAGGTTCATGAGTAGGTGAAAGGAGGCGGTAAGAAGTAAGTCCCTGAAAATTCCTCGGTGGCTATGACAGATTTGAGGGTGTGTGGCAATCATTGTGAAAGGGTAACCTACTGGGATGAGTTTTAAAGCAAAGTGTTAATAGCACACGCTAGCGGTGAATAGACTCTGACTCTGAATGAAGTGTGCGACCTCATCTGAGGGTGTTTAAGGACAATTTGAAATCAAAAGACTAAGGTGGTATGAGGAGTGACATTGAGTCTGTGTTTGCTTTGTGATCGTAGGAAGTAAATGAAGGCATGAAGGAAAACAAAGCAAAAGGGTGAAGGATGAAGATAAATAGAAGGCGGAGGATTTAGTGCAGCTGCACAACGAAGCTCTTGCAGCTGCACAAGTGAAGCAGAAGGACGACAGACAGGCTCGTGCGGCTGCAACTCCAAGCTCGTGCAGCTGCACGACGAGAGGAGGAATCGATCAAGGGCATCAGACTGGTTGTTGCAGCTGCAACACCAGTCCCTTGCAGCTGCACGAGTGCGACAGGGCAGATATGAAGAGAGCTTCAGAGAGGTCGTTGCAGCTGCAACGAATTCATCTTGCAGCTGCACGACATAATATTGCCCAAAAATTAGATTTTATTCTAGATTTGCTTTAGGTATAAAAGGATTGGCGCTAGGTTTACGGGGGACCTCTTATCTCTT
The DNA here is from genome assembly GCA_023653495.1 of Melastoma candidum. NCBI lineage: Eukaryota > Viridiplantae > Streptophyta > Magnoliopsida > Myrtales > Melastomataceae > Melastoma > Melastoma candidum. The sequence goes on along the minus strand of CM042889.1, from coordinate 649,933 downwards.
CCCCTTCTGACTTTGGTTTTGGCACCCGACGACGGCTAGGAACAAGGAGACGAAGACGTTGATGGAGACTTCGACGATCTTTCTTTTCTCTTTGCTTTTTGTTTCGTTTGGGATGTCGAACTAAACATTTTTTTTTCTAGGATGATGATGAACCGACTCGTGTAGTTGGTTGTTCACTCTTTCGGAATCAATTTAAGAAGATTTATCGTTTACTTGTGTTTCCGCTGTGTTTAATGCTTACCTATCGGGTTGATCGCCGGTTTGTATGAATTCTTCGTCTTAAGTGAACTCGAGAGAGACTTAGGATTAGAAGAGGGGAGACATAACTTAGGTTAAGGTCGAGAGATCGGCTTAACTAAGAGGAGTATAGAGATATATACTCGTAGGTAACCGAGAGAACAATTGGATCTCAAGGAATTCTGATTATTCGTGATTCGCTATAGAAATATAGGTTTACGGGTGATTAGTAATTCACAGTTACAGCCTTGAGAGAGGTGTAGCGATTGTTAGGGAATTGTGGTTAGTAAACGGTAAAACGGATTGAATTGAGGAAGAGAGAGTGCGATAATCTACGAATCGATAGGGGATTCGGAGTCCTAGGCCTTTATTATTTGATTTACAACCTTGCTTCCATTTTTCTAGCGAATTACTTTCTTGCACCCAACCTTTCATTACTCAACCTTCTTGACTAGAATTTGAACTCAATAATTGACTATTGGCGGTAGATTCTGTCTAATCAGTCCTCGTGGGAACAATCTTTCTCATCACTTTATTACTTGGCGCGACCCATATACTTGCGTGTGCGTTTTAGCGAACAGGAAGTGTCGAAGAGGAGGGCTGCTGGTTCGTCACCGATCACTGAACTCATCGATGCAAGATCCCCGGACGCTTCGCTGCGGCTGATTGCAAGACTCGGCGCCATGGAAAGTCAGAGGAGGTGGGGGTGCCCTGGGTCGGAGATCGCAGGAGCTGAAGGTTCTCGGAGCTGCGCGGTTGACGAGCTAACCCCCCCTGGAGGTCGGAATGAGGATGGGGGGTCGCCGGGGAGTGTTTTCGCTGTGACGTGTGTCGAGCGAGGAGGAAGCGGGAGGGATAAGGGGCTGCTGTTGCCGCTCGGCCTTGGGATTCCGTGAGATGGGTTGACCTCCGCAAGATCTGCGAACGCCGGGAAAGCGGGTCTGCCACCGTCAAGTCTGAGAACGCCGGGAGGAGATGGAGTGGGCTGCCACCGTGAATGGGTTAATGAGTTTCACTCTTGGCGAAAATCCTCTCCTTTAATAGTCGTCTGGACAATGCCTTGCTTCCAGGGGTATCCAATTGCAGAAAGTGTCTGATGATGGCATCGATAGAGAGGCATGCTCATTGTTAACTCCTTCCCCTGGCAATTAAAACTCTGACCCAATTGTCGCTACCCTTCTCCTTCTTTCTTGCTTTAGGCAAATCCAAAGAATAAACCATCGTGCTAAATTTTTCTTGCAACTAATTTATGCTTTGACGTGTTCTTTGGTCCACGTTGGACTGACTTTTTATGCTATTTGGAATCGAAACGATGTGGACAAATGCGTGAGTCCACATCGTATCACACGCCCTCAAGTCAAGTGCTTTGTTCATTTGAAGTCGATTTAAGCTCTGTGAAGAAAGAAGGAAAATGATGAACTCCATCTCTCCGCGCATCATTCTCGGGGTCATCCTTTCGGCTGCGGAATTCTTTATCCCCCTTACTGCACGTGCGGCCCGGCTTCTCGTCGAGGTTCCTCCCCCGCCGCCTGGTACGTACATGATCGTGCACTTCCCCTTGAAGGGACGGTTCCTGGTCAGGCGAGAGCTCTCCACAGGGGACCTTTGTTGGTTCTTTCAAGTAAAAACAAAGCCTGTCCTTTCACTTTCTTCTTTGATATAATTGCATCAAAGATTGGCTTGGGTTTAGCCAGAAGAGGATGTCACTGAGACGGCTCCAGACTGACCACGTTCTCAAACAAGGCCGTGGGGATGGCAGGAATCGGGGACTACGTAGCTCGACTTGGACTTTTGTGTACTAAGCGAGGATCCGCTGTTCGATCTGTCAAACTCCTGCTCATTCTCGAATACACTGGCCAACTTTTATTGTATGGATTGACTCTGCCCCCGAAATATGTCTTCTCTGAATTCTTGTTTGGATGTTCTCTGTGGTGCAGTCGGAAAACACGGTCCAATCCAGATACTATGCCGAGCCCGTTCAATCCTTTGTTGTTACCCATTCACCAGTCAAGTTTGTGTCATTTTCAAGATCGTTGTTATCCAGATGAGAAATTTGGGGTATTTACAAGGCATTTAGGCAGAGATCCACATAACCCACAGACAACAACAGGGGGAGAGAATTCGATACCAAACTCAGACTCTATAAAGGCAAAAACTGAAGTTCCAGAAAGTAGAGAGGTGTTGCATCCATATCTGCATCACATGTGTGGTGTAAAACCATCAAATAGAAACATTCACTTAATCTCGACTTGCGTTTGTTAGGAGCACCCTTACGACCTCGAAGTCTCTGCATGTAATATTGGATTCAAGCCCCCGAGATGAGTCCTTCGTGGGTTGTAGTTGTTTGTTGGTGTGGTCGATGGAGATTTGGGGTTCCAAGAATAGCCAAAGCTGGAGTATTTATGTATGGACATAAGGATAATAGTCACGCGCTCTGTCCCTCACACTCGGGGCTTAAAAATGTGAAGCATTCGGGTTTCATCTCTGTCCAAATATTATACAAACCAAATCCATTGCACCACAGAAGAGCCGATGCCAAAAGAGAGTTAACAAACCAAGGAATCCAGAGACGAGGTGGACCACGAAGAGTTAGGGGGATTGGGCAAAATAAACATTCTTTTCCCTATGCTCCGTGGGCAGATCTTTTGAAGGAGAAACTTAGGAGTTTAGGCTGTGTTTGTAGAGGGGGTTTAAAGAACAAGGCATCACCCCGGTTAAGGCTAAAATCCCGTATCCGGTGTTCCCGTGAGTTCGAACATGTAACCGCCAATCCCAGTTCCAAAACCCATTCGCCACGAACTTCCACTCCAGCCACCCTCCTCCTGTTCACCGTCCTTTCCTTGATCCCGTGAAGTCATTGTGAGATAAATTCAAGCCCTTGAGCGATTTAAGCACACCGATGGTTGAGAAATTTCTCCATTGAAGTGGTTACTCGATATGCATGTCGACTTAACACTTATAAAGTACAAAGAATTGATTTCCCAAGCCGATGTGGGACTTCCCATAAAGGTTCATCTATGTCGCGTTCTGATTCGGTCGGTTTTTGATTCACTCTAATGACCGGTAGGGCCCAGGCTTCGCCAAACCCGGAACGCTTATCGGATGGTCAAGAGTCTTCGATTTCGTCGAACCCAAGACACCCCTGACTCGACTAAGTACATCCCTATGGAGATTCGAACATGAGATATCCCAGAGGTAGGGTGTCCAATCATTTTTAGTACATAAAACTCACATGCCTTGATGAAATATCACTATATAGATGGCACAAGCACAAAATTGCATACCATCATGGCACATAAAAACATATTATAAGATACTAATGAAGTACATACTTTCTCGAGGATTAATGCTATCATGACTTCTTCACTTGCAACAGTAACAAAATGTAGATCGGATTTCGACGACGAAACTAGGAAGTTTCCACATCTGAATCTTCGTCAAGCCCCTTGGCCAGTAGCTCGAAGTCGTCTTCGTTCCATCGGCAGATCAAGTGCAATCTGAAGGTAGCCATCTTTATGCCCAGCAGTCGCTGCAAAAACCGGTAAGAACTCTCTCGTTATAATCATGTCTGCAAATCAAGACAATATGTCAGATCAGATAACAAAGGAACTCCACTTGAGCTCATACCAGTATCCGAGATGCCTCCGGTGACAATGGTTTACCCTCGTCGCACACGACGAAATTGGATACAAGCTCCACGACACCTGCAATTTTAACTGATTTCAATCCACGGCATCGACATTCTGGAGGTTCAAGTTTCAATACCCTACTCATCAGATAACTCAGTTCGACAATACCTTTATTCAAACGGACAGGCATCCCTTGCTTGCACAAAAAAGGCTCCATTTCATGGGTAAACTCAGTTAAAGGACCTTCCTTAAGCTCTACCTGCAACCCAAATGGCATGACCAATTGAGAATATCAGGAAGTTCTCAGCAGTTCATAATGTCATCCCAATACAAGGCCATGGAAACAAGATTTCTTCATACTGTTAATTTTTATGAGAGCTAATCTAAAGAATTGAGCACACTGGATTAAAAGAATAGCTTTGGTGCAGCAAGAGGGGCCACAACAAACTTGTTCATAAATTATCCCAAAATACAAAATATATTTGTCCAGACAAAATAGAGATTCATATAAAGAAAACCTGACAATAGTAGTGCATGATGCACAAGAGAAGACGATTCAAATATTGAACCAAGTAAAACAAGCACCCACAAACAGAGATTTGTGAGATCCTCACCTTTTCAGTAGCCTTGCTACCAGTCCTAGCGAAATCTATTTCCTCAAATGCATTGAAAATTCTGCAAAAGAGACGTGAAAAAATGAGCCTGTGCATAATAAATTGAGGATGACATGTAAAAGTGAAAATAAGGACAAAATTGCTCCTTGGGTAACAGCTGCTATACAACAAAACAAACAGTGGCTGGCAGAACCTGCGAAAACTATATCTAAATTCTGGAACACTACAGCTCAATAATACTTTGAACGCATGCATAAGCAATTCACTTCCTTCTCCAGTAATATTCCACATGAAGGCAGCATGGAACTCATTCCACAGTGAACAATGAACAACATACGGTTTCAGAATTTGATCCACGGCATTCACGATTCAGATAAACAGAGCCAAACATTTTAGGGATAGTTAGCTGATACTGAATTTGCAGCTTACTTCTGCACCTCCTCTCTGGGCAAACTAGTGAGAAACAGCCCGGTGTTTCCATGTAAAAGCTGCGCACAATCAATAAAACGGCTTTCAATCAAATGTACTAAACAAAGGAAAGTCGAAAGCTTCTCGGGAATTTCCCATCTCTACCTTTGACACCTTACGGATCCCAGGCCTAATCTCATCCGCAGCTGAGCGACCCAAAGCTATTTGCATAACCTTGTTCGACCCCAGGAAAAACCTGCAAAACAGAAACTACCCCTTTTACTCGATCATACTTAAAAGAATTCAATCCAACTAGACCGGGAAACCAGACAATGAACCTGCTGGAAGATTTAAGCTGCTCGCGGAACTCCTTGAACTTAAGATTCCTCATGTTCTCAAAAGAGAAAACGTAGACCGAGCTGTAACTATCGATTGCGCCGCGTATCGAGTTCACCTGCGACTCCTTTTGACCCCTCCCCTTCTTCTTTGTCTTCGACAGGGTTACTGGAGATCCGTATACAAAACCGACGCTCAATATTCACAACCCGATCCCCTGAAAGAGCCCGACACCGATAAACCCATCGACAACAGAAAAACACTGACCAGGTCTGTCGCGCTTAGACTTCGGCATCGCGGCGGAGATCCCACTCAACGAAGGTCACGAACCCGTCGGAGCGACCGGAGACGGTTGAGGAAGTAGCGGTGAGGAGAGAAGTGCGCGGCCAAATGGAGGTTGAAAAGATTAGGGTTTAAGAAGAGCGGGAGGACATGAGTGGGGATCCTGTGCGGGACGGTGCACCATAACATTGCTGGACCGCATCTTATAATATTCTTTCATTTATTTCCATGGCATCAAAAGAATTCATCTTGTTACAAAAATCTCACATACAACAGTTCACAATCGACCTGGCTGGAGCATCGACCGTGATGACCGGGGTGCCCGGCGGTCGATTGCTGACCAAGCGACCGTACATGTAAGGGCGGGAACCCTTCTGGTAGGAGAAGAAGGGCATTGTGAATGTGAGGGCACTCCATCCCAGTCTTTCTTGGTCATGGTGACTCAATTTCGAGTTCCACTCGCCCCCTCCATGTCTACGCTTACGCCTCCTTCTGGACCTCCCCAACACCATCCTTCTGAGACGACGACTGCCCAAGGAAATGTCCATGCCATCGGCACTGTTGTCGTGACCGAACTGGGGACGATGATTATGTGGTTCTCGTTTGGCATACGACCGAAGCCTCCTTCATGAAAAATCTCTGGGATTTGACCATCAAACTTATTGGCGCGAAAGTTCAAATGAAGAAGACCGACGGTGACATTCTCCGGGCAATCAGGCAGGGTGCCCGTTAGACTATTATTCGACAAGTCTAGGAGCCGGAGATTGGCGGCATTGCATATTAGTGATGATATCTCCCCCGAAAAATGGTTTTTGGAAATCGAATAGGAATATCGATGTTCCCTGACTGGAGAGAGATGTCCAGGGGCCACTGGAAACCGAAATTATTGTCCCGCAAATTAACAGAAAAAACGGATGACATGGATAACCAAGTGGGAGGAGCACCGCTGATGTTGTTGTAGCTGATATCAAGATATGTCAAAGATGTGCAGTTGGCCAAGGATGTGGGCAACTGCCCACTCAATAAATTGTTGCTCAAGACCAACCTTTGTATATTTGTTAGATTACCGAGACATTGAGGAATAAGTCCCACTAAATTATTTTCACTTAACTCTACGGAGGACAGAGAAGTTAGCTGGCATATGGATGGAGGGATGCTCCAGAGCCAGCTGGGTATCTCTTGTATCTTGTTCCTGGAGAGGTAAAGAAATCTCAGTTCCTTTGAGAGAGACAAAGAAGGAAGGGAACTTGCTCTGATTGCAACTATCCATATACAAATCTTGGAGCTTCGGCAATGAGAACCCGTGGTTTGCATCCTCACCCAAGATGGAGAGTCCAGACAGATCGAGGAACTGGAGATCCACAAGGGTTGGCAATATCCCCAGGTCAAACTCACCGGTGAAACTGTTATTTGATAATATCCAAGTAAGTCAATCACGAGAGGTTTTTGATTGAATTGGGAACTGCTCCCGTGAAATTGTTCCCCGTTAGATCCATTTATGCACTCAACTCGCAAAACACTTTTTATTTCTCAGAAAGCAGCAGCTTCTGTCTCACGTTTGCCCGCCAGAGTCAAAGTCTTCTTACCCCCCCTTCGGAAACGGCAATGCACTTAACCTTCTGATGTATGATGCTGTCAATGTAATAAGAGCTTTATTTCACGAGAAATTAACTATTTCAAGTTATGTAAATTTATGAGAAAAGTGCGAAATAAGTTTCATACTTCACAAACATGTCTCATGTTTTACGAACAGAAATACGAAACTGATTCGTAAACGTTTCATACTTTCTACGAAAGAGTTTCGCACTTTAGGAAATGTTTACGAATAAGTATGAACAAAAGTATAAATAAGTTCGTAAATGTTTTATAAAGTACCAAACTCATTCATACGAAACTCTAAGTATATTTCGTAAAAAAAGTACAAAACTTTTGAAGTTTTTGTACTCGAGTGGCACATAGAAAAATAGCATCTTCCGTGAGTCCCCTGCTTTGATTTTCTAATTTGTTTTATCTCAACCCACTCTAGTCATTGGTCTTTCTTATTAATTTATAAAAAAAAAATATCTTCCTTAGTTTTATTATACCAAAAAGAGTCCTAACTTATAAAAGTTCTCGAACGCAGTAACGCTTTGTTTCTGTTATCAATTGTTACTTTTATCTTTAGTTTTTATTCTAAAATATTTCAATAATGATGACGAGGGAGGACTGGAATTATGTAACTTTTACTATCCAAATTCCATGAAATACTGAAAAGAAAGAACAATATTTGTTGTTCTTCTTCTTCTTCTTATGATTATAGCCTTGGTCTTAATATCCCACCCTCCTCTGGTCTTTGGTCTTTCTTAATTTTACATGATTCTGCTTGTCTGTGGCGAGGATGCCCAGAATACTATGAGCTCGCTGTGGTCGTCGAGGGAATTGGACTTCTCGTTGATCTCTCCAAACTTGCTGGAGAGAATCCCGAGGGCGACTCCAGAGATGGAGTCCGTATACACGGAAGCGCACCAGACGACAACAATGATGGAGACCTTGGGGGATAACTTGCGAGGTTTGTTGAAGAACAAGAGTATGACTTGCAAGGCCAGGCTCGCCAGAACAATCTCTCTTTCACCCCTTTTAGTCAGAGTTTAATTGATTTGTTCAATAAGTTTTTTTTTTAATGAATTAAATTGGAACTAGTTAAAATGAAAAAAAGAAGTTTATAAAGTACGTAAAAGAGTAATTAATAAAAGAATGAGTCATAGAGAATATATCAGGCTCCCATCAAGTCAAACAAAGTCTCTCGGTCGGAAATAAATGGCCGGTGATTGAGACGCCTTAACTTGCCGTGAATGATGGGGATGGTGGATGATGATGTTGTCAATGTAAGAAGCACTTTATTTCATTATCATAATTGAATATTCCAACCCCCTCCATCCATACTTAATCAATTACGTGAATCACGCTTCCGATGTTTTTCTCTGTTAAAATTTACGAGAAGACAATCATCTAGTCATAAGTTTTCTTTTTAAAGATAAAATTTTTTAAAAAATAGCAGTGACTAATTTATAAAAAAAAAGTAATGAAGCACGATACAATCTTCCCTCATTTTTCCCAAATTTTGTGACCACAATAAAATGAGGAACTTAGAAAGGACATGCAGACACTCTGCAAATACTCCGAGGGAGGAATTAGATTTAAATTTAGTTGTTAGGAATGCTCAAATATTTAGAAACAAGTATAATGAGAACACGATGGAAATTAGCTTGTGGTAGAATTGATCATTTGGCATTAAAATTATAATCTACCGGAGGCCAACATGCCGGTAATACGGAACAACACAATATATTTTTAAAATTTTTTTTAAATTTTGATATAAGGGATTGCATCTTATTAGGAAGAGGATGACTGAACACAGATTCATCTATCGCCGTGTCTTTTAATCCTTCCAGGGCTCGCAACTCAGGTTAGAGGATGGCCATGCATGCAAACAAGGGCCGTCGGGATAAATCTTCCGGCGCATCCTTCGATACATGCTATACTTAAGCCCGTTGTAAATATCGTAATGGTGAAAGCTCCAGGGCCACCGGAAGCTACAGTAGAAAAGCGTGGTAAAAATCAAGCTCGGATGGAAGCAGAAGCTCCATGTCTCTCCTGCCTTCATGTCGTGAAAGCCTAGGTCGTCGTCCTTAGATTTACAGTGGATGGTGAGCACCTGGTCGATACAGTTCTTCATCACCACCGTCACTTTGAACCAGAAAGCATCTGAACCATTGAGCGAGAGGACAAAAGGTGCAGTTGATTCGATACTATGAACTGATGCCAGCATGGAGATGAAGAACAGCTTCTTCCACAGCTTTGTCTTCGTTCTCCTCCCCTTTAACAATCCAGAAATGTTGAGATGGAGTTTATAATGTCCTCATATAGTAAATGGTCCATCTGGTTTTCCTTTCTTGCAATTAATTATGATAATCTGGCCAAACCGATCCACGTGATCATTGTAATAACTATCCGGATCAATCAGATTCTGTTTTTTCATTTCTTTTACATACTTAATTATCTAAACCTGTACTTATTATATATATTTCATTTTGTTTCTTCCATCCAGACACCATCGATGGATTTACATTCTTTGATGATGAGGTATGTACGTCACATCTGAAACAAACGGCTGGCTGCGACCCCCTCCTCCTTGATCCTTGGCGACTCCCGGTCGATTCGCAGCCATCTCATTCCTTTTTATGTTTTCCTGTTCAATCGGGTTGGTTCACGTTATGTTCTTATATTCATAGGCTTTTTGTGAGTACCAATGGAAGAGTTTCTTCTGTTTTGTCAATTCTTTCATATAGTGATTGTATATATTCTCGTTTTGTTAATCCTGTGCCTGAGAAGTTCTTCTTTTCTCCTTCTTTGTTGTGTCATTTTTTGCTTGTTTTCTACACTCCTTGTCCGCAAGAAGCCTGAAAGGGCCGGAATAGGCAGAGTCTGGCAGCATCCTTCGTATTAAACCTTTAATAAATAAAATTTAGGCTTAAGCAATACAAACATTTAGATATATGTTCTTGCTTGGCTGTTAAATTTGTCGCCTCTGTTCGGTAAGGATGATGGTACGTGCCTCGAGTGTAATTTCCATCGGTAAACTTAGGATGCACGGCGCGTTGCCGTTATCTCAGTTTTAGTTAGTGATTGATTGTTTTCATTCATCTCCTTAATTTAGTTTTTTTTTTCTATTCAAGAAGGAATAATGGATTTGGTTTCTTTTGCAATGCTTCTTTTCATTCCTCAGTTTCAGCTTTTACTGCATGCCTTCATTTTAGTTTACTGGTATGGTTAGATGAGAATGTGTCGTAGTAGGAGAGGTTTAAGAAATTCTTATAAGCCCATTTATCCGACTAAATGGAAATAAATAAATAAATAGCTTGGGCAGGTTGATTGCTATTGGTTAAAAAAAACCATGAACATGATTGATTTTGCAGGTTTTATTTCTATTTTTAAAGAGTACGACTGATTGCATAATTTGTCGACGTATGGCGCATCATCATCACCATCCTATTGAAGTGATGAACAGACAAAAACCCAGAAACATCATACAACAATTACACATTCCTCCTTGGAACTCCCTTCCTCTTCGACCTTTTCCAGCTACCGGTTTCCAGTCGGATGACCATTCGGACCAGCCAGAGGGGCCTTCCCATTTCCAGCACTATGTATCCCAACGATATCCCCATCCCCATCCCGCTCCCGAAACCCAACGCTGCGTACTCCCACACCATCCACCCCCCGCCTTCCTTCTTTCCATCATCCTTTCCTTCCGACGGTGGCTGTGCTTTCTTGTTTCCCTGATCGCACGATCTCATGAGCGGAATCCCACATAGTCCGGGATTTCCTTTGAATGAACTATTCGGAAAGGTGTCGATGTGTCCTCCGGATGGTATAGGCCCCGTGAAGTTGTTCCATGAGAGGTCCAAAAATCCAAGGGATGTCAGCTTCACCAATTCCTTTGGAATTTCTCCTATCAGATGGTTAAAAGAGAGGTCCAGTGATTCCAGATTTGTCAAGTTCCCGACGGATGAAGGGATCGACCCCGTGAAGAGGTTGTGAGAGAAATTCAGACCTTTGAGCGATTTAAGTAATCCAATGTGTTTAGGGATCTCTCCATGAAAGTGATTACTGGATAAGTCGAGCATCGCAAAATGGACATTGATCTGCACCATTTCCATGTCGATCCCTTTCAAGTCGATCATCACCGAGTAATATTCCAAAATCCCATGATTTGGCCGTAGATATTGTTCGCCAAAATCGTAATTATTGTCTCTTGTCATGGCGAACATTTCGGTGATGAATTCATCTTGGAGATTTCCATCGAAACTGTTGTGGGAGAGGTCCATGATGCGTGCCATGGGGAAAGGATGATTTTCCTTGGAAATAATAACACGACCGTGGAAATGGTTGGATCTTAAACTGAGCACCTTCAACGGGAGATCGCCCAACCAATTGGGGAATGAATCCTCTATTTTGTTGTTGCCAACATCCAAAACTTCCAATTGTTTACAATGGGATAGAGATCTCGACAATGGGCCCTCGAATTGATTTCCGCTGAGATCAAGTGACGTCAACATACTTCCTTCATGAAAAATCTCTGAAATCTGACCCCGAAACTCATTTGCCCGAAGGTTCAAGATTGCAAGACCCCTGGTGATGTTTTTCAAGCAGTCAGGCAGGACCCCAGTGAGACTATTATTTGACAAGTCTAGCACCTGAAGATCGGTGGCATTGCAAAATAGTGAAGAGAGGCTCCCAGAAAAATGATTATTGGAAACTGAATAATGATTGACAGTCGCGGTTGGAACTGGAAGAAGGCCTTCGATTTTGTTGTCAGATAGATCAATCGAAGAAAGGAAAGCTGACCGAAGAAAGATGTCTGGAGGCCACTGACCTACAAAGTTGTTGGCCCGCAAATTAATTTCATAAATGGATGACGTGGATAACCAAGTGGGAGGAGCACCGCTGATGTTGTTGTTGCCGACATTAAGATATGTCAAAGATGTGCAGTTGGCCAAGGACGTGGGCAACGGCCCACTCAATAAATTGTTGTTCAATGATAACACTTGTAATTTCGTAAGATTGCCGAGACACTGAGGAATTACACCTGTCAAATAATTTCCACCCATACCTATGGAGGACAGAGAAGTTAGTTGGCAAATGGATGGAGGGATACTTCCCTTGATAAGATTAAATTCAAGAGACAATACTTCCAAGGTGTCAATTCCGATGCTCCAGAGCCAACTGGGTATCTCTTGAATCCTGTTTTCCGAGAGGTAAAGAAATCTCAGTTCCTTTGAGCGAGACAAGAAGGAAGGGAACTTGCTCATATTGCAACTATCCATATTCAATCCTTGTAGCTTCGGCAATGAGGACCCGTGGTTTGCATCCTCACCCAAAACGGAGAGCCCAGATATCCAGAGGAACTGGAGATTCTCGAGGGTTGACAATATCCCCAAGTCAATCGTGAAATTGTTCCACGATAGGTCCAGGAGAGTCAATCGCGAGAGGTTTCTGATTGAATTCGGAACTGCTCCCATGAAATTGTTCCTCCATAGTTCCAGGGATGTCAATCGTGAGAGGTTTCCGATTGAATTGGGAACTGCTCCCGTGAGATTGTTCCATGAGAGATCCAAGTGAGTCAATCGCGAGAGGTTTCCAATTGTATTGGGAACTGCTCCGGAGAAAGAGCAACCATAGAGGGACAGATAATCAAGCCTGGGACTCCACTTGGATTTGGGAAGGGTGCCGGTCAAATGGTCATTCCACGATGTGTCAATCACTTGTAGATTCGGCAGCCCAAAGATAAATTCCGGAAATTTCCCTCCCAACGAACAATCTGAAAGCTTGAGGGAAATCAAAGAAGAAGATAAGTTCATAAAGGATGTAGGGGTGACCGTGGACATATTGACAGCCCCGAGATTGAGTTCCTCCAACTGAGTCAGGTTGCTGACGAGCATTCTCATGGTATGATCTTGCATCTCCAACAAATCATTATCAGAGAGATCGAGGGAAACCATCTTCAACAATAGGGAGATTTTGGTCGGTAGGATGCCTGAAATGTGCGAATAGGAGAGATTGAGGTATTCCAGTCGCGTGAACAAGCCAATCTCTGGTGGGATGGATGAGCCAAGGAGGTCATTTCCAGCAAGGCTGAGGTGACGAAGGTGGTGAAGAGAAAACAGGGGGCTGCTGGAATTGATGAAGCCACAAAGCCTGGCACAGGTCAAGTCGAGGCCGACGACGTCACCAGTGGAATTGTCGCAGTTGATGCCGTCCCAGGAGCAGCAATCCTCATCCTCCCTCCATGAGGCAACTTTAGGGTAGGAAGCATTCATATGGCAACCATCGATGGTATGGTTTAAGATAGAGAAGGGACGTATAAAACGAAGCAAGGCATCTCTCTGGGCAGGATCACAGGAGGTGGAAGGGGAAGCCAAGAGGAGGAGGTGATTGGGATGATAAGTGAGTAAAATAAGAAGCAGAGGATGATGATGATGATGAAACCACCTGCATCTTGTCTCATTTTTGGGCAAATTTTGTTACTCAATGCTCCTATACCTGTAGGTATTTAAAAAGAAAAGACTAATTTTTGTTTTGAAGGAGGATGTAGAGAGGTCATCTCCATCGACCTGCACCCACACGCAAAAACACTTGATATTTCTCAGAAAGCAGCAACTTCTGTCTCACGTTTGCCCACCAAGAGTCAAAGTCTTCTTACCCTTGGGAGACGGCAGGCAACACGCTTAATTACTAATAATTGGCCCACAGCAACACTGGTGACCCCAGCTTAATTACTAATAATTACCACGCTTAATCGGAGACGGCTGATAAATTTAAGTTCATCTCTCGACCTGCAAAACATTCCCCATTTTGTCTTTATCTCTTCGCAATCTACTCGGGTAAATAAAATATGTCATGCAGATGGAATCAATCATTCTTTTGGATGAACACCCTATTCAGATAAATACATAGAAGGTCCCAAGAGATTGTTGTTACCACGCACAGACGAGTTTCCCACAAACCAGATAGCACGCGAGAAAGTCTCGAGAGAGGCGTTGGGAATATCCTTGCTTCTTCCTTCACTTTAGGACATTGAGGAAGCATTCCCACTTTTCTGCGTGGCTTATCGGTAGTCTCTTGTGGCTCAGTTGTAGCTCTCACAAGGTGATGGACTCCTACTGATTGAGGTGGTTGATAAACCACTGTTGGCAAGGCATTGCAGGACTCCCTTTTTCAACCGTCGCGTGAAAGTAATATAGGCCAAAATCATTTTGCCTGCCATCACCGGATGACTGCACCCGAGGGCGTTTGCGAACAAGATAAATGACCAACCCCCTAACTTTTAGCTTAGGAAATCACAGTTGCTAGTTGATTAAGGTTGTCTGCACACTCAAAGGAAAGTATTAATTATTTTCTGATACCATCCAAACAAGAAAAGTAATCAGAATGAGTATACTAAATTATTTTTATGTGGGACTTTGAATAACATCAATGTAACTGCATACAAGTAACATATGATAATTAATCATTATTCGTTGTACATAATTTTTACTAAATGTGCATATAAGTGGGGACTGGACAAAGACTTTATGAAGGCTCTAGAGGTCATCCCCCCAACCACAACATTTTATTCTCGGAAAGCAACCCTGTCTCACGTTTGTCCACCAGAGACAAACAAAGTCTCCCTGTGTTTCCATCCGACATAAATGGCTGACGACTAAGACGAGATCAAAGTCTTCTTACCCCGCCAGAGACGGTAACGACGCTTAACTTACCGTGAACGACGGGATGTATGATGCTGTCAAGGTAAGAAGAATATTATTCCATGATAATTGACTATTCCAAGTTGTTCGTCTAAGTCATTCGTGAACTATATATTTGAAGTTTTGGATATATTTTTCTGTTAATTTGCAAAAAGACTCTCTTCCAAATTAACAGAAATTACAGAGATTCAATGGCCGTCAGTCACTAGTGACCTTGATCTACTTTATTTGTTTTTGGAATTCGTTGTTTATTCCTCGTTTAATCTTTTCCCGGAGACTACATCCTCGAACCTCTGTTTCGTTTGCCAAATATATTCTCGACGTGTTTGAATGTTCTACAAAGTTTTTTGAATTTAGGAAGACTAATCAACGCGAACGCCTGATAGAACCAACCACAATCGTTAGAAGAAGGGCTGACTTGATGTTCCCAATCGTAATGAGACATAGGCATTTAGGCAGAGATCCACATAACCCACAGACAATAACAGGGGGAGAGAATTCGATACCAAACTCAGACTCTGTAAAGGCAAAAACTGAAGCTCCAGAAAGTAGAGAGGTGTTGCATCCATATCTGCATCACGTGTGGTGTAAAACCACCAAATAGAAACGTTCACTTAATCTCGACTTGCGTTTGTTAGGAGCTCCCTTACGATCTCGAAGTCTCTGCATGTAATATTGGATTCAAGCCCCCGAGATGAGTCCTTCGCGGGTTGTAGTTGTTTGTTGGTGTGGTCGATGGAGATTTGGGGTTCCAAGAATAGCCAAAGCTGGAGTATTTATGTATGGACATAAGGATAATAGTCACGCGCTCTGTCCCTCACACTCAGGGCTTAAAAATGTGAAGCAATCGGGTTTCATCTCTGTCCAAATATTATACAAACCAAATCCATTGCACCACAGAAGAGCCGACGCAACAAACCAAGGAATCCAAAGACGAGGTGGACCACGAAGAGTTAGGGGGATTGGGCAAAATAAACATTCTTTTCCCTGTGCTCCGTGGGCAGATCTTTTGAAGGACAAACTTAGGAGTTTAGGCCGTGTTTGTACAGGGGGTTTAAAGAACAAGGCATCACCCCGGTTAAGGCTAAAATCCCGTATCCGGGGTTCCCGTGAGTTCGAACATGTAACCGCCAATCCCAGTTCCGAAACCCATCGCCACGAACTTCCACTCCAGCCACCCTCCTCCCTCCTCCTGTTCACCGTCCTTTCCTTTCGACGGACATGAGATATCCCAGAGGTAGGGTGTCCAAACATTTTTAGTACATAAAACTCACATGCCTTGATGAAATATCACTATATAGATGGCACAAGCACAAAATTGCATACCATCATGGCACATAAAAACATATTATAAGATACTAATGAAGTACATACTTTCTCGAGGATTAATGCTATCATGACTTCTTCACTTGCAACAGTAACAAAATGTAGATCGGATTTCGACGACAAAACTAGGAAGTTTCCACATCTGAATCTTCATCAAGCCCCTTGGCCAGTAGCTCGAAGTCGTCTTCGTTCCATCGGCAGATCAAGTGCAATCTGAAGGTAGCCATCTTTATGCCCAGCAGTCGCTGCAAAAACCGGTAAGAACTCTCTCGTTATAATCATGTCTGCAAATCAAGACAATATGTCAGATCAGATAACAAAGGAACTCCACTTGAGCTCATACCAGTATCCGAGATGCCTCCGGTGACAATGGTTTACCCTCGTCGCACACGACGAAATTGGATACAAGCTCCACGACACCTGCAATTTTAGCTGATTTCAATCCACGGCATCGACATTCTGGAGGTTCAAGTTTCAATACCCTACTCATCAGATAACTCAGTTCGACAATACCTTTATTCAAACGGACAGGCATCCCTTGCTTGCGCAAAAAAGGCTCCATTTCATGGGTAAACTCAGTTAAAGGACCTTCCTTAAGCTCTACCTGTAACCCAAATGGCATGACCAATTGAGAATATCAGGAAGTTCTCAGCAGTTCATAATGTCATCCCAATACAAGGCCATGGAAACAAGATTTCTTCATACTGTTATTTTTTATGAGAGCTAATCTAAAGAATTGAGCACACTCGATTAAAAGAATAGCTTTGGTGCAGCAAGAGGGGCCACAACAAACTTGTTCATAAATTATCCCAAAATACAAAATATATTTGTCCAGACAAAATAGAGATTCATATAAAGAAAACCTGACAATAGTATTACATGATGCACAAGAGAAGACGATTCAAATATTGAACCAAGTAAAACAAGCACCCACAAACAGAGATTTGTGAGATCCTCACCTTTTCAGTAGCCTTGCTACCAGTCCTAGCGAAATCTGTTTCCTCAAATGCATTGAAAATTCTGCAAAAGAGACGTGAAAAAATGAGCCTGTGCAGAATAAATTGAGGATGACATGTAAAAGTGAAAATAAGGACAAAATTGCTCCTTGGGTAACAGATGCTATGCAACAAAACAAACAGTGGCTGGCAGAACCTGCGAAAACTATATCTGAATTCTGGAACACTACAGCTCAATAATACTTTGAATGCATGCATAAGCAATTCACTTCCTTCTCCAGCAAAATTTCACATGAAGGCAACATGGAACTCATTCCACAGTGAACAATGAACAACATACGGTTTCAGAATTTGATCCAGAGCATTCATGATTCAGATAAACAGAGCCAAACATTTTAGGGATAGTTAGCTGATACTGAATTTGCAGCTTACTTCTGCACCTCCTCTCTGGGCAAACTAGTGAGAAACAGGTGTTTCCATGTAAAAGCTGCGCACAATCAATAAAACGGCTTTCAATCAAATGTACTAAACAAAGGAAAGTCGAAAGATTCTCGGGAATTCCCATCTCTACCTTCGACACCTTACGGATCCCAGGCCTAATCTCATCCGCAGCTGAGCGACCCGAAGCTATTTGCATAACCTTGTTCGACCCCAGGAAAAACCTGCAAAACATAAACTACCCCTTTTACTCGATCATACTTAAAAGAATTCAATCCAACTAGACCGGGAAACCGGACTACGAACCTGCTAAAGCTGCTCGCGGAACTCCTTGAACTTAAGATTCCTCATGTTCTCAAAAGAGAAAACGTAGACCGAGCTGTAACTATCGATTGCGCCGCGTATCGAGTTCACCTGCCACTCCTTTTGACCCCTCCCCTTCTTCTTTGTCTTCGACAGGGTTACTGGAGATCCGTAGACAAAACCGACGCTCAACATTCACAATCCGATCCCCTGAAAGAGCCCGACACCGATAAACCCATCGACAACAGAAAAACACTGACCAGGTCTGTCGCGCTTAGACTTCGGCATCGCGGCGGAGATCCCACTCAACGAAGCTCACGAACCCGTCGGAGCGACCGGAGACGGTTGAGGAAGTAGCGGCGAGGAGAGAAGTGCGCGGCCAAATGGAAATTGAAAAGATTAGGGTTTAAGAAGAGCGGGAGGACATGAGTGGGGTCCTGTGCGGGACGGTGCACCTTAACATCGCTGGACCGCATCTTATAATATTCTTTCATTTATTTCGAAAGAATTCATCTTGTTACAAAAATTTCATATACAACAGTTCACAATCGACCTGGCTGGAGCATCGACCGTGATGACCGGGGTGCCCGGCGGTCGATTGCTGACCAAGCGACCGTACATGTAAGGGCGGGAACCCTTCTGGTAGGAGGAGAAGGGCATTGTGAATGTGAGGGCACTCCATCCCAGTCTTTCTTGGTCATGGTGACTCAATTTCGAGTTCCACTCGCCCCCTCCATGTCTACGCTTACGCCTCCTTCTGGACCTCCCCAACACCATCCTTCTGAGACGACGACTGCCCAAGGAAATGTCCATGCCATCGGCACTGTTGTCGTGACCGAACTGGGGACGATGATTATGTGGTTCTCGTTTGGCATACGACCGAAGCCTCCTTCATGAAAAATCTCTGGGATTTGACCATCAAACTTATTGGCGCGAAGGTTCAAATGAAGAAGACCGACGGTGACATTCTCCGGGCAATCAGGCAGGGTGCCCGTTAGACTATTATTCGACAAGTCTAGGAGCCGGAGATTGGCGGCATTGCATATTAGTGATGATATCTCCCCCGAAAAATGGTTATTGGAAATCGAATAGGAATATCGATGTTCCCAGACTGGAGAGAGATGTCCATGGGCCACTGGCAACCGAAATTATTGTCCCGCAAATTAACAGAAAAAATGGATGACATGGATAACCAAGTGGGAGGAGCACCGCTGATGTTGTTGTAGCTGATATCAAGATATGTCAAAGATGTGCAGTTGGCCAAGGATGTGGGCAACTGCCCACTCAATAAATTGTTGCTCAAGACCAACCTTTGTATATTTGTTAGATTACCGAGACATTGAGGAATAAGTCCCACTAAATTATTTTCACATAACTCTACGGAGGACAGAGAAGTTAGCTGGCATATGGATGGAGGGATGCTCCAGAGCCAGCTGGGTATCTCTTGTATCTTGTTCCTGGAGAGGTAAAGAAATCTCAGTTCCTTTGAGAGAGACAAGAAGGAAGGGAACTTGCTCTGATTGCAACTATCCATATACAAATCTTGGAGCTTCGGCAATGAGAACTCGTGGTTTGCATCCTAACCCAAGATGGAGAGTCCAGATAGATCGAGGAACTGGAGATCCACAAGGGTTGGCAATATCCCCAGGTCAAACTCACCGGTGAAACTGTTATTTGATATATCCAAGTAAGTCAATCACGAGAGGTTTTTGATTGAATTGGGAACTGCTCCCGTGAAATTGTTCCCCGATAGATCCATTTATGCACTCAACTCGCAAAACACTTGATATTTCTCAGAAAGCAGCAACTTCTGTCTCACGTTTGCCCGCCAGAGTCAAAGTCTTCTTACCCCCCCTTCGGAAACGGCAATACGCGTAACCTTTCTATTTTTTTATTTTTTCGTAAATCAACAACATGCTTAACTGGGTATGATGTATGATGCTGTCAATGTAATAAGAACTTTATTTCACGAGAAATTAACTATTTCGAGTTGTTCATCCGAAGGATGTTTCTTTATGTAAATTTACGAGAAAAGTGCGAAATAAGTTTCGTACTTCACAAACATGTCTCATGTTTTACGAACGGAAATACGAAACTGATTCGTAAACGTTTCATACTTTCTACGAAAGAGTTTCGCACTTTAGGAAATGTTTACGAATAACTATGAACAAAAGTATAAATAAGTTCGTAAATATTTTATAAAGTACCAGACTCATTCATACGAAACCATTTAGTAAAAAAAATACTAAACTTTTGAAGTTTTTGTACTCGAGTGGCACATAGAAAAATAGCATCTTCCGTGAGTCCCCTGCTTTGATTTTCGATTTGTCTTATCTCAACCCACTCTAGTCATTGGTCTTTCTTATTAATTTATAATATATATATATATATATATATATATAATAGAACTTTTTATCTTCCTTAGTTTTATTATACCAAAAAGAGTCCTAATTTATAAAAGTTCTCGAACGCTTTGTTTCTGTAATCAATTATTACTTTTATCTTTAGTTTTTATTCTAAAATATTTCAATAATGATGACGAGGGAGGACTGGAATTATGTAACTTTTACTATCCAAATTCCATTAAATACTGAAAAGAAAGAACAATATTTCTTCTTCTTCTTCTTCTTCTTCTTATGATTATAGCCTTGGTCTTAATATCCCACCCTCCTATGGTCTTTGGTCTTTCTTAATTTTACATGATTCTGCTTGTCTGTGGCGAGGATGCCCAAAAAATAAGATGAGCTCGCTGTGGTCGTCGAGGGAATTGGACTTCTCGTTGATCTCTCCAAACTTGCTGGAGAGAATCCCGAGGGCGACTCCAGGGATGGAGTCCGTATACACGGAAGCACACCAGACGACAATAATGATGGAGACCTTGGGGGATAACTTGCGAGGTTTGTCGAAGAACAAGAGTATGACTTGCAAGGCCAGGCTCGCCAGGACAATCTCTCTTTCACCCCTTTTGGTCGGAGTTTAATTGATTTGTTCAAAAAGTTTTTTTTAATGAATTAAATTGGAGCTAGTTAAAATGAAAAAAAGAAGCTTATAAAGTACGTAAAAGAGTAATTAATAAAAGAATGAGTCATGGAGAGTATATTAGGCTCCCATCAAGTCAAACAAAGTCTCCCGGTCGGAAATAAATGGCCGGTGATTGAGACACTTTAACTTACCGTGAATGATGGGGATGGTGGATGATGATGTTGTCAATGTAAGAAGCACTTTATTTCATTATCAAAATTGAATATTCCAACCCCCTCCATCCATACTTAATCAATTACGTGAATCACGCTTCCGATGTTTTTCTCTGTTAAAATTTACGAGAAGACAGTCATCTAGTCATAAGTTTTCTTTTTAAAGATAAAATTTTTTAAAAAATAGCAGTGACTAATTTATAAAAAAAAAATTAATGAAGCACGATACAATCTTCCCTCATTTTTCCCAAATTTTATGACCACAATAAAATGAGGAACTTAGAAAGGACATACAGACACTCTGCAAATACTCCAAGGGAGGAATTAGATGTTGCAAACTATTTCTTTATGAGCTAAACAAAAAATCATATCTTAATCTTAAATTTAGTTGTTAGGAATGCTCAAATATTTAGAAACAAGTATAATGAGAACACGATGGAAATTAGTTTGTGGTAGAATTGATCATTTGTCATTAAAATTATAATCTACCGGAGGCCAACATGCCGGTAATACGGTACAACACAATATATTTTTAATTTTTTTTTAAATTTTGATATAAGGGATTGTTTCTTATTAGGAAGAGGACGACTGAACACGGATTCATCTATCGCCGTGTCTTTTAATCCTTCCAGGGGTCGCAACTTAGGTCAGAGGATGGCCATGCATGCAAACAAGGGCCGTCGGGATAAATCTTCCAGCGCATCCTTCGATACATGTATACTTAAGCCCGTTGTAAATAGCGTAATGGTGAAAGCTCCAGGGCCACCGGAAGCTACAGTAGAAAAGCGTGGTGAAAATCAAGCTCGGATGGAAGCAGAAGCTCCATGTCTCTCCTGCCTTCATGTCGTGAAAGCCTAGGTCGTCGTCCTTAGATTTACAGTGGATGGTGAGCACCTGGTCGATACAGTTCTTCATCACCACCGTCACTTTGAACCAGAAAGCATCTGAACCATTGAGCGAGAGGACAAAAGGTGCAGTTGATTTGATACTATGAACTGATGCCAGCATGGAGATGAAGAGCAGCTTCTTCCACAGCTTTGTCTTCGTTCTCCTCCCCTTTAACAATCCAGAAATGTTGAGATGGAGTTTATGATGTCCTCATATAGTAAATGGTCCATCTGGTTTTCCTTTCTTGCAATTAATTATGATAATCTGGCCAAATCGATCCACGTGATCATTGTAATAACTATCCGGATCAATTAGATTCTGTTTTTTCGTTTCTTTTACATACTTAATTATCTAAACCTGTACTTATTATATATATTTCATTTTGTTTCTTCCATCCAGACACCATCGATGGATTTACATTCTTTGATGATGAGGTATGTACGTCACATCTGAAACAAACGGCTGGCTGCGACCCCCTCCTCCTTGATCCTTGGCGACTCCCGGTCGATTCGCATCCATCTCATTCCTTTTTATGTTTTCCTGTTCAATTGGGTTGGTTTACGTTATGTTCTTATATTCATAGGCTTTTTGTGAGTACCAATGTAAGAGTTTCTTCTGTTTTGTCAATTCTTTCATATAGTGATTGTATTTATTCTCGTTTTGTTAATCCTGTGCCTGAGAAGTTTTTCTTTTCTCCTTCTTTGTTGTGTCATTTTTTGCTTGTTTTCTGCACTCCTTGTCCGCAAGAAGCCTGAAAGGGCCGGAATAGGCAGAGTCTGGCAGCATCCTTCGTGTTAAACCTTTAATAAATAAAATTTAGGCTTAAGCAATACAAACATTTAGATATATGTTCTTGCTTGGCTGTTAAATTTGTCGCCTCTGTTCGGTAAGGATGATGGTACGTGCCTCGAGTGTAATTTCTAAAGGTAAACTTAGGATGCACGGTGCGTTGCCGTTATCTTAGTTTTAGTTAGTGATTGATTGTTTTCATTCATCTCCTTAATTTAGTTTTTTTTTTATTCAAGAAGGAATAAAGGATTTGGTTTCTTTTGCAATGCTTCTTTTCATTCCTCAGTTTCCGCTTTTACCGCATTCCTTCATTTTAGTTTACTGGTATGGTTAGATGAGAATGTGTCGTAGTAGGAGAGGTTTAAGAAATTCTTATAAGCCCATTTATCCGACTAAATAGAAATAAATAAATAAATAGCTTGGGCAGGTTGATTGCTATTAGTTAAAAACAACCATGAACATGATTGATTTTACAGGTTTTATTTCTATTTTTAAAGAGTACGACTGATTGCATAATTTGTCGATGTATGGCGCATCATCATCACCATCCTATTGAAGTAACGAACAGACAAAAACCGAGAAACATCATACAACAATTACACATTCCTCCTTGGGGCTCCCTTCCTCTTCGATCTTTTCCAGCTACCGGTTTCCGGTCAGATGACCATTCGGACCAGCCAGAGGGGCCTTCCTATTTCCAGCACCATGTATCCCAACGATATCCCCATCCCCATCCCGCTCCCGAAACCCAACGCCGCGTACTCCCACACCGTCCACCCCCCGCCTTCCTTCTTTCCATCATCCTTTCCTTCCGACGGTGGCTGTGCTTTCTTGTTTCCCTGATCGCACGATCTCATGAGCGGAATCCCACATAGTCCGGGATTTCCTTTGAATGAACTATTCGGAAAGGTGTCGACGTGTCCTCCGGATGGTATAGGCCCCGTGAAGTTGTTCCATGAGAGGTCCAAAAATCCAAGGGATGTCAGCTTCACCAATTCCTTTGGAATTTCTCCTATCAGATGGTTAAAAGAGAGGTCCAGTGATTCCAGATTTGTCAAGTTCCCGACGGATGAAGGGATCGACCCCGTGAAGAGGTTGTGCGAGAAATTCAGATCTTTGAGCGATTTAAGTAATCCAATGTTTTTAGGAATCTCTCCATGAAAGTGATTACTCGATAAGTCGAGCATCGCAAAATGGACATTGATCTGCACCATTTCCATGTCGATCCCTTTGAAGTCGATCATCACCGAGTAATATTCCAAAATCCCACTATTTGACTGTAGATATTGTTTGCCAAAATCGTAATTATTGTCTCTTGTCATGGCGAACATTTCGATGATGAATTCATCTTGGAGATTTCCATCGAAACTATTGTGGGAGAGGTCCATGATGCGTGCCATGGGGAAAGGATGATTTTCCTTGGAAATAATAACACGACCGTGGAAATGGTTGGATCTTAAACTGAGCACCGTCAACGGGAGATCCCCCAACCAATTGGGGAATGAATCCTCTATTTTGTTGTTGCCAACATCCAAAACTTCCAATTGTTTACAATGGGATAGAGATCTCGGCAATGGGCCCTCGAATTGATTTCCGCTGAGATCAAGTGACGTCAACATACTTTCTTCATGAAAAATCTCTGAAATCTGACCCCGAAACTCATTTGCCCGAAGGTTCAAGATTGCAAGACCCCTGGTGACGTTTTTCAAGCAGTCAGGCAGGACCCCGGTGAGACTATTATTTGACAAGTCTAGCAACTGAAGATCGGTAGCATTACATAGTAGTGAAGAGAGGCTCCCAGAAAAATGATTATTGGAAACTGAATAATAATAGACAGTCGCGGTTGGAACTGGAAGAGGGCCTTCGAATTTGTTATCAGAAAGATCAATCGAATAAATTAAAGCTGACCGGAGAAAGATGTCTGGAGGCCACTGACCTACAAAGTTGTTGGCCCGCAAATTAATATCAGAAATGGATGACGTGGATAACCAAGTGGGAGGAGCACCGCTGATGCTGTTGTAGCTGATATCAAGATATGTCAAAGATGTGCAGTTGGTCAAGGATGTGGGCAACGGCCCACTCAATAAATTGTGGCTCAAGTATAACCAAATTAATTTCGTAAGATTGCCGAGACACTGAGGAATTACACCTGTCAAATAATTTCCACTCAAGTCTATGAAGGACAGAGAAGTTAGTTGGCAAATGGATGGAGGGATACTTCCCTTGATCAGATTATCATAAAGATACAATTCTTCCAAGGTGTCAATTCCGATGCTCCAGAGCCAACTGGGAATCTCTTGAATCCTGTTTTCCGAGAGGGAAAGAAATCTCAGTTCCTTTGAGCGAGACAAGAAGGAAGGGAACTTGCTCATATTGCAACTATGCATATACAAATCTTGGAGCTTCGGCAATGAGAACCCGTGGTTTGCATCCTCGCCCAAAACGGAGAGCCCAGACAGATAGAGGAACTGGAGATCCTC
This sequence comes from Melastoma candidum, assembly GCA_023653495.1. Lineage (NCBI taxonomy): Eukaryota > Viridiplantae > Streptophyta > Magnoliopsida > Myrtales > Melastomataceae > Melastoma > Melastoma candidum. The sequence goes on along the minus strand of CM042889.1, from coordinate 624,766 downwards.
TAGGGTTGACAATATCCCCAAGTCAATCGTGAAATTGTTCCCCGATAGGTCCAGGAGAGTCAATCGCGAGAGGTTTCCGATTGAATTGGGAACTGCTTCCGTGAGATTGTTCCCCGAGAGATCCAAGTGAGTCAATCGCGAGAGGTTTCCAATTGAATTGGGAACTGCTCCGGAGAAAGAGCAACCAGAGAGAGACAGATAATCAAGCCTGGGACTCCACTTGGATTTGGGAAGGGTGCCGGTCAAATGGTCATTCCACGATGTGTCAATCACTTGTAGATTCGGCAGCCCAAAGATAAATTCCGGAAATTTCCCTCCCAACCAACAACTTGAGAGCTCGAGGGAAATCAAAGAAGAAGATAAGTTCATAAAGGATGTAGGAGTGACCGTGGACATATTGACAGCCCCGAGATGGAGTTCCTCCAACTGAGTCAGGTTGCTGACGAGCATTCTCATGGTATGATCATGCATCTCCAACAAATAATTATCAGAGAGATCGAGGGAAACCATCTTCAACAATAGTGAGATTTTGGTCGGTAGGATGCCTGAAATGTTCGAATAGGAGAGATTGAGGTATTCCAGTCGCGTGAACAAGCCAATCTCTGGTGGGATGGATGAGCCAAGGAGGTCATTTCCAGCAAGGCTGAGGTGACGAAGGTGGTGAAGAGAAAACAGGGGGCTGCTGGAATTGATGAAGCCACAAAGCCTGGCACAGGTCAAGTCGAGGCCGACGACGTCACCAGTGGAATTGTCGCAGTTGATGCCGTCCCAGGAGCAGCAATCCTCATCCTCCCTCCATGAGGCAACTTTAGGGTAGGAAGCATTCATATGGCAACCATCGATGGCAGAGAAGGGGTACCCAAAGGAGCAGCTTGGATCATTGATAGAGAAGGGACGTATAAAACGAAGCAAGGCGTCTCTCTGGGCAGGATCACAGGAGGTGGAAGGGGAAGCCAAGAGGAGGAGGTGATTGGGATGATAAGTGAGTAAAAATAAGAAGCAGAGGATGATGATGATGATGAAACCACCACCTGCATCTTGTCTCATTTTTGGGCAAATTTTGTTACTCAATGCTCCTATACCTGTAGGTATTTAAAAAAAAAAAAGACTAATTTTTGTTTTGAAGGAGGATGTAGAGAGGTCATCTCCATCGACCTGCACCCAAACGCAAAAACACTTGATATTTCTCAGAAAGCAGCAACTTCCGTCTCACGTTTGCCCACCAAGAGTCAAAGTCTTCTTACCCTTGGGAGACGGCAGGCAACACGCTTAATTACTAATAATTGGCCCACAGCAACACTGGTGACCCCAGCTTAATTACTAATAATTACCACGCTTAATCGGCGATGGCTGATAAATGTAACTTCATCTCTCGACCTGCAAAACATTCCCCATTTTGTCTTTTATCTCTTCTCAATCTACTCGGGTAAATAAAATATGTCATGCAGATGGAATCAATCATTCTTTTGGATGAACACCCTATTCAGATAAATAGATAGAAGGTCCCAAGAGATTTTTGCTACCACGCACAGCGCACGAGTCAAACCCCCAACCACAACATTGAAAGCAACTCTGTCTCACGTTTGTCCACCAGAGACAAACAAAGTCTCCCTGTGTTTCCATCCGACATAAATGGCTGGTGGCTAAGACGAGATCAAAGTCTTCTTACCCCGCCAGAGACGGTAACGACACTTAACTTACCGTGAACGACGGGATGTATGATGCTGTCAAGGTAAGAAGAATATTATTTCATGATAATTGACTATTCCAAGTTGTTCGTCTAAGTCATTCGTGAACTATATATTTGAAGTTTTGGATGTTTTTTTCTGTTAATTTGCAAAAAGACTGACTTCCAAATTAACAGAAATTACAGAGATTCAATGGCTGTAAGTCACTAGTGACCTTGATCTACTTTATTTGTTTTTGGAATTCGTTGTTTATTCCTCGTTTAATCTTTTCCCGGATACTACATCCTCGAACCTCTGTTTCCTTTGCCAAATATATTCTCGACGTGTTTGAATGTTCTACAAAGTTTTTCGAATTTAGGAAGATTAATCAACACGAACGCCTGATAGAACCAATCATAATCATTAGAAGAAGGGCTGACTTGATGTTCCCAATCGTAATGAGACATAGGCATTTAGGCAGAGATCCACATAACCCACAGACAACAACAGGGGGAGAGAATTCGATACCAAACTCAGACTCTATAAAGGCAAAAACTGAAGCTCCAGAAAGTAGAGGTGTGTTGCATCCATATCCGCATCACATGTGTGGTGTAAAACCATCAAATAGAAACATTCACTTAATCTCGACTTGCGTTTGTTAGGAGCTCCCTTACAACCTCGAAGTCTCTGCATGTAATATCGGATTCAAGCCCCCGAGATGAGTCCTTCGTGGGTTGTAGTTGTTTGTTGGTGTGGTCGATGGAGATTTGGGGTTCCAAGAATAGCCAAAGCTGGAGTATTTATGTATGGACATAAGGATAATAGTCACGCGCTCTGTCCCTCACACTCAGGGCTTAAAAATGTGAAGCATTCGGGTTTCATCTCTGTCCAAAAATTATACAAACCAAATCCATTGCACCACAGAAGAGCCGACGCCAAAAGAGAGTTAACAAACCAAGGAATCCAGAGACGAGGTGGACCACAAAGAGTTAGGGGGATTGGGCAAAATAAACATTCTTTTCCCTATGCTCCGTGGGCAGATCTTTTGAAGGTGAAACTTAGGAGTTTAGGCTGTGTTTGTACAGGGGGTTTAAAGAACAAGGCATCACCCCGGTTAAGGCTAAAATCTCGTATCTGGGGTTCCCGTGAGTTCAAACATGTAACCGCCAATCCCAGTTCCAAAACCCATCGCCACGAACTTCCACTCCAGCCACCCTCCTCCCTCCTCCTGTTCACCGTCCTTTCCTTTCGACGGTGCTTGGGCTTCCTTGTTTCCCTGAGAGGTCCAAAAATCCAAGCGACGTTAGTTTCACCAATTCCATAGGAATTTCTCCCATCAGATGGTTATAAGAGAGGTCAAGCGATTCCAGATTTGTCAAATTCCCGATGGATGGAGCGATCGATCCCGTGAAGTCATTGTGAGATAAATTCAAGCCCTTGAGCGATTTAAGCACACCGATGGTCGAGGAATTTCTCCATTGAAGTGGTTACTCGATATGTCCAGTATTACAAATTGCTCATGATCATCCCCATCTCTATCTCGACCCTTTCCAGTCGATCATCACCGACTCACCCATACCTCTATCTCGTATCGTGTCATGCCAAGTAATTCTCCAATGAATTTGTCCATTAGGTTACCCTCAAAATAATTATTGAATAGGTCCATCGGTAAACTTAGGATGCACGGCGCGTTGCCGTTATCTCAGTTTTAATTAGTGATTGATTGTTTTCATTCCTCTCCTTAATTTAGTTTTTTTTTTTTCTAATCAAGAAGGAATAATGGATTTGGTTTCTTTTGCAATGCTTCTTTTCATTCCTCAGTTTCAGCTTTTACTGCATGCCTTCATTTTAGTTTACTGGTATGGTTAGATAAGAATGTGTCGTAGTAGGAGAGGTTTAAGAAATTCTTATAAGCCCATTTATCCGACTAAATGGAAATAAATAAATAAATAGCTTGGGCAGGTTGATTGCTATTGGTTAAAAAAAACCATGAACATGATTGATTTTGCAGGTTTTATTTCTATTTTTAAAGAGCACGACTGATTGCATAATTTGTCGACGCATGGCGCATCATCATCACCATCCTATTGAAACAGCCCGGTGTTTCCATGTAAAAGCTGCGCACAATCAATAAAACGGCTTTCAATCAAATGTACTAAACAAAGGAAAGTCGAAAGATTCTCGGGAATTTCCCATCTCTACCTTTGACACCTTACGGATCCCAGGCCTAATCTCATCCGCAGCTGAGCGACCCAAAGCTATTTTCATAACCTTGTTCGACCCCAGGAAAAACCTGCAAAACAGAAACTACCCCTTTTACTCGATCATACTTAAAAGAATTCAATCCAACTAGACCGGGAAACCGGACTATGAACCTGCTGGAAGATTTAAGCTGCTCGCGGAACTCCTTGAACTTAAGATTCCTCATGTTCTTTGTCTTCGACAGGGTTACTGGAGATCCGTACACAAAACCGACGCTCAACATTCACAATCCGATCCCCTGAAAGAGCCCGACACCGATAAACCCATCGACAACAGAAAAACACTGACCAGGTCTGTCGCGCTTAGACTTCGGCATCGCGGCGGAGATCCCACTCAACGCGACCGGAGACGGTTGAGGAAGTAGCGGCGAGGAGAGAAGTGCGCGGCCAAATGGAGGTTGAAAAGATTAGGGTTTAAGAAGGGCGGGAGGACATGAGTGGGGATCCTGTGCGGGACGGTGCACCTTAACATCGGTGGACCGCATCTTATAATATACTTTCATTTATTTCCATGGCATCAAAAGAATTCATCTTGTTACAAAAATTTCACATACAACAGTTCACAATCGACCTGGCTGGAGCAGCGACCGTGATGACCGGGGTGCCCGGCGGCCGATTGCTGACCAAGCGACCGTACATGTAAGGGCGAGAACCCTTCTGGTTGGAGGAGAAGGGCATTGTGAACGTGAGGGCACTCCATCCCAGTCTTTCTTGGTCATGGTGACTCAATTTCGAGTTCCGCTGGCCCCCTCCATGTCTACGCTTACGCCTCCTTCTGGACCTCCCCAACACCATCCTTCTGTGACGACGACTGCCCAAGGAAATGTCCATGCCGTCGGCACTGTTGTCGTGACCGAACTGGGGACGATGATTATGTGGTTCTCGTTTGGCATACGACCGAAGCCTCCTTCATGAAAAATCTCTGGGATTTGACCATCAAACTTATTGGCGCGAAGGTTCAAATGAAGAAGACCGACGGTAACATTCTCCGGGCAATCAGGCAGGGTGCCCGTTAGACTATTATTCGACAAGTCTAGGAGCCGGAGATTGGCGGCATTGCATATTAGTGATGATATCTCCCCTGAAAAATGGTTATTGGAAATCGAATAGGAATATGTGGCAGAAGAAGGCAGTGGAAGCGGACCTTCCAGTTTATTGTCCAACAAATCGATGTTCCCTGACTGGAGAGAGATGTCCAAGTGGATGACATGGATAACCAAGTGGGAGGAGCACCGCTGATGTTGTTGTAGCTGATATCAAGATATATCAAATATGTGCAGTTGGCCAAGGATGTGGGCAACTGCCCACTCAATAAATTGTTGCTCAAGACCAACCTTTGTATATTTGTTAGATTACCGAGACATCGAGGAATAAGTCCCACTAAATTATTTTCACTTAACTCTACGGAGGACAGAGAAGTTAGCTGGCATATGGATGGAGGGATGCTCCAGATCCAGCTGGGTATCTCTTGTATCTTGTTCCTGGAGAGGTAAAGAAATCTCAGTTCCTTTGACAGAGACAAGAAGGAAGGGAACTTGCTCTGATTGCAACTATCCATATACAAATCTTGGAGCTTCGGCAATGAGAACCCGTGGTTTGCATCCTCACCCAAGATGGAGAGTCCAGATAGATCGAGGAACTGGAGATCCACAAGGGTTGGCAATATCCCCAGGTCAAACTCACCGGTGAAACTGTTATTTGATATATCCAAGTAAGTCAATCACGAGAGGTTTTTAATTGAATTGGGAACTGCTCCCGTGAAATTGTTCCCCGATAGATCCATTTATGCACTCAACTCGCAAAACACTTGATATTTCTCAGAAAGCAGCAACTTCTGTCTCACGTTTGCCCGTCAGAGTCAAAGTCTTCTTACCCCCCCTTCGGAAACGGCAATACGCTTAACCTTTCTATTTTTTTATTTTTTCGTAAATCAACAACATGCTTAACTTGGTATGATGTATGATGCTGTCAATGTAATAAGAACTTTATTTCACGAGAAATTAACTATTTCGAGTTGTTCATACGAAGGATGTTTCTTTATGTAAATTTACGAGAAAAGTGCGAAATAAGTTTCGTACTTTACAAACATGTCTCATGTTTTATGAACGGAAATACGAAACTGATTCGTAAACGTTTCATATTTTCTACGAAAGAGCTTCGCACTTTAGAAAATGTTTACGAATAAGTATGAACAAAAGTATAAATAAGTTCGTAAATATTTTATAAAGTACCAAACTCATTCATACGAAACCATTTAGTAAAAAAAGTACTAAACTTTTGAAGTTTTTGTACTCGAGTGGCACATGGAAAAATAGCATCTTCCGTGAGTCCCCTGCTTTGATTTTCGAATTGTCTTATCTCAACCCACTCTAGTCATTGGTCTTTCTTATTAATTTATAAAATATATTATATATATATATATAATAGAACTTTTTATCTTCCTTAGTTTTATTATACCAAAAAGAGTCCTAATTTATAAAAGTTCTCGAACGCAGTAACGCTTTGTTTCTGTTATCAATTGTTACTTTTATCTTTAGTTTTTATTCTAAAATATTTCAATAATGATGACGAAGGAGGACTGGAATTATGTAACTTTTCCTATCCAAATTCCATGAAATACTGAAAAGAAAGAACAATATTTGTTCTTCTTCTTCTTATGATTATAGCCTTGGTCTTAATATCCCACCCTCCTCTGGTCTTTGGTCTTTCTTAATTTTACATGATTCTACTTGTCTGTGGCGAGGATGCCCAGAATACGATGAGCTCGCCGTGGTCGTTGAGGGAATTGGACTTCTCGTTGATCTCTCCAAACTTGCTGGAGAGAATCCCGAGGGCGACTCCAGGGATGGAGTCCGTATACACAGAAGCACACCAGACGACAACAATGATGGAGACCTTGGGGGATAACTTGCGAGGTTTGTTGAAGAACAAGAGTATGACTTGCAAGGCCAGGCTTGCCAGGACAATCTCTCTTTCACCCCTTTTAGTCAGAGTTTAATTGATTTGTTCAAAAAGTTTTTTTTAATGAATTAAATTAGAACTAGTTAAAATGGAAAAAAGAAGTTTATAAAGTACGTAAAGAGTAATTAATAAAAGAATGAGTCATGGAGAGTATATTAGGCTCCCATCAAGTCAAACAAAGTCTCCCGGTCGGAATTAAATGGCCGGTGATTGAGACGCCTTAACTTGCCGTAATGATGGGGATGGTGGATGATGATGTTGTCAATGTAAGAAGCACTTTATTTCATTATCAGAATTGAATATTCCAACCCCCTCCATCCATACTTAATCAATTACGTGAATCACGCTTCTAATGTTTATCTTTGTTAAAATTTACTCATCTAGTCATAAGTTTTCTTTTCAAAGATAAAATTTTTTAAAAATAGCAGTGACTAATTTATAAAAAAAAAATTAATAAAGCACGATACAATCTTCCCTCATTTTTCCCAAATTTTGTGACCACAATAAAATGAGGAACTTAGAAAGGACATACAGACACTCTGCAAATACTCCGAGGGGGGAATTAAATGTTGCAAACTATTTCTTTATGAGCTAAACAAAAAATCATATCTTAATCTCAAATTTAGTTGTTAGGAATGCTCAAATATTTAGAAACAAGTATAATGAGAACACGATGGAAATTAGTTTTTGGTAGAATTGATCATTTGACATTAAAATTATAATCTACCGGAGGCCAACATGCCGGTAATACGGTACAACACAATATATTTTTAATTTTTTTTTTTAAATTTTGATATAAGGGATTGCATCTTATTAGGAAGAGGACGACTGAACACGGATTCATCAATCGCTGTGTCTTTTAATCCTTCCAGGGGTCGCAACTCAGGTTAGAGGATGGCCATGCAAACAAGGGCCGTCGGGATAAATCTTCCAGCGCATCCTTCGATACATGCTATACTTAAGCCCGTTGTAAATATCATAATGGTGAAAGCTCCAGGGCCACCGGAAGCTACAGTAGAAAAGCGTGGTGAAAATCAAGCTCGGATGGAAGCAGAAGCTCCATGTCTCTCCTGCCTTCATGTCGTGAAAGCCCAGGTCGTCGTCCTTAGATTTACAGTGGATGGTGAGCACCTGGTCGATACAGTTCTTCATCACCATCGTCACTTTGAACCAGAAAGCATCTGAACCATTGAGCGAGAGGACAAAAGGTGCAGTTGATTCGATACTATGAACTGATGCCAGCATGGAGATGAAGAGTAGCTTCTTCCACAGCTTTGTCTTCGTTCTCCTCCCCTTTAACAATCCAGAAATGTTGAGATGGAGTTTATGATGATGTCCTCATATAGTAAATGGTCCATCTGGTTTTCCTTTCTCGCAATTAACTATGATAATCTGGCCAAACCGATCCACGTGATCATTGTAATAACTATCCGGATCAATCAGATTCTGTTTTTTTTCGTTTCTTTTACATACTTAATTATCTAAACCTGTACTTATTATATATATTTCATTTTGTTTCTTCCATCCAGATACCATCGATGGATTTACATTCTTTGATGATGAGGTATGTACGTCACATCTGAAACAAACGGCTGGCTGCGACCCCCTCCTCCTTGATCCTTGGCGACTCCCGGTCGATTCGCAGCCATCTCATTCCTTTTTATGTTTTCCTGTTCAATCGGGTTGGTTCATGTTATGTTCTTATATTCATAGGCTTTTTGTGAGTACCAATGGAAGAGTTCCTTCTGTTTTGTCAATTCTTTCATATAGTGATTGTATTTATTATCGTTTTGTTAATCCTGTGCCTGAAAAGTTCTTCTTTTCTCCTTCTTTGTTGTGTCATTTTTTGCTTGTTTTCTACACTCCTTGTCCATAAGAAGCCTGAAAGGGCCGGAATAGGCAGAGTCTGGCAGCATCCTTCGTGTTAAACCTTTAATAAATAAAATTTAGGCTTAAGCAATACAAACATTTAGATATATGTTCTTGTTTGGCTGTTAAATTTGTCGCCTCTGTTCGGTAAGGATGATGGTACGTGCCTCGAGTGTAATTTCCATTGGTAAACTTAGGATGCACGGCGCGTTGCCGTTATCTCAGTTTTAGTTAGTGATTGATTGTTTTCATTCCTCTCCTTAATTTAGTTTTTTTTTCTATTCAAGAAGGAATAATGAATTTGGTTTCTTTTGCAATGCTTCTTTTCATTTCTCAGTTTCAGCTTTTACTGCATGCCTTCATTTTAGTTTACTGGTATGGTTAGATGAGAATGTGTCGTAGTAGGAGAGGTTTAAGAAATTCTTATAAGCCCATTTATCCGACTAAATGGAAATAAATAAATAAATAGCTTGGGCAGGTTGATTGCTATTGGTTAAAAAAAAAACCATGAACATGATTGATTTTGCAGGTTTTATTTCTATTTTTAAAGAGTACGACTGATTGCATAATTTGTCGACGTATGGCGCATCATCATCACCATCCTATTGAAGTGACGAACAGACAAAAACCCAGAAACATCATACAACAATTACACATTCCTCCTTGGAACTCCCTTCCTCTTCGACCTTTTCCAGCTACCGGTTTCCAGTCGGATGATCATTCGGACCAGCCAGAGGGGCCTTCCCATTTCCAGCACCATGTATCCCAACGATATCCCCATCCCCATCCCGCTCCCGAAACCTAATGCCGCGTACTCCCACACCATCCACCCCCCGCTTTCCTTCTTTCCATCATCCTTTCCTTCCGACGGTGGCTGTGCTTTCTTGTTTCCCTGATCGCACGATCTCATGAGCGGAATCCCACATAGTCCGGGATTTCCTTTGAATGAACTATTCGGAAAGGTGTCGATGTGTCCTCCGGATGGTATAGGCCCCGTGAAGTTGTTCCATGAGAGGTCCAAAACTTCAAGGAATGTCAGCTTCACCAATTCCTTTGGAATTTCTCCTATCAGATGGTTAAAAGAGAGGTCCAGTGATTCCAGATTTGTCAAGTTCCCGACGGATGAAGGGATCGACCCCGTGAAGAGGTTGTGAGAGAAATTCAGACCTTTGAGCGATTTAAGTAATCCAATGTTTTTAGGAATCTCTCCATAAAAGTGATTACTCGATAAGTCGAGCATCGCAAAATGGACATTGATCTGCACCATTTCCATGTCGATCCCTTTCAAGTCGATCATCACCGAGTAAAATTCCACAATCCCATTATTTGCCCGTAGATATTGTTCGCCAAAATCGTAATTATTGTCTCTTGTCATGGCGAACATTTCGGTGATGAATTCATCTTGGAGATTTCCATCGAAACTATTGTGGGAGAGGTCCATGATGCGTGCCATGGGGAAAGGATGATTTTCCTTGGAAATAATAACACGACCATGGAAATGGTTGGATCTTAAACTGAGCACCTTCAACGGGAGATCCCCCAACCAATTGGGGAATGAATCCTCTATTTTATTGTTGCCAACATCCAAAACTTCCAATTGTTTACAATGGGATAGAGATCTCGGCAATGGGCCCTCGAATTGATTTCCGCTGAGATCAAGTGACGTCAACATACTTCCTTCATGAAAAATCTCTGAAATCTGACCCCGAAACTCATTTGCCCGAAGGTTCAAGATTGCAGGACCCCTGGTGACGTTTTTCAAGCAGTCAGGCAGGACCCCAGTGAAACTATTATTTGACAAGTCTAGCAACCAAAAATCGGTGGCATTGCATAGTAGTGAAGAGAGGCTCCCAGAAAAATGGTTATTGGAAACTGAATAATAATTGATAGTCTTGGCGGTTGTAACTGGAAGAGGGCCATCGAATTTGTTGTCAGATAGATCAATCCAAGAAAGGAAAGCTGACCGGAGAAAGATGTCTGGAGGCCACTGACCTACAAAGTTGTTGGCCCGCAAATTAATAACAGAAATGGACGACGCAGGTAACCAAGTGGGTGGAGCACCAAGGATGCTGTTGTAGCTGACATCAAGATCCTCCAAAGATGTGCAATTGGCCAAGGACGTGGGCAACGGCCCACTCAATAAATTGTTGTTCAAGACTAACCCTTGTAATTTCGTAAGATTGCCGAGACACTGAGGAATTACACCTGTCAAATAATTTCCACTCAAGTATAACATTTGTAATTTCGTAAGATTGCCGAGACACTGAGGAATTACACCTGTCAAATAATTTCCACTCAAGTCTATGAAGGACAGAGAAGTTAGTTGGCAAATGGATGGAGGGATACTTCCCTTGATCAGATTATCATAAAGATACAATTCTTCCAAGGTGTCAATTCCGATGCTCCAGAGCCAACTGGGAATCTCTTGAATCCTGTTTTCCGAGAGGGAAAGAAATCTCAGTTCCTTTGAGCGAGACAAGAAGGAAGGGAACTTGCTCATATTGCAACTATGCATATACAAATCTTGGAGCTTCGGCAATGAGAACCCGTGGTTTGCATCCTCGCCCAAAACGGAGAGCCAGACAGATAGAGGAACTGGAGATCCTCTAGGGTTGACAATATCCCCAAGTCAATCGTGAAATTGTTCCCCGATAGGTCCAGGAGAGTCAATCGCGAGAGGTTTCCGATTGAATTGGGGAACTGCTTCCGTGAGATTGTTCCCGAGAGATCCAAGTGAGTCAATCGCGAGAGGTTTCCAATTGAATTGGGAACTGCTCCGGAGAAAGAGCAACCAGAGAGAGACAGATAATCAAGCCTGGGACTCCACTTGGATTTGGGAAGGGTGCCGGTCAAATGGTCATTCCACGATGTGTCAATCACTTGTAGATTCGGCAGCCCAAAGATAAATTCCGGAAATTTCCCTCCCAACCAACAACTTGAGAGCTCGAGGGAAATCAAAGAAGAAGATAAGTTCATAAAGGATGTAGGAGTGACCGTGGACATATTGACAGCCCCGAGATGGAGTTCCTCCAACTGAGTCAGGTTGCTGACGAGCATTCTCATGGTATGATCATGCATCTCCAACAAATAATTATCAGAGAGATCGAGGGAAACCATCTTCAACAATAGTGAGATTTTGGTCGGTAGGATGCCTGAAATGTTCGAATAGGAGAGATTGAGGTATTCCAGTCGCGTGAACAAGCCAATCTCTGGTGGGATGGATGAGCCAAGGAGGTCATTTCCAGCAAGGCTGAGGTGACGAAGGTGGTGAAGAGAAAACAGGGGGCTGCTGGAATTGATGAAGCCACAAAGCCTGGCACAGGTCAAGTCGAGGCCGACGACGTCACCAGTGGAATTGTCGCAGTTGATGCCGTCCCAGGAGCAGCAATCCTCATCCTCCCTCCATGAGGCAACTTTAGGGTAGGAAGCATCCTGATGGTGACATAAGGTGTACGCAAAGGAGTAGCTTGGATCATCATTGATAGAGAAGGGACGTATAAAACGAAGCAAGGCGTCTCTCTGGGCAGGATCACAGGAGGTGGAAGGGGAAGCCAAGAGGAGGAGGTGATTGGGATGATAAGTGAGTAAAAATAAGAAGCAGAGGATGATGATGATGATGAAACCACCACCTGCATCTTGTCTCATTTTTGGGCAAATTTTGTTACTCAATGCTCCTATACCTGTAGGTATTTAAAAAAAAAAGACTAATTTTTGTTTTGAAGGAGGATGTAGAGAGGTCATCTCCATCGACCTGCACCCAAACGCAAAAACACTTGATATTTCTCAGAAAGCAGCAACTTCCGTCTCACGTTTGCCCACCAAGAGTCAAAGTCTTCTTACCCTTGGGAGACGGCAGGCAACACGCTTAATTACTAATAATTGGCCCACAGCAACACTGGTGACCCCAGCTTAATTACTAATAATTACCACGCTTAATCGGCGATGGCTGATAAATGTAACTTCATCTCTCGACCTGCAAAACATTCCCCATTTTGTCTTTTATCTCTTCTCAATCTACTCGGGTAAATAAAATATGTCATGCAGATGGAATCAATCATTCTTTTGGATGAACACCCTATTCAGATAAATAGACAGAAGGTCCCACGTGATTGTTGCTACCACGCACAGCGCACGAGTTTCCCACAAACCAGATAGCACGCGAGAAAGTCTCGAGAGAGGCGTTGGGAATATCCTTGCTTCCCACTTTTCTGCGTGGCTTATCGGTAGTCTCTTGTGGCTCAGTTGTAGCTCTCACAAGGTGGTGGACTCCTACTGATTGAGGTGGTTGATAAACCACTGTTGGCAAGGCATTGCAGGACTCCCTCTTTCGACCGTCGCGTGAAAGTAATATAGGCCAAAATCATTTTGCCTGCCATCACCGGATGAGTGCACCCGAGGGCGTTTGCGAACAAGATAAATGACCAACCCCCTAACTTTTAGCTTAGGAAATCACAGTTGCTAGTTGATTAAGGTTGTCTGCACACTCAAAGGAAAGTATTAATTATTTTCTGATACCATCCAAACAAGAAAATTCGGTGTACATAATATTTTACTAAATGTGCATTTAAGTGGGGACTGGACAAAGACTTTATGAAGGCTCTAGAGGTCATCCCCCCAACCCACAACATTTTATTCTCGGCAAGCAACCGTCTCACGTTAGTCCACCAGAGACAAACAAAGTCTCCCCGTGTTTCCATCCGATATAAATGGCTGATGGCTAAGACGAGATGTAGACGCCCGCCCACCAGAGTCAAAGTCTTCTTATACCCCGTCGGAGACGGTAACGACACTTAACTTGCCGTGAACGACGGGGTGTATGATGCTGTCAAGGTAAGAATAATATTATTCCATGATAATTGACTATTCTAAGTTGTTCGTCTAAGTCATTCATGAACTATATATTTGAAGTTCTGGATATTTTTTTTCTGTTAATTTGCAAAAAGACTCTTCCAATTAACAGAAATTACAGAGATTCAATGGCGTAAGTCACTAGTGACCTTGATCTACTTTATTTGTTTTTGGAATTCGTTGTTTATTCCTCGTTTAATCTTTTCCCGGAGACTACATCCTCGAACGTATGTTTCGTTTGCCAAATATAATCTCGAAGTGTTTGAATGTTCTACAAAGTTTTTTTAATTTAGGAAGATTAATCATCGCGAACGCCTGATAGAACCAACCATAATCGTTAGAAGAAGGGGCTGACTTGATGTTCCCAATCGTAATGAGACATAGGCATTTAGCAGAGATCCACATAACCCACAGACAATAACAGGGGCAGAGAATTCGATACCAAACTCAGACTCTATAAAGGCAAAAAACTGAAGCTCCAGAAAGTAGAGAGGTGTGTGCATCCATATCCGCATCACATGTGTGGTGTAAAAACCATCAAATAGAAACATTCACTTAATCTCGACTTGCGTTTGTTAGGAGCTCCCCTTACGACCACGAAGTCTCTGCATGTAATATTGGATTCAAGCCCCCGAGATGAGTCCTTCGTGGGTTGTAGTTGTTTGTTGGTGTGGTCGATGGAGATTTGGTGTTCCAAGAATAGCCAAAGCTGGAGTATTTATGTACGGACATAAGGATAATAGTCACGCGCTCTGTCCCTCACACTCAGGGCTTAAAAATGTGAAGCATTCGGGTTTCATCTCTGTCCAAATATTATACAAACCAAATCCATTGCAACCACAGAAGTGCCGACGCCAAAAGAGAGTTAAACAAACCAAGGAATCCTGAGACGAGGTGGACCACGAAGAGTTAGGGGGATTGGGCAAAATAAACATTCTTTTCCCTATGCTCGTGGGCAGATCTTTTGAAGGAGAAACTTAGGAGTTTAGGCTGTGTTTGTACAGGGGTTTAAAGAACAAGGCATACCCGGTTAAGGCTAAAATCCGTATCCGGGTTCCCGTGAGTTCGACATGTAACCGCCAATCCCAGTTCCAAAACCCCATCGCCACGAAACTTCCACTCCAGCCACCCTCCTCCCTCCTCCCTGTTCACCGTCCCTTTCCTTTCGACGGTGGTTGGGCTACCTTGTTTCCCTGACAACATGATCTCGTCAACGGATCTCACAGAGTCGGAATTTCCTTGGAACGAACTATTTGAAAAGGTGTGTCATAGTGTCCTCCCGATGGATCAGGCCCCGTGAGGTTGTTCCTTGAGAGGTCCAAAAATCCAAGCGACGTTAGTTTCACCAATTCCTTACGTATTTCTCCCCATCAGATGGTATATAAGAGAGGTCAAGCGATTCCAGATTTGTAAATTCCCGATGGATGGAGCGATCGATCCCGTGCAGTCATTGTGAGATAAATTCAAGCCCTGAGCGATTTTAAGCACACGATGGTTGAGGAATTTCTCCATTGAAGTGGTTACCTCGATATGCATGTCGACTTAACACTTATAAAGTACAAGAATTGATTTCCCAAGCCGATGTGGGACTTCTCATAAAGGTTCATCTATGTCGCGTTCTGATTCGGTCGGTTTTTGATTCACTCTAATGACCGGTAGGGCCCGGGCTTCGCCAAACCCGGAACGCTTATCGGATGGTCAAGAGTCTTCGATTTCGTCGAACCCAAGACACCCCCGACTCGACTAAGTACATCCCTATGGAGATTCGAACATGAGATATCCCAGAGGTAGGGTGTCCAATCATTTTTAGTACATAAAACTCACATGCCTTGATGAAATATCACTATATAGATGGCACAAGCACAAAATTGCATACCATCATGGCACATAAAAACATATTATAAGATACTAATGAAGTACATACTTTCTCGAGGATTAATGCTATCATGACTACTTCACTCGCAACAGTAACAAAATGTAGATCGGATTTCGACGACAAAACTAGGAAATTTCCACATCTGAATCTTCGTCAAGCCCCTTGGCCAGTAGCTCGAAGTCGTCTTCGTTCCATCAGCAGATCAGTGCAATCTGAAGGTAGCCAATCCTTACTGACCAGCAGTCGCTGCTAAAAACACCCATGGGTAAGAACGCTCTCGTTATATATTCATGACTGCAAATCAAGACAATATGTCAGATCAGATACCAAAGGAATCTCACTTGAGCTCATACCAGTATCCGAGATGCCTCCTCGGTGAGCAATGGTTTTACCCATCGGGTCGCACACGACGAAAATTGGAAACAAGCCTCACGACACCTGCAATTTTAACTGATTTCAATCCACGGCAACGACATTCTGACGGTTCAAGATTTCAAACCCTACTCCATCAGAAACTCACGTCGCCCCATACCTTTAATCAAACGGACAGGTCATCACTTGCTTGAGCAAAAACAAGGCTCCATTCTCATGGGTAAACTCAGTTAAAGGACCTTACTTAAGCTCTACCTGCAACCCAAATGTATGGCACCAATTGAGAATATCAGGAACAGTTCTCCGCAGTTCATAATCGTCAACCCAATACCCGGCCCTGGCAACAATGATTTCTTCATACTGTTATTTTTTATGAGAGCTAATCTAAAGAATTGAGCACACTCGATTAAAAGAATAGCTTTGGAGCAGCAAGAGGGGCCACAACAAACTTGTTCATAAATTATCCCAAAATACAAATATATTTGTCCAGACAAAATAGAGTTCATATAAAGAAAACCTGACAATAGTATTACATGATGCACAGAAGACGATTCAAATATTGAACCAAGTAAAACAAGCACCCACAAACAGAGATTTGAGAGATCCTCACCTTTTCAGTAGCCTTGCTACCAGTCCTAGAGAAATCTGTTTCCCCAAATGCATTGAAAATTCTGCAAAAGAGAAGTGAAAAAATGAGCCTGTGCAGAATAAATTGAGGATGACATGTAAAAGTGAAAATAAGGACAAAATTGCTCCTTGGGTAACAGATGCTATACAACAAAACAAACAGTGGCTGGCAGAACCTGCGAAAACTATATCTGAATTCTGGAACACTACAGCTCAATAATATTTGAACGCATGCATAAGCAATTCACTTCCTTCTCCAGCAAAATTCCACATGAAGGCAACATGGAACTCATTCCACAGTGAACAATGAACAACATACGGTTTCAGAATTTGATCCAGAGCATTCATGATTCAGATAAACAGAGCCAAACATTTTAGGGATAGTTAGCTGATACTGAATTTGCAGCTTACTTCTGCACCTCCTCTCGGGCAAACTAGTGAGAAACAGGTGTTTCCATGTAAAAGCTGCGCACAATCAATAAAACGGCTTTCAATCAAATGTACTAAACAAAGGAAAGTCGAAAGATTCTCGGGAATTCCCATCTCTACCTTCGACACCTTACGGATCCCAGGCCTAATCTCATCCGCAGCTGAGCGACCCAAAGCTATTTGCATAACCTTGTTCGACCCCAGGAAAAACCTGCAAAACATAAACTACCCCTTTTACTCGATCATACTTAAAAGAATTCAATCCAACTAGACTGGGAAACCGGACTACGAACCTGCTGGAAGATTTAAGCTGCTCGCGGAAACTCCTTGAACTTAAGATTCCTATGTTCTCAAAAGAGAAAACGTAGACCGAGCTGTAAACTATCGATTGCGCCGCGTATCGAGTTCACCTGCGATCTTTTGACCCCTCCCCTTCTTCTTTGTCTTCGAAAGGTTACTGGAGATCCGTATAAAAACCGACGTCAACATTAACAATCCGATCCCCTGAAAGAGCCGACACCGATAAACCCATCGACAACAGAAAAACACTGACCAGGTCTGTCGCGCTTAGACTTCGGCATCGCGGCGGAGATCCCACTCAACGAAGGTCACGAACCCGTCGGAGCGACCGGAGACGGTTGAGGAAGTAGCGGCGAGGAGAGAAGTGCGCGGCCAAATGGAGGTTGAAAAGATTAGGGTTTAAGAAGAGCGGAGGACATGAGTGGGATCCTGTGCGGGACGGTGCACCTTAACATCGCTGGACCGCATCTTATAATATTCTTTCATTTATTTCCATGGCATCAAAGAATTCATCTTGTTACAAAAATTTCACATACAACAGTTCACAATCGACCTGGCTGGAGCATCGACCGTGATGTCCGGGGTGCCCGGCGGTCGATTGCTGACCAAGCGACCGTACATGTAAGGGCGGGAACCCTTCTGGTAGGAGGAGAAGGGCATTGTGAATGTGAGGGCACTCCATCCCAGTCTTTCTTGGTCATGGTGACTCAATTTCGAGTTCCGCTCGCCCCTCCATGTCTACGCTTACGCCTCCTTCTGGACCTCCCCAACACCATCCTTTTGTGATGACGACTGCCCAAGGAAATGTCCATGCCATCGGCACTGTTGTCGTGACCGAACTGGGGACGATGATTATGTGGTTCTCGTTTGGCATACGACCGAAGCCTCCTTCATGAAAAATCTCTGGGATTTGACCATCAAACTTATTGGCGCGAAGGTTGAAATGAAGAAGACCGACGGTAACATTCTCCGGGCAATCAGGCTGGGTGCCCGTTAGACTATTATTTGACAAGTCTAGGAGCCGGAGATTGGCGGCATTGCATATTAGTGATGATATCTCCCCCGAAAAATGGTTATTGGAAATCGAATAGGAATATCGATGTTCCCTGACTTGAGAGAGATGTCCAGGGGCCACTGGCAACCGAAATTATTGTCCCGCAAATTAACAGAAAAAACGGATGACATGGATAACCAAGTGGGAGGAGCACCGCTGATGTTGTTGTAGCTGATATCAAGATATGTCAAAGATGTGCAGTTGGCCAAGGATGTGGGCAACTGCCCACTCAATAAATTGTTGCTCAAGACCAACCTTTGTATATTTGTTAGATTACCGAGACATTGAGGAATAAGTCCCACTAAATTATTTTCACTTAACTCTACGGAGGACAGAGAAGTTAGCTGGCATATGGATGGAGGGATGCTCCAGAGCCAGCTGGGTATCTCTTGTATCTTGTTCCTGGAGAGGTAAAGAAATCTCAGTTCCTTTGAGAGAGACAAGAAGGAAGGGAACTTGCTCTGATTGCAACTATCCATATACAAATCTTGGAGCTTCGACAATGAGAACCCGTGGTTTGCATCCTCACCCAAGATGGAGAGTCCAGATAGATCGAGGAACTGGAGATCCACAAGGGTTGGCAATATCCCCAGGTCAAACTCACCGGTGAAACTGTTATTTGATATATCCAAGTAAGTCAATCACGAGAGGTTTTTGATTGAATTGGGAACTGCTCCCGTGAAATTGTTCCCCGATAGATCCATTTATGCACTCAACTCGCAAAACACTTGATATTTCTCAGAAAGCAGCAACTTCTGTCTCACGTTTGCCCGCCAGAGTCAAAGTCTTCTTACCCCCCTTCGGAAACGGCAATACGCTTAACCTTTCTATTTTTTTATTTTTTCGTAAATCAACAACATGCTTAACTTGGTATGATGTATGATGCTGTCAATGTAATAAGAACTTTATTTCACGAGAAATTAACTATTTCGAGTTGTTCATACGAAGGATGTTTCTTTATGTAAATTTACGAGAAAAGTGCGAAATAAGTTTCGTACTTTACAAACATGTCTCATGTTTTATGAACGGAAATACGAAACTGATTCGTAAACGTTTCATATTTTCTACGAAAGAGCTTCGCACTTTAGAAAATGTTTACGAATAAGTATGAACAAAAGTATAAATAAGTTCGTAAATATTTTATAAAGTACCAAACTCATTCATACGAAACCATTTAGTAAAAAAAGTACTAAACTTTTGAAGTTTTTGTACTCGAGTGGCACATGAAAAATAGCATCTTCCGTGAGTCCCCTGCTTTGATTTTCGAATTGTCTTATCTCAACCCACTCTAGTCATTGGTCTTTTTATTAATTTATAAAATATTATATATATATATAATAGAACTTTTTATCTTCCTTAGTTTTATTATACCAAAAAGAGTCCTAATTTATAAAAGTTCTCGAACGCAGTAACGCTTTGTTTCTGTTATCAATTGTTACTTTTATCTTTAGTTTTTATTCTAAAATATTTCAATAATGATGACGAGGAGGACTGGAATTATGTAACTTTTACTATCCAAATTCCATGAAATACTGAAAAGAAAGAACAATATTTGTTCTTCTTCTTCTTATGATTATAGCCTTGGTCTTAATATCCCACCCTCCTCTGGTCTTTGGTCTTTCTTAATTTTACATGATTTCTTGTCTGTGGCGAGGATGCCCAGAATACGATGAGCTCGCTGTGGTCGTCGAGGGAATTGGACTTCTCGTTGATCTCTCCAAACTTGCTGGAGAGAATCCCGAGGGCGACTCCAGGGATGGAGTCCGTATACACGGAAGCACACCAGACGACAACAATGATGGAGACCTTGGGGGATAACTTGCGAGGTTTGTTGAAGAACAAGAGTATGACTTGCAAGGCCAGGCTCGCCAGGACAATCTCTCTTTCACCCTTTTAGTCAGAGTTTAATTGATTTGTTCAAAAAGTTTTTTTTAATGAATTAAATTAACTAGTTAAAATGAAAAAAAGAAGTTTATAAAGTACGTAAAAGAGTAATTAATAAAAGAATGAGTCATGGAGAGTATATTAGGCTCCCATCAAGTCAAACAAAGTCTCCCGGTCGGAATAAATGGCCGGTGATTGAGACGCCTTAACTTGCCGTAATGATGGGGATGGTGGATGATGATGTTGTCAATGTAAGAAGCACTTTATTTCATTATCAGAATTGAATATTCCAACCCCCTCCATCCATACTTAATCAATTACGTGAATCACGCTTCCGATGTTTTCTTTGTTAAAATTTACTCATCTAGTCATAAGTTTTTTTTCAAAGATAAAATTTTTTAAAAAATAGCAGTGACTAATTTATAAAAAAAAAATTAATGAAGCACGATACAATCTTCCCTCATTTTTCCCAAATTTTGTGACCACAATAAAATGAGGAACTTAGAAAGGACATACAGACACTCTGCAAATACTCCGAGGGAGGAATTAATGTTGCAAACTATTTCTTTATGAGCTAAACAAAAAATCATATCTTAATCTTAAATTTAGTTGTTAGGAATGCTCAAATATTTAGAAACAAGTATAATGAGAACACGATGGAAATTAGTTTGTGGTAGAATTGATCATTTGCATTAAAATTATAATCTACCGGAGGCCAACATGCCGGTAATACGGTACAACACAATATATTTTTAAATTTTTTTTTAAATTTTGATATAAGGGATTGCATCTTATTAGGAAGAGGACGACTGAAACGGATTCATCTATCGCGTGTCTTTTAATCCTTCCAGGGGTCGCAACTCAGGTTAGAGGATGGCCATGCAAACAAGGGCCGTCGGGATAAATCTTCCAGCGCATCCTTCGATACATGCTATACTTAAGCCCGTTGTAAATATCGTAATGGTGAAAGCTCCAGGGCCACCGAAAGCTATAGTAGAAAAGCGTGGTGAAAATCAAGCTCGGATGGATGCAGAAGCTCCATGTCTCTCCTGCCTTCATGTCGTGAAAGCCTAGGTCGTCGTCCTTAGATTTACAGTGGATGGTGAGCACCTGGTCGATACAGTTCTTCATCACCACCGTCACTTTGAACCAGAAAGCATCTGAACCATTGAGCGAGAGGACAAAAGGTGCAGTTGATTCGATACTATGAACTGATGCCAGCATGGAGATGAAGATCAGCTTCTTCCATAGCTTTGTCTTCGTTCTCTCCCCTTTAACAATCCAGAAATGTTGAGATGGAGTTTATGATGTCCTCATATAGTAAATGGTCCATCTGGTTTTCCTTTCTTGCAATTAATTATGATAATCTGGCCAAACCGATCCACGTGATCATTGTAATAACTATCCGGATCAATCAGATTCTGTTTTTTTCGTTTCTTTACATACTTAATTATCTAAACCTGTACTTATTATATATATTTCATTTTGTTTCTTCCATCCAGACACCATCGATGGATTTACATTCTTTGATGATGAGGTATGTACGTCACATCTGAAACAAACGGCTGGCTGCGACCCCTCCTCCTTGAACCTTGGCGACTCCTGGTCGATTCGCAGCCATCTCATTCGTTTTTATGTTTTCCTGTTCAATCGGGTTGGTTCACGTTATGTTCTTATATTCATAGGCTTTTTGTGAGTACCAATGTAAGAGTTTCTTCTGTTTTGTCAATTCTTTCATGTAGTGATTGTATTTATTCTCGTTTTGTTAATCCTGTGCCTGAGAAGTTCTTCTTTTCTCCTTCTTTGTTGTGTCATTTTTTGCTTGTTTTCTGCACTCCTTGTCCGCAAGAAGCCTGAAAGGGCCGAAATAGGCAGAGTCTGGCAGCATCCTTCGTGTTAAACCTTTAATAAATAAAATTTAGGCTTAAGCAATACAAACATTTAGATATATGTTCTTGCTTGGCTGTTAAATTTGTCGCCTCTGTTCGGTAAGGATGATGGTACGTGCCTCGAGTGTAATTTCTATCGGTAAACTTAGGATGCACAGTGCGTTGCCGTTATCTCAGTTTTAGTTAGTGATTGATTATTTTCATTCCTCTCCTTAATTTAGTTTTTTTTCTATTCAAGAAGGAATAATGGATTTGGTTTCTTTTGCAATGCTTCTTTTCATTCCTCAGTTTCAGCTTTTACTGCAAGCCTTCATTTTAGTTTACTGGTATGGTTAGATGAGAATGTGTCGTAGTAGGAGAGTTTAAGAAATTCTTATAAGCCCATTTATCCGACTAAATGGAAATAAATAAATAAATAGCTTGGGCAGGTTGATTGCTATTGGTTAAAAACAACCATGAACATGATTGATTTTACAGGTTTTATTTCTATTTTTAAAGAGTACGATTGATTGCATAATTTGTCGATGTATGGCGCATCATCATCACCATCCTATTGAAGTAATGAACAGACAAAAACCGAGAAACATCATACAACAATTACACATTCCTCCTTGGGGCTCCCTTCCTCTTCGATCTTTTCCAGCTATCGGTTTCCAGTGGGATGACCATTCGGACCAGCCAGAGGGGCCTTCCTATTTCCATCACCATGTATCCCAATGATATCCCCATCCCCATCCCGCTCCCGAAACCCAACGCCGCGTACTCCCACACCGTCCACCCCCCGCCTTCCTTCTTTCCATCATCCTTTCCTTCCGACGGTGGCTGTGCTTTCTTGTTTCCCTGATCGCACGATCTCATGAGCGGAATCCCACATAGTCCGGGATTTCCTTTGAATGAACTATTTGGAAAGGTGTCGATGTGTCCTCCGGATGGTATAGGCCCCGTGAAGTTGTTCCATGAGAGGTCCAAAAATCCAAGTGATGTCAGCTTCACCAATTCCTCTGGAATTTCTCCTATCAGATGGTTAAAAGAGAGGTCCAGTGATTCCAGATTTGTCAAGTTCCCGACGGATGAAGGGATCGACCCCGTGAAGAGGTTGTGAGAGAAATTCAGACCTATGAGCGATTTAAGTAATCCAATGTTTTTAGGAATCTCTCCATGAAAGTGATTACTGGATAAGTCGAGCATCGCAAAATGGACATTGATCTGCACCATTTCCATGTCGATCCCTTTCAAGTCGATCATTACCGAGTAAAATTCCCCAATCCCATGATTTGGCTGTAGATATTGTTCGCCAAAATCATAATTATTGTCTCTTGTCATGGCGACCATTTCGGTGATGAATTCATCTTGGAGATTTCCATCGAAACTATTGTGGGAGAGGTCCATGATGCGTGCCATGGGGAAAGGATGATTTTCCTTGGAAATAATAACTCGACCATGGAAATGGTTGGATCTTAAACTGAGCACCTTCAACGGGAGATCCCCCAACCAATTGGGGATTGAATCCTCTATTTTGTTGTTGCCAACATCCAAAACTTCTAATTGTTTACAATGGGATAGAGATCTCGGCAATGGGCCCTCGAATTGATTTCCGCTGAGATCAAGTGACGTCAACATACTTCCTTCATGAAAAATCTCTGAAATCTGACCCCGAAACTCATTTGCCCGAAGGTTCAAGATTGCAAGACCCCTGGTGACGTTTTTCAAGCAGCCAGGCAGGACCCCAGTGAGACTATTATTTGACAAGTCTAGCACCTGAAGATCGGTGGCATTGCATAATAGTGAAGAGAGGCTCCCAGAAAAATGATTATTGGAAACTGAATAATAATAGACAGTCGCGGTTGGAACTGGAAGAGGGCCTTCGAATTTGTTGTCAGATAGAGCAATCCTAGAAAGGAAAGCTGACCGGAGAAAGATGTCTGGAGGCCACTGACCTACAAAGTTGTTGGCCCGTAAATTAATATCATAAATGGATGACGTGGATAACCAAGTGGGAGGAGCACCGCTGATGTTGTTGTTGCCGACAATAAGATATGTCAAAGATGTGCAGTTGGCCAAGGACGTGGGCAACGGCCCACTCAATAAATTGTTGCTCAAGTATAACCCTTGTAATTTCGTAAGATTGCCGAGACACTGAGGAATTACACCTGTCAAATAATTTCCACTCAAGTATAACATTTGTAATTTCGTAAGATTGCCGAGACACTGAGGAATTACACCTGTCAAATAATTTCCACTCAAGACTATGAAGGACAGAGAAGTTAGTTGGCAAATGGATGGAGGGATACTTCCCTTGATCAGATTAAATTCAAGATCCAATTCTTCCAAGGTGTCAATTCCGATGCTCCAGAGCCAACTGGGTATCTCTTGAATCCTGTTATCCGAGAGGGAAAGAAATCTCAGTTCCTTTGAGCGAGACAAGAAGGAAGGGAACTTGCTCATATTGCAACTATCCATACTCAATCCTTGTAGCTTCGTCAATGAGGGCTCACCCAAAACGGAGAGCGCAGATATCCCGAGGATCTGGAGATCCTCTAGGGTTGACAATATCCCCAAGTCAATCGTGAAATTGTTACCCGATAGTTTCAGGGATGTCAATCGTGAGAGGTTTCCGATTGAATTGGGAACTGCTCCCGTGAGATTGTTCCATGAGAGATCCAAGTGAGTCAATTGCGAGAGGTTTCCAATTGAATTGGGAACTGCTCCGGAGAAAGAGCAACCATAGAGGGACAGATAATCAAGCCTGGGACTCCACTTGGATTTGGGAAGGGTGCCGGTCAAATGGTCATTCCACGATGTGTCAATCACTTGTAGATTCGGCAGCCCAAAGATAAATTCCGGAAATTTCCCTCCCAACGAACAATCTGAAAGCTTGAGGGAAATCAAAGAAGAAGATAAGTTCATAAAGGATGTAGGAGTGACCGTGGACATATTGACAGCCCCGAGATGGAGTTCCTCCAACTGAGTCAGGTTGCTGACGAGCATTCTCATGGTATGATCTTGCATCTCTAGCCCATGAAAATAATCAGAGAGATCAAGGGAAATCAGCTTTGACAACTGTGAGATTTTGGTCGGTAGGATGCCTGAAATGTTCGAATAGGAGAGATTGAGGTATTCCAGTCGCGTGAACAAGCCAATCTCTGGTGGGATGGATGAGCCAAGGAGGTCATTTCCAGCAAGGCTGAGGTGACGAAGGTGGTGAAGAGAAAACAGGGGGCTGCTGGAATTGATGAAGCCACAAAGCCTGGCACAGGTCAAGTCGAGGCCGGCGACGTCACCAGTGGAATTGTCGCAGGTGATGCCGTCCCAGGAGCAGCAATCCTCATCCTCCCTCCACGAGGCAACTTTAGGGTAGGAAGCATTCTGATGGTAACAATCGACGGCAGGGAAGGGTTTCTCAAAGGAGTAGCTTGGATCATTGATAGAGAAGGGACGTATAAAACGAAGCAAGGCATCTCTCTGGGCAGGATCACAGGAGGGGGAAGGGGAAGCCAAGAGGAGGAGGTGATTGGGATGATAAGTGAGTAAAAATAAGAAGCAGAGGATGATGATGATGATGAAACCACCACCTGCATCTTGTCTCATTTTTGGGCAAATTTTGTTACTCAATGCTCCTATACCTGTAGGTATTTAAAAAAAAAGACTAATTTTTGTTTTGAAGGAGGATGTAGAGAGGTCATCTCCATCGACCTGCACCCACACGCAAAAACACTTGATATTTCTCAGAAAGCAGCAACTTCCGTCTCACGTTTGCCCACCAGAGTCAAAGTCTTCTTACCCTTGGGAGACGGCAAGCAACACGCTTAATTACTAATAATTGGCCCACAGCAACACTGGTGACCCCAGCTTAATTACTAATAATTACCACGCTTAATCGGAGACGGCTGATAAATGTAAGTTCATCTCTCGACCTGCAAAACATTCCCCATTTTGTCTTTATCTCTTCGCAATCTACTCGGGTAAATAAAATATGTCATGCAGATGGAATCGATCATTCTTTTGGATGAACACCCTATTCAGATAAATAGATAGAAGGTCCCAAGAGATTGTTGTTACCACGCACAGCGCACGAGTTTCCCACAAAGCAGATAGCACGCGAGAAAGTCTCAAGAGAGGCGTTGGGAATATCCTTGCTTCCCACTTTTCTGCGTGGCTTATCGGTAGTCTCTTGTGGCTCAGTTGTAGCTCTCACAAGGTGGTGGACTCCTACTGATTGAGGTGGTTGATAAACCACTGTTGGCAAGGCATTGCAGGACTCCCTCTTTCGACCGTCGCGTGAAAGTAATATAGGCCAAAATCATTTTGCCTGCCATCACCGGATGACTGCACCCGAGGGCCTTTGCGAACAACATAAATGACCAACCCCTAACTTTTAGCCTAGGAAATCACAGTTGCTAGTTGATTAAGGTTGTCTGCACACTCAAAGGAAAGTATTAATTATTTTCTGATACCATCCAAACAGGAAAAGTAATCAGAATGAGTATACTAAATTATTTTTTTATGTGGGACTTTGAATAACATCAATGTAACTGCATACAAGTAACATATGTTAATTAATCATTATTCGGTGTACATAATATTTTACTAAATGTGCATATAAGTGCGGACTGGACAAAGACTTTATGAAGGCTCTAGAGGTCATCCCCCCAACCACAACATTTTATTCTCAGAAAGCAACCCTGTCTCACGTTAGTCCACCAGAGACAAACAAAGTCTCCCCGTGTTTCCATCCGATATAAATGGCTGATGGCTAAGACGAGATGTAGACGCCCGCCCACCAGAGTCAAAGTCTTCTTATACCCCGTCGGAGACGGTAACGACACTTAACTTGCCGTGAACGACGGGGTGTATGATGCTGTCAACGTAAGAAGAATATTATTCCATGATAATTGACTATTCCAAGTTGTTCGTCTAAGTCATTCGTGAACTATATATTTGAAGTTCTGGATATTTTTTTCTGTTAATTTGCAAAAATACTCTTCCAAATTAACAGAAATTACAGAGATTCAATGGCTGTAAGTCACTAGTGACCTTGATCTACTTTATTTGTTTTTGGAATTCGTTGTTTATTCCTCGTTTAATCTTTTCCCGGAGACTACATCCTCGAACCTCTGTTTCGTTTGCCAAATATATTCTCGACGTGTTTGAATGTTCTACAAAGTTTTTTTAATTTAGGAAGATTAATCAACGCGAACGCCTGATAGAACCAACCATAATCATTAGAAGAAGGGCTGACTTGATGTTCCCAATCGTAATGAGACATAGGCATTTAGGCAGAGATCCACATAACCCACAGACAATAACAGGGGCAGAGAATTCGATACCAAACTCAGACTCTATAAAGGCAAAAACTGAAGCTCCAGAAAGTAGAGAGGTGTTGCATCCATATCCGCATCACATGTGTGGTGTAAAACCATCAAATAGAAACATTCACTTAATCTCGACTTGCGTTTGTTAGGAGCTCCCTTACGACCTCGAAGTCTCTGCATGTAATATTGGATTCAAGCCCCCGAGATGAGTCCTTCGTGGGTTGTAGTTGTTTGTTGGTGTGGTCGATGGAGATTTGGTGTTCCAAGAATAGCCAAAGCTGGAGTATTTATGTACGGACATAAGGATAATAGTCACGCGCTCTGTCCCTCACACTCAGGGCTTAAAAATGTGAAGCATTCGGGTTTCATCTCTGTCCAAATATTATACAAACCAAATCCATTGCAACCACAGAAGAGCCGACGCCAAAAGAGAGTTAACAAACCAAGGAATCCAGAGACGAGGTGGACCACGAAGAGTTAGGGGGATTGGGCAAAATAAACATTCTTTTCCCTATGCTCCGTGGGCAGATCTTTTGAAGGAGAAACTTAGGAGTTTAGGCTGTGTTTGTACAGGGGGTTTAAAGAACAAGGCATCACCCCGGTTAAGGCTAAAATCCCGTATCCGGGTTCCCGTGAGTTCGAACATGTAACCGCCAATCCCAGTTCCAAAACCCATCGCCACGAACTTCCACTCCAGCCACCCTCCTCCCTCCTCCTGTTCACCGTCCTTTCCTTTCGACGGTGGTTGGGCTACCTTGTTTCCCTGACAACATGATCTCGTCAACGGATCTCACAGAGTCCGGAATTTCCTTGGAACGAACTATTTGAAAAGGTGTCAATGTGTCCTCCCGATGGTACAGGCCCCGTGAGGTTGTTCCTTGAGAGGTCCAAAAATCCAAGCGACGTTAGTTTCACCAATTCCTTACGAATTTCTCCCATCAGATGGTTATAAGAGAGGTCAAGCGATTCCAGATTTGTCAAATTCCCGATGGATGGAGCGATCGATCCCGTGCAGTCATTGTGAGATAAATTCAAGCCCTGAGCGATTTAAGCACACCGATGGTTGAGGAATTTCTCCATTGAAGTGGTTACTCGATATGCATGTCGACTTAACACTTATAAAGTACAAAGAATTGATTTCCCAAGCCGATGTGGGACTTCTCATAAAGGTTCATCTATGTCGCGTTCTGATTCGGTCGGTTTTTGATTCACTCTAATGACCGGTAGGGCCCGGGCTTCGCCAAACCCGGAACGCTTATCGGATGGTCAAGAGTCTTCGATTTCGTCGAACCCAAGACACCCCCGACTCGACTAAGTACATCCCTATGGAGATTCGAACATGAGATATCCCAGAGGTAGGGTGTCCAATCATTTTTAGTACATAAAACTCACATGCCTTGATGAAATATCACTATATAGATGGCACAAGCACAAAATTGC
The DNA here is from genome assembly GCA_023653495.1 of Melastoma candidum. NCBI lineage: Eukaryota > Viridiplantae > Streptophyta > Magnoliopsida > Myrtales > Melastomataceae > Melastoma > Melastoma candidum. The sequence continues at coordinate 595,977 of CM042889.1, read as the reverse complement.
ATACCATCATGGCACATAAAAACATATTATAAGATACTAATGAAGTACATACTTTCTCGAGGATTAATGCTATCATGACTACTTCACTCGCAACAGTAACAAAATGTAGATCGGATTTCGACGACAAAACTAGGAAATTTCCACATCTGAATCTTCGTCAAGCCCCTTGGCCAGTAGCTCGAAGTCGTCTTCGTTCCATCAGCAGATCAAGTGCAATCTGAAGGTAGCCATCTTTATGCCCAGCAGTCGCTGCAAAAACCGGTAAGAACTCTCTCGTTATAATCATGTCTGCAAATCAAGACAATATGTCAGATCAGATAACAAAGGAACTCCACTTGAGCTCATACCAGTATCCGAGATGCCTCCGGTGACAATGGTTTACCCTCGTCGCACACGACGAAATTGGATACAAGCTCCACGACACCTGCAATTTTAACTGATTTCAATCCACGGCATCGACATTCTGGAGGTTCAAGTTTCAATACCCTACTCATCAGATAACTCAGTTCGACAATACCTTTATTCAAACGGACAGGCATCCCTTGCTTGCGCAAAAAAGGCTCCATTTCATGGGTAAACTCAGTTAAAGGACCTTCCTTAAGCTCTACCTGCAACCCAAATGGCATGACCAATTGAGAATATCAGGAAGTTCTCAGCAGTTCATAATGTCATCCCAATACAAGGCCATGGAAACAAGATTTCTTCATACTGTTATTTTTTATGAGAGCTAATCTAAAGAATTGAGCACACTCGATTAAAAGAATAGCTTTGGTGCAGCAAGAGGGGCCACAACAAACTTGTTCATAAATTATCCCAAAATACAAAATATATTTGTCCAGACAAAATAGAGATTCATATAAAGAAAACCTGACAATAGTATTACATGATGCACAAGAGAAGACGATTCAAATATTGAACCAAGTAAAACAAGCACCCACAAACAGAGATTTGAGAGATCCTCACCTTTTCAGTAGCCTTGCTACCAGTCCTAGAGAAATCTGTTTCCCCAAATGCATTGAAAATTCTGCAAAAGAGAAGTGAAAAAATGAGCCTGTGCAGAATAAATTGAGGATGACATGTAAAAGTGAAAATAAGGACAAAATTGCTCCTTGGGTAACAGATGCTATACAACAAAACAAACAGTGGCTGGCAGAACCTGCGAAAACTATATCTGAATTCTGGAACACTACAGCTCAATAATACTTTGAACGCATGCATAAGCAATTCACTTCCTTCTCCAGCAAAATTCCACATGAAGGCAACATGGAACTCATTCCACAGTGAACAATGAACAACATACGGTTTCAGAATTTGATCCAGAGCATTCATGATTCAGATAAACAGAGCCAAACATTTTAGGGATAGTTAGCTGATACTGAATTTGCAGCTTACTTCTGCACCTCCTCTCTGGGCAAACTAGTGAGAAACAGGTGTTTCCATGTAAAAGCTGCGCACAATCAATAAAACGGCTTTCAATCAAATGTACTAAACAAAGGAAAGTCGAAAGATTCTCGGGAATTCCCATCTCTACCTTCGACACCTTACGGATCCCAGGCCTAATCTCATCCGCAGCTGAGCGACCCAAAGCTATTTGCATAACCTTGTTCGACCCCAGGAAAAACCTGCAAAACATAAACTACCCCTTTTACTCGATCATACTTAAAAGAATTCAATCCAACTAGACTGGGAAACCGGACTACGAACCTGCTGGAAGATTTAAGCTGCTCGCGGAACTCCTTGAACTTAAGATTCCTCATGTTCTCAAAAGAGAAAACGTAGACCGAGCTGTAACTATCGATTGCGCCGCGTATCGAGTTCACCTGCGACTCCTTTTGACCCCTCCCCTTCTTCTTTGTCTTCGAAAGGGTTACTGGAGATCCGTATACAAAACCGACGCTCAACATTAACAATCCGATCCCCTGAAAGAGCCCGACACCGATAAACCCATCGACAACAGAAAAACACTGACCAGGTCTGTCGCGCTTAGACTTCGGCATCGCGGCGGAGATCCCACTCAACGAAGGTCACGAACCCGTCGGAGCGACCGGAGACGGTTGAGGAAGTAGCGGCGAGGAGAGAAGTGCGCGGCCAAATGGAGGTTGAAAAGATTAGGGTTTAAGAAGAGCGGGAGGACATGAGTGGGGATCCTGTGCGGGACGGTGCACCTTAACATCGCTGGACCGCATCTTATAATATTCTTTCATTTATTTCCATGGCATCAAAAGAATTCATCTTGTTACAAAAATTTCACATACAACAGTTCACAATCGACCTGGCTGGAGCATCGACCGTGATGTCCGGGGTGCCCGGCGGTCGATTGCTGACCAAGCGACCGTACATGTAAGGGCGGGAACCCTTCTGGTAGGAGGAGAAGGGCATTGTGAATGTGAGGGCACTCCATCCCAGTCTTTCTTGGTCATGGTGACTCAATTTCGAGTTCCGCTCGCCCCCTCCATGTCTACGCTTACGCCTCCTTCTGGACCTCCCCAACACCATCCTTTTGTGATGACGACTGCCCAAGGAAATGTCCATGCCATCGGCACTGTTGTCGTGACCGAACTGGGGACGATGATTATGTGGTTCTCGTTTGGCATACGACCGAAGCCTCCTTCATGAAAAATCTCTGGGATTTGACCATCAAACTTATTGGCGCGAAGGTTGAAATGAAGAAGACCGACGGTAACATTCTCCGGGCAATCAGGCTGGGTGCCCGTTAGACTATTATTTGACAAGTCTAGGAGCCGGAGATTGGCGGCATTGCATATTAGTGATGATATCTCCCCCGAAAAATGGTTATTGGAAATCGAATAGGAATATCGATGTTCCCTGACTTGAGAGAGATGTCCAGGGGCCACTGGCAACCGAAATTATTGTCCCGCAAATTAACAGAAAAAACGGATGACATGGATAACCAAGTGGGAGGAGCACCGCTGATGTTGTTGTAGCTGATATCAAGATATGTCAAAGATGTGCAGTTGGCCAAGGATGTGGGCAACTGCCCACTCAATAAATTGTTGCTCAAGACCAACCTTTGTATATTTGTTAGATTACCGAGACATTGAGGAATAAGTCCCACTAAATTATTTTCACTTAACTCTACGGAGGACAGAGAAGTTAGCTGGCATATGGATGGAGGGATGCTCCAGAGCCAGCTGGGTATCTCTTGTATCTTGTTCCTGGAGAGGTAAAGAAATCTCAGTTCCTTTGAGAGAGACAAGAAGGAAGGGAACTTGCTCTGATTGCAACTATCCATATACAAATCTTGGAGCTTCGACAATGAGAACCCGTGGTTTGCATCCTCACCCAAGATGGAGAGTCCAGATAGATCGAGGAACTGGAGATCCACAAGGGTTGGCAATATCCCCAGGTCAAACTCACCGGTGAAACTGTTATTTGATATATCCAAGTAAGTCAATCACGAGAGGTTTTTGATTGAATTGGGAACTGCTCCCGTGAAATTGTTCCCCGATAGATCCATTTATGCACTCAACTCGCAAAACACTTGATATTTCTCAGAAAGCAGCAACTTCTGTCTCACGTTTGCCCGCCAGAGTCAAAGTCTTCTTACACCCCCTTCGGAAACGGCAATACGCTTAACCTTTCTATTTTTTTATTTTTTCGTAAATCAACAACATGCTTAACTTGGTATGATGTATGATGCTGTCAATGTAATAAGAACTTTATTTCACGAGAAATTAACTATTTCGAGTTGTTCATACGAAGGATGTTTCTTTATGTAAATTTGCGAGAAAAGTGCGAAATAAGTTTCGTACTTTACAAACATGTCTCATGTTTTATGAACGGAAATACGAAACTGATTCGTAAACGTTTCATATTTTCTACGAAAGAGCTTCGCACTTTAGAAAATGTTTACGAATAAGTATGAACAAAAGTATAAATAAGTTCGTAAATATTTTATAAAGTACCAAACTCATTCATACGAAACCATTTAGTAAAAAAAGTACTAAACTTTTGAAGTTTTTGTACTCGAGTGGCACATTGAAAAATAGCATCTTCCGTGAGTCCTCTGCTTTGATTTTCGAATTGTCTTATCTCAACCCACTCTAGTCATTGGTCTTTCTTATTAATTTATAAAATATATATATATATATATAATAGAACTTTTTATCTTCCTTAGTTTTATTATACCAAAAAGAGTCCTAATTTATAAAAGTTCTCGAACGCAGTAACGCTTTGTTTCTGTTATCAATTGTTACTTTTATCTTTAGTTTTTATTCTAAAATATTTCAATAATGATGACGAAGGAGGACTGGAATTATGTAACTTTTACTATCCAAATTCCATGAAATACTGAAAAGAAAGAACAATATTTGTTCTTCTTCTTCTTATGATTATAGCCTTGGTCTTAATATCCCACCCTCCTCTGGTCTTTGGTCTTTCTTAATTTTACATGATTCTACTTGTCTGTGGCGAGGATGCCCAGAATACGATGAGCTCGCCGTGGTCGTCGAGGGAATTGGACTTCTCGTTGATCTCTCCAAACTTGCTGGAGAGAATCCCGAGGGCGACTCCAGGGATGGAGTCCGTATACACGGAAGCACACCAGACGACAACAATGATGGAGACCTTGGGGGATAACTTGCGAGGTTTGTTGAAGAACAAGAGTATGACTTGCAAGGCCAGGCTTGCCAGGACAATCTCTCTTTCACCCCTTTTAGTCAGAGTTTAATTGATTTGTTCAAAAAGTTTTTTTTAATGAATTAAATTATAACTAGTTAAAATGAAAAAAAGAAGTTTATAAAGTACGTAAAAGAGTAATTAATAAAAGAATGAGTCATGGAGAGTATATTAGGCTCCCATCAAGTCAAACAAAGTCTCCCGGTCGGAATTAAATGGCCGGTGATTGAGACGCCTTAACTTGCCGTAATGATGGGGATGGTGGATGATGATGTTGTCAATGTAAGAAGCACTTTATTTCATTATCAGAATTGAATATTCCAACCCCCTCCATCCATACTTAATCAATTACGTGAATCACGCTTCTAATGTTTATCTTTGTTAAAATTTACTCATCTAGTCATAAGTTTTCTTTTCAAAGATAAAATTTTTTAAAAAATAGCAGTGACTAATTTATAAAAAAAAAAATTAATCAAGCACGATACAATCTTCCCTCATTTTTCCCAAATTTTGTGACCACAATAAAATGAGGAACTTAGAAAGGACATACAGACACTCTGCAAATACTCCGAGGGAGGAGTTAAATGTTGCAAACTATTTCTTTATGAGCTAAACAAAAAATCATATCTTAATCTCAAATTTAGTTGTTAGGAATGCTCAAATATTTAGAAACAAGTATAATGAGAACACGATGGAAATTAGTTTGTGGTAGAATTGATCATTTGACATTAAAATTATAATCTACCGGAGGCCAACATGCTGGTAATACGGTACAACACAATATATTTTTAAATTTTTTTTTAAATTTTGATATAAGGGATTGCATCTTATTAGGAAGAGGACGACTGAAGACGGATTCATCAATCGCTGTGTCTTTTAATCCTTCCAGGGGTCGCAACTCGGGTTAGAGGATGGCCATGCAAACAAGGGCCGTCGGGATAAATCTTCCAGCGCATCCTTCGATACATGCTATACTTAAGCCCGTTGTAAATATCGTAATGGTGAAAGCTCCAAAGCCACCGAAAGCTACAGTAGAAAAGCGTGGTGAAAATCAAGCTCGGATGGAAGCAGAAGCTCCATGTCTCTCCTGCCTTCATGTCGTGAAAGCCCAGGTCGTCGTCCTTAGATTTACAGTGGATGGTGAGCACCTGGTTGATACAGTTCTTCATCACCATCGTCACTTTGAACCAGAAAGCATCTGAACCATTGAGCGAGAGGACAAAAGGTGCAGTTGATTCGATACTATGAACTGATGCCAGCATGGAGATGAAGAGTAGCTTCTTCCACAGCTTTGTCTTCGTTCTCCTCCCCTTTAACAATCCAGAAATGTTGAGATGGAGTTTATGATGATGTCCTCATATAGTAAATGGTCCATCTGGTTTTCCTTTCTCGCAATTAATTATGATAATCTGGCCAAACCGATCCACGTGATCATTGTAATAACTATCCGGATCAATCAGATTCTGTTTTTTTCGTTTCTTTTACATACTTAATTATCTAAACCTGTACTTATTATATATATTTCATTTTGTTTCTTCCATCCAGATACCATCGATGGATTTACATTCTTTGATGATGAGGTATGTACGTCACATCTGAAACAAACGGCTGGCTGCGCCCCCTCCTCCTTGATCCTTGGCGACTCCCGGTCGATTCGCAGCCATCTCATTCCTTTTTATGTTTTCCTGTTCAATCGGGTTGGTTCATGTTATGTTCTTATATTCATAGGCTTTTTGTGAGTACCAATGGAAGAGTTCCTTCTGTTTTGTCAATTCTTTCATATAGTGATTGTATTTATTATCGTTTTGTTAATCCTGTGCCAGAAGTTCTTCTTTTCTCCTTCTTTGTTGTGTCATTTTTTGCTTGTTTTCTACACTCCTTGTCCATAAGAAGCCTGAAAGGGCCGGAATAGGCAGAGTCTGGCAGCATCCTTCGTGTTAAACCTTTAATAAATAAAATTTAGGCTTAAGCAATACAAACATTTAGATATATGTTCTTGTTTGGCTGTTAAATTTGTCGCCTCTGTTCGGTAAGGATGATGGTACGTGCCTCGAGTGTAATTTCCATCGGTAAACTTAGGATGCACGGCGCGTTGCCGTTATCTCAGTTTTAGTTAGTGATTGATTGTTTTCATTCCTCTCCTTAATTTAGTTTTTTTTTCTATTCAAGAAGGAATAATGGATTTGGTTTCTTTTGCAATGCTTCTTTTCATTTCTCAGTTTCAGCTTTTACTGCATGCCTTCATTTTAGTTTACTGGTATGGTTAGATGAGAATGTGTCGTAGTAGGAGAGGTTTAAGAAATTCTTATAAGCCCATTTATCCGACTAAATGGAAATAAATAAATAAATAGCTTGGGCAGGTTGATTGCTATTGGTTAAAAAAAACCATGAACATGATTGATTTTGTAGGTTTTATTTCTATTTTTAAAGAGTACGACCGATTGCATAATTTGTCGACGTATGGCGCATCATCATCACCATCCTATTGAAGTAACGAACAGACAAAAACCCATAAACATCATACAACAATTACACATTCCTCCTTGTAACTCCCTTCCTCTTCGACCTTTTCCAGCTACCGGTTTCCAGTCGGATGACCATTCGGACCAGCCAGAGGGGCCTTCCCATTTCCAGCACCATGTATCCCAACGATATCCCCATCCCCATCCCGCTCCCGAAACCCAACGCCACGTACTCCCACACCATCCACCCCCCGCCTTCCTTCTTTCCACCATCCTTTCCTTCCGACGGTGGCTGTGCTTTCTTGTTTCCCTGATCGCACGATCTCATGAGCGGAATCCCACATAGTCCGGGATTTCCTTTGAATGAACTATTCGGAAAGGTGTCGATGTGTCCTCCGGATGGTATAGGCCCCGTGAAGTTGTTCCATGAGAGGTCCAAAAATCCAAGGTATGTCAGCTTCACCAATTCCTTTGGAATTTCTCCTATCAGATGGTTAAAAGAGAGGTCCAGTGATTCCAGATTTGTCAAGTTCCCGACGGATGAAGGGATCGACCCCGTGAAGAGGTTGTGAGCGAAATTCAGACCTTTGAGCGATTTAAGTAATCCAATGTTTTTAGGAATCTCTCCATGAAAGTGATTACTCGATAAGTCGAGCATCGCAAAATGGACATTGATCTGCACCATTTCCATGTCGATCCCTTTCAAGTCGATCATCACCGAGTAAAATCCCCCAATCCCAGTAGTTGGCAGTAGATATTGTTCGCCAAAATCGTAATTATTGTCTCTTGTCATGGCGAACAATGGATGACGTGGCCCGCAAATTAATATCAGAAATGGATGACGTGGATAACCAAGTGGGAGGAGCACCGATGATGTTGTTGTTGCCGACAATAAGATATTTCAAAGATGTGCAGTTGGCCAAGGACGTGGGCAATGGCCCACTCAATAAATTGTGGCTCAAGTATAACTCTTGTAATTTCGTAAGATTGCCGAGACACTGAGGAATTACACCTGTCAAATAATTTTCACTCAAGACTATTAAGGACAGAGAAGTTAGTTGGCAAATGGATGGAGGGATACTTCCCTTGATAAGATTAATATCAAGATACAATTCTTCCAAGGTGTCAATTCCGATGCTCCAGAGCCAACTGGGTATCTCTTGAATCCTGTTTTCCGAGAGGGAAAGATATCTCAGTTCCTTTGAGCGAGACAAGAAGGAAGGGAACTTGCTCATATTGCAACTATCCATAAACAATTCTTGTAGCTTCGGCAATGAGGACCCGTGGTTTGCATCCTCACCCAAAACGGAGAGCCCAGATATCCCGAGGATCTGGAGATCCTCTAGGGTTGACAATATCCCCAAGTCAATCGTGAAATTGTTCTCCCGTAGCTCCAGGAAAGTCAATCGTGAGAGGTTTCCAATTGAATTGGGAACTGCTCCCATGAAATTGTTCCTCGATAGTTCCAGGGATGTCAATCGTGAGAGGTTTCCGATTGAATTGGGAACTGCTCCCGTGAGATTGTTCCCCGAGAGAACCAAGTGAGTCAATCGCGAGAGGTTTCCAATTGAATTGGGAACTGCTCCGGAGAAAGAGCAACCAAAGAGGGACAGATAATCAAGCCTGGGACTCCACTTGGATTTGGGAAGGGAGCCGGTCAAATGGTCATTCCACGATGTGTCAATCACTTGTAGATTCGGCAGCCCAAAGATAAATTCCGGAAATTTCCCTCCCAACGAACAATCTGAAAGCTTGAGGGAAATCAAAGAAGAAGATAAGTTCATAAAGGATGTAGGAGTGACCGTGGACATATTGACAGCCCCGAGATTGAGTTCCTCCAACTGAGTCAGGTTGCTGACGAGCATTCTCATGGTATGATCTTGCATCTCCAACAAATAATTATCAGAGAGATCGAGGGAAACCATCTTCAACAATAGTGAGATTTTGGTCGGTAGGATGCCTGAAATGTGCGAATAGGAGAGATTGAGGTATTCCAGTCGCGTGAACAAGCCAATCTCTGGTGGGATGGATGAGCGAAGGAGGTCATTTCCAGCAAGGCTGAGGTGACGAAGGTGGTGAAGAGAAAACAGGGGGCTGCTGGAATTGATGAAGCCACAAAGCCTGGCACAGGTCAAGTCGAGGCCGACGACGTCACCAGTGGAATTGTCGCAGTTGATGCCGTCCCAGGAGCAGCAATCCTTATCCTCCCTCCATGAGGCAACTTCAGGGTAGGAAGCATCCTGATAGGGGCACACAAAGGAGCAGCTTGGATCATTGATAGAGAAGGGACGTATAAAACGAAGCAAGGCATCTCTCTGGGCAGGATCACAGGAGGTGAAAGGGGAAGCCAAGAGGAGGAGGTGATTGGGATGATAAGTGAGTAAAAATAAGAAGCAGAGGATGATGATGATGATGAAACCACCACCTGCATCTTGTCTCATTTTTGGGCAAATTTTGTTACTCAATGCTCCTATACCTGTAGGTATTTAAAAAAAAAAGACTAATTTTTGTTTTGAAGGAGGATGTAGAGAGGTCATCTCCATCGACCTGCACCCACACGCAAAAACACTTGATATTTCTCAGAAAGCAGCAACTTCCGTCTCACGTTTGCCCACCAGAGTCAAAGTCTTCTTACCCTTGGGAGACGGCAGGCAACACGCTTAATTACTAATAATTGGCCCACAGCAACACTGGTGACCACAGCTTATTTACTAATAATTACCACGCTTAATCGGAGACGGCTGATAAATGTAAGTTCATCTCTCGACCTGCAAAACATTCCCCATTTTGTCTTTATCTCTTCGCAATCTACTCGGGTAAATAAAATATGGCATGCAGATGGAATCAATCATTCTTTTGGATGAACACCCTATTCAGATAAATAGATAGAAGGTCCCAAGAGATTGTTGTTACCACGCACAGCGCACGAGTTTCCCACAAACCAGATAGCACGCGAGAAAGTCTCGAGAGAGGCGTTGGGAATATCCTTGCTTCTTCCTTCACTTTAGGACATTGAGGAAGCGTTCCCACTTTTCTGCGTGGCTTATCGGTAGTCTCTTGTGGCTCAGTTGTAGCTCTCACAAGGTGGTGGACTCCTACTGATTGAGGTGGTTGATAAACCACTGTTGGCAAGGCATTGCAGGACTCCCTTTTTCAACCGTCGCGTGAAAGTAATATAGGCCAAAATCATTTTGCCTGCCATCACCGGATGACTGCACCCGAGGGCCTTTGCCAACAAGATAAATGACCAACCCCTAACTTTTAGCTTAGGAAATCACAGTTGCTAGTTGATTAAGGTAGTCTGCACACTCAAAGGAAAGTATTAATTATTTTCTGATACCATCCAAACAAGAAAAGTAATCAGAATGAGTATACTAAATTATTTTATGTGGGACTTTGAATAACATCAATGTAACTGCATACAAGTAACATATGATAATTAATCATTATTCGGTGTACATAATATTTTACTAAATGTGCATATAAGTGGGGACTGGACAAAGACTTTATGAAGGCTCTAGAGGTCATCCCCCCAACCACAACATTTTATTCTCGGAAAGCAACCTTGTCTCACGTTAGTCCACCAGAGACAAACAAAGTCTCCCCGTGTTTCCATCCGACATAAATGGCTGATGGCTAAGACGAGATCGAAGTCTTCTTATACCCCGTCGGAGACGGTAACGACACTTAACTTGCCGTGAACGACGGGGTGTATGATGCTGTCAAGGTAAGAAGAATATTATTCCATGATAATTGACTATTCCAAGTTGTTCGTCTAAGTCATTCGTGAATATATATATATTTGAAGTTATGGATATTGTTTTCTGTTAATTTGAGAAAAGACTCTCTTCCAAATTAACAGAAATTACAGAGATTCAATGGCCGTAAGTCACTAGTGACCTTGATCTACTTTATTTGTTTTAGGAATTCGTTGTTTATTCCTCGTTTAATCTTTTCCCGGAGACTACATCCTCGAACCTCTGTTTCGTTTGCCAAATATATTCTCGACGTGTTTGAATGTTCTACAAAGTTTTTTTAATTTAGGAAGATTAATCAACGCGAACGCCTGATAGAACCAACCATAATCGTTAGAAGAAGGGCTGACTTGATGTTCCTAATCGTAATGAGACATAGGCATTTAGGCAGAGAATTCGATACCAAACTCAGACTCTATAAAGGCAAAAACTGAAGCTCCAGAAAGTAGAGAGGTGTTGCATCCATATCTGCATCACATGTGTGGTGTAAAACCATCAAATAGAAACATTCACTTAATCTCGACTTGCGTTTGTTAGGAGCACCCTTACGACCTCGAAGTCTCTGCATGTAATATTGGATTCAAGCCCCCGAGATGAGTCCTTCGTGGGTTGTAGTTGTTTGTTGGTGTGGTCGATGGAGATTTGGGGTTCCAAGAATAGCCAAAGCTGGAGTATTTATGTATGGACATAAGGATAATAGTCACGCGCTCTGTCCCTCACACTCGGGGCTTAAAAATGTGAAGCATTCGGGTTTCATCTCTGTCCAAATATTATACAAACCAAATCCATTGCACCACAGAAGAGCCGACGCCAAAAGAGAGTTAACAAACCAAGGAATCCAGAGACGAGGTGGACCACGAAGAGTTAGGGGGATTGGGCAAAATAAACATTCTTTTCCCTATGCTCCGCGGGCAGATCTTTTGAAGGAGAAACTTAGGAGTTTAGGCTGTGTTTGTACAGGGGGTTTAAAGAACAAGGCATCACCCCGGTTAAGGCTAAAATCCCGTATCCGGGGTTCCCGTGAGTTTGAACATGTAACCGCCAATCCCAGTTCCGAAACCCATCGCCACGAACTTCCACTCCAGCCACCCTCCTCCCTCCTCCTGTTCACCGTCCTTTCCTTTCGACAGTGGTTGGGCTACCTTGTTTCCCTGACAACATGATCTCGTCAACGGAATCTCACAGAGTCCGGAATTTCCTTGGAACAAACTATTTGAAAAGGTGTCAATGTGTCCTTCCGATGGTACAGGCCCCGTGTGATTGTTCCTTGAGAGGTCCAAAAATCCAAGCGACGTTAGTTTCACCAATTCCTTAGGAATTTCTCCCATCAGATGGTTATAAGAGAGGTCAAGCGATTCCAGATTTGTCAAATTCCCAATGGATGAGCGATCGATCCCGTGAAGTCATTGTGAGATAAATTCAAGCCCTTGAGCGATTTAGGCACACCGATGGTTGAGGAATTTCTCCATTGAAGTGGTTACTCGATATGCATGTCGACGTAACACTTATAAAGTACAAAGAATTGATTTCCCAAGCCGATGTGGGACTTCTCATAAAGGTTCATCTATGTCGCGTTCTGATTCGGTCGGTTTTTGATTCACTCTAATGACCGGTAGGGCCCGGGCTTCGCCAAACCCGGAACGCTTATCCGATGGTCAAGAGTCTTCGATTTCGTCGAACCCAAGACACCCCCGACTCGACTAAGTACATCCCTATGGAGATTCGAACATGAGATATCCCAGAGGTAGGGTGTCCAATCATTTTTAGTACATAAAACTCACATGCCTTGATGAAATATCACTATATAGATGGCACAAGCACAAAATTGCATACCATCATGGCACATAAAAACATATTATAAGATACTAATGAAGTACATACTTTCTCGAGGATTAATGCTATCATGACTTCTTCACTTGCAACAGTAACAAAATGTAGATCGGATTTCGACGACAAAACTAGGAAGTTTCCACATCTGAATCTTCGTCAAGCCCCATGGCCAGTAGCTCGAAGTCATCTTCGTTCCATCGGCAGATCAAGTGCAATCTGAAGGTAGCCATCTTTATGCCCAGCAGTCGCTGCAAAAACCGGTAAGAACTCTCTCGTTATAATCATGTCTGCAAATCAAGACAATATGTCAGATCAGATAACAAAGGAACTCCACTTGAGCTCATACCAGTATCCGAGATGCCTCCGGTGACAATGGTTTACCCTCGTCGCACACGACGAAATTGGATACAAGCTCCACGACACCTGCAATTTTAACTGATTTCAATCCACGGCATCGACATTCTGGAGGTTCAAGTTTCAATACCCTACTCATCAGATAACTCAGTTCGACAATACCTTTATTCAAACGGACAGGCATCCCTTGCTTGCGCAAAAAAGGCTCCATTTCATGGGTAAACTCAGTTAAAGGACCTTCCTTAAGCTCTACCTGCAACCCAAATGGCATGACCAATCGAGAATATCAGGAAGTTCTCAGCAGTTCATAATGTCATCCCAATACAAGGCCATGGAAACAAGATTTCTTCATACTGTTATTTTTTATGAGAGCTAATCTAAAGAATTGAGCACACTCGATTAAAAGAATAGCTTTGGTGCAGCAAGAGGGGCCACAACAAACTTGTTCATAAATTATCCCAAAATACAAAATATATTTGTCCAGACAAAATAGAGATTCATATAAAGAAAACCTGACAATAGTATTGTCACCTTTTCAGTAGCCTTGCTACCAGTCCTAGCGAAATCTGTTTCCTCAAATGCATTGAAAATTCTGCAAAAGAGACGTGAAAAAATGAGCCTGTGCAGAATAAATTGAGGATGACATGTAAAAGTGAAAATAAGGACAAAATTGCTCCTTGGGTAACAGATGCTATACAACAAAACAAACAGTGGCTGGCAGAACCTGCGAAAACCATATCTGAATTCTGGAACACTATAGCTCAATAATACTTTGAACGCATGCATAAGCAATTCACTTCCTTCTCCAGCAAAATTCCACATGAAGGCAACATGGAACTCATTCCACAGTGAACAATGAACAACATACGGTTTCAGAATTTGATCCACAGCATTCACGATTCAGATAAACAGAGCCAAACATTTTAGGGATAGTTAGCTGATACTGAATTTGCAGCTTACTTCTGCACCTCCTCTCTGGGCAAACTAGTGAGAAACAGGTGTTTCCATGTAAAAGCTGCGCACAATCAATAAAACGGCTTTCAATCAAATGTACTAAACAAAGGAAAGTCGAAAGATTCTCGGGAATTCCCATCTCTACCTTCGACACCTTACGGATCCCAGGCCTAATCTCATCCGCAGCTGAGCGACCCAAAGCTATTTGCATAGCCTTGTTCGACCCCAGGAAAAACCTGCAAAACATAAACTACCCCGTTTACTCGATCATACTTAAAAGAATTCAATCCAACTAGACCGGGAAACCGGACTACGAACCTGCTGGAAGATTTAAGCTGCTCGCGGAACTCCTTGAACTTAAGATTCCTCATGTTCTCAAAAGAGAAAACGTAGACCGAGCTGTAACTATCGATTGCGCCGCGTATCGAGTTCACCTGCGACTCCTTTTGACCCCTCCCCTTCTTCTTTGTCTTCGAAAGGGTTACTGGAGATCCGTATACAAAACCGACGCTCAACATTAACAATCCTGTTGGGAATAGTCCCACACCGACTAGAAAAGGCCTGGGCCAATGGTTTATATATGGTTAGGACCCTTCACCTAATTGCTAGCTTTCAGGTAAATGAGTACCCCGACACGATTTCTAACATGGTATCAGAGCCAGATTCGTCCCGTCGGACAAAGATTCCGAACGAGGACGCCCGACCCCCGGACAAAGATCCGATGTGGGATTACGGGGAGGTGTTGGGAATAGTCCCACACCGACTAGAAAAGGCCTGGGCCAATGGTTTATATATGATTAGGACCCTTCACCTAATTGCTAGCTTTTAGGTGAATGAGTACCCCGACACGATTTCTAACAAATCCGATCCCCTGAAAGAGCCCGACAGCGATAAACCCATTGACAACAGAAAAACACTGACCAGGTCTGTCGCGCTTAGACTTCGGCATCGCGGCGGAGATCCCACTCAACGAAGGTCACGAACCCGTCGGAGCGACCGGAGACGGTTGAGGAAGTAGCGGCGAGGAGAGAAGTGCGCGGCCAAATGGAGGTTGAAAAGATTAGGGTTTAAGAAGAGCGGGAGGACATGAGCGGGGATCCTGTGCGGGACGGTGCACCATAACATCGCTGGACCGCATCTTATAATATTCTTTCATTTATTTCCATGGCATCAAAAGAATTCATCTTGTTACAAAAATTTCACATACAACAGTTCACAATCGACCTGGCTGGAGCATCGACCGTGATGACCGGGGTGCCCGGCCCGTACATGTAAGGGCGGGAACCCTTCTGGTAGGAGGAGAAGGGCATTGTGAATGTGAGGGCACTCCATCCCAGTCTTTCTTGGTCATGGTGACTCAATTTCGAGTTCCGCTCGCCCCCTCCATGTCTACGCATACGCCTCCTTCTGGACCTCCCCAACACCATCCTTCTGTGACGACGACTGCCCAAGGAAATGTCCATGCCATCGGCACTGTTGTCGTGACCGAACTGGGGACGATGATTATGTGGTTCTCGTTTGGCATACGACCGAAGCATCCTTCATGAAAAATCTCTGGGATTTGACCATCAAACTTATTGGCGCGAAGGTTCAAATGAAGAAGACCGACGGTAACATTCTCCGGGCAATCAGGCAGGGTGCCCGTTAGACTATTATTCGACAAGTCTAGGAGCCGGAGATTGGCGGCATTGCATATTAGTGATGTTATCTCCCCCGAAAAATGGTTATTGGAAATCGAATAGGAATATGTGGCAGAAGAAGGCAGTGGAAGCGGACCTTCCAGTTTATTGTCCAACAAATCGATGTTCCCTGACTGGAGAGAGATGTCCAAGTGGATGACATGGATAACCAAGTGGGAGGAGCACCGCCGATGTTGTTGTAGCTGATATCAAGATATGTCAAAGATGTGCAGTTGGCCAAGGATGTGGGCAACTGTCCACTCAATAAATTGTTGCTCAAGACCAACCTTTGTATATTTGTTAGATTACCGAGACATTGAGGAATAAGTCCCACTAAATTATTTTCACTTAACTCTACGGAGGACAGAGAAGTTAGCTGGCATATGGATGGAGGGATGCTCCAGAGCCAGCTGGGTATCTCTTGAATCTTGTTCCTGGAGAGGTAAAGAAATCTCAGTTCCTTTGAGAGAGACAAGAAGGAAGGGAACTTGCTCTGATTGCAACTATCCATATACAAATCTTGGAGCTTCGGCAATGAGAACCCGTGGTTTACATCCTCACCCAAGATGGAGAGTCCAGATAGATCGAGGAACTGGAGATCCACAAGGGTTGGCAATATCCCCAGGTCAAACTCACCGGTGAAACTGTTATTTGATAAATATCCAAGTAAGTCAATCACGAGAGGTTTTTGATTGAATTGGGAACTGCTCCCGTGAAATTGTTCCCTGATAGATTCATGTATGCACTCAACTCGCAAAACACTTGATATTTCTCAGAAAGCAGCAACTTCTGTCTCACGTTTGCCCGCCAGAGTCAAAGTCTTCTTACCCCCCCTTCGGAAACGGCAATACGCTTAACCTTTCTATTTTTTTATTTTTTCGTAAATCAACAACATGCTTAACTTGGTATGATGTATGATGCTGTCAATGTAATAAGAACTTTATTTCACGAGAAATTAACTATTTCGAGTTGTTCATCCGAAGGATGTTTCTTTATGTAAATTTACGAGAAAAGTGCGAAATAAGTTTCGTACTTCACAAACATGTCTCATGTTTTACGAACGGAAATACGAAACTGATTCGTAAACATTTCATACTTTCTACGAAAGAGTTTCGCACTTTAGGAAATGTTTACGAATAAGTATGAACAAAAGTATAAATAAGTTCGTAAATATTTTATAAAGTACCAAACTCATTCATGCGAAACCATTTAGTAAAAAAAGTACTAAACTTTTGAAGTTTTTGTACTCGAGTGGCACATAGAAAAATAGCATCTTCCGTGAGTCCCCCGCTTTGATTTTCGATTTGTCTTATCTCAACCCACTCTAGTCATTGGTCTTTCTTATTAATTTATAATATATATATATATATAATAGAACTTTTTATCTTCCTTAGTTTTATTATACCAAAAAGAGTCCTAATTTATAAAAGTTCTGGAACACAGTAACGCTTTGTTTCTGTTATCAATGGTTACTTTTATCTTTAGTGTTTATTCTAAAATATTTCAATAATGATGACGAGGGAGGACTGGAATAATGTAACTTTTACTATCCAAATTCCATGAAATACTGAAAAGAAAGAACAATATTTCTTCTTCTTCTTGTGATTATAGCCTTGGTCTTAATATCCCACCCTCCTCTGGTCTTTGGTGTTTCTTAATTTTACATGATTCTGCTTGTCTGTGGCGAGGATGCCCAGAATACGATGAGCTCGCTGTGGTCGTCGAGGGAATTGGACTTCTCGTTGATCTCTCCAAACTTGCTGGAGAGAATCCCGAGGGCGACTTCAGGGATGGAGTCCGTATACACGGAAGCACACCAGACGACAACAATGATGGAGACCTTGGGGGATAACTTGCGAGGTTTGTTGAAGAACAAGAGTATGACTTGCAAGGCCAGGCTCGCCAGGACAATCTCTCTTTCACCCCTTTTAGTCAGAGTTTAATTGATTTGTTCAAAAAGTTTTTTTTAATGAATTAAATTGGAACTAGTTAAAATGAAAAAAAGAAGTTTATAAAGTACGTAAAAGAGTAATTAATAAAAGAACGAGTCATGGAGAGTATATCAGGTTCCCATCAAGTCAATCAAAGTCTCCCGGTCGAAAATAAATGGCTGGTGATTGAGACGCCTTAACTTGTCGTGAATGATGGGGATGGTGGATGATGATGTTGTCAATGTAAGAAGCACTTTATTTCATTATCATAATTGAATATTCCAACCCCCTCAATCCATACTTAATCAATTACGTGAATCACGCTTCCGATGTTTTTCTCTGTTAAAATTTACGAGAAGACAGTCATCTAGTCATAAGTTTTCTTTTCAAAGAGAAAATTTTTTAAAAAATAGCAGTGACTAATTTATAAAAAACAAATTAATGAAGCACGATACAATCTTCCATCATTTTTCCCAAATTTTGTGACCACAATAAAATGAGGAACTTACAAAGGACATACAGACACTCTGCAAATACTCCGAGGGAGGAATTAGATGTTGCAAACTATTTCTTTATGAGCTAAAAAAAAATCATATCTTAATCTTAAATTTAGTTGTTAGGAATGCTCAAATATTTAGAAACAAGTATAATGAGAACACGATGGAAATTAGTTTGTGGTAGAATTGATCATTTGGCATTAAAATTATAATCTACCGGAGGCCAACATGCCGGTAATACGGAACAACACAATATATTTTTAAATTTTGATATAAGGGATTGCATCTTATTAGGAAGAGGACGACTGAACACAGATTCATCTATCGCCGTGTCTTTTAATCCTTCCAGGGGTTGCAACTCAGGTTAGAGGATGGCCATGCATGCAAACAAGGGCCGTCGGGATAAATCTTCCAGCGCATCCTTCGATACATGTTATACTTAAGCCCGTTGTAAATATCGTAATGGTGAAAGCTCCAGGGCCACCGGAAGCTACAGTAGAAAAGCGTGGTGAAAATCAAGCTCGGATGGAAGCAGAAGCTCCATGTCTCTCCTGCCTTCATGTCGTGAAAGCCTAGGTCGTCGTCCTTAGATTTACAGTGGATGGTGAGCACCTGGTCGATACAGTTTTTCATCACCACCGTCACTTTGAACCAGAAAGCATCTGAACCATTGAGCGAGAAGACAAAAGGTGCAGTTGATTCGATACTATGAACTGATGCCAGCATGGAGATGAAGAGCAGCTTCTTCCACAGCTTTGTCTTCGTTCTCCTCCCCTTTAACAATCTAGAAATGTTGAGATGGAGTTTATGATGTCCTCATATAGTAAATGGTCCATCTGGTTTTCCTTTCTTGCAATTAATTATGATAATCTGGCCAAACCGATCCACGTGATCATTGTAATAACTATCCGGATCAATCAGATTCTGTTTTTTCGTTTCTTTTACATACTTAATTATCTAAACCTGTACTTATTATATATATTTCATTTTGTTTCTTCCATCCAGACACCATCGATGGATTTACATTCTTTGATGATGAGGTATGTACGTCACATCTGAAACAAACGGCTGGCTGCGACCCCCTCCTCCTTGATCCTTGGCGACTCCCGGTCGATTCGCAGCCATCTCATTCCTTTTTATATTTTCCTGTTCAATCGGGTTGGTTCACGTTATGTTCTTATATTCATAGGCTTTTTGTGAGTACCAATGGAAGAGTTTCTTCTGTTTTGTCAATTCTTTCATATAGTGATTGTATTTATTCTCGTTTTGTTAATCCTGTGCCTGAGAAGTTCTTCTTTTCTCCTTCTTTGTTGTGTCATTTTTTGCTTGTTTTCTGCACTTCTTGTCCGCAAGAAGCCTGAAAGGGCCGGAATAGGCAGAGTCTGGCAGCATCCTTCGTGTTAAACCTTTAATAAATAAAATTTAGGCTTAAGCAATACAAACATTTAGATATATGTTCTTGCTTGGCTGTTAAATTTGTCGCCTCTGTTCGGTAAGGATGATGGTACGTGCCTCGAGTGTAATTTCCATCGGTAAACTTAGGATGCACGGCGCGTTGCCGTTATCTCAGTTTTAGTTAGTGATTGATTGTTTTCATTCATCTCCTTAATTTAGTTTTTTTTTTCTATTCAAGAAGGAATAATGGATTTGGTTTCTTTTGCAATGCTTCTTTTCATTCCTCAGTTTCAGCTTTTACTTCATGCCTTCATTTTAGTTTACTGGTATGGTTAGATGAGAATGTGTCGTAGTAGGAGAGGTTTAAGAAATTCTTATAAGCCCATTTATCCGACTAAATGGAAATAAATAAATAAATAGCTTGGGCAGGTTGATTGCTATTGGTTAAAAAAAACCATGAACATGATTGATTTTGCAGGTTTTATTTTTATTTTTAAAGAGTACGACTGATTGCATAATTTGTCGACGTATGGCGCATCATCATCACCATCCTATTGAAGTGACGAACAGACAAAAACCCAGAAACATCATACAACAATTACACACTCCTCCTTGGAACTCCCTTCCTCTTCGACCTTTTCCAGCTACCGGTTTCCAGTCGGATGACCATTCGGACAAGCCAGAGGGGCCTTCCCATTTCCAGCACCATGTATCCCAACGATATCCCCATCCCCATCCCGCTCCCGAAACCCAACGCCGCGTACTCCCACACCATCCACCCCCCGCTTTCCTTCTTTCCATCATCCTTTCCTTCCGACGGTGGCTGTGCTTTCTTATTTCCCCGATCGCACGGTCTCATGGGCGGAATCCCACATAGTCCGGGATTTCCTTTGAATGAACTATTCAGAAAGGTGTCGATGTGTCCTCCATATGGTATAGGCCCCGTGAAGTTGTTCCATGAGAGGTCCAAAAATCCAAGGTATGTCAGCTTCACCAATTCCTTTGGAATTTCTCCTATCAGATGGTTAAAAGAGAGGTCCAGTGATTCCAGATTTGTCAAGTTCCCGACGGATGAAGGGATCGACCCCGTGAAGAGGTTGTGAGAGAAATTCAGACCTATGAGCGATTTAAGTAATCCAATGTTTTTAGGAATCTCTCCATGAAAGTGATTACTCGATAAGTCGAGCATCGCAAAATGGACATTGATCTGCACCATTTCCATGTCGATCCCTTTCAAGTCGATCATCACCGAGTAATATTCCCCAAACCCATTATTTTGCCCTAGATATTGTTTGCCAAAATCGTAATTATTGTCTCTTGTCATGGCGAACATTTCGATGATGAATTCATCTTGAAGATTTCCATCGAAACTATTGTGGGAGAGGTCCATGATGCGTGCCATGGGGAAAGGATGATTTTCCTTGGAAATAATAACACGACCGTGGAAATGGTTGGATCTTAAACTGAGCACCTTCAACGGGAGATCCCCCAACCAATTGGGGAATGAATCCTCTATTTTGTTGTTGCCAACATCCAAAACTTCCAATTGTTTACAATGGGATAGAGATCTCGGCAATGGGCCCTCGAATTGATTTCCGCTGAGATCAAGTGACGTCAACATACTTCCTTCATGAAAAATCTCTGAAATCTGACCCCGAAACTCATTTGCCCGAAGGTTCAAGATTGTAAGACCCCTGGTGACGTTTTTCAAGCAGTCAGGCAGGACCCCAGTGAGACTATTATTGGACAAGTCTAGCAACTCAAGACGGGTGGCATTGCATAGTAGTGAAGAGAGGCTCCCAGAAAAATGATTATTGGAAACTGAATAATAATAGATAGTCTTGGCGGTTGGAAATGGAAGAGGGCCTTCGAATTTGTTGTCAGATAGATCAATCAAAGAAAGGAAAGCTGACCGGGGAAAGATGTCTGGAGGCCACTGACCTACAAAGTTGTTGGCCCGCAAATTAATATCAGAAATGGACGACGTGGATAACCAAGTGGGAGGAGCACCGCTGATGCTGTTGTTGCCGACATAAAGATATATCAAAGATGTGCAGTTGGCCAAGGACGTGGGCAACGGCCCACTCAATAAATTGTTGCTCAAGTATAACCCTTGTAGTTTCGTAAGATTGCCGAGACACTGAGGAATTACACCTGTCAAATAATTTTCACTCATGTGTATGGAGGACAGAGAAGTTAGTTGGCAAATGGATGGAGGGATACTTCCCTTGATCAGATTATCATAAAGATACAATTCTTTCAAGGTGTCAATTCCGATGCTCCAGAGCCAACTGGGTATCTCTTGAATCCTGTTTTCCGTGAGGGAAAGAAATCTCAATTCCTTTGAGCGAGACAAGAAGGAAGGGAACTTGCTCATATTGCAACTATCCATATTCAATACTTGTAGCTTCGGCAATGAGGACCCGTGGTTTGCATCCTCACCCAAAACGGAGAGCCCAGATATCCCGAGGAACTGGAGATCCTCTAGGGTTGACAATATCCCCAAGTCAATCGTGAAATTGTTCTCCTCTAGCTCCAGGAAAGTCAATCGTGAGAGGTTTCCGATTGAATTGGGAACTGCTCCCGTGAGATTGTTCCCCGAGAGATCCAAGTGAGTCAATCGCGAGAGGTTTCCAATTGAATTGGGAACTGCTCCGGAGAAAGAGCAACCAAAGAGGGACAGATAATCAAGCCTGGGACTCCACTTGGATTTGGGAAGGGTGCCGGTCAAATGGTCATTCCACGTTGTGTCAATCACTTGTAGATTCGGCAGCCCAAAGATAAATTCCGGAAATTTCCCTCCCAACGAACAATCTGAAAGCTTGAGGGAAATCAAAGAAGAAGATAAGTTCATAAAGGATGTAGGAGTGACCGTGGACATATTGACAGCCCCGAGATTGAGTTCCTCCAACTGAGTCAGGTTGCTGACGAGCATTCTCATGGTATGATCTTGCATCTCCAACAAATAATTATCAGAGAGATCGAGGGAAACCATCTTCAACAATAGTGAGATTTTGGTCGGTAGGATGCCTGAAATGTTCGAATAGGAGAGATTGAGGTATTCCAGTCGCGTGAACAAGCCAATCTCTGGTGGGATGGATGAGCCAAGGAGGTCAATTCCAGCAAGGCTGAGGTGACGAAGGTGGTGAAGAGAAAACAGGGGGCTGCTGGAATTGATGAAGCCACAAAGCCTGGCACAGGTCAAGTCGAGGCCGGCGACGTCACCAGTGGAATTGTCGCAGGTGATGCCGTCCCAGGAGCTGCAATCCTTATCCTCCCTCCATGAGGCAACTTCAGGGTAGGAAGCATCCGGATGGTAACATAAGGGGTACGCAAACGAGCAGCTTGGATCATTGATAGAGAAGGGACGTATAAAACGAAGCAAGGCATCTCTCTGGGCAGGATCACAGGAGGTGGAAGGGGAAGCCAAGAGGAGGAGGTGATTGGGATGATAAGTGAGTAAAAATAAGAAGCAGAGGATGATGATGATGATGAAACCACCTGCATCTTGTCTCATTTTTGGGCAAATTTTGTTACTCAATGATCCTATACCTGTAGGTATTTAAAAAAAAAAGACTAATTTTTGTTTTGAAGGAGGATGTAGAGAGGTCATCTCCATCGACCTGCACCCACACGCAAAAACACTTGATATTTCTCAGAAAGCAGCAACTTCCGTCTCACGTTTGCCCACCAAGAGTCAAAGTCTTCTTACCCTTGGGAGACGGCAGGCAACACGCTTAATTACTAATAATTGGCCCACAGCAACACTGGTGACCCCAGCTTAATTACTAATAATTACCACGCTTAATCGGAGACGGCTGATAAATGTAACTTCATCTCTCGACCTGCAAAACATTCCCCATTTTGTCTTTATCTCTTCGCAATCTACTCGGGTAAATAAAATATGTCATGCAGATGGAATCGATCATTCTTTTGGAGGAACACCCTATTCAGATAAATAGATAGAAGGTCCCAAGAGATTGTTGTTACCACGCACAGCGCACGAGTTTCCCACAAACCAGATAGCACGCGAGAAAGTCTCGAGAGAGGCGTTGGGAATATCCTTGCTTCTTCCTTCACTTTAGGACATTAAGGAAGCGTTCCCACTTTTCTGCGTCGCTTATCGGTAGTCTCTTGTGGCTCAGTTGTAGCTCTCACAAGGTGGTGGACTCCTACTGATTGAGGTGGTTGATAAATCACTGTTGGCAAGGCATTGCAGGACTCCCTCTTTCGACCGTCGCGTGAAAGTAATATAGGCCAAAATCATTTTGCCTGCCATCACCGGATGACTGCACCCGAGGGCCTTTGCGAACAACATAAATGACCAACCCCCTAACATATGATAATTAATCATTATTCGTTGTACATAATATTTTACTAAATGTGCATATAAGTGGGGACTGGACAAAGACTTTACGAAGGCTCTAGAGGTCATGCCCCCAACCACAACATTTTATTCTCAGAAAGCAACTCTGTCTCACGTTTGTCCACCGGAGACAAACAAAGTCTCCCTGTGTTTCCATCCGATATAAATGGCTGATGGCTAAGACGAGATCAAAGTCTGCTTACCCCGTCGGAGACGGTAACGACACTTAACTTGCCGTGAACGACGGGGTGTATGATGCTGTCAAGGTAAGAAGAATATTATTCCATGATAATTGACTATTCCAAGTTGTTCGTCTAAGTCATTCGTGAATATATATATTTGAAGTTTTGGATATTTTTTTCTGTTAATTTGAGAAAAGACTCTCTTCCAAATTAACAGAAATTACAGAGATTCAATAGCCGTAAGTCACTAGTGACCTGATCTACTTTATTTGTTTTTGGAATTCGTTGTTTATTCCTCGTTTAATCTTTTCCCGGAGACTACATCCTCGAACCTCTGTTTCGTTTGCCAAATATATTCTCGACGCGTTTGAATGTTCTACAAAGTTTTTTGAATTTAGGAAGATTAATCAACACGAACGCCTGATAGAACCAACCATAATCGTTAGAAGAAGGGCTGACTTGATGTTCCTAATCGTAATGAGACATAGGCATTTAGGCAGAGATCCACATAACCCATAGACAATAACAGGGGCAGAGAATTCGATACCAAACTCAGACTCTATAAAGGCAAAAACTGAAGCTCCAGAAAGTAGAGAGGTGTTGCATCCATATCCGCATCACATGTGTGGTGTAAAACCATCAAATAGAAACATTCACTTAATCTCGACTTGCGTTTGTTAGGAGCTCCCTTACGACCTCGAAGTCTCTACATGTAATATTGGATTCAAGCCCCCGAGATGAGTCCTTCGTGGGTTGTAGTTGTTTGTTGGTGTGGTCGATGGAGATTTGGGGTTCCAAGAATAGCCAAAGCTGGAGCATTTATGTACGGACATAAGGATAATAGTCACGCGCTCTGTCCCTCACACTCGGGGCTTAAAAATGTGAAGCATTCGGGTTTCATCTCTGTCCAAATATTATACAAACCAAATTCATTGCACCACAGAAGAGCCGACGCCAAAAGAGAGTTAACAAACCAAGGAATCCAGAGACGAGGTGGACCACGAAGAGTTAGGGGGATTGGGCAAAATAAACATTCTTTTCCCTATGCTCCGTGGGCAGATCTTTTGAAGGAGAAACTTAGGAGTTTAGGCTGTGTTTGTACAGGGGGTTTAAAGAACAAGGCATCACCCCGGTTAAGGCTAAAATCCCGTATCCGGGGTTCCCGTGAGTTCGAACATGTAACCGCCAATCCCAGTTCCGAAACCCATCGCCACGAACTTCCACTCCAGCCACCCTCCTCCCTCCTCCTGTTCACCGTCCTTTCCTTTCGACAGTGGTTGGGCTACCTTGTTTCCCTAACAACATGATCTCGTCAACGGAATCTCACAGAGTCCGGAATTTCCTTGGAACAAACTATTTGAAAAGGTGTCAATGTGTCCTTCCGATGGTACAGGCCCCGTGTAATTGTTCCTTGAGAGGTCCAAAAATCCAAGCGACGTTAGTTTCACCAATTCCTTAGGAATTTCTCCCATCAGATGGTTATAAGAGAGGTCAAGCGATTCCAGATTTGTCAAATTCCCGATGGATGGAGCGATCGATCCCGTGAAGTCATTGTGAGATAAATTCAAGCCCTTGAGCGATTTAAGCACACCGATGGTTGAGGAATTTCTCCATTGAAGTGGTTACTCGATATGCATGTCGACTTAACACTTATAAAGTACAAAGAATTGATTTCCCAAGCCGATGTGGGACTTCTCATAAAGGTTCATCTATGTCGCGTTCTGATTCGGTCGGTTTTTGATTCACTCTAATGACCGGTAGGGCCCGGGCTTCGCCAAACCCGGAACGCTTATCGGATGGTGAAGAGTCTTCGATTTCGTCGAACCCAAGACACCCCTGACTCGACTAAGTACATCCCTATGGAGATTCGAACATGAGATATCCCAGAGGTAGGGTGTCCAATCATTTTTAGTACATAAAACTCACATGCCTTGATGAAATATCACTATATAGATGGCACAAGCACAAAATTGCATACCATCATGGCACATAAAAACATATTATAAGATACTAATGAAGTACATACTTTCTCGAGGATTAATGCTATCATGACTACTTCACTCGCAACAGTAACAAAATGTAGATCGGATTTCGACGACAAAACTAGGAAGTTTCCACATCTGAATCTTCGTCAAGCCCCTTGGCCAGTAGCTCGAAGTCGTCTTCGTTCCATCGGCAGATCAAGTGCAATCTGAAGGTAGCCATCTTTATGCCCAGCAGTCGCTGCAAAAACCGGTAAGAACTCTCTCGTTATAATCATGTCTGCAAATCAAGACAATATGTCAGATCAGATAACAAAGGAACTCCACTTGAGCTCATACCAGTATCCGAGATGCCTCCGGTGACAATGGTTTACCCTCGTCGCACACGACGAAATTGGATACAAGCTCCACGACACCTGCAATTTTAACTGATTTCAATCCACGGCATCGACATTCTGGAGGTTCAAGTTTCAATACCCTACTCATCAGATAACTCAGTTCGACAATACCTTTATTCAAACGGACAGGCATCCCTTGCTTGCGCAAAAAAGGCTCCATTTCATGGGTAAACTCAGTTAAAGGACCTTCCTTAAGCTCTACCTGCAACCCAAATGGCATGACCAATCGAGAATATCAGGAAGTTCTCAGCAGTTCATAATGTCATCCCAATACAAGGCCATGGAAACAAGATTTCTTCATACTGTTATTTTTTATGAGAGCTAATCTAAAGAATTGAGCACACTCGATTAAAAGAATAGCTTTGGTGCAGCAAGAGGGGCCACAACAAACTTGTTCATAAATTATCCCAAAATACAAAATATATTTGTCCAGACAAAATAGAGATTCATATAAAGAAAACCTGACAATAGTATTGTCACCTTTTCAGTAGCCTTGCTACCAGTCCTAGCGAAATCTGTTTCCTCAAATGCATTGAAAATTCTGCAAAAGAGACGTGAAAAAATGAGCCTGTGCAGAATAAATTGAGGATGACATGTAAAAGTGAAAATAAGGACAAAATTGCTCCTTGGGTAACAGATGCTATACAACAAAACAAACAGTGGCTGGCAGAACCTGCGAAAACCATATCTGAATTCTGGAACACTATAGCTCAATAATACTTTGAACGCATGCATAAGCAATTCACTTCCTTCTCCAGCAAAATTCCACATGAAGGCAACATGGAACTCATTCCACAGTGAACAATGAACAACATACGGTTTCAGAATTTGATCCACAGCATTCACGATTCAGATAAACAGAGCCAAACATTTTAGGGATAGTTAGCTGATACTGAATTTGCAGCTTACTTCTGCACCTCCTCTCTGGGCAAACTAGTGAGAAACAGGTGTTTCCATGTAAAAGCTGCGCACAATCAATAAAACGGCTTTCAATCAAATGTACTAAACAAAGGAAAGTCGAAAGATTCTCGGGAATTCCCATCTCTACCTTCGACACCTTACGGATCCCAGGCCTAATCTCATCCGCAGCTGAGCGACCCAAAGCTATTTGCATAGCCTTGTTCGACCCCAGGAAAAACCTGCAAAACATAAACTACCCCGTTTACTCGATCATACTTAAAAGAATTCAATCCAACTAGACCGGGAAACCGGACTACGAACCTGCTGGAAGATTTAAGCTGCTCGCGGAACTCCTTGAACTTAAGATTCCTCATGTTCTCAAAAGAGAAAACGTAGACCGAGCTGTAACTATCGATTGCGCCGCGTATCGAGTTCACCTGCGACTCCTTTTGACCCCTCCCCTTCTTCTTTGTCTTCGACAGGGTTACTGGAGATCCGTATACAAAACCGACGCTCAACATTAACAATCCGATCCCCTGAAAGAGCCCGACACCGATAAACCCATCGACAAAAGAAAAACACTGACCAGGTCTGTCGCGCTTAGACTTCGGCATCGCGGCGGAGATCCCACTCAACGAAGGTCACGAACCCGTCGGAGCGACCGGAGACGTGCCTCTGTTCGGTAAGGATGATGGTACGTGCCTCGAGTATAATTTCCATCGGTAAACTTAGGATGCACGGCGCGTTGCCGTTATCTCAGTTTTAGTTAGTGATTAATTGTTTTCATTCCTCTTCTTAATTTAGTTTTTTTTTTCTATTCAAGAAGGAATAATGGATTTGGTTTCTTTTGCAATGCTTCTTTTCATTTCTCAGTTTCAGCTTTTATTGCATGCCTTCATTTTAGTTTACTGGTATGGTTAGATGAGAATGTGTCGTAGTAGGAGAGGTTTAAGAAATTCTTATAAGCCCATTTATCCGACTAAATGGAAATAAATAAATAAATAGCTTGGGCAGGTTGATTGCTATTGGTTAAAAAAAAACCATGAACATGATTGATTTTGCAGGTTTTATTTTTATTTTTAAAGAGTACGACTGATTGCATAATTTGTGGACGTATGGCGCATCATCATCGCCATCCTATTGAAGTGACGAACAGACAAAAACCCAGAAACATCATACAGCAATTACACATTCCTCCTTGGAACTCCCTTCCTCTCCGACCTTTTCCAGCTACCGGTTTCCAGTCGGATGACCATTCGGACCAGCCAGAGGGGCCTTCCCATTTCCAGCACCATGTATCCCAACGATATCCCCATCCCCATCCCGCTCCCGAAACCCAACGCCACGTACTCCCACACCATCCACCCCCCGCCTTCCTTCTTTCCATCATCCTTTCCTTCCGACGGTGGCTGTGCTTTCTTGTTTCCCTGATCGCACGATCTCATGAGCGGAATCCCACATAGTCCGGGATTTCCTTTGAATGAACTATTCGGAAAGGTGTCGATGTGTCCTCCGGATGGTATAGGCCCTGTGAAGTTGTTCTATGAGAGGTCCAAAAATCCAAGGTATGTCAGCTTCACCAATTCCTTTGGAATTTCTCCTATCAGATGGTTAAAAGAGAGGTCCAGTGATTCCAAATTTGTCAAGTTCCCGACGGATGAAGGGATCGACCCCGTGAAGAGGTTGTGAGCGAAATTCAGACCTTTGAGTGATTTAAGTAATCCAATGTTTTTAGGAATCTCTCCATGAAAGTGATTACTCGATAAGTCGAGCATCGCAAAATGGACATTGATCTGCACCATTTCCATGTCGATCCCTTTCAAGTCGATCATCACCGAGTAATATTCCAAACTCCCACTATTTGGCCGTAGATATTGTTCGCCAAAATCGTAATTATTGTCTTTTGTCATGGCGAACATTTCGGTGATGAATTCATCTTGGAGATTTCCATCGAAACTATTGTGGGAGAGGTCCATGATGCGTGCCATGGGGAAAGGATGATTTTCCTTGGAAATAATAACACGTGGAAATGGTTGGATCTTAAACTGAGCACCTTCAACGGGAGATCCCCCAACCAATTGGGGAATGAATCCTCTATTTTGTTGTTGCCAACATCCAAAACTTCCAATTGTTTACAATGGGATAGAGATCTCGGCAATGGGCCCTCGAATTGATTTCCGCTGAGATCAAGTGACGTCAACATACTTCCTTCATGAAAAATCTCTGAAATCTGACCCCGAAACTCATTTGCCCGAAGGTTCAAGATTGCAAGACCCCTGGTGACGTTTTTCAAGCAGTCAGGTAGGACCCCAGTGAGACTATTATTTGACAAATCTAGCAACTGAAGATCGGTGGCATTGCATAGTAGTGAAGAGAGGCTCCCAGAAAAATGATTATTGTAAACTGAATAATAATAGACAGTCGCGGTTGGAACTGGAAGAGGGCCTTCGAATTTGTTGTCAGATAGAGCAATCGTATGAAGGAAAGCTGACCGGAGAAAGATGTCTGGAGGCCACTGACCTACAAAGTTGTTGGCCCGCAAATTAATATAAGAAATGGACGACGTGGATAACCAAGTGGGTGGAGCACCAAGGATGCTGTTGTAGCTGACATCAAGATCCTCCAAAGATGTGCAATTGGCCAAGGACGTGGGCAATGGCCCACTCAATAAATTGTTGCTCAAGTATACCTCTTGTAATTTCGTAAGATTGCCGAGACACTGAGGAATTACACCTGTCAAATAATTTTCACTCATGTGTATGGAGGACAGAGAAGTTAGTTGGCAAATGGATGGAGGGATACTTCCCTTGATAAGATTAAATTCAAGATACAATTCTTCCAAGGTGTCAATTCCGATGCTCCAGAGCCAACTGGGTATCTCTTGAATCCTGTTTTCCGAGAGGGAAAGAAATCTCAGTTCCTTTGAGCGAGACAAGAAGGAAGGGAACTTGCTCATATTGCAACTATCCATATTCAATCCTTGTAGCTTCGGCAATGAGGACCCGTGGTTTGCATCCTCACCCAAAACGGAGAGCCCAGATATCCCGAGGAACTGGAGATCCTCTAGGGTTGACAATATCCCCAAGTCAATCGTGAAATTGTTCCACGATAGGTTCAGGAAAGTCAATCGTGAGTGGTTTCCGATTGAATTGGGAACTGCTCCCGTGAGATTGTTCCCCGAGAGATCCAAGTGAGTCAATCGCGAGAGGTTTCCAATTGAATTGGGAACTGCCCCGGAGAAAGAGCAACCAGAGAGGGACAGATAATCAAGCCTGGGACTCCAATTGGATTCCGGAAGGGTGCCGGTCAAATGTTCATTCCACGTTGTGTCAATCACTTGTAGATTCGGCAGCCCAAAGATAAATTCCGGAAATTTCCCTCCCAACGAACAATATGAAAGCTTGAGGGAAATCAAAGAAGAAGATAAGTTCATAAAGGATGTAGGAGTGACCGTGGACATATTGACAAACCCGAGATCAAGTTCCTCCAACTGAGTCAGGTTGCTGACGAGCATTCTCATGGTATGATCTTGCATCTCTAGCCCATGAAAATAATCAGAGAGATCAAGGGAAATCAGCTTTGACAACTGTGAGATTTTGGTCGGTAGGATGCCTGAAATGTGCGAATGGGAGAGATTGAGGTATTCCAGTCGCGTGAACAAGCCAATCTCTGGTGGGATGGATGAGCGAAGGAGGTCATTTCCAGCAAGGCTGAGGTGACGAAGGTGGTGAAGAGAAAACAGGGGGCTGCTGGAATTGATGAAGCCACAAAGCCTGGCACAGGTCAAGTCGAGGCCGACGACGTCACCAGTGGAATTGTCGCAGTTGATGCCGTCCCAGGAGCAGCAATCCTCATCCTCCCTCCATGAGGCAACTTTAGGGTAGGAAGCATTCTGATGGTAACAATCGACGGCAGAGAAGGGGTACCCAAAGGAACAGCTTGGATCATTGATAGAGAAGGGATGTATAAAACGAAGCAAGGCGTCTCTCTGGGCAGGATCACAGGAGGTGGAAGGGGAAGCCAAGAGGAGGAGGTGGTTGGGATGATAAGTGAGTAAAAATAAGAAGCAGAGGATGATGAAACCACCACCTGCATCTTGTCTCATTTTTGGGCAAATTTTGTTACTCAATGCTCCTATACCTGTAGGTATTTAAAAAGAAAAAGACTAATTTTTGTTATGAAGGAGGATGTAGAGAGGTCATCTCCATCGACCTGCACCCACACGCAAAAACACTTGATATTTCTCAGAAAGCAGCAACTTCCGTCTCACGTTTGCCCACCAGAGTCAAAGTCTTCTTACCCTTGGGAGACGGCAGGCAACACGCTTAATTACTAATAATTGGCCCACAGCAACACTGGTAACCCCAGCTTAATTACTAATAATTACCACGCTTAATCGGAGACGGCTGATAAATGTAAGTTCATCTCTCGACCTGCAAAACATTCCCCATTTTGTCTTTTATCTCTTCGCAATCTACTCGGGTAAATAAAATATGTCATGCAGATGGAATCAATCATTCTTTTGGATGAACACCCTATTCAGATAAATAGATAGAAGGT
This sequence comes from Melastoma candidum, assembly GCA_023653495.1. Classification (NCBI taxonomy): domain Eukaryota; kingdom Viridiplantae; phylum Streptophyta; class Magnoliopsida; order Myrtales; family Melastomataceae; genus Melastoma; species Melastoma candidum. The sequence continues at coordinate 564,094 of CM042889.1, read as the reverse complement.
CCCAAGAGATTGTTGTTACCACGCACAGCGCACGAGTTTCCCACAAACCAGATAGCACGCGAGAAAGTCTCGAGAGAGGCGTTGGGAATATCCTTGCTTCCCACTTTTCTGCGTGGCTTATCGGTAGTCTCTTGTGGCTCAGTTGTAGCTCTCACAAGGTGGTGGACTCCTACTGATTGAGGTGGTTGATAAACCACTGTTGGCAAGGCATTGCAGGACTCCCTCTTTCGACCGTCGAGTGAAAGTAATATAGGCCAAAATCATTTTGCCTGCCATCACCGGATGACTGCACCCGAGGGCCTTTGCGAACAAGATAAATGACCAACCCCCTAACATATGATAATTAATCATTATTCGTTGTACATAATATTTTACTAAATGTGCATATAAGTGGGGACTGGACAAAGACTTTACGAAGGCTCTAGAGGTCATGCCCCTAACCACAACATTTTATTCTCAGAAAGCAACTCTGTCTCACGTTTGTCCACCGGAGACAAACAAAGTCTCCCTGTGTTTCCATCCGATATAAATGGCTGATGGCTAAGACGAGATCAAAGTCTGCTTACCCCGTCGGAGACGGTAACGACACTTAACTTGCCGTGAACGACGGGGTGTATGATGCTGTCAAGGTAAGAAGAATATTATTCCATGATAATTGACTATTCCAAGTTGTTCGTCTAAGTCATTCGTGAATATATATATTTGAAGTTTTGGATATTTTTTTCTGTTAATTTGAGAAAAGACTCTCTTCCAAATTAACAGAAATTACAGAGATTCAATGGCCGTAAGTCACTAGTGACCTGATCTACTTTATTTGTTTTTGGAATTCGTTGTTTATTCCTCGTTTAATCTTTTCCCGGAGACTACATCCTCGAACCTCTGTTTCGTTTGCCAAATATATTCTCGACGTGTTTGAATGTTCTACAAAGTTTTTTGAATTTAGGAAGATTAATCAACACGAACGCCTGATAGAACCAACCATAATCATTAGACGAAGGGCTGACTTGATGTTCCCAATCGTAATGAGACATAGGCATTTAGGCAGAGATCCACATAACCCACAGACAATAACAGGGGGAGAGAATTCGATACCAAACTCAGACTCTATAAAGGCAGAAACTGAAGCTCCAGAAAGTAGAGAGGTGTTGCATCCATATCCGCATCACATGTGTGGTGTAAAACCATCAAATAGAAACATTCACTTAATCTCGACTTGCGTTTGTTAGGAGCTCTCTTACGACCTCGAAGTCTCTGCATGTAATATCGGATTCAAGCCCCCGAGATGAGTCCTTCGTGGGTTGTAGTTGTTTGTTGGTGTGGTCGATGGAGATTTGGGGTTCCAAGAATAGCCAAAGCTGGAGTATTTATGTACGGACATAAGGATAATAGTCACGCGCTCTGTCCCTCACACTCAGGGCTTAAAAATGTGAAGCATTCGGGTTTCATCGCTGTCCAAATATTATACAAACCAAATCCATTGCACCACAGAAGAGCCGACGCCAAAAGAGCGTTAACAAACCAAGGAATCCAGAGACGAGGTGGACCACGAAGAGTTAGGGGGGTTGGGCAAAATAAACATTCTTTTCCTTATGCTCCGTGGGCAGATCTTTTGAAGGAGAAACTTAGGAGTTTAGGCTGTGTTTGTACAGGGGGTTTAAAGGACAAGGCATCACCCCGGTTAAGGCTAAAATCCCGTATCCGGGGTTCATGTGTGTTCGAACATGTAACCGCCAATCCCAGTTCCAAAACCCATCGCCACGAACTTCCACTCCAGCCACCCTCCTCCCTCCTCCTGTTCACCGTCCTTTCCTTTCGACGGTGGTTGGGCTTCCTTGTTTCCCTGACAACATGATCTCGTCAACGGATCTCACAGAGTCCGGAATTTCCTTGGAACGAACTATTTGAAAAGGTGTCAATGTGTCCTCCCGATGGTACAGGCCCCGTGAGGTTGTTCCTTGAGAGGTCCAAAAATCCAAGCGATGTTAGTTTCACCAATTCCTTAGGAATTTCTCCCATTAGATGGTTATAAGAGAGGTCAAGCGATTCCAGATTTGTCAAATTCCCGATGGATGGAGCAATCGATCCCGTGAAGTCATTGTGAGATAAATTCAAGCCCTTGAGCGATTTAAGCACATCGATGGTTGAGGAATTTCTCCATTGAAGTGGTTACTCGATATGTCCAGTATTACAAATTGCTCAGTGATCATCCCCATCTCTATCTCGACCCCTTTCCAGTCGATCATCACCGACTCACCCATACCTCTATCTCGTATCGTGTCATGCCAAGTAATTCTCCAATGAATTTGTCCATTAGGTTACCCTCAAAATTATTATTGAATAGGTCCAGGATGATACCCGGGAGAAGTTATGAGTTTCCTTGGAAATAATAACTTGGTCATGCAAATTGTTGGACCTTAAACTGAGGACCTTCAACGGAAGATTCCCCTTGGGGAACGAATCCATTATATTGTTGTTGCTAACGTCCAAAGCTTTCAATTGTTAACAATGAGTTAGAGATCTCGACAACGGGCCCTTGAATTGATTTCCACTGAAATCAAGTGTCATCAACAGACTCCCTTCATAAAAATCTCTGGAATATGACTGACAAACTCATTCTCACATAGGTGTAAGTGCTTGAGATCGGCGGTGACGTTTTTCAGGCAGTCGGGCAAGGTGCCTGTGAGACTATTTTGTGACAAGTCTAGCCACATGAGTTTGGTAGCATTACAAAATAGTGAAGAGATCTCTCCCGAGAAATAGTTATTGGAAACTGAATAGTACATTTTTTTAGCGGACGGAACTGGAAGTGGGCCTTCGAATTTATTAGCCCTCAAGTCAATATAAGGTATCGTGGACAACCACGTGGGAGGAATACCTGTCATGCTGTTGTTACCGACATTAAGTGCCAACAAAGATGTGCAGTTGGCCAAGGAAGGTGGGTGAGGCCCACTCAATGAATTGTCGCTCAAGGACAACACTTGTAAATTGGTAAAGTTACCCAGACACTGGTAAAATTATTATCATTCCTTATTTTCAGAAACACTCCGTTGTGTCTCAAATTTTAGCATTCACTTGATGCGACACAGCAAATCCCAGATTTCTAAACAACCCAACATACATTACATATTAGTGAAAAGAGGTTCCCAGAAAAATCGGAAGGAACTGAAAGCGGGCCTTCAAATTTGTTGTCCGGCAAATGAATAAAAGGAGCTCATTGTTCTGCTTTCATGAGAGGTTTGTTCTTTAAACCCCATGTACAAATATAGCCTTAACTCCTCTCCAGTCTCCGTCTCTCCTTCAAAAATTCTGTTGTTAAACATGTTTCCGTAAGTAGCTTTTCTACATGTAACCCATGCCACCCTACTCTTCGTACTCCACCTCCCATCCATCTTTTTTGTATGTGTTTTCCAGTGCTAAGTAATAAAAATTACAAACCCATAGTTTACGATCTCAAAGAAGCCACACCACCAAATTTACTCTTCTAAGGGGTTGTTCAAAACAACAAAATGAAAACTCACCCATGTGCTTATCAGAACATAAAGATCAACTGTTAACCATCCATTGGAGTTCCCCCCTCCCCATTGATGTTCGGATTTTTTTAATTGGCAGCTACATCTTTATGTGGTAAGGAGTTCCTGCTTTCGAGAGATGCAAGAACAAAGAGAGCACTAACCTGGTAGCTTTTTGGATAAGGAGAAATAAACAGGAGTTGGGATAAAGCTCTCTTACATTTGTAATTTTTTAACATACGAGGGGCTGCACACTTTATTAATACATAGCATATCATCATCATATTGAAGCAAAATCCAGAAACATTCAACATTACATGTAAGTTGGATTCTCACAGTTTACCTTCGACCATCCCTCCGTTGGTCACCCTTCTTCCTCTTGAACATTTTCTTATAATTAGCTTCCAGTCTGATGACCACTCGGACTAGCTAGAGAGGCCTTCCCAATTCCAGCACCATGTATCCCAACGATATCCCCAACCCCATCCCGCTCCCGAAACCCAATACCATGTACTTCCACTCCAGCCACCCTCCGCCCTCCCCTCCACCGTCCTTTCCTTCCGACGGTGGTTGTACTCCCTGACCACACGATCTCGTGAGCGGAATACCACAGAGTCCGGGATTTCATTTGAATGAACTATTTGAAAAGGTGTTGAAGTGTCCTCCCAATGGTATAGGCCCCGTGAGGTTGTTACTTGAGAGGTTCAAAAATTCAAGGGATGTCAAATTCACCAATTCCTTTGGAATTTCTCCAATCAAATGGTTAGAAGAGAGGTCAAGTGATTTTAGATTTGTCATGTTCCCAACAGATGGAGGGATTGCCCCCGTAAAACGGTTGTGAGAGAAATTCAGACCCCTAAGCGATTTAAGTAATCCAATGCTTTTAGGAATCTCTCCATGAAAGTGATTACTCGATAAGTCAAGCACTACAAATTGGACATTGATCTTCACCATCTCCATCTCTATCCCTGTCAAGTCGATCATTACCAAATAATATCCTGAAATCACACTATTTGAACTCATATATTGATCGCCAAAATCGTATTTGTATTGTACCATGCGATGCAATTCACCAATGAATTCATCCGTTATGTTTCCCTCGAAATTATCGCCGGAGATGTCTAGGATGCGTACATGGGAGAAGTTTTGAGTTTCCTTGGAAATAATGATTTGGCCATTGAAATTGTTTGATCTTAAACTGAGAACCTGAAGATTTCCCAACCAATGGGGGAATGAACCTGTTATTTTATTGTTGCCAACATCCAATACTTCCAATTATTTACAATTTGATAGAGATCTTGGCAATGGGCCCTGCAGTTGATTTCTACTAAGATCAAGTGACATTAACAAAATTCTTTTATAAAAAATATCTGAAATCTGACCGCCAAACTCATTCTCACGTAGGTTCAAGAAAACAAGACCTAAGGTAAGGTTCTTCAGACAGGATGCCCATGAGACTATTATTTGACAAGTCTAGCACCCGAAGATTTGTAGCATTGCATATCAGTGAAGAGAGGTTCCCCAAAAATGGTTACTGGAAACATAATAATAAGAAGTTGTGGTAGACGGAACTGGAAGCGGGCCCTCAAATTTATTGTCCGACAAATCGATATAACCCCAATAAGCTGACCGAAGAAAGATGTCTGCGGGCCACCAACCACCGAGATTATAGAGAAGTCAACCGGGATATGGACGGAGGGATGCTTCCCATGATAATATTATAATCAAGAGACAATTCCTCCAAGGTATCAATTCTGATGCTCCAGAGCCAGCTGGGTATCTCTTGAATCCTCGGGAGGTATAGCATTCTCAGTTCCTTAGAGCCAGACAAGAAGGAAGGGAACTTGCTCAAATTGCAACTTCCCATATTCAATTGTTGGAGCTTCGGCAATGAGAAATCGTGGTTGGCCTCCTCACCCAAAACAGAGATGCCATATAGATCGAGGAACCAGAGATTCTCTAGTGTTGATCAAGTGAGTCAATCGCGAGAGGTTTTTGATTGAATTGTGAATTGCTCCCGTGAAATTGCATTCCTCGAGGGACAAGTAATCAAGACAGGGACTCCATTTAGATTTGGGAAGGGTGCCGGTTAGATCATGATTCCACGGTATGTCAATAACTTGAAGATTTCTCCTGTGATCCCGATTTCTCGGCTGCCTGAGCTTATGAGGAGGAATAGCAGGTTCCCCTCCTTTGACCCGAAAGCAAATCCCAATGAATGAGAATCCCTGAGCCAAGGCCAACTCAAGTAAGCAAGTTATCCATACATTGGATGGATTGATCAAAACAACGTAAGAAGGGAACGTGGGAGTTCATCAGACACCGTCACAGCCACCATCAAACACACAGCAACACAGACGGGACTACGCGGGCGTGGGTCAAAGGCACGTTGCGATGCTCGTCTTGGTTTTGTTCCGCCACACTTACGGATGAACAGATCCATGGCCACCATTCTTTTACTTGCTCTGTTTCCTTCCCGAGTTAACTCTCAATTCACATCTGGGTTAATACTTTTTCTTTACCTTCATTCATTTTTTAATTTCACGACTTATAAATTTTTTTTTTCTTTCTTCTCCCTGGTGGGGGTATTTATATTACAAGATAGAAAGAAAAAATAGGCTGTGGTTAAGCCATGTTATTCGTACTAGCTTTACAAAAAGTTATAAAGCTAAAGTTACCCTAAAACTAAAGTTATCATATCTTGTCATCTTTTGCCGACACCTTATTTTTAAAAAATCATTGGTGACTGACACCTTATCTTCAAAGAATCTTCGTCCTTTTGTCACATGGACGACTTAAATAAGTGTGTGCCAAGTTATCCTTAATTATTTCAGGGACGTTTTTCGCGTGAATCCGAATGGTGTGGATTATGATCTTGTCTCTTATTACTAGAAATGGTCATGACCTATGTCTAATGGTGCTGGGTAATAATAAAATAAATAGAATAAGGCGTTTTTTTTCCTCCCAATTCGTCATTAATGTTTTTGCCAGAGAAGCAAAATTAAAGGCCAACTGATTAAAGTCAAAATTATCATATAATTTTACGTGATTAAACCAACTGCCTTCTCCCTTCTTCGTCTCCGTGAAGCTTGAAACCCACGGGACGCACCACTTCTTTCTCACGGACAACCACCGTTCTGGTCGGCCGGAAGGACTTGTAGATGCTCTCGATGGACCGATACCTCCTCCTCTTCCTCACGAGCTCCCCGTCAGAATCATTCGTCCGGTCCGCCCCCGAGGACGCCTCCGCTCCTCCTCCGTCTTCCTCCCCATCCCCGTCCTCCGAGCTGCCACTGAGCTGGACGAGCTGCCGTGCCACGTCAATCTCCGTCTCAGAGAACGCTCCTGCGGCCGATTTCCCCTCGGCACGACCGTGGGGCGGGACGGTTAACAACGTCGTCGTGGCCGCGATCGTCTTCGTCGCCATGGAAGTGTAGTTAACTTGTGTTTTCGGAATTTAGGTCATTCCACACGGCAGAGGCGTCGTTTTGCGTATATAGACCGGCAACAAATTCCAATCTGAAGGCTGACGTGGATTTTATATTAATAATAATGCGACCGACTTAGACTAAACCGACGTCAAACCCCAAGCCCAAATAGGCCCACATTTTAAACCCTCATTGGGCCCGAGGCCCACGGATAAGTAAGTACCGTACAGTAATTCTAGTATGTGGATGGCGTTTCAGTTACGCATATATACTAACTAATGTCGGGGGGAAACATCTCGATATCTTTCTTACTGTCTCTTAGGTTTTCGCGGCAGCACCCGGTCCGTCACCAGCGTCTGGAGGATTATGATTGTCATCCTCGATGATGATGTGGTCGTGATCCTTACCAAGGGTTGATGCATTATGGGCCGCCATGGCGGTAGAGGCGGTGGATTGGGACGACAGTTGGGAGATTTTACTAGGGAGCTTATGGTGCTCCATCACCTTTGTCTCCTCGCTCTTTGCCCATACCACCAAGTATAGTCCGATCACAATCAGTGCGGCTCCGATCAGGCTGTTACAGAAAAAGTCAATGTCGGTTCGTCCCGGGAAGTCTTGTAACAGTCGGTTATATTTGGCTAAAGAGCGAGCATATGTGTACCTTCCGAGGTGGAGCTTCTCGCCCAGAAAGATGGACCCGACCACGGCGACGAACACCAGGCACAGAGGGTTAAACACGGCCGCGAACAGTGGCCCCCTCTTCTTCATACACCAAACTACCAGCACCAAGCAAATCCCAGATCCCATTATCCCCTAAGGATTGAACACAGGAACATATGATAAAAGATTTCGATCATAAATTTTGGTAAAGGTGGCGTGGTTTCGTTTCATCGTAAGATATACATAACATACCATGTATGATACAGCCAGAAGCCTTATGTTCCAACCGAGCTTCCACTCGCTCCACTCCCCTTTCCCGCATAGCGCGACCATCACCGCCTGGGCAGCCGACATGGCCAATATTATGGCCGTGCTCGAGAAAGGACATGGGTATCTCTTCGTCAGCTTAGCCTGCACTCGCGAAAACATCAAAAACAACTCAGCCACGAGGGTTCGTCTCCCACTTGGCCTCCAGGGAAGGGCGCATCTGAACCACATCGCTACCATATTCACCTGAATGATCATGTACATCGCGTACGACACGCAGGCCCCCACGGCGAGCATGGATCCAACCAACGGATTACCCGGTTGAGCTTGACTCGACCCTCGACGGCTGCCGTCGCGTTCACTGTGCACAGTCTGATCATGGGTGGGCCAGATGTGGATCTCGAGGCCCTTGTAGAAGGTCAGCACCATGGCCCCACCTATCCCCATTAATGTACCAACCACTTTGGCTATCCCATCTGCACGCTTTATCCTCAGCTTCTCCAACCTTAAAAAAAAAAAAAAAAAAAAATCTAAGCAGTGTGTAGTAAACCATCGAAGTCCGCATGAACTTAACTAAGCGATGACGTCACCCGAAGAAAACGGCGAAGACAAAAGTGAAGGCCGGGATGAGGTTGTTCATGGCGGCTCCATAGGTCGCCGACGTCATCGCAATGCTGGCCAAGCTCAAGTTCTGTCCCAATGCCCCCCTTACAAGACACACAAACAAGATTAGATCTCTGGTTTTTCTTAATCACGTAAGATTAAAATGTTTTTGAATTCCCCTTTTTATCATTACCCGAGAAGGGCGCAACAAAATGCTTGAAGGAGCACCGCCCATGTCAATGTGGGCCTCCTATTCCTAATAAAAAGACCTTGTCAGGACACGTGTTTGAGGAGATATTCTAATGGAATCGATTAAAAAGACCTATCCCTGAATATGAAGGAATCATGCATGTTTTACGACGATCGGAGAACCTCTCGATGACGAGGGCGAGAGGGAACAAGAAAGCCGTGGCGAACAAGAACCGGTAGGCGACGACGATCCTCAGGTTCATCCCGTCCTGCGCCGCGAGCCTGTAGAAGATGTTCACCCCGCCGGACCACATCTGGTTTATAACCATCACGATAACTGGCGTCGCGCCGTCCCCTGACCCGCGCGAACAGGGGCAGTGATACCCAGCGGCCGTCATCGCAGTCGAAAAAACTACACGCCGACTCGTGGGAGGGGACGAGGGGCAGGGTGATGTTAGGTGGAGGAAAGCTGAAAAGGCTCAAACGATACTTACTAGCATGCAATGAGTTAAAAGGTGGAGGTGGAAAATCCGCCTTTAAAATGCAATAAGTTTCTAATGATTTAATTATATATAAAAATTTAAAAAAAAAGAGAAAATGACCTCAATCAATTTTTTCCTACAATTTTTGACACTTTGCATGGTCACATACATTGATGATAAACGACATGGGTGTTGAAAGAACATTTAATAGAAGTCATTATCAAAGTTTTATTCTTTATTCATATACATTTTACAACGGTCATTATCAAAGCTCGAACTTGTAGGTACGTAAAAGTGTGACATATTATATATTTTTATTTTCAACACTCACCCTCAGGTTGAACCGGCTGGCCATTTGGCCAGGCGTGAATCATCGACCCTTGCTTCTAATAGCATTATTGTACAGCACGCCAACTGTCCTAAAAGCTCGAACTTATAAATGAAAATGTGACGTATTATATATTTTCATTTTCAACGATATATACATATAAAGAAATTTTATCGATGATTTTATAATCATAACGGAAATTAGAATCTCGATGCCAATAAATAGAGCCGTAGACTCTTTTGGAGTTAGTTTTCATTTAATTATTTGTCGAAATTCGTAAAGGCTTTCGCAAGCACATGGAAAACCCTCAAAACCTCGCCAAATGTTAAAATATCTTAAGGACTACGAGTCTTGCCGAGAGCTCAGGATGAACGAAGCAGCCTGAACGTCTACTTTGCGCGAGGGATGGTCCGTTACGTATCGAGGATGGCATGGCAAGTATTGCGATGGGAAGCCGCCGCATTTCTTGCCGCGGATCAGCACGGGTAAGGACAGCTATGGGCAGAAAAACACTTTGTAAATGATGTATGCTGCTGGTTTCAAATTTGCTGCTTTAACTCCACCCAGAATTGAAACACAGATGAGAAAATAAACAAAGGAAATTCCCAATCACAAATCATTGAAATTTTTCTAAATTCGTCTTCATTGAAATTTTGGAGAGAAATGATTTTATATCTCTTGATGTGTGTTCAGTTCTTGTCTTGAACAGGGCCTATTCCTTCTCATTCTTCTTCTCTTCACCTTCGACGATCTCCTTCTTGACTTCCTCGAGCGACTCCTTCTTCTCCTCACCTTCTCCCTATTCGTTCATACGACACAATGCAAAAACCGCATTCATAAACAACCGATCGACACGTGAGGATCCCTTCGATCATCATCGCATGTTCGCATGCTTGTCGGGAGTTATTCGATCAGGTTACCTCCTTGAGCAACGTTCCTAGAGAAGTGTTGTCCTCCTTTACCTCCTCCGCCGTCGTCTCAGCAGCCTCTGGCTCGGCCGGGGCTTCGCCCTTCTTGAACTCGGTCGGAACGCTCGCGCAACCACCCATCTTGGAAATACCTTAACCTGAGATGATTCCTTTGATTTGTTGAATCCAATTTCCTTTTATTTATAAATAAGGGCTTTGCTCTTTTTTCTTATATTTAGAACACCTCATTTGGAAATTGGCGACATACAAAATAAAGCTTTCTAATTTAGCTGTCTAAAAATATTCTCGGGTTGTTGTAATAATAGCAAAACTCTAAATTATATTTATTTTGGTCACTTTTCTCTAATTCTTTATACTTCCAAATAATCCATAATGTAAAGTATGCTTGATTTAAGTTGCTGTGACAATAATGTATTATGAACAGGAGAAAAAGACAACCTCAGACTCAAACTAGTGCTTATCGTCCTGCTTCCCGGGACGAGCGTCGGGATCTCCTTGCTCATCTGGCCGGCAATCCCTTGGAACATCGTGGACGCCCCGCCGAGAACTATGTTGCCGTACAGGTCCTTGCGTATGTCCACGTCAGACTTCATGATCGAGTTGTACGTTGCCTCGTGGAACCCGGGGATTCCATCCCGACCAGGGACGACTGGAACATGACCTCCGGGCAACGTATATTGCCGGGACGTCGAAAGTTTCGAACATGATCTGGGTCATCTTCTCAGGGGATCCTCTGTCAGCAGCACAGGGTGGTCCTCGGGCAACGCAGAGCTCGTTATAACGTGGAAATTGGGCCGTTTATTAATGGGCCGTAAAGAGGCCTAATTGAATTCGTCAAAGCCCAGCCCATCGTCCCTAAAGCTACGCCCCCGGCGCACGTTAGAAGGGAACCCAGAAGCTCGTAGAACTGTTACTACCTCAGGACAGGTGGCGCAGACTGCGATATCTGGCCTAGGCGCCGTCGCTTCGTCGTCGTCTTCTTCTTCCTTGTCGTTGGCCTCGCCCGCTCCGGAGGTAAGCATTCGCCTGTCCCCGCCGATCGGATCTGTTGATAGTGAATTCGCATCGTTAGGTTTAGGGTTTTGGAAATGATCGATTGTTCTAGATTTTCGAGGTTTTTATCTGGGTTTTGACTGTGATGGAGTGATTGCTGGCTCGATTCGTAGAATAGATGCTGTGAATAGTTTGGCTGTGCTCTGTTTGCCATGATTTGATGCGCGTTTCCTTTAAAAAAAATTGTGCATTCGTATAGTCTATTTTCACTGTCTTCCATTATCTGATTGCCTGATTCTGGGGAACAAGCTGATATGTCTTTGTTGATCATCAGGAAACGGTACAACCTACTGCTGCTTCATCTGGTTTCACAATTCCATATGTAAGTGATGGTGTTGTTTTCTAAGCTATGCTTGAATCTTCCTTTTTTGTAAGCCATTCTGGTGGTTTTGTTAAATGTGATTGGCTTGTCCTCTGACCTTAGTGTTTTCTTAATCCTTTAATGCACTCTATCAATAGCACTATTGTGCTTGAGTTTTGCCCGTTTACTATGAAATTTTCCATGTGATGAAATCAGGGTCGTTAAAGATGACACAAAGCACAATTCACAACTGCCAATACATGAGATTATACGCATTTCGTAACTTTTTTTTGGCTGATTTTCAATGTTGAGTGCTTTGTTGTTTTCTGGTTGAGTTGGTGCCTTCTTATAGTTGATAGTTCAAACTTCAAATGTAGTAGATCTATTGATGTGACCTAGAAAATGCTAATAGTCTCAGGGTTCTTCCTTGCTCTAAATGATTATTATCCGCTCAATGGTGGCAGCCAGCATTTGTGGTGGTAGTAATTTGGGGCTTGCCTATGCATGTTGTCGTGGATTATAGCTTTGGCATTTTCTGTTAATCTTTGATGTTCCTGTCGTGTTATTACTGTTTCTGGCTAACTGACCGGCCATGAATCATCAAACTCAGGGCGGACGATGAGCCTGTTGACCCAAAGAAGTACCTCGAGGAGGGATGCAAGCCAAAGTGCGTGAAACCTTTACTGGAGTACCAGGCATGCGTCAAGAGAATTGCGGGTGATGAATCCGGGCACAAACACTGCACGGGTCAATACTTCGATTACTGGTCCTGCATAGACAAATCTGTATGCCTCCGACCCTCTTTACTTGTTCCAGTTCTACAATTTCACTATTCTGTACAATTAAAAAACACCAACACTGCTCCGAACTCGCAGGTCGCTACAAAGTTATTCTCGAAACTGAAGTGACAAGGGGGCGAGAGATGATCCATAAACGATAGTCGAGAGGCATTACCGACCGCATTTGGAACTTGATTTTATTGGCTACGCATTCCGATTTTTGTACCTGGGGAAACCGAGAAAGTCTCTTCTTCTGGCTTAGCAAACAATGCGAATCTCTGTTCCGATGGGATGATTAATAAGGCAGGGGACTTACAATTTGAGTTATTCAAAGACAAATATGAAATTCTATATACCAAAATGCTTTGTTGTTTGGGTGATCTTGTTGGGTTCGGATTGAATAATCGAAATCGATATCGATATTCAAACTACCATCTCTGGAATGGAGAGTTGGATGGTGTTGGGAATGTCAGAGTTATTCCCATAGGGGAAGCGCCGGAAACGTCGTCGTTTCACAAAATGGCCAAAACCCAGGAAAATCCCCAAATCAATTATTGATTTGATAGCCCCCCGGCATTATTCTCTCCACCATGACTGCCGACCAGAAGCCACCGATTCTCCGTCAATACTTCCGGAAGCACCGCCTAGATCCGCCGGGGCGACATCCGGATCCCCCTCCCCGTGACATTTCTGGCCCGACCCCCGCCAACCGCAGCCGGCGCGATGTGCTCAACCTCTTGGAATGCCATGCGTGTGGGCACCGGGTTGATATGAGCAAGGGTAAGGATAGGTTGCAGACCCTGTACAGCGAGTGGAGGGTCGTGTTGTTGTGTAGGAAGTGTCTCGTAGGTGTGGAGTCCGCTGTTACTTGTTCATACTGCTTCGAGGGGTGCGGCGGGGATGAGGAAGGAAGTTTTAGGTGCGGCCGGTGTCGAAGGAGGGTTCATAAACAGTGCTTCTTTAGGTATAGGGGCATAGCCCCGTGGTCGTACTCGTGTAACAGTGTGTGTGAGGAGTTTGAGGTTTGTATTGATTGCTGGGTTCCGAGGACAGTGGCGAGGTTTCGGAAGGTTGGGAAGAGGAGGGGGAGGAAGAGGAAGAAGACGATGATTAGGGAGGGTGAGGTGGATGGGGAATGCATGGTTGTGGAGAATGGGGGTTGCGTTAAGAGTGGGACTTTGACGGATGGAATGGGTGGGGCTGATGTTGAGGTGACGAAGAAGAAGAGGAAGAAGAAGAAGGTGGCAAGGGAGGTTGTGTTGAGGGAGAAACCGGTGGTGCTTGCAATTGGTTCAAGAGGTGAGCTTAAGAAAAAGCGGAGGAATTCCTTTAATATGTACAGAGAGATGTGTGGGAATGATAGTAATGAAGTGGATATTATAGAGGAAAGAAATGTGTTGGTCTCCCTTCTGGGAAACAATGGCGATGCGTTAGCTAGAGCTTCAGCATTGGCCAACAATGGTGTAAATGAAGATTTTGAGCTTTCTGAGAAGATGAATCTAGGAGATATGGAGTCTTCGGTGGAGGAGAAAGCGTTTAGTCAAAGTTTGGCAGACGAGTCTGCTACGGAGAACAATGCAGAACCAGATTCTGGAAAGAGGATTGATGATTGTGGTACCAAGATGAATTGGCGATGTAAATACGTGGATGTCGAGCCTTCACTAGAGGGAGAGGGTAGTTGTTCGAACGGTATGAGATCTGAATGTCAATGTTGTTGGAAGAGTGACAAGCGTGCTAGTCGAGGAGATGATGAAAAGAACCATTTGAAGACTGACCGTTTTGCATTTAAGTATCACAGGAGGAGCCTGTTGCCTATGAACTCCATCGTTAAAAAATCCTTGCTTGTCTATCATCGGAAATTGCAGACTGCATCTTTTTCTCCGCTACCTAATGCTGCCCCTATGCAACCCTTCCCTTCTTGTGGATGCTCGTACAAGAAACCCTATGTTGTCTACCAAAGGAAATTGCTCATTCGTCCTCAGCAATTCTGACTGATCAGTAAGGCAGTCTAGATCCTGTTCTGTTCCTTGTTACTTCCTGGTACAGCTGCTGCATCACTTTCCTCTTCCTCTACATGCTGCTTCAGTTTCATGGTGGATGAAAAGAGGTCATATTTGATGTGGTAAGACTAATGACTAGTTATTCTTGTTTCAAATATTCTCATGGCTGATGGTGATGGTTGGCAATCATGTTTCCATAAATATTGTTGGAGATGTCGGCTGATTTGCAGTGGTCATCAGTGGTGGTGGCTGACCAACATCCTAAAATGAATGTGTAGATGAATGAGATTATGAGGTTTTCTCATTACATATTTGAAATCTCAGGATTTGCTCTTGCTTAGATGTGAAATTTCGGATGCTTTCAATGCTTTGTTTGCTTACGTAAAGTAACAAATACTATGTTGTTCCGTTAAGATAACGTGTGCTCATGAAGCTGATGCCGCCCTCGTTGGCAATTGCTAGTTGGCATCTGCTGTCCTCCTGGCTTATAAATCTGATGGTCAGTTTCCATTTCTTCCGGATGATTGGTCGTAACATTGGAGGAGGCTGAGGGCTAGGCCTTCATTCTAGTAAAAACCCCTGAACACATTTCCACATGCTGATAGTCAGCAACATGGGGGAGTCACCCATTTTGTTTCCGCAGCAGTATCACTTCTCTGGCGGAATTGTGTTTGTTCTGATTCTGAAAATTTCTTTGTTTCCTGAAGATTCACAGTTTCTGCCTTTCCATTTTGCAGCTACAACTTGTCGGGGTTCCCACACTTTGATAATTCAAAGGAGTGACAAGGACGACGGACCCGAGACCGAGGGGCGAAGGTTTTGCTGCTTTGGTGGAGTGTGGGGGATATGGAAAGGGCACAACACCGATATCTACAGCTGTATTTGGAGCTGCACATTCTGTTGGACCCCATTGATCTAATTCTAAACTTGCTCATTAAATATCGGGATTGTGTAAAAATGAAAATTAGTGAGCTGCTGCTTTTTCTAATCAATCGTCTGGCTTATTTGATTCATCTTTCCGACAACCGAGGGAACTGCTTGAATATGAAAACGTAACAACGGGCTCGTATTATGAGGCCCACTAAATCGGGCCATCAGCATTAGGCCCATGATAGCAGGCCCATAACATCGGCGGCCCTGATGATGTCAATAAAAATAGGGGGGTGAATCAGACAATCCAGCTGTTCTTCCTCACATTTTATGCCTCAATTTCAGGGAGTCAGACAGACAGTACGAGGAAAGAAAAATGACAGCAACGAATGTAAAAAAGAAGAAGATTTTAAAAATAAGAAACACTTTCTGACTTTAAAAAAAAAAGACCCTCCACCAGAAGTAATTCATATTTTTCGCGTTGTTGTTGTTGTTGGATTAGGCAGTTGCTTCAGGTGATTGGGTTTGGTTTGCCGGAGGAGGATCGGAGGTTTGTTGGGGAAGAAAGGAGATGGCTCCCGGTACGATCAGAAAAGCCCTGGGAGCTGTCAAGGACCAGACCACCATAAACCTGGCTAAGGTCGGTAATGGCAGAGCCTCCATCTCCGATCTCGAAGTCACCATCGTTAAGGCCACGGGACACGACGAGTACCCCGCCGACGAGAAGCACGTTCGGGAGATACTAAGCCTGACGTGCTACTCCCGTGCGCGTATCAGCTTCTGCGTCGGCATCCTGTCGAGGCGCCTCGGCAAGACCAGGAACTGGACCGTGGCCCTGAAGACCCTTATCCTGATCCAGAGGCTTTTGGCGGACGGTGATCCCGCGTACGAGCAGGAGATATTCTTCGCCACCAGGGGCGGGACACGGCTCCTCAACTTGTCCGACTTCCGCGACTCGTCGAGGTCTAACCCCTGGGATTACTCGGCGTTCGTGCGTACGTATGCGCTGTACCTCGATGGAGGGCTTGAGTATAGGATGCGAGGACGGCGAGGGAAGCATATTGAGTATGGTCCGGAGGGGGAGACCATGAGCCCTCCTGACGGTAAAGTCACGCCGACTCAGGAGATGAAGATCGAGCAGATATTCTCGAGAATGCACCACCTGCAACAGATTCTCGAGCGATTCTTGGCATGCAAGCCAACAGGTCAGTACATTTATCTTACGTAAAAGATCGTGGTTCGAGGGTTAACTCTGACCAAGGGGTCTGACGGCGGTTTATCGAACTAATTCTAGGTGGAGCTCGAGACAACAGGATTGTGTTCATAGCGTTATACCCGATAGTGAAAGAAAGCTTCCACATATACTATGACTTAACTGAGATCATAGCGATCTTGGTCGAACGTTTCATGGGGCTGGACATCGCCAACTGTGTGAAGATCTACGAGTTTTTTGAGAGACTCCAGAAGCAATTCGAAGAACTTGATGTATTCTACTGTTGGTGCAAGAATGCCGGAGTTGCCCGATCAGGGGATTATCCTGAGATTGAGAAGATAACTCAGAAGAAGCTCGATGTGATGGATGAATTCATTAAGGAGAAGACGGCCCTCGCACGAGGCAGACTGAAAGAGTCTTTTGTCGCGCACGAGGAAGAAACTCCTGTTCCCGAATCACCAAAAGAAGCAAAGGAAAAAGTGGACATTAACGAGATGAAGGCCCTTCCGGCGCCCGAGGAGGCAAAACTCCTGGAGGAAGATCCTGAACCTGAGCATGAGGAGAAGAATGAAGAGGTTCAAAAGGAAGCCGATCTGTTGAACTTTGGCGAAGATGCGCTAACGAATGAGGAACACGACGAGAAGCTAGCATTGGCATTGTTCGACGGAGGAGCACAACCTACGACGACCGACAGCACCGCATCTCCATGGGAACCATGCAACATGGCCGACTGGGAGGCTGCTCTGGTCGAGTCGGTGAGCAAACTGTCGAATCAGAGGACGGCCCTGGCTGGGGGATTCGACATGCTGTTGCTCGACGGGATGTACCAACACAACACGGCGAACGCGAGCATGGCCACCATGAATGGGGGAGGCGGAAGCGCGAGCAGCGTCGCCCTCGGGTCAGCAGGGAGGCCAGCAACATTAGCACTTCCTGCGCCTTCGACTGGGGGGAACGGCTGCACCACAGCAGCAGGAGGAGGGGACCCATTCGCCGCATCGGTGACGGTGGCGCCGCCGTCCTACGTGCAGATGTCGGATATGGAAAGGAAGCAGAAGCTGCTGCTGGAGGAGCAGCTGATGTGGCAGCAATATGCGAGAAATGGGATGCAAGCAGGGCAAGTCCAAGTTATTGGGATGACAAATCAAAACTCATATGCTTACAACATGGGAGCTTATTACCATCCGAGAAACTATTGATAAACGAAAAAGGTTTAGGCAAAGCTATGTCGTTTGTCAAATGGTTTACACTAAGAGGTCACACTGTCTCCGGCCGCCGAGAGCCGAAACCTCGTTCGCGTTTGCGACCTCCGATCTCGCTAGAATTCGACATGTTCTTACAAATAGGGGGAAATGGGTCATCAAGAAATTAGTCGGACAAACATACAATCGGAGAGTGTAAGTAAAGTATGGGAGGTTGGGTGAATTCCTACATCATATGTGACACAACGCTTTGGTAAGCACAAGAAAGACCCACACACCACCCCACATAAACCCATTGAGAAAAATGTGCAAAATCACTGAAAAGGGACGGTTTGTGAAGTGCAAATGGGCACACCACTCCATCTGTTTTTTTATTATTAATTTGATTCGGTTTGAATTCTTTTAAGGAGTTCTCGAATTCGAAATTTTTTGATGCTAAGGAGAGACTCGTCTCTTAAATTCTGACTTGTACAAAATATTTGTTAATGTTGTGCCACTTGAATATTTATTTTGTAGTGTTTTTTTTTTTTGGGATTGGCTTGAACAATAAAGATGATGATTTCACCACCACCATGGCTAACAATACCATCACTAGTTTTCCACACACAAAAACTTAGGGAAAGAAGAGAAGCTGCCTCATCTTTCTAGTTTGGCAGGCTGATCTCATCCATGTCATCAAGCGACAGGAATACTTCATCCAGGCAAGAGAGCTCCACTCCCCCTCCGCCGCCGCCCCCTCCATCTTCGTCCTCGCTGTCGTATACCCGGCAAAGAACCCATGTGGTTGGATCCTATACAACAAACCATAGGTTCAAACATCCCGATAAGACTGACAGCTAGAGGCGAAATGAAATGGAAGTGTGCTAGTTGCGTTGGTGCTCACTATTTTCATGAGTCCTTTTCTTCTTGGGGATCTGCCGGAGGCGCCGCCGACGGGAAGGCGGTACTCGTGCATTATCCAGCTCATCCTGATGCCGTGAGGAGACTCTCCCGAGTGAAAGGCGTAGCACTGCTTGAATCCCACTTCCCGACAGGAAGAGCTTGTGAAGACTGGCTCTTCAGGGCGGACAGGATGCCAATATCCGCTCCTCGTAGTGCGGCTGGAGGCCTTCCTGCTGTAGAAGTACCACTTGCTTCCCTCGCACCACGCCTTACCTATACTTGAATGCATAAGAATAACGTCGCCAGTAATTCATAAACCACGGTGTCCCCTTCATTAGTACCTTGGAGTTCCCAAGGCTCGTAAGGATATAGTTCAAGGTCAGGGATGACGTCGGGGTGGCAAGGCAAGAGTGAAGCCTTGCGATGGAGGAAGTGGACGACGAGCTCCTCATCTGTTGGGTAGAATCGGAATCCAGGGGGCAAGTTTACTTTGTTATCGCCCATCACCGGGGGGGCCTTCGAAACGAAAACGGCCCCAACGATCGCAAGGGTGCAGTCAGAGGAGATGGGAGAAGTGAATCAGATGGGCTACAAACATGCAAGGGGTGGTGTAAATTTTATAGTGTGAAGATTCAATTTTAAAATGAATGGGTATTGAGCACTGTCATATGGACTTTTGGGAAAAGAAGATGATGAAACATTATGCTGAGTTCCGAGTTCTATGAATGCATATGGTAAGGCCCTGGATGGGTCCGCCCGCACGACGTGCACCGCGACTGTTTCATTAGTCCAAACACTCGGTGCAAGAATTCGGGACCAGCTGCACACGCCCCACGGTGTAATAGACGTCAGACAAACACCTTCATCAGCGTTTCCCTTCTCGAAAGCATTAACCAAGACATGCTTGATACACTGCCGATGACTCATACACAGTTAAAGATCTTTAACTTTGACCGAACGAAATCTCCGGATCGATCTCGATCGCACTACGTCATTCGCCTTGAGTCCTGATGAAGCGTCATACCTCACGCTTATATCACAAATATGCTGTCACATGGGAGGAGCACGGTAGTGGGTCATCGCGTACCCGAAGCATGATTCCGCCCGCGACTCACAAGTCAGTGGGGACCCAAACAGCACGTCTTTTCGGAGTGTGCCTCGACTCGACACCAAACAACAAACACCAATTCATCATCATTGTATCCCAGTTTCTTACACACCATATGGCAACATGATTTCGAAACGAAAGAGACAGGCCGCCACTAAATCACACAACCTAATCATCATCATCAACAAGCGGAGGATGCGTATAACCAGAATCACAGAAGAAGATAGATGAAAAGGAAGGGATAAAGGTCTCCCTACTACATTCTGATTCACAAGAATATGGGACTAACAGAGAAATTGTATCATCAAGGCACAAAAGCTTCAAAGGGGAATAAAATTCCAGAAACCATGACAAATAGAGCTCTATTGGCTGACTTCCAACTTCAATCATGATTCCATAGAACATGAGCATGATGTCAGGATGACAACGACATTACGAGGAGCAAATGGGGTCCCCCTACATTAGTATTCTTATTCACCATGCTGCTGCTCTGTGTGTTGAACTGAATAATCACCTTCTAAAAGGGATGGATCCTTAACAATGAAGCATGTATCATTGTCAAAGGCATTGCAAGTATTAGTAGAATAAAACTATCATCATCAAAGTACCCCATCAAACCTCCCTCAGATATCTGTCAGATCTCATCTTTATAAGGATTAAAACAACAATCCACATCCAGCTAAAGTCATGACATGAAAACATGACTCTTGAATTGGACTCTAATTACCCAAAGTGAGATAAGATACTTGATGTCTGGGTTATCGCAGTTGACCACATGTTTCGAACCATGCGATTCGGGTCATTCTCTTACCTATGTTATCATCAAAAGTCTCTAAAGGCCTTGCAGTCATTCGATAAGATGGATAGAGAACTACTAAATCAACTACTCAAACTGTTTATGATGAAAATGTGGCTGGCAGAATTTTCTAAGTAAGTTTTTGGTATTAAGAAACGATATAAGTGGCATTGCATACTTTCTATGCTATTTACGATGTCAGTTGATAATACCGATAGTTATGAGAGAAGGGGGTCAAAAACTGCACAAGTGATAAGAAACATGTAATGCGAATGACATATGAATTTGAATCTTACGCAAATGTTTCCCTTGAATCCATCGAATAATGTCCAAATGTTACCAGCAAGATTTTGTATGCTCCGGAAATTCAATTCAAAAAAGTATTTCATCACGTATCAATCGCGAAATTCCTCCACATCCTCTCCTCCTCAGAAATCGTCATCTCTCCGGAACTCGTCGTACCACGACTCCTCCTCCTCCTCGTCCTCCTCCTCACTCCTATTGTAGCTCATGTTATAATCATTGGTGGAGTCAGAGTCGTCATCGGAGCCACCAACATTGTCATCCTCCTACGAGCCCTCGCGTTTGGATGCAAGCCATTAAAACCAGAACACTCCCATACCAATATATAAACTTTATTGTTAGTCGAAGGTTAGGTCGGCTTCTTGGCTCATTTTGTCACATATTGGGGATTTTTGTGTGCACAAGGTTTGAACACGATGGCTCTAATACCATGTTTACCATTTGATTAAAAGTTTATGTTAGGTGATGTTTAGTTTATATTATATTATTAAGATTTCACATGTCTATTCGTATTTATTTCTTACAATTTTCTAATAATTTTCTTATTTGAACACATTTGTAGGTAAATTTTTGTAATATTTATAAGGATATCTAGACAAGCCTTCAATCTCTATTATTTTAAGTTGTTTTTCACATTTCTACATATTATTATAATTTATATTTTGAGTTAAATAGTGATTTTATTTTTCATCTCAAAATATTATTTTGTAAAAAAATTGTTATTATGTTTTTAAATATAACTAAGATATTTCTCATAATTTAAATAATATTTTTGTGATGAATATATTCCTAGTTATTTATAATACTCATATCCACAATATATAATAATTTATAGAAAATATGAACAGTTTTATATTGACAATTTTTTTGACACAATATATAATTAATACTTAATAAATTATTTAATTAAAAAAGTCTTTAAGTCAACATATATAACTAATTATTAAATATATAAATAAAAGTAAAAGTGAAAAATATATCTTTTGACAATTTTATTTGTCACGAAAAATTACTTTATAAGACGAGGAAGTCCAAACAAATTATTTTATCTTAATAATACGTGATTGTGAGAAATTTTGTTATGGCTAAATAAAAAAATTCTTATAGTATCGTCCTCCTCAGAAATGGTCATAATCTCTCCCGTACGGATAGTACGACGACTCCTCATTATTATAATTATTATCGAGCTGATATCGACGTAGAAACTTTACCGTTAGCCGAATCTGACTGGTATTTTTGATGCCGGACCCTTGGTTTAAGGCGAGGCCGACTTTTTGCCCATTTTACTATATATTGGAGATTTTTGCGGGTTCGATCCTAGGACCGTTCATAACATGTTTAGCATTTAACTGAAAACTTAAGATGTTTAATGTTTGGTTTATATTATATAGTTTTAATACTTGTAAGTTGATTTTCGAATGGAGAATCTATGAACTTGAAGCATATCCAAAAGTGAAGGGATTATTTTATGCCGGAGAAGTGCGAGAAAATCATACCAATCCTTTGCAATTTTCATGAGCAATATCAGCATCGGTTGCAATAAATGACTCGACAGGAACATAAAGAGAATACTTACAGTGAATGTAACATTTTTGTTGATTTTTTATTTGTTGATTATGTGTTTTTTTAATTGTTTCATTTCACGTTAGGTTGAATATTTGATTGTGTTTTTTAATTGTTTTGAAAATTAGACACGATTTCAGCAACTAACGGAAGTTACAGCTTGCTTTTAGAATTAAGGCCGTCGGAGCAATGCCCTGTCTTCAATCAAAGCCTCCGCGGCTAGCCGTCCCGATACCAGAGCCCCGTCAAAGGTGGCCGACGTCAGGTAATCCCCGCAAAGGTACACGCCTGCCCCTGCCCGTGGATCCTTCCTCAGGTCTGTGGGAGGCGACTGGTTTGGTTGTGCAAACGCGATCCTATACGTCCTCAGGTGACGCCATTTATTGACCACGGACTGCCCGAACCATTCCCCTAGCTCCTTGATAACCCGAGCCGAGAGCTCCTCGTCACTGACTTCCTCAAAGAGACCGATCAGTGATACTGACACGAGCGCCTTCCCTGGTGCACCGTAGGATGGGGCCACGTTCGTTGCGAAGAACATGTTGTTCACGATCCCTTGGCCCGAACCATTCAGGAATAGGACGGGTTCCGAGACCGGGATATCCCCGTTCTCGGCCGAGAAGTATAAACAGACAGTGCTCCTAGCTGGTTTCGTTTGCGACGATGGTTTAGGATCTCTCGTCTTTCTGGTCATAATCTTATCCAACTCCGGTTGTTCGACGGCTAGGATCACCCCCAGCTCACTTTTAAGGATCTCGCCATTCTCCAACCTCACGACCACTGGCGATTCTCCGTCGCTGGGGACTACAGATTCGACCCTCGTTTTCAGCAGGATCGAATCTTGGGGTAACTTGGCAGCTAGTTGTTTCGGGATTTCCCCTATTCCTTTGGCTGGGAGGGTATTATCTCCGAGCGCGAGGCACTTGAACACAAAATCGAACAACCTAGATGTCGTTTCGAGCTCTCTGTCGAAGAAGATTCCGCCAAAGAACGGCCGGAAGAACCGGTCCACCATCGAGCTTGAAAATCCAATCCTCCGCAACAAGTCGACAGTCCTCACCTCCTCGGCAGACAAGATTTCCCCATCGGTCTTGCTCAAGACCCCAATTCGTGTCAGACCAATGAGCAGCTTGTCGAGGACCGTGCCAATTGGGTTGGTCAGTGACAGGACCGAGTCGAGGAAGTGCCTAGCAGGGTCAGCCACAGTGTGGAAGGCCCCATCATAGTACACCCTCGCGCCGGAGTAGAACCTGCGGAGATCAAGGGAGTCGTAATCGAGGAGGTAACGAGCCTCTGGGTACGCAGTGATGAATATCTGGAAACCACGGTCCAGGAGGAAGCCGTCGAGGGTATCGGTGCGGACACGGCCGCCAACTCCGTCAGAGGACTCAAGGAGGAGGAAGGGAGTGTTGGAGGAGGCGAGGCAGGTGGCCGCAGCCAGGCCAGAGAGGCCGGCACCGATGACGATGGCCTTGGGGATGGGATCGGAGGACAGCGGCCTGGACTGGGGCGGCTTAGGGGTAAGTTGGGTGGATGCTAGGGGCTTAAAGGAGGAGTGCCTGGGTGGGAAGGGAGAGAGGTGGGGTGGAGGGTGTAGGAGAAGGGTCATCTGAGATAGTTTTCAGACAAGCACTCGAAATGTTTTCTGGTGGTGTAGGAAAGATGATGATGGGAGTCAAGACTCTTCGGCTTATCCAAAGAGACAGATCAGTACATATCCAATGCCAGAGCGTGACCCCCCCCCAATCCGACAAAACTATTTTGGACATGAAAGAGTTTCTCCCCTCTGGAACAGGCTCCTGCTAAACATATAACAATGGGAACAAAATATAATAATACGTCTATGAACAACAAAATGCCCGAAAATTTCATTCTATAACCACAGTGAGTCCTCAAGCTGGCTTTCCCAGAGTTTCCCTGTTGAGGAGGGCACGAAATTATATCGATGTCACAGCTTGAAAACGCAAGTTCGATGCAGATGCAGGCCCACATGAAAGAGAAAAGGTAAATGAGGGGCTGAGGCTTATTGGGGGTTTTCTGTTGTATCACGGCGTATTGGCTTACAAGTATCAGAAGTGAGGCCACTCAAAGGTAAGGGACAGGGGTGAGGATTTTCATGAGAAAAGGCAAAGTTTAGGGGGTGCACATTTGAGAGAAGACAGGCAGTCTTCTATGACGACGAATGCTGTCGCCACAGAGGAAGTTCTTAATGTAGTCATTGACATCATCTCTCGATGGGTTTTCACCACACTGAGAGGGGAGTTTCACCTGAATCCCATCATCCAGAGGAGACCAATCTTTGTGAAGGATTTTCGTGTTGGATTTTCCACGAGCCTGTGGAGATATTGTAGGAGCAACTGGAGTTGCTGCTGCTTCTGCAATTGCTCTAGCCTGCATTCTCCTTTCCTGGTGACATTAGTCGGCAATAATAAAAGCATCACGTTATGGTCCAAGCTACTCAAGAACTGCTCTCACAAAGATGAGATTCCCAGACTTAAATATTGAAACAACTGAGCTGACATTGTTGGACTACCTCCAAACTTCTCCTTATGGTAAGACGAGAAGGTAGGTATCTGGCTCTAGGATGCTGCAGCAAAATTAATCTAGTCAACCATCATCCATAATCAGAGAATCGGAAGAGACAAGCATAAATGTATACTTCACACTCTAAATGAATAGCGAACTGCCATGTTACGTTCGTAAGGCTTCTGTCATGAACATAAAGATCTCTTCCCAGGACCTGATAAGCGCGACCTCATTTTCGCCATAGTAAAGAAAACCGGGCATTCATACTACTATGACATACACTGATTTCTAATCATAGAGTAGTTCAATCACGAACCATCCGGCTATTGAATGGGCTGCTTAACGGGAAAAATCCCGCACAGGGTGCATGTCAGAGCACAAGATACCATTATGCGAGATGACAAATCAACAATAACATTTTAAACCTACTTTCCTTGCCAATGAAAGGGATAGAAGAACTCACATGCAACTGTTGGCCTTGATAGCTGCCGGTGGGCTCTTCTATAATGCGGTGGATAGCCATCCTACTATTTCTCATGCCCGGCCAAGATGCACCCACTTCATCTTTGATTATATCCACCACCAGTGTTCCCTCCTCAATGTTCTGCACTGTTGACGATAGCGAGTTTGCTTGCAGATGTCTGAGGAGATTGATATAGCTTGGGGAATAATCAGTAGGTGAATTCCTTGAGGATTGCTTATGGCGTAGTCTCCCAGATATAACAGGACTGGCCATTCGAGGAGTTATCGTAGGAACGTTCATAGCACCACCCGGAATCCTTATCTTCGGAAGTCTACCGTTCTGGCCATAAAACTGATCCATCAACTCCTCTGGCCCTGCTTCAAAGAAACATGATTGATTGAGATAGCCTTTTTTATAAAACTCAAGCTATGGATAAAGAAGCACACAGGTATAAGATAACCGATCACATCAAAAAGTTGACAAGCACCTGGAAAAAGCCAGAACTTGACGATGAACCTATGACCTTTTACTAGGCAATTCCCAACTAAGTATACTGCAAGCACCTTCAGAAGTCTCCGCAGGCAAAACATGATATTGTACACAAGTAATTATGTTTATACACATGGTTCCTAAATAACAAGACTTAAGACTTCAGAGATTGCATCTGTAAGAATCTTCATCTATTATAAACAGATCCCAGTGATAAGATTCAAATATCCATTTCCTATTCAAACAATAGCAATGAAGTCTGGAAACCAAAAGGCAGCATACTCAAGACACGTAAGTTTGTAGAAAGGAGAGAAAAAAAAGAAACAGATGCAAAACAAGAAATGAGCTTGAAGCTTTGACCATGGCCCCACAAAACAAAGACTTAAAACTGACGCTTCAACATGATGTGCTCACAAGAAAGAAATTGGAATCACAGGTCTCCCATTTTCATCGAGTTCTTACTGACATGATGACATCATTTAGATCCATGACAAGCAATCAATCAACCAAGGTAACCGGCACCATGAATTAACCAGGCGAACTCAGTTCATCTCTTCATTAATTTCCTTACGTTTCATCACCATTCCATCCCCACCTACACATCAACTTCTCAAATCCGAGTTGTGTAACCGCCTAAAAAACCATAACGAATCCACTTCACCCCACAAGCAAAATACTGAGCGAAACATTTCGACAAATCACTGCAAAATCACAGAGGAAACGAAAGTCGGCCGGCAGGCACTCACACAACTGAACTCAAGTTTAAACAAGAACAGGAGATCGACTTCTTGGGATTACCAAACGATCGAAACTCTCCGCTATCCCGACCACGATCCACCGAAACCGACCACCTCCAATCACCAACTCAAGTCGGACATACACGCCCCAAGAAAGTAGCCCTGGTGGACGATCGGATGCCGGAGTAGACGCAGGCGGTCGTCGGAAGGGAAGGGACTTTGCGAAGGAAGAGGGTTTAGGGTTTTAGAGTCGAGGGTTGGTTGCCGCTAGAAACGTCGAGACTTGGAGAGGAAGAATGACGAAGAGGAGACGCTTCCCCCAGGGAATGACTGCTGCTCAAGAAAGGGCGGGCAGAGAGGGGGGTTTATATAGGTAACGCAGAGCTCCCTCCCGGATGACGTCATCAGTGGGTCCCACCAGAAAGTAAACGACTTAAGACCTCAAATCGCTTTTGATTAAGAAAATCACCATTGAGGAGTCATTTATTGGGCCATGGGCTCAGAGTGTTGGTGGGCTCTAGTTTAACCTCTAAGAACGACATTTCATTATTCCGATATTTATTTATATTTAGAGCTTCAGTTTGAAAAATATGATGTTTACGTGGATAGTTTAAATAATTAAAATACTATCCATGTTCTTCCAAATCATTTCATTCCAACTGCTCAATTTTTTATTACCATAATTTTTCATTCCAAAATTCTCGATATTCTTCCATAAATAGCGCGGAAAATAAAAGGGAATAATATCGTAAACATGAAAAAGCATGCATCACTAGACTACTCAGATAATCAACCAATAGGCCACCGCGGTAGCGGCCACGGCTGCAGACGTCCCTACGACAGCATTAGTGGCCGTGGCCGAGTTCTTCGCGGGGGGTGGTGTTGTATCCTCGCTCTTGGTCGGGGCGGGTGCGATCGATGGGGGAGATGCCGGAGCTTCGCCTGAAATCGAGGGACCACACGTTATACTGACGACCGGGAAGGACAACGGAAAGATTTTGTGTTCTTTTAACGACGTGATTTACCTCCGGGAGGAGAAACTGTAGGAGGAATCGGCACTGTACAGAAAAGCATAGTGTAAGCATCAATATTCGAAATGTCAAAATGATGTCGCTCGGGTAAGTGCCCAGAGAAGACGTTGGACTCACGAGAGCACTTGATGGCGGATGAGTCGGCGGAGATGTGGCAGGCGGAGGGGAGGGTCAATGCCTTGGACACGTTGAGCACCACCCCTAGCTGTGCGCTGCTCCGGAAAGCCACGCAGAGGCAGTCCGCATCGGTCCTCAGGACGGTCTTTATCCCCGAGCAGCACGTACCTTCTGGCTTGTCGATGGTGCTCCCGTTGGATACGAAGGAGAGGCAGTCGACCAACGTTAGGATTAGACTCGAGCATTCCACTGCAGGGGGTGCGGCATCGTGCTGGGAGTGGGCGACGGCCGCGAGGGCGAGGAGGAGGACGGCAACCAGGTTGAACAAGGAGGAGGAGGAACCCATAATGAATTTGTCACTCGGTTAAGAAAATTGAGGATGGAATTTTAGGTTTAGTAGATATAATTCTTCCAGTTAATGCTAGCCAACTCTGATTTGATAACATGATTAACGCTAATTATGATTAATTAATTTGCCCATATTTCTTAGCCTATATATCTCAACTTTAAAATTCAAGATTCTTTAAAATATTTTAAACCCGAAATAAAAAAATAAAATAAAATAAATTTCTTCCTTTTTTGCAATATGCATGCCAAACATGGCTGGCATCTGCAACAAGGGTAATTCCTAAAAGAAGAATACTCAAAGAACCTACCGGAGCCGAACCTACTCCGCACCCAGACGAGCAACAACAATACAGGCACGAATATCGGTTTGCTGAAGCCTGAATCTAGATGAAATGACATTTACCTGTCATTAGGTGATTATTATCATAGGAAGTGGGAAGCGGCATCATCAGGAACTCGGCCTCACACACAACCTCGCCTTCCCGGGGCTTGATCAGACCCATCCTCATGCTTGCAGTTTCAATGTCTCAGAGTGCACTGGCTGGGGAGTCTGGTTTTGTTTGAGGTGCATTGATGCTTGGCAGCAAGGAAGTCCCGGCTTATTGATTCCCAGATAGATCTCCAGTAGCCGAAATCCGATCAAATTGCCAAGGTTACCAGAATAGGAGTATGTTCATCTGATCAACAGGATAATCCGATCGACAATACACGGGATAGCTACGCGATACTCCAGGCAAGCCATTCACGTAACACGCTAATATTGAGATGATGATCAGATGAAGGGACCGATAAGTTCATATCACTCATGAAATGTTGTCCTTGAGCAGAAGAATGTATTCACCTGGTTGTTCCCCGGCGAGCTATTCACAACTGATCATGAATGAGCATATTTTCCCCACACTCAACAGCCAACAAACATCCAGAAGATGTAATGTACTCGATCCGAAGGCAGGCAATCCGGTCACTCAAAACACATCAGATCCTTGCTTTAAGAAACTCTCGGAAACCTCATCTATACACATCAACCCATCATCCCGAGCTCAACTAAACTCAAAATATCACCACCGCTCGTTGACGACCATGGCATAAAGAAGCAAATAACCTCACTTGGATACCAAAAGAATCTCGGGTTTCTTGGATTTACTCAGCGTGTTCACAATCGACATTGCGTTCGCGGCCTCTGCCGCGGCCTTGGCTTCCTTAGCGGCCTCACGAGCCCTGTTATCCAGCTGAATGAGGCTTCTGGTGGCGAGGATCGCCTGTGGGACCAAATCGTGAGATGCCCTGGCATACAAACTCCTGACAGCCACTGAAGCCGCGTCCTTCACCTCCCGAGGATTCAGCGGAGCCAGCAAACAGTGGCCCAAAATCCTCAATGTTGGCTGCAGCAGTTCCCACGGCAAGGGGATCCGACCGCCCTTCTTCAACTCCATCTCAACACCATCAATTTCCTTCTCTTCGTCATCATCGCAGCAGCGATCCTCAAGATCTAACTTTGCAATGTCCCCGGAAACAACAACAATTTCTCCCCCATGCTCTATCCCATCCCCGAACCCATCAATACTCTCAATTTCTCCACCGTTATCATCACAATCCTCACAATCGATCTCCTTTCGACAACTACACTCCTGCCCCGCCCACGCGGCGGCGAACCTGCAAAAGTCAACCTTTGACCAAGGCGGCATCTGTGAGATGCTCTTGTAATAAACCTCCAATGTGGTGCCTACGATGCTCGCTCTCTTTGTGGACTTAACCGCATTCTGCTGCTCTAGTGGCCGTGATAGGACCCCAGACCCAGTCCCCGGCGCTTTGGCATCATTGTGCCGGTTGGGGACACGAGGGGAGTGATAAAGCGAAGGGCAGGCGAGATCAGGGATCGAGACCAAATTAGGTTTTCCTTCACGGGACTTAACCTCGGTGGAGTAAACAGCGAGTAGGACGGCCTCAAACCCTGCCAGGGAGGGCGCGGAAGGAGAGCGGTGGAGGCGTAGGAGGTAGAGCCCGGAGAGGAGGGGGAGGAAGGAGAGGGAGACGAGGGGGAGGTGAGGGTCGGAAGGCAGGAGGAGGAAGGTGTCGTACAGCCAGTGGCAGAGCGGGTCGGAGCCGGAGCCAGAGGAAGGCGAGAGGACGAGGGAGGAGACCACAGCGGAGTAGGCCGCGGGTGAAAGGAGGAGAGAGAGGGCCGGCCGGTCAGAGTCGGCGAGGGAGGCGACAATCGAACGGTGGCGGTCGGGGAGGAGTGCGGTTAAGGTTTGGATCCGGGATCGGGCCTTGGAGATCGACTCCCACCAAGCGTGCATCGTGTCCTCATCGGACGCCGTCGGCGTTGTCGACGGAGGTGACACGTGGCGACCGCCAGATGGGCGGATCTCCATCGGTAGTGGCGGAATTATGCTCCGTTTGGGGATCTGGAATTTCCTTCGAGGAAGACGGAAATGACGATCGGAGATATAAATTGGAACGCCAAACACGTCCTTGCAGTTAAGGTAAAAACACGCTTACATTATATCACGAAAGTGAAGAAAAAAACTATGAAATGAATTTAACAATTTGGGAAAAAATTAATTTCTATTAATAAAATTATATCAAATTTCACTGTTGGTGCCTGTAAGGACACCAACCATCTTAACCAGGGACTCGCCAAACTCCACATTGAAGATAAATTACCCAGTAAGCCTCGGTCCCGAGGCCCTACGCGGACGACAAGCGCGACGAGATCTCTACAGTGTCTAGTTCTAAGTTGGAGAACTTTTGCTTATGTACGTCGTCGGAATCAAATGGCGGAGGGCAAGCTGGCGGTGTCGGATGACGCCAGCGAAACTCTCCCGTCTCCATGTCCGGTTAGTACAGGCAGCCTCAAGTTGGGCCTCAGCATCACCAATCACCGGAGAAGCCGGGGAGGGAGACAAGTTTGGGATTAACGTCCAATTGTTGGCCGAACCGCAGCTGCATTTGGCGCGGTTGTCGTCCGCAGTGGTGAAGACGTAAGTGCCATTGGCGCCTAGGAGAGACACGTCCAAAGAATTGTTGCCAATCAATCCTGAAGGAGATCCCTCCGACACGGTTACTCAATCCAACGAGGACTGTTTGAAATAACAACGCTCATTCAGAGAAGTCGTAGCCTTCGATCCACTTTCACCAAACTCCGCATTACGACAACTATTTCCTGTACGTAAACAATTTAATAGTAATTATATGTTATTACAAGAATTCTCTTCTATTCGAATACTTGTACAGATAGAGATTATGTATCAATAGCCTTCCTGTCCTAAAGAAAAAGGTAATTATGATATGCACGTGAAGTCTGCATGGATGCATGCGTTGACGAATGAATGCTTCCACCGGATAAATATAATTTCTTTTTTTTAATTAAGTTAAGAAACTTAGGCTTACAACCATCAATAAAGACAAATTGAATGCAATCTATGGAACTTGTTACAATTTTGAAAAATCAGTGCCCTTCTTGTTTCGTTTTTGTTCGGGCTATCAGTTGAATGCGGAGCAGACCTTGCGAATCTCGCCATTGGTACCCGTCTTGACGCCGATATTCCCCATCTTAACCATCGACTTCCCGAACTCCACGTTGAAGTTCAGCCCCGACGATCCCCTGACCCCCAAGAACCGTTGCACGGAGGGTTTCGTGGATGCGTCGGTCCACAGGTTCTCGTCGGATTGGATGATCCCTCGGCCATTCCTGATGTTCGAGAAGAATGAGGTGTCGAACACGTTCCCGCTTCCATTGTCCAGGGCCACGCGCTTGGTTCCGTCGCCGTTCTGAGGGCACAGTGCCTTCAGAGTGGGAAGGAACGATGCGCTGATGGCGGGGTCGGATGCGCCATTAGTGCCGTTGAAGCTGTAGAGCCTGCCGGTGACGAACTGGCATGCGACTGTGCCAATGGTGTGTCCTCCGACAAGAGCGACGAGATCTTGAACGTTTAGGCCCAGGTCGGAGAACTTCTTCGTTTGCGAGGCGATGGACTCGAATGGCGAGGGCAGGTTGTTGGTGTCGGAAGCAGATGAGACCCGTCCGTCTCTTCGTCCAGTTGGGACGGACCAGCTTACTCCTTTTGTCTGCCCGAGCAAAAATGATGAACAACATGTTAGTCATATCGACTCGAGAGTTCATAACAAATAACTTCGAAACATACATGAATAATAACAATTACCAGGACGACAGAGTCACGCGCAGCAAGAGCAACAATATCCGCGCAAGAGACAACACCAGGGCAGGCTTTCTCGAGCTGTGTCTTGGCGTCGTCAATAACGGGAAAGGCAGGCCCGAGGGAGAGGTTAGGACCGGCGGTCTTCTCGGTGCTCGACCCGTTAATGAGGATGGACCCATCGCAACCCTGGACGAAGCAGTCATGGAAGTGCATCCTGAGAAGCTTCGGCGCGACAACGGGGTTGGAGTTGAAGTGGGACTGCACCGTCGACTTCACTATGGATTCAGCACGAGGGCAGGTGCTGGAGTAAAAACCCACCTTAAGTCCCCCAGCTTGGCCGTAGGCCACCGTGGCGGCCATCGCCAGGAGGAGCACAACGACGAGTACACTCTTCGCCATATAGTCTCGAAACGTGACAGGCAAAGACTTAGCTAGGTTTATGTTGTAATGGACGAGGCTGTTGTTATGACTCAATGAAATGATATGGAGGTTGTGTATGAGATGTGTGTATATATAGTGCGTGTTCTTGGTCAAAATACTTTTCTGTTTAATTTAGTTTATACGATCTTGGGTCAGCAAAGTTGGCTTCAGGGAATAGTACGCGTGATCCTTATTGGGTTTCGGTGGTGATGAGCTGTGTCCCATGCAAATTATTTTATATAATATAACAACTTACGACAAGAAGTGAGAGTGGAATCTTCCTATGTCCGAACAACGAAGTTTACGGGAAAGAGCCGACCGAAGACATTGTCTGAACGCGGATTCAAATTCGTACCAAATCATTGCATGCCGATACAACCAGAGCTTTAGAACGAGGAAAAGTCAGCTTTCATTGTCTTCTCTCCCAAGGCTGGAGCTTCATAAATTTTCATGGATGTGGTAAGCGAATTTCGCAATTTTTAGGTCAAAGGTTTTTACGTAAAACTTAAGTTATTAGGTAAGTCTTGATTGGTACTTTTAGCCGCCTGTCATATTTCGAGAATTTTGCGTACACGGATGTTTAAACTGAGGATCGCTGTAATACCATATAGAAACCTTACCGTTTAACTTAAAAACTTAAGTTATTAGGTCACGATTGGTTTATATCATATAGTTCAATAGTGATGAGGCGCATACATAATGAGCTGTCGATACTCGCCGCTCGCCCCCATTGGCGGTGGCATATTCTCGGTTTTTCGAGTTCGGATGCAACTTTGAATTGTCATTCTTCCCAAGGGTTAGGTAGAGGGATTAGTTGGTAACACGTTGTTGTTGAGTTTTTCAAAAGCTTTCCCAAATGTCAAACTAGGTTGTCGGTTTGCTCATGATTAACGAACTTGATGTCATTTAATATTTGGAAGGCAATCGAATGCATTGACCGACGATTTGTATTGTTTCTTCCGGAAAGAATAAGTCTGGTAAGGTCTAAGAATCTTAACTATTCAAACCAGTACGTCCTTTCAGATTAGATCACATGTCTTCTGACAAACTAATACTTTATCTTAAGGCTAATCTAATGCATGATAGATCCGGATGGTGGTGTCGCGTAGTTCTCGCGGCCCGGCTCATACGCTTCCGATACCCTCGATCTTTTCTCCTCGTTGTAACGGCTAGATCCAGAAGAATTCGAGCACCGGAACGGATTAATCAACGGACTCATCATAATACGATAGCTGAGGGAACGCATTATGCTGGACACGTTTTTTACTGCATCTTATGAAACCGAGATGAATGTATATCACCCGACCCGACTGGCAACTTGTCGCGTGATCGAGAGTACCGAGTCCCTCGTGGACTTCGTCGCGGCCTCGGAAAATCCAGGCGCATGGGAAGAAATCAAGGTGTTTTAACTCTGAACGTTTCTATGGTCAGCATCATCATACTTCTACAATTCAGTACGTCCTTTCAGATTAGATCACATGTCTTCTGACAAACTAATACTTTATCTTAAGGCTAATCTAATGCATGATAGATCCGGATGGTGGTGTCGCCTAGTTCTCGCGGTCCGGCTCATACGCTTCCGATACCCTTGATCGTTTCTCCCTCGTTGTAACGGCTAGATCCAGAAGAATTCGAGCACCGGAACGGATTAATCAACTGACTCATCATAATACGATAGCTGAGGGAACGCATTATGCTGGACACGTTTTTTACTGCATCTTATGAAACCGAGATGAATGTATATCACCCGACCCGACTGGCAACTTGTCGCGCGATCGAGAGTACCGAGTCCCTCGTGGACTTCGTCGCGGCCTCGGAAAATCCAGGCGCATGGGAAGAAATCAAGGTGTTTTAACTCTGAACGTTTCTATGGTCAGCATCATCATACTTCTACAATTTGTAGTAACATTTTATTTATTGTTTCATAATCTTTGAATTTGAACTGATAATTTCAAGGAAATAAGGACAAAGAATAGTTGGCATTAGAGACTTTTCCAATGGTAAATGGCTGCCCGCAACCCTCTGCATGACTAAAACCATAAAAATATTATATAATATGATAAATTTACATGACCAATAGAAATAACATCTTGACTAATTCTTTTTTTTTCATTATTATTATTATTATCATTCGTAATAATTCATGAGTAGCTGACTTTTACAAGAGCCCTATAAATACATCATTTCTATTCTACTTGGTTTAATCACCAATCATCTCAATCTACTTGCTTCTTTCTATCTAAATTGCCAACCCTAATATAAACCTCCTCTTCCTCTCTTCTTACACTTGTTTGATAATATACTTTTCCTTAGGATCGAGTTCAGTGTTTGGTTCCCAGCGAGAAAATGGCGAATAAGGCAGTACTCGTGATTCTCGTCCTCGCCCTAGCGATGGCCGCTGAGACTGCACATGGTTATGCCCCCGGGCTGAGGGTGGGGTTCTACAAACGTACCTGTCCTCGTGCGGAGGATATAGTTAGGTCGACGGTCGAGTCCCATTTTCAGATGAACCCCGTGGTCGTGCCGAAGCTTTTGAGGATGCATTTCCATGATTGTTTCGTCCAGGGATGCGACGGTTCAATACTCATCGATGGGGATAAAGCCGAGAAGACTGCCATCCCTAATCTGTCCCTTGGGCCTGCGTTTCCGGTCATAGATGACGCCAAGGCCAAGCTTGAGGCCGCGTGCCCCGGGGTGGTTTCTTGCGCTGATATCGTCGCACTCGCTGCTCGTGATTCCGTTGTCCTGGTAATGATCGTAATGAAGCTTCTACTTGGAATGTTTAAAATTGAGATTCATTTTGGATTTGTGGTCTTGCTAGAAGTCATGACCCCTTATTGTTCCACAGACGAAAGGGCTCGGGTGGAAGGTGCCGACCGGACGAAGAGACGGCAGGGTGTCGTCGGCCTCCGACACGTCCAACCTGCCATCACCCTTTGACTCAGTCGATGTACAGAAGCAGAAGTTCTCTGACTTTGGCCTCAACACTCACGACCTAGTAACCCTCCTTGGTGGGCACACCATAGGGACAGTGGCGTGTCAGTTCGTGACGAGCAGGCTCTACGACTTCAACAACACAGTCGGCGCATCCGATCCAGCCATCAACCCATCATTCCTTCCCAAGCTCAAGGCCCTCTGCCCCCAGAACGGCGACGGAACCAAGCGTATATTCCTCGACAACGGCAGCGGCAACATGTTCGACACCTCCTACTTCTCGAACCTAAAGAACGGACGCGGAGTCCTCGGTTCCGACCAGGCTCTGTACACCGACGCTTCGACGAGGACCTTCATCGAGCGGTTCCTCGGCGTGGGGGGAGGCCCATCATCGAGGAACTTCGGTTTACAGTTCGGGAAATCGATGGTGAGGATGGGCGACATCGGGGTGAAGACGGGCGTAAACGGCGAGATTCGCAAAGTTTGCACGGCATTCAACTGAAATGGAGCAAACGTACCAGCAAGAAACCGAGTGTGATTCGATTCATTTAAATTTTTCCAACATGTTTTGTTCTTTTGGGCAAATTGTAATAAGTTATAAAGTTCGATAAGTATTCATTGAATAAAGCATCGTTTGATTATTGAATCTTGCTGTTTTAGAAATCCAGCCTAAAGATTATGAATTTTAACAAGGATTGATTTTGGGCTTTGTCGTGCTCGATGGGCTTAGCCCAACTCGGGCCCATTCTTCATGGGTCGCAGCAGCACATTACGTTCCGAAAAGACTGTTCTGCAGAACATTGCCATATGGTAATCTCACAATAATCCAAACTCCTAAATTAAAACAAGTCAAATGTAAATAACCACAGACTTATAATAAAGGCATATGTTTTAGTACGTGCAACAAATAATATTTGTAAAATAATGTAATTAAAAGCGAAATATTTTCTGGAAATTTTATTATGTAAAGTAACATAAGAATGAAATAAATATATTATCCTGATAAATGTAAAAAGACTTGGTTTTTTTTTTTATATATTTTTTCAATGAATCTCCTCCTCCTCCTCCAAATCCAGCAACTTTCCAAGAAGAGTCTGAAACTCTTATTACTACTACTCTTCTGTACTTTCCCCCATTTTCTGAAATCCCAAATCCCACAAGATCTCTGCTGCTTTTGCTGTCCTCACATTCGTTGCCTCTTTTCATCCTCCTCTTTGAATATCGGAGACCTTTTGACTGTTGCTGCGTGGACTGGGGTCGTCGCCCTACCCCTGAAGGTTGTGTGATCCCGGTTCTTGTTTCGGGGACATGGCTCAGCACGGTTCTTTTGGCCTGAGCCCCCAGCTAGGTGGGATTTGCTTGTCTCGATTTGGGTTGGTTTGTTTTCTTGGTAAAGATGGGTTCTTGAGGGTTGATTTGGTATCTGCTGTGGTGTTGATTGGGGTTTCCAAGAGTTGTGTGGATTTGTTTTACTAAGAGTGTTCGGAGCAGGCTCTAAGGGAGGGAGTGGATGGAGGGAGGTGGAGATTGAAAGGGTGCCTTGGTTTGATTCGGTGCTGTTATTGAGTTAGATTTGTTTGGTGTTGTCCTGAGGTTGATTGATTGGGTTCTTTTTTTTTTTTTTTGTTCTGGGTCGGGTTTGACTTTGATTATCAGCTGGCTCTTTTGTTGTGTGGTTTTATGGGGGCTTAAGGGGGTTTAACTGATGGGATCTTCGGTCGATTTGGTAGCTTCTTGGGATTGTATCCCTCGATTAGAGCTTTTGATCTTGAATGGGTTTTTGCTGGGAAGGGGAATAGGCTTTTTCCTGGGTGTGGGTACTTGGGGTGATTGGATGTTGTCCGATGTTTGGGGTTATGTGATTCTGTTCTTGGGTAAACCCTAACCAAATAATTGCTGGCTAGACGTTTTTTCGTTAGCCAGTTTCTGTCATTGTCCTGGGTACAAGCTTTTTTTCTCCACATATTAGACATACTGTATCACTTGTGTTACTTAGCTTGTGGTCCAGTTTTGACTATTTGTTAAGCTTCCAGTCATCTATTTATCAAACAAGGATTAACCTCGGGTCTCAACCTATATGCCCTTCCTTATATGTTGTACGGTAGTGCGACAAGAGCATTGGATATCTAGCATTGGAAATTTATGCAGGGGAATTGATTTTTCTTTTATCTTTCTTCGACACTTGTTTGAGATATTTTTTTCATGATTATAATTATTGTTGAAAATCGTATGATGCAGACATCAAACAGCTGCAATTGGAGGCACAACATCGATGGTTAAGACCTGCCGAAATTTGTGAAATTCTTCGCAATTTTCAAAGTTTTCAGATTGCCTCAGAACCTCCGAGCAGGCCAATAAGTATGCTTATTAACTTGACGGATGAACTAGATGTTTTTAATTGTAGAGACTGTCAATATTAATTTGAACCATTCTTTCCAGGTGGTTCACTTTTTCTCTTTGATCGGAAGGTTCTCAGATATTTTAGGAAGGATGGACATAATTGGAGGAAGAAGAAAGATGGGAAGACTGTAAAGGAAGCTCATGAGAAGCTTAAGGTGGGTGTCTTGCTTTCTCTTCATTCATTTTTCTATTATGGTCAGTTTTTTGCTTAGTGTGGTCATGATTTGATGTGTGGATGTTCAAGTCAATTTAGGTCGGGAGTGTTGATGTACTGCACTGCTACTATGCCCACGGCGAGGAAAATGAGAACTTTCAAAGGCGCAGCTATTGGATGCTTGAACCGTATGTCCTAACTTTGCGTACATACATTTTATCTCTCAATCACGTGTCCTTATTTCAATTCATTTAATATTTAGTTCTCTCGCCTGTCCGTTAAATTTTGGGATTTAAGGCAAATGTTGTTGTTACTTTCAAAATTTTGATTAATAATCCTCATCGTACAATTTTAAAACTTTTCAGGGAATTGATGCACATCGTATTTGTCCATTACTTGGAAGTAAAGGTATATTCTAAGCGTATCTGAAAGTCGGCGCCCCCTTAGATATCTTCTGCAATGTTCCTTAGCGGTTGGATCATGAATTTATTAACTTGCACATGTTTATTACAGGGGAATAGAACAAGTGTGAGTGGAATTAGGGAGAATGAGGAGAACTCAGGAGGCTTCCAGAAAGACAGCCCAACATCACAGACGCAGAGCTTCTCTGCCAACATTGGTGCTGCGTACTCTGGAAACACAGATTCTACTGGCCCTACTAGCACTATGACATCACTTTATGAAGATGTTGATTCTGGTAACTATATAATGGTTTTATGAAGATGCTGATTCTGGTAACTATATAATGGTTTTATGAAGATGTTGATTCTGGTAACTATATAATGTTGTCACTATTGTGACTCCTCTTTTTGTCCTGGCCATTTTGCATTCTAATTTTTCTTTTCACAGCTATGGCCCAAAGGCATGCAGAAGGCATTCACCATATTGGTTCTGGTTTCCATTCATTGTCCGAGATGCAGCAAATTGATCTAATGAACAAGATGAGTTCTCCATCTACAAACGCCTCATACCCATTGCCTTATCAAGGTTATTACCTTTTTCAGATAGGTAGTCCTACTTTGTGGGTAAAATTGAACCGGGTTATTTACTTGAAAAATTGACTCTGTTGGCAACTGGTGCTACTTTTTTTCCATCAGTTGTGTGGCTGTGCTTAAATATTGTTTAGTGCAACAATAGTGTGGTAATTTCTCAGGCTTACCTCAATAGTAGCCGAGCAAAACCTGATGGCTCTTCGCTTTCTTTATTAGACAATCTTGTAGGCACACATCAGCAACAAGTGGCAAATTTCAACTCAAATGTCCATGTTGATATCCCCACAAGCAATGGTTATCCCCTTCAAGAGCAGAAGTCCCTTGGGATGGGATCATGGGAGGATATTTTAAAACAATCATTATCTGGACCTAGTGCTGTTTCCCCTCAGGCACTATTGACCTCTAGTCGGCAAATTCCTTTAGGGATTGGCCTTGAAGAAGTGCCAGTGGTTCCTGTAAAGGGGAATTGGCAGGTAAATTGCCTTGACCAAACTGTGATGCTACACCGGTTACTTTGTGTTTTCTTTTTGAATGCTATAAGGTAGTGGAGAAAATGTGTCCTAGAGGGAATTTTATGTTAGAATAAGAGTTGAAAATGATTTTCCAGGTTCGTCCTTGAAATGGATTCTGTTGAATTGCCTGATTTTCCTCTAGGGAAGACTTTCGGGTTTTCTCTGCGATCCTTTATTTAGAAATAGTTGTTGGAAATAAGAGTCAGCAGGCATCAGGTCCCAATTCGATCGCTGGTACTCCTTGTGTCTTTCGTAGTTATAGTCTGTTCTATAAGATGCCATTGTGGGGCTTGAGTGGATTGGAGCTTTTCTATTGAAGAAGTTGATCCTTCGTCATATAGAGGTTTCTTTAAGTATCTTCATATAAACTTCTCGATTGCTTCATCTGTTCCTCGAAGGATTGTGGACTTGTAAATTACAGTTAGGCAGCCCTGGAAATTTTACATTTAGCCAAGATTCTGTATGAGAGAGTCTTATTTCTTGTTTATTCCCTTCCTCTCAAAGATAACTTATTGTTCTTTTCTCGTGGTTCTGTCCTATCACATAAATAGTATTTTTAACCTCAATTCAACTTTCAGCCTCTGAATGGAGATATGGGAATATCTGAATGGCCTACGAACCAGTCTCTGGATTTGGACTCATCATACCATCCGGATATTAGCTTTCTGGAGCAAGCCATCGAAAATTCTGCCCAGCAAGGTGGTGAGAGAATTTCTTCCTCTTTGCATTATGTTCCGGCAAAATAATTAGCATGGTTTTGATAGTCAAGAAAATGGGGATGCAAGTTCTGTTCTCTCATATGAGATGATTATGTATGCAGATAAAGACTGGCCTGCCAAAGGAGATGCTGCCTTCGCAATTACTGCCAAAAGACTATTGTCTGAGGGAGGCGATAGTTTGAAGAAATCTGATAGTTTCTCAAGATGGGTGTCAAAAGAACTCAGTGATGTCGTGGATTTGGGGAGTCAGCCTACAACTGGCATATCATGGAGTGCCATTGAATCTGAGAACGTGACTGAGGAATCTTCACCGAGTCCCTCTATATCCCAAGACCAGCTTTTCAGCATCAGTGACTATTCCCCCAAGTGGGCCTACACAGACTCTGAGATTCAGGTACTATTTCATCGTATTGTCTGCATTGTTTCAGAATACCATTTTCCTTCTACAAGTTCCTTTTTTACCCACTTTGCTTTTACTGCTTTTGTTGTTTTTATTCTTCCACTGTATCCTCTTTGGTAAATTTTATAGGGTAGTAGTTTACACAGATGTAGCAATGCTATAGATAGCAAATGAAGCAATAAGTTGGTGTCTTGGTCGTAGTGTTCTTACTGCTCTAATCGACCTAAAATGTTTTTAATCTAAGTCACACTGCTGTATGGATGACATTGACTTGCAGTTACCACTATTTCCTCGATTCTGTGACTCATCTTTCTTTCAATCTAGGTCATGATAATCGGGACATTCCTAAAGAGTTATGAAGAGGCTGCAAAATATAGCTGGTCATGTATGTTTGGCGAAGTGGAGGTTCCTGCCCAAATACTGGCAGACGGGCTACTTTCCTGCCGAGCCCCCATTCACAATGTGGGACAAGTACCTTTTTATGTTACATTTTCCAACCGTTTAGCTTGTAGTGAAGTGCGTGAATTCGATTACCTAGCCGGATCTATTCAAAGGGTTGATATCGGCGATGTTTGTGATAACATGGAAGAGTTTGATCTTCTTCTGCGACTTGAGGCGCTGCTGTCACTAAACTTTGGGAGTAATCCGAAGACATCTTCAGAAGGCTTCGGGTCGAAGCAGCATATAATTGAACATCTCATAGCCCTGAAGGAGGAAAAGGACAGTCACCGAATTGTTGAACTGAGCACTGGTGGAGATGTTCACGTTGATGCAAAGGAGCAATTTCTGCAGAAGGTTTTCAATGAGAAACTGTATGCTTGGCTTCTCCACAAAGTAGCCGAAGATGGTAAAGGACCATGTGTATTGGATGAGCAAGGCCAGGGAGTGATTCACATGGTTTCTGCCCTAGGTTATGATTGGGCCATCAAAC
Organism: Melastoma candidum; assembly: GCA_023653495.1. Classification (NCBI taxonomy): domain Eukaryota; kingdom Viridiplantae; phylum Streptophyta; class Magnoliopsida; order Myrtales; family Melastomataceae; genus Melastoma; species Melastoma candidum. The sequence continues at coordinate 522,293 of CM042889.1, read as the reverse complement.
CGATAATAGAATCCGGTGTGGCTATCAATTTCCGCGATAGTCATGGTTGGACTGCAGTTCATTGGGCTGCATACTGTGGCAGGCAAGAACTCAAGACAAAATTTCATATTAGATGTTATGTTACGGGATGAGTTGATTATATCTTTATTATTTGGCATCTTTTTTTCCCGTTGGTGCATTTTGCAGGGTGCACACTGTTGCTGTTCTCATCTCCCTGGGTGCTGCTCCTGGTTTGCTGACAGATCCATCCCTGGAGAATCCTCACGGGCGAGCACCAGCAGACTTGGCTTCCGCAAATGGGCATAAGGGAATTGCTGGTTTCCTTGCAGAGTCTTTCTTGACCAGTCATCTGTCCGCGCTTACGATGAATGACTCCATAGAGGATTTCACCTGGGGAATAGGCAAAACTAGAGCAGCGCAACCAATATCAGAACGTTTGGCTACTCCTCTAGGTGTTGATGATATCCCTGATGCTGTCTCCCTGAAGGATTCACTAGCTGCTGTTTGTAATGCCACACAAACTGCTGATAGGATACACCAGATGTACCGCTTACAGTCATTTCACAGGAAGAAACTGGAAAACAGTGATCCTGATGCAGAGAATGAGAAGGCTGTTGCGCTTGCCCTTGCTCAGACTAGGAGGGGCTCGCAGAATGATGGCCTTGCCCATGCTGCCATCCAAATACAGAAGAAGTTCCGAGGCTGGAAAAGGAGAAAAGAATTCCTTGTGATTCGGCAGAGAATTGTCAAGATCCAGGTTGATTTTACTGTTCTTTCCCGAAGAAATTATTTCTCTGATATCAACAGAAAACGTTCCCTGACTCGTGTTTCTATTTCTGCCTTTATTTTTATGAAGGCACATGTTAGGGGGCACCAAGTCAGGAAGAAGTATAAAAGCATTGTCTGGTCAGTTAGTATTGTTGAAAAGATTATACTGCGTTGGAGACGAAAGGGAAGCGGTCTCCGTGGTTATCATGCGCAAAAGGACTCAAATCAAGAAGCCCTTCCACAGAAAGAGGACGACTACGATTTCCTCAAGGAAGGGAGGAAGCAAACCGAGGAAAGGTTGCAGAAAGCCCTCACGAGAGTAAAGTCCATGGTTCAATACCCAGAGGGCAGAGCCCAGTACAGCAAGCTTCTAACAGTTGTTGAAAAAATCCGCAAAAATAAGGTATGATTCAAGCATGCGTTTTTATTTCAGCCCTTGGTGATCAGTAGAGAGAGGTCCTTTTTGGACGACTGAAGGGTTTGATTCTGTTTTCCTCAGGCGACGCTGAGCAACCACCCGGAACAAGTACCAGAATGCAACGAGGACCAGATGGACTTCGATAAGCTGTTGGACGATGAATCATTGATGTCAATGACTTTCGACTGATATATCTCTCGAGCTTTACATCCTCTATGTAAATAGCTGCTCTTCTGGGTAGGCTTTAATTTTGTCTTTTAGAACTTTTATTCGGGTATATAGTAATTCAAGTGTAATGCAGATAATAGGAGTTATCATATGTTTAACTTCTTGTCAGTACAAAATTCTGGAACTGTCACTCATTTGTATAACCCCCTTAAGATTTAAGGGCAAGCGAAAAATATCTGACCTTTTAAGAGATTGCTACACTGATGTTTCTTGCAGTTTACATGGTTTTCTCCTGTATCCGTGTCTTTTGGCCTGAACTCGTCACCGCAGGGTCTAACGCGCTCCCGCGTTCTCAACGGTGGCCGACTTCTCGGCAGCCAGTAATGCGTCGCGTATCGGAGAGCGATTGCTCAGCGGCGATGTTAGCTGACTAGGACTTCCAGCTCAGGTGAAAGCATATTCTGGGCATCCGACATAAGCCCTGATTCTCTTCTCCTCTCCTTTCATTTAAGACCAAGCCTAAGACGACCCGAAACTTTCTGCCCACTGTTCTACCGGAAGAACCCTCCTAAAACCCCAACCCAAGTCCTAAAGGCCCCGCCTTTAACTACCCCTTCACGATTCCACCCGCCATGACGAAGCCCTTACAGGTGCTGAGATCGAACGTCTCCAACCCCAAGCTTTGGATCGTGATCGGCATCGGTGTCGCGGGCGTCGTGATCCTCGCCGAGAGTCACCGGAGAAGGAAGAGGAAGGGAATCGTGGTGGACTTCGGCGCTTTCTTGGAGAGGTTCGAGCTGCTTCCACACCCGCAGCCTCCACCTCCTGCCCCCCGACAGGCCCTCACCGGGCTTACTTTCGCCGTTGAGGACAAGTTCGTCTCTTACCTCGTTCTGTTCTTTTTTGCTGCTGTGGAATTGTCCCATTTTTCTTTAGTTTGTGTTTTGTTGTGGCGGAATTAACCTGCGACTTTTGGGGGATTGGTCTCGTGAGTGTTACTGGTCCTAGGGAAGTTGATGCCTTTGATCCTTGCAGCTTCGATGTGGCGGGACATGTGACGGGATTTGGGTGTCCAGACTGGAAGAGAACGCACGAGGCTGCGGAGAAGACGGCAGTGGCAGTTACATTGCTTTTGAAGAATGGGGCTAAATGTGTTGGAAGAACTGTCATGGATGAATTGGCTATTGGGTATTTGTCTATTTTTAGTCTGGGAATCGGTTGTGGAGAGATTTTGTCCGTATTGTTTGGACTGCTGGAGTAATGTGTTTGATTTTTTTTTTTTTTGGAATAAAATTTTAGGATGACCGGAGAGAATGTACATTATGGAACTCCCGTCAACGTTAAGGCTTCTTCTTGTGTTCCTGGTGGGTCTTCTAGCGGTTCTGCTGTTGCCGTTGCTGCAGAAGTTGTTGACTTTGCACTAGGTATAAGTTTTCCTGTGGAAATGTGACGTCCTTTTGATGATTGCAGTATTTCTAGCTTAACATTTACCATTCACAGATGTCACTTCTTTCTGTAGGAAGTGATACTATAGGGTGCGTGAGGATTCCAGCTTCATTTTGTGGTGTTCTTGGATATAGACCATCACATGGTGTCGTTTCAGCAGTTGGGATTTTACCAAGCTCGCAAAGTTTGGATTCTGTCGGTATGGTTTCCGCAGTAAGAAATTCAAGTTATTTTTAGTGTTTACATGCAGTTTCTTAGATGTTTGATGCTGACCGTTATGCAATCCTTAGCTTTCCCTAAGATACGGGGTTCTACCACTGCTGTTCATTTTTTCTGTTTAATGAATTTCGTGTTTCTCCATTCTCACCATCTCTTAGGCTCGGTTTGGTGCATATTTACATGTCAACCTCATGAAGCTAGTGGAGACGCCTTGTAAACGCATTTTCGGCTTCAATTAGCGTTTACATTGGATATGGCTAATGCAGGATGGTTTGCCCGTGATCCCTCCATCTTACATCGGGTAGGACATATTCTGCTGAAACTGAATGCGGTGGAACCAAGAAGACTGAGGCAGATTTTATTTGCTGATGATCTCTTTGAGCTGTCTAATGTTCCAAAACATAAGTCTGTCCATGTTATCACTAAATCGGCTGAAAAATTATCTGGCTGTAAGTTCTTGCCACCTTGTGTCAGGTCTCTTGGAGTTATACTTTGTTGCATGATTTTGTTTCAAACTCTGTTTGTCGAGTGATTTCCTGCTCCCTTTTTAAGATCACCCGCCCAAGCATGTGAATATTGGTAAGCACATTGCTTCAAATGTACCTAGCCTTAAAGCTTTTTATGAGGATTCAACCAATTTGAAGAATGGAATATCTTCCCTGAAGACTCTCTCTTCAGTTTTGCTGTCACTACAAAGGTACTGTGGTGAGGGTTTTCTTTCTCCATAACTTTGTATGAGATGCAATATTTAAATGCTTTTAGATTTCATCTGTTAAAACAAAATTAAGAACAGCACTAGGCCTGCTTATCCATAAATATTTAGCATGATCAGATTGTGTTCCTTTTTTCCCTATCCATTGCTTCAAAAGTTGTCGATATATTTATTGATTGTCTGTACTGCTCTTCTAGATATGAGTTCAAGACAAATCACGAAGAATGGTTCACATCAGTCAAGCCCAAGCTAGGACCTAGTACTTCTGATAGGGTTGCAACTGCGATGAACTCTTGTCTTGATGGCATAAAGACTGTGTATAAAGTGAGGACCGAAATGAGGACCGCTTTGCAGAGTCTCTTAAAGGTACTTAAAAATAAGCCTTTTTCTGGTTCACTGGACTATGCTACCATAACATGATCTTTCGCTTCTCCAGGACAAAGCGATTTTGGTCATGCCTACTGTAGCAGATGGCCCTCTTCCTATCAACGCGAGGAAACGATCTTTGGCTGAATTCAGTGACAGAGCTCTAACTTTACTAAGCATAGCAAGTATGTCTGGGTGCTGCCAGGTAAATATGCTATCCCTTTTCAAAATTTTCACTCCCTTGTTTCCTCTTTCTTTCTTCATTTTTTGGTTAAGTGTTGTTTGGATCTCAAATGTTGGCTTGTTTCTCAGGTCAGTATGCCAATTGGGACACATGGTGGGCACCCAATCTCTGTCTCCTTCATCACATACCATGGAGGTGACAAGTTTCTTCTTGATACTGTCTTGGACATGTACCCATCTATTCTGGAGCAAGTTTCCATTGCTTCAGTATCAGTGCCACCTGCATATAGCAATGGCGACATGGATACTTCTGAACTGTTGAAGGAAAAGGTAGGTTTTTCATCATTCAACTTTTGTCTGTCGAGTCTATTAGCACAACACTCTACCCCATCATGTTTTTCTCAAAAATTGATCATGGTTCATAATAACCTTAACCATATTATATCAGGGAAATGCTGCCTATAAGGGAAGACAGTGGAACAAGGCTGTGACATACTACACAGAAGCCATTAACCTGAATGGAACTAACGCTACTTACTATTGCAATCGTGCTGCTGCATACCTGGAACTGGGATGGTACTGAAAAATATCTTTGTAGTTTCTCCATAGAAGTCATACAATGAAGTACCTTAATGTTCATTGTTCTGTTGTTAACATTACAAATGTTGATTGATCATTGCAGTTTTCAACAAGCTGAAGAGGATTGCAATAAGGCCATTTCACTCGACAGAAGGGTATGTTTTAAAAATCATACTAATTGTGGTTTTGTGTTGATGTTTGGTGCCTTGATTCTCTTAAATAGACTATTAATTTCTAAATTGTTGCACGTATTTTGGGCGTGCTTTCACTGCTATATTTGTCTTATGTGGAGTCTCGAGAAATTTGGTCCAACCAACTTTCGAGCTTATCTGCAGTTAGTCCCCTACCATTGGTGCTCGAATGAGCTCAGCGTACTAGAAACAAACCTGCTTACTACTGGTGGGGTATAGCTTTTGCCATAAGTTGTGCTATAACGGGATCGAGCGATGAGATAAACTTAGTGTGCAAATGGCTGATGCATTGATTAATAGCATGCGCTCGGGTTGTGACACTGTTCTACTTTAAATTTTGCAGAATGTGAAGGCTTATCTGAGACGTGGAACAGCTAGAGAATCTCTCCTGCGCAATCAAGAGGCACTACAAGGTAAGAGTACAAGCGCTTCACTTCTCAAGAGACCTCCGGAGAAATGGCTTGCCTCGATGTTCACTCTCTCCTGAAACTGCAGATTTTAAACAGGCTCTGGTGTACGAGCCACAGAATAAAGCAGCCAACACAGCTGAAAAGAGGCTGCAAAAGTTGCTAAGATGATATTACGCGGCAGAAACCCCCCCCCCCCCACCACCACCAAGAAGTGTTCATATTTGAGGCCTTTTCCGTTCCCTCACTTCTATCCTTGGTTGGAGGAAATGGGAACGACAAGTCAGCATCGGCTGCATTCACGTTCGCACATGTTACCCAGCAGGCGATTTCCTACTCCCTGTTCTCCACACCATTGATCCCTATTCTCTCGGAAAAGAGGTGCTCATTCCACATGGGATGTGGATTCCCGGAGAACATACAGATTTCTACTACATACGGTTGGCTACATAGGATATGAGATGACTCCGGAACATTTCAGTAAGATCCCAAGTTTGATGGCTCTTGTTGGACTGCCTGGTTCTCGTTTCGTCTTATGATGCTGGTTTATCGGCTGCATGTTACGTCGACGACTTAATTGCTGCTGAGGACAAGCTTAGACGCAACTATTCAGATGTTGGACAAGGATGATGTCCATTAAGGTCGGAACAGTTTGATGGATTTGATGATCTTATAGTAAAATAAGGAGCCACAAACAATTTTGTTTAGCAAGAAAAAAAATCTAGTCCAACTTGGAACAGGGGCCATAAAAAAATTGATGTGTCGTGGCAGATTATATCTCTATTTAAGACAAACACAGAGGTTGTCTTTTCTTGTGCCTCTTCATTTGTCCATCGCCTTCTTCTTCTTCCTGGAAATCTTACTAACGCAACATAACTCTCCTAACCACTTTGTTAAAAAAACCGTTATGGAAGCCCCCATGGCTGCAACTGCGGCCGCGCTCATCCTCCTCCGTGACGCCCTTACCTCCCTGTTCGTCCTTGCGGATGCATCCCTCGTCTTCCTTTCGTCCCGTTCCAAGCCCCTCCGCCTCCTCCGCTCCTTCCTCCTCTCCTCCTTCCTCTTCCTCCTCCGTCTCCTCCCTTCCTACCTTGATTTCGTGCCTGCCCCTGCCGCAAAGCATGCTGTCCCATCCCACCCCCCGCCACTTCACTCTGCTATCACCCACCTGCCTTCGCCTTCGCCTCCGCCCCTCTTGGCCTCGTCTGGGGACTCTGGCATCTCTCGTGCATTGTCCCAGCTCCTCGTGATAGTTAACAACCTCCCTGTGAGCTCACGGAAGTATGAGGCAGTCCGCTCAATAGCGGAGCATGTCATCGACGAGAACCGTAGGGGTGGCTCCAAGGCGCTGATCGAGGTCAACCGCGTTGTCCTGTCCTCCGCCTTCTCGAGGACGCTTGGACAACTCGAGGCGGCTATGGTTGAGATGGAGAGGGACGGAAGGGGAACAATAGCCACTGGAGGTTACCAGGTTAGTAACTTCCTCCCTGGAGATGACACGGCTGGAGGGAAGGGATATGGTGGCGGGAAGGTGCTGAGGGCAGCTGGGGACGTGGTGCGTTGGGGGTTGAGGCAGCTGAGGGGAGGAAAGTGCGAAGGAGGCAGCGGGGGAATCATTGCGAGGCTGGAGGGTAGTGGGAGCTGTGCAGAGAAGCTGGCCGCAGAGTTGATCTGGCTGGGGCATAAGCTGGTCGAGTCTGGATGTGCAGAGGAGGCCGTCGGCAGGTGGGCTTCAGCCACGAACTTAGCATGGCTAGCAATAACTGCGCCGCTGCGGCTGCAAGGTTCCATCGTCAAAGTCTCAGGTAAGTACAACATTTTTGTCCAGGGTTCAAACCAAACGTTCCATATCTACCGGCATAGAGTCTGATTGATTAGGAGTTAGTGCTGCGACGACACGGTCGTTCGGTATAGAAAAATCTCCATTCCAGTCAACCTTGCCGTCTGCCTATAAACAAAAGCTTTGCATCTTGATCGATCGTGACGTGAAAGTTTCTGTTACGTAATGACCACTCTTTGTTTGTGTTCGAAAAACCAGCCTTCTTGTTCAAGCAAGCGAAGGAAATCAGCACGGCCGACGAGACCAAGAAGGAGCAGCTCCGCCTGATGAGGATGAAGATGCTCATGTCATGGCTCCCGTTGCTGTGTAGGGCGAGTAACGGGACCGACACCCCCGTCCTTAGCCTCGATGAGAGGGCCGAGCTTGAGAGGGTCCTGGACCAGACAATCGGGATGCTGGAGGAAGAAGAGGAGCAGGAACAGGTCCTCTCCCAGTGGCTCCATCACTTCATGTACTGCCCTTCCTCGGACTGGCCTAACCTCCAAACCTCGTACACCCGCTGGTGCGCGGCCTCTCGTAAGCTGTTCACCAGCCGCGAACAGTGAAGGTGGTGCAGGGACTCAGAACCGCCTTTAAAGTAGATTATATCGCCAGAAAAACGTAAATGGTATACTTGTGTAGAATTCTAATGACCACTTTGATCCAATGTTCGATAATGCCGGGATCTAATTCGAATTCTCTGCCAGAACCTCTCTCGGTAGTCACGTTATTGTTCTTTGCTCGATTTCGTTTTAAACGAGAGAAACAAAATTAACAGAAACACGTTACAGAACTTCGCCGAAAGACTCCAAAGTAGTAACGGCTTCGTCTTTATGGTCTACAGCTCGAATTTCTTCCGAACATCGAATTCTGAAGAAGCAGAGAGCACCGGTTCCTGATTCACGAAGCCTCATTTCGGTACATGAAAACTGTACACAATGATAACAGGTCAGGACTAAGAGAGAATTCGGGGAGCATGTGTACCTGAGATAACTTCGCGTTAAAAACTCTTGAGAGGCCAGGAGTGTTCAAGCAATTCTACTGGTTAGGGTCACTGGGGAAAACGCTATAGCCAGCATAAGGAGGCTACCCTTCGATGGCTCGATCTGTTCAAGCTCAATCGGTTTCAGAGGAGGACTATGGATTCTTTGGGACACATCACTTATGGACATCAGAGCCTTGGCCAACACGGAGCAAGAAATCCATGCCGAGGTCAGGATACCATCTACCCAACCTTGGTTAATTTCTGCAATCTATGCTAGTCCTAGTTCTGGAAACCGAGATATACTATGGCAAAACTGTAGAATTATTGCAGATCACATTAATCACCCCTGGTTGATGGTAGGGGACTTTAATAGCATAGTTAGCGAAACAGAAAAGGTAGGAGGAAGGAAAGTTTCTATGTCACAAACTAGGAAATTAACAGGCTGCTTGGATTACTGCTCACTCATAGACTTAGGCTTCTCTGGCCCTAAAACTACTTGGTGCAACCTAAGATCCCAAGGTAGAATCTCTCAAAGACTTGACAGAGCAGTGGCAAACCTAGACTGGCTACTCCAATACCCCGAATCCCATGTATCCCACCTCCCTAGATGCCACTCTGACCACAGGCCGATACTTCTCAACCTATTCAAAGCCAAACAGCCACGCCTCCAAAGGCCATTTAGATTCCAGACTGCCTAGCTATCTCACGAGAGCTTACCAGACCTAGTAACTACAGCCTGGGAGGAAGGGAACAACTCATATGCGCTGGCAACTAATCTATTCAGAGAAAAAGTACAAATATGGAATAAAGAAACCTTCGGAAACATAAACCACAAGAAAAGAAGGTTACAAGCGAGACTACTGGGCATTCAGACATACCTGGACAGCAGAAACTCCGAGTACCTTAGGAACCTAGAAAAGAAGCTCATCCAAGATTACAATGACATTCTGGCAGAAGAGGAACATTTATGGTTCATGAAGTCCAGAGCAAATTGGATCATAGAAGGAGAAAGAAACACTAAATATTTCCATGCAACAACACTGGCTAGGAGAAGGGCAAACAGAATCAATCGTCTGAAAATACAAGACTCCTTGTCGGAGAATCAAGAAGAGATAGGGAATCACATCAGATCAGCCTTTGTTGGGAGATACACCTCAGCCACCAACGACAACCAAGACACACCAGACAGACTTCAAGCACCACTCCCTGGAATCCCAACTATAAACCCCCTAAAACACAACAAGCTATCCCGACAATGTGACGAGGCAGAAGTAAAACAGGCACTTTTCTCCCTAAAACCGACCAAATCACCAGGACCTGACGGGCTACACCCAATATTCTTTCAAAAGTTTTGGAATAAAGTCAAGGACTCCATAGTGAAGCAGGCCAAACAGATTCTCACCTCTTGTCAGATTCCCCCAGCACTAGGAGACACATCCATAGTCCTAATTCCAAAGACAATCAGCCCAGAAACTGTTGACCAGCTGCGACCTATATCACTATGCAACACACTCTACAAAGTGATATCCAAGATAATAGGTAACAGAATAAGACCCCTCATGTGCGAACTAGTTTCCCCCTACCAGAACAGCTTCCTACCAGGAAGAAGGTCCAGCGATAACTACATTATAGCTCAAGAGTTGCTGCACACCTTTAGCACTAAGAATGGAAAGGATGGATACCTAGCAATCAAGGTGGATCTGAACAAAGCTTTCGATCAGCTAGAATGGGGTTTCATTACCAAAATCCTACACCTATTCAACTTTCCCAAAGAAATGATCAACCTAATATCGAGCTGCCTATCAAAGACCACCTACAACGTCCTGTTCAATGGTGCCAATCTAAAACCGTTCCAGCCATCGAGAGGCATCAGGCAAGGCGACCCCCTATCCCCTTACCTCTTCATTCTCTGTTTAGAATATCTAGGCTACATTATAGAAAAGGAATGTAGGAAAGGAAAATGGAACAAGGTGGCGGCAAGCAGAAACGGACCAACCTTCTCCCACCTCTTCTTTGCTGACGACCTACTGTTGTTTGGTGAGGCTTCCATAAGAAACGCCAAGGCCATCACCAGAGCACTCACACAGTTCTGCGAGCTAGCTGGACAGCAAGTTAACAAAAACAAAAGCCGCATCTTATTCTCTGCTAATGTAGACAGAAACAGGGCAAGGAGGATAGCAAGACAGACAGGCTTCCAAATCACCACAGACTTGGGTAAGTACTTGGGCTTCAAGTTAGGGAAAAGGGCAGATAAAACAAGCGCCTTTGGTCCTGTTCTAGAAAGAATCAGGGGCAGACTATCAGGATGGCAATCAAAATTACCAAGCAAAGCAGCCAGATCAGTAGCCATCAAATCCGTAACAGAGGCCATACCTGCATACCAAATGTCCTGCCTACACTGGCCAAGAAGAACCCAAGACGAACTGGACACCATCAACAGGAATTTCTTCTGGGGCTCATCCGAAACACAGAAAAAACTACACCTAGTCAACTGGAATCAAGTCACTAAACGAAAAGAAGAAGGTGGTTTGGGGCTATTTAAAGCTAGAGATAGGAACAAGGCCCTTCTTAGTAACTTGGCGTGGAGGTTCAAAACAGACAAGTCAGCACTGTGGCAGCAGGTCATTACCAGCAAATATGGGGAAAATCTAGATAAAAGGAAATCAGGATCCAGCATTCTCAAAGCCCTAAGATCAGGGGACGACCTGCTTAATAAAGGATTAAGATACCAAGTGAAAGATGGAAACCAGACCAGCTTCTGGAATGATGATTGGCTAGGATGTGGGAGACTAAGGAACATGATCATAGGGCCTCTACATATCCAGGAAACTAACATGAGAGTGGCTGACTACTATGATGGCACTAAATGGATCAAAACAGGTGCAACAGTTTGGCTACCACCAGAAATATGGTCACACATCACAGGACTAAAACTCCTTAGCCCTTTGACAGCCCCGGACAACATAACATCAGACGGAGACTTCATTCTATCATCAGCATACAACCTACCACACTTACAGGATGCAGGCTATGCCCAAGCGAACCTAACATGGTTGTGGAAACTACCCATCCTCCCAAAACAAAAGACCTTCCTATGGCTGGCTTGGCTTGAAAGGCTCCCAACAAAAGATATCCTCCACTCCAGGAACATCACTCAGGATAGCCTTTGCCCATCTTGCGAATGGGAAGCAGAATCGGCATTACACATCCTCAGAGACTGCCCTATATCTCAAGCCACCTGGAGCCTATTTCCCCAACCTAGCTCCACCACAGCATACTCGACCGAACCCATGCAAAAGTGGCTTCTGGGAAACTTAAAACCAGGAACCCACACAACTTATAGAGGTATTCAATGGCCAACTCTCTTCACCTCTATCCTATGGCACCTCTGGAAACAGAGGAACAAAAACATCTTCAGGAACACCACCACGACCATTTCACAACACTCTCAAATTCTGGAAAAGGTGACTGAACTACAAGCATTACTTGGAGGCAAGAAGAAATCAAGACAACAAGACAGCCACAGGCCCCGACCAACACCTCTCCTCCCCCACACGGATAACAGAAACAAGGACCAAGAAGACCAAGAGCAGCAGATAAACCACCTGCAAAAATGGGAACCACATAAAGATTTACCATACACTTTGAACACAGATGCATCTACAAGGGCGAATGGACTCTACATAGGGCTAGGAGCTGTACTGAGGGACCAGCAAGGCAACTGGATAACTGGACTATGTGCTAAACACCCTAGCACAAACTGTCTAATCGCGGAAGCCTTAGCAATCAAAGAAGGACTCAGCCTGGCGCTAAAACAGGGAATCAAGCACCTAGCAATCCAAACAGATGCAGCAGTTTTAATCAGCTACCTTTAGGGCACCCAGCAACCAAATTCATTAACTAAGCCTATTTTGGATGAATGCAGGTTGCGATTATCTGATTTGGAAGCATCATCACTATCATACGTACCAAGGGGGAGCAACAGAGTTGCTGATAAACTGGCAAAGACAGCGCTAAACCAGGAGGAACTCTATCTATCCTTTCTTTTTCCTCCGGATTTCATTTTGGAAACTCTGCATGCGGACATCCCATGCTATTCTGGATCTGTAACCTAAAACTCTACTTTATGTTCTGATTGAATCCATCCTTACTACCAAAAAAAAAAAGAATTCTACTGGTTAGCCTCGTCGATGACCTTGTTCATTGAATCGAGCAAATCCCTATCTGTGAGGCTTGGCTGCCTGTTGATGGAATTGATGAAGCTCGTGGTCATTGCGCCACTCATCTTCCTCCCGGTTGATTTTCGAATCAATACCTGCACGTTCATCAGAGAAGTCACAAATATTTCGTCTTTATGGAAGTATCTGCAGCCAGTTCTGCATCCGGGCAAGCACTCAGACAGATTGCGATTCCTCCCGTCCATGCCCTTGTATGTGCCAAACGGAAGTCCGACATCATGTCATTTATTGCTGCCAAAAAGGCACGTATATCTGACATTTAGGAACTCCAGAAACATAAGGGGATGCTAAAAGTTTCGAGTATCCGAACTCCTACTTGTTATGGTCGTACTCGTAAGGAAGGTCCGGGATGGTTCCACTGTGACAGGCATCGATGATGGCATGAAGCTTGACTCCTTCCTTCAGCGGTTCAACAATTATCGAGTTGATTTCATTGTCCCGGATCACTCCTTCCCTGACGAAATCAACAGGGCAGATACTTTCATCGAATCCATCGAGTTCGTCTCCTTTCACGCTCTCAGGATACCGCAGCCCATGTCCTGAGAAGAAGAAGAGCAGGGAGTCTCCCGGGGTGCTATCCTTGACGAGCCACTTCAAAGACTCTAGAATGTTCTTCCTTGTTGGACTCCGTGACTCGTCTTTCTCTTCTTCTGTGAGGATTTGGATACTTTCCTCCAGGAATCCGAATCCGTTGATCAGCAACTGCTTCATGTTCTTCACATTGTTAATGGTTCCTTTCAACTCATACCTTTTCTTCCTGTAACTAACACCGCACAAGAAGGTGCGTTAATTCTGCCGAACTTTCGGCGCGACCAGAACCGGTCCATCACTTCCATGGACCGTGCTGCTACTCCGCAAAACAGCATGTGAGGAGGTGCAGCCCCATGATATCCTTGACCTGATTGAGTTCCCGTTCCTGTCCCTCAGTTGGACCCAACTGCCTTCGCCGGACGAATGTATCGTATTATTACAGGCAGGGCACTTGACCAGATTTGTGACCATTTCGGCCGAAAATAGTTCTTGCAGCAGCTGCATCGAATACAAGTACCCAGTTTCTCTACTTGCATTTGAGGCGATGGAGAAGGCGGCGTAGAGGAGTTGCTCATCACAGTGGAAGGTCTCTTGGCATCAGAAGATGGTAATTTGTTCTTCCAAGTTGCAATCTGTCTCTGTCATTTATAACTTTTTCATCAACCCAGAAAAAACTGAAGTAATCAAAGAATCAGAATAAATCCGAGATGAACAGCAAAGTAATGGACGATTGTGAAATGGAATGCTTGCAGCTGACCTTTTTGATACCTGCAAAACTCTGTCTGGCATCAAGAAATCCCAAAATATTCCACCATCACTAAGAAAATGAACCTGATTCGCCTCCCACCTCAATCCTTTTCCTGTTTTGCTGCGAACTCAGGTCTGTAAAGTCCATCGCATACCGACTAATTCTCTTCGAAGTTGGTCGACCAACGAAACAATTTTCTCCGTCTATAGACTCGAATTTGAGACATTTTATTCGTTCATATGCCAGATTAGAAAGAGGACTATATTTTCGACATTTGCTGCACAAGATGAAGAGGCTCGTGATTCCAATGGAAAGCCAGGTTCAGGACAGCATTCATGCATTAGGACAACATCGTTCTTCCCAAATCCATCTGAAGCAATTCAGTCGCGAAAGTAGGCATTCATTACACACAGACCATTAGAAACCCAACAAATTGGTTTGGCCGGAGATTTCCTGATCGTGGCTTGACTCTTTCCTGCACCATGCGGATGCTGTAGTACGTTGCTGCATACTGTTCTCGACCAAGCCTTGACATCGACCCCTCAGGCACGAACTACTTTGTCGGTGTTGCGCTCTCCCATCACGAAAGCAAAACACCCGAGTTTCGTCATCAATCCCGTATCTCGCAGAATGCAGAAGCACCTCATCTCTGATATATTTCCACCCCTGTCAAAAGACTAACCGAAAGAAAAACTAAAATAAAGGAATATAAATTTATCCCAGGGAGTTACAAGGATGCTACCACTACAATACTGATGATCTCAGGAGGACAGTAATTCATAAGGTCACTCTGTTCATATGCGCAACATATTTTGTTCCCTAGAAAATCTGATGATGATAATCACTTGCAATCTCTGGCGATTGATCAGAAAAACATAAGCCATCTCCGGTTGCCTGGTGACTCCTTAGAACAGCAATCTCTCATTCTGGCTCAGTCACCAGATTGACACCACCAAATCCTGGCAGTAAACAAACTAGGCTGACGACAGGTGGTGATCACTTAGTAATATGGACTATATCGCATAGATGCTCTACCCCTTGGGGCTTTCCTGCAGAAGACATCCATTTAGAAGTGATCAGTGATGACACTCATGGCAAACTGTGAAGAAAAGAGAAAAACAAGAGACTGTTTGTTATAGAAGGTACTCACCCATAGCCGTAAGGAGCATAGAAAGGAGGCATATAAGGGACCATGTAGCGAGCCCCCACTAATGGATGTGACCGACAAGGCCGATATTGCTTCATACCGGGTACATTGGTTCGTTTGGCAGTTACCTTGAGAGAAACAGCACATATAAAATATTTGGCTTAAATTGGAGTAGAATGCACGCATCAGATTCAATTCTCGAAACAATTCAAACCCATGTGTAACCATCAATAACAAAGCTAAAAATCTTGAGCTAAAGAGCATCAGGCTTCTATCGTATGATTTCCACTTGTCCTCACCTTCAATTGACGCCCATGGAGCTCAGATTCGTTTAGGCAGAGAGCCTCCTGAACAGCTTCAGGCTCAAGAAATTCCACATAAGCATAGCCCTTCGGCTGTCCGTACTTGTCCGATCGGATGGTCACTCGGTTGACCGTACCGCAAGATTGGAAATGCTGCTGCACTTCCTCAGGAGTGCATGCGTAATCCACCTAAGGAAAAAGAACGAAACAAACGGCTGTATTAGACAACCGTCTTTAATGATGAAATTGGCGATTGCTCACCAAATGATCTAACATTCAGCGAATCCTTTCCAAGGGCACAGTTGAGAATCAATGATGCTCAAATCAAAACTCAGCTTAAGCAGAAAATAGTTTAATTAAACATAATCGACTAAAGCTACAGAAGGAACCATCAGAATGACTTTAAAGACAGCTTTGATCACATCATCTAGGGCCGATAATTCGAAATCCGCAAACGGTGGCTAAACTGGATAATCAGGGGACGGGAACTCTGACTACAATTCACCAAACGTTACAAACAGGTACTGATTTCCTTCCTACACAGCCTCCGATTACTGTCATCAAAGAGAAAGAAACTTTGTTCCTGATCAGGCCGGGAAGCAATGTAAACAAAACAAAACTCACATTTCCCAGGAAAACTGAACGGGAATCCACTTCCTCTTTGTTTGCTTGAGCCGGATCTATTATTCACAAACAACCACAATATTTCAGCACGAAGCTAACAGACTCATTACAGGACCCTAGCAATCGGCACAGATCACCAGAACAACCCCAGTAGAATACACCAGGAACAACACCAAGCCCACCTTCACATCACCAAATGACAAGTAAACTCAAACCAAAATCAAATCAAAGCAACGACCTTGGGCGGAATCCATCTCGAGCTCGACCTTCGCCTGCATCTCCCTAAGGGCAGCGGCCTCATCCTCCATCTCCTTCAACCTCCTCTTCATTTCATCCAATTCCTGCATTCATAATTACCTCCTTCACTCCCCATCCCGACCCCTTCCTATCTCCTCGACCCAAAACATAACATACCGCTTCTGGGTTGTCGGCCACGGACATGTCGACATCATCCTCTCCCATCCCTGCCTCCTCGTACTTCGGCCCTTAATCCCAACGCAGCAGGAGGGCGCTTCCTTCTTCCTTCCTCATCAGGACAGGGGAAGAACATGCGCCAGCTCCAGGAGCGGTTCGAACCTCCCAGTTTGGAAATTAGAGCGGTTCGAAAATCGATATATGGGCCAAGCCCAATTAGCCCAATTAGCCCAATTTCAAAGCCCGTCGGCCCACACGTATAAACAAGAGGCGGTTAGGGGGATAAAATGCCATCGGTTCAACCCCACCATATCTTCACTCTCGATCCGTTTCCCCAAGCCCTAACCCTAAAACACCAACTTCATCAAGCTCGATCGAGGTCGAGGTCGGCCATGTCGTCGGACGATCAAGAGATTGCGCGCCTCCAGGAGGAGAGGAAGAAGTTGGATCAGCAGCTCGCCTCCCTCAGCTCCCTGACTTATGATACGGACCTCTATGGCGGCTCCGACAGGGACGCCTACGTCACGTCGATCCCGGTCACCGAGGACGATGATGCCCCTGATGCCCTTGATTCTGAGGTTGCACGGAAACTCGCTTCGTATACTGCCCCCAAGTCGATCCTCAAGGAGATGCCGCGCAGTGCTGGGGAGGACGATGGGGATTTGGGGCTTAAGAAGTCGCAGAGGATTATTGATAGGGAGGATGATTATAGGAGGAGGAGGTTGAACAGGGTGATTTCGCCGGATAGGCACGATGCTTTTGCTGCAGGGGATAAGACCCCGGATGTTTCTGTGAGGACGTATGCGGATATTATGAGGGAAGAGGCCTTGAAACGGGAGAAGGAGGACACCTTGAGGGCGATAGCGAAGAAGAAGAAAGAAGAGGAGGAGGCTGCGAAGGCTGGTGGCGGGGAGAAGGAGAAGGAGAAGGAGAAGGAGAAGGAGGGGCCAGCAGCTCAGAAGAGGAGGAACCGATGGGATCAGTCACAGGATGACGGTGGGGCAGGGGCGGCTGCCGTAAAGAAGGCGAAGACTGGTTCTGACTGGGATTTGCCAGATTCTACTCCTGGGATTGGACGGTGGGATGCCACCCCTACTCCTGGAAGGATTGGTGATGCAACTCCTTCCGTTGGGAGGAGGAACCGCTGGGATGAGACACCTACCCCGGGTAGAGTAGTCGATTCAGATGCGACGCCTGGTGCGGCTACTCCTGGTGCAACTCCTGCTGGAATGACCTGGGATGCCACCCCAAAGCTTCCTGGTATGGCTACCCCGACTCCAAAGAAGCAGCGTTCTAGGTGGGACGAGACCCCAGCCACCATGGGCAGCGCGACTCCGATGGCTGGTGCCACCCCTGCGGCCGCATTCACACCTGGTGTCACTCCTCTGGGAGGGGTCGATCTTGCCACTCCCACTCCTGGTGCAATTAATCTACGTGGTCCCATCACGCCGGAGCAATATAATCTGTTGAGGTGGGAGAAGGATATCGAGGAGAGGAATAGGCCATTGACCGATGAGGAGTTAGATGCGATGTTTCCACAGGAAGGATATAAGATATTGGAGCCCCCTGCATCTTATGTTCCCATCAGGACCCCTGCCAGAAAGATCTTGGCGACTCCAACTCCTATCGGGACGCCACTATATGCAATCCCTGAGGAGACCAGGGGACAACAGTTTGACGTCCCTAAGGAAGTTCCTGGTGGTCTTCCTTTCATGAAGCCAGAGGATTACCAGTACTTTGGGTCTCTGCTGAATGAGGAGAACGAGGAGGAATTGTCCCCTGAGGAGCAGAAGGAGAGGAAGATTATGAAGCTTTTGCTGAAGGTGAAGAATGGAACACCCCCACAGAGAAAGACAGCCCTGAGGCAGCTTACTGATAAGGCACGAGAGTTTGGTGCAGGTCCTCTGTTTAATCGGATCCTGCCTCTGCTTATGCAACCGACCTTGGAGGATCAGGAAAGGCATCTGCTTGTTAAGGTTATTGATAGGGTGCTGTATAAGTTGGATGAATTGGTGCGCCCCTTTGTGCACAAAATTCTTGTTGTGATTGAACCGCTGTTGATAGATGAGGATTATTATGCTCGTGTTGAGGGTAGAGAGATTATATCTAATCTTAGCAAAGCTGCTGGTCTTGCTACCATGATTGCTGCTATGCGCCCTGATATTGATAACATTGATGAGTACGTGAGGAATACTACAGCTAGGGCTTTTAGTGTTGTTGCTTCTGCTCTTGGAATTCCTGCATTGTTGCCATTCTTGAAAGCCGTGTGTCAGAGTAAGAAGTCATGGCAGGCTCGTCATACTGGTATTAAGATCGTTCAGCAGATTGCAATATTGATCGGGTGTGCTGTTTTGCCTCACCTTAAGTCACTGGTAGAGATCATTGAACATGGGCTGAATGATGAAAACCAGAAGGTGAGGACTATAACTGCTCTCTCTCTTGCTGCCCTCGCAGAGGCTGCTGCTCCTTATGGTATTGAAAGCTTTGACTCCGTATTGAAGCCACTGTGGAAGGGTATCAGGTCACACAGGGGAAAGGTCTTGGCTGCATTCCTAAAGGCGATTGGGTTCATCATCCCCCTCATGGATGCCCTATATGCGAGTTACTATACGAAGGAAGTGATGGTCATTCTTATCCGCGAATTCCAGTCACCCGATGAAGAAATGAAGAAAATTGTTCTGAAGGTGGTGAAGCAATGTGTTAGTACCGAGGGTGTTGAGCCTGACTACATAAGAAATGACATTCTTCCTGATTTCTTTAGGAACTTCTGGATCAGAAGGATGGCTCTGGATAGGAGGAACTATAAGCAGTTGGTGGAAACCACCGTGGAGATAGCAAACAAGGTTGGTGTTGCTGATATTGTTGGAAGGGTTGTTGAGGACTTGAAAGATGAGAGTGAACCATACAGACGAATGGTTATGGAAACTATTGAGAAGGTGGTTGCCAACTTGGGCGCGTCCGATATTGACTCTCGTCTGGAAGAGCTGCTTATCGACGGTATCCTCTATGCTTTCCAAGAGCAGACCAGTGATGATGCCAATGTGATGCTTAATGGTTTTGGTGCCGTTGTCAATTCCCTTGGACAAAGGGTGAAGCCCTACCTTCCTCAGATATGTGGTACTATCAAGTGGCGGCTCAACAATAAGAGTGCGAAGGTGAGACAGCAAGCTGCAGATCTTATTTCCAGAATTGCTGTCGTCATGAAGCAGTGCCAGGAGGAACAGCTGATGGGTCATCTTGGTGTTGTGTTGTATGAGTACCTGGGAGAAGAATACCCTGAAGTGCTAGGATCGATATTGGGTGCTCTGAAGGCTATTGTTAATGTGATTGGCATGACAAAGATGACACCTCCTATTAAGGATCTGCTGCCCCGTTTGACACCTATTCTGAAGAATAGGCATGAGAAGGTCCAGGAAAACTGTATAGATCTCGTCGGTCGTATTGCTGACCGTGGAGCTGAGTTCGTCCCTGCTAAAGAGTGGATGCGGATATGCTTTGAGCTCCTCGACATGCTCAAGGCCCATAAGAAGGGTATCCGTCGTGCTACTGTCAACACATTTGGTTATATTGCCAAGGCTATTGGGCCACAAGATGTCCTCGCAACCCTCCTGAACAACCTCAAGGTTCAGGAGAGGCAGAATCGTGTGTGTACAACTGTTGCCATCGCCATTGTCGCAGAGACATGTTTGCCATTCACGGTCCTTCCGGCTCTGATGAACGAGTACCGTGTCCCAGAGCTTAATGTGCAGAACGGCGTGCTCAAATCGATGTCTTTCCTGTTTGAGTATATTGGTGAAATGGGCAAGGACTACATATATGCAGTGACTCCCCTACTGGAGGACGCGCTCATGGATAGGGATCTGGTCCATCGGCAGACGGCAGCATCTGCCGTCAAGCATATGGCGCTGGGAGTCGCGGGGCTCGGTTGCGAGGATGCGCTGATCCATCTGCTGAACTATGTATGGCCCAACATATTTGAGACATCTCCACACGTCATCAACGCAGTAATGGAAGCCATTGAGGGAATGAGGGTGGCACTGGGTCCGGCTCTGGTGCTGAACTATTGCCTTCAGGGGCTCTTCCATCCAGCAAGGAAGGTAAGGGAAGTGTATTGGAAGATATACAACTCCCTGTATATTGGATCTCAGGATGCTCTGGTGGCCGCGTACCCAATCCTCGACGACGAGCAGAATAACATTTATAGCCGGCCAGAGCTGGCTATGTTTGTCTGAGTTGAGTTCCATATGAAAGTATAATTCGATGTAGCTTTGTGGGTCTACTGGATTTATTGTATGGTTGTCGTTCCGACTTTGGACCTGACTCGTGTTCTATGGAATCATCACTCGCATCTTTTTGTCCCGGGTAGGGGTAGGAATCATTTGCCGGAGCAGGTGATTGACGTGGTGGCGCTGGCCCTTGCCGTTGCCGTTACGATTACGTCTCCCCAAAAGTCTACTTTTTCTAAGTGGATTATTAATTAAAAAAGAATTTAATTTAATCACGTCTTTCGTTGTCCAATAATCTCATTCTAAGACCTTAAAAGGTTTCCGAGACTGCATAGAATTGCCAATCAGATACTGGGTTTCTCCTAATTCTGAGTGTTGTTCTTGGTCTGGTGTCACCTACGGTTACCCTGGAGGTGATGATGGCGTGTCAGTCCAGGTTCTGGACTTGGATTTTTGGGCAGTAGAAGGTTCAAGGGCCAGCTCTGCGATCCTTTCGCTGGCTTGGATCAGCTCCTTCTTCTCGACCTCTCTCGCAACCAACTGGATTGTGCTTTGCTGCCAAAGCTCTTCTGGATGCATAGTCTCGATCTCGAGGGACTTGAATTGAGCAGAAATCATTTTTTTTGGGGTTATTTCCCAGTCGTTGCTGAGATGCCTGCCATCAGAGTCCTTGATGTTTCCCATAATCATTTGGACAAGTTACGATGACGATTTGCAACTCGTCGAGTCAGTTATTGCCGCTGAATATGGCATGGAATGCCTATTACGGGGCCGTAGAACAAGCCTTGAACGAAAACTGTTCATGAAATACGCGAGTGAGACATGCCCTCTTTAGTATCGTGCCGTGTTGATTGAGTTATGGAGATGTTCTCATGCTGCGTGCAACTTGAACTCGTGTTTGCTCGGGGCATCTCACGAGTGGCTTACTGAAGGAATAGAATGAAAAGAAATGCATGAATTCGAATGACGGATTGTTTTTTACATTCAAATAAGCAAGAAGTAATTTGATGTACATGGTTTATGTTGGGTAGGTCTACAGAGCTCGACGTCGCAGTCGAGGTAATGGTGTATTCATCTAGTCGATGATAAAGGAACTGAGAGGGGTGTGGCCGTCGGTGTTGGACTCACAGTTGATTCCCCCTGGGATCCCGGCCGAACTATGTCTCCTCCGATGTTGATGAGCTCCTCCACATCTTGCTTCACGCCGTCGACCTTAAATTTAAATTGAACCAAAATGTGACATTCAGCGACGAGAAAATAACATCCGCATCGAGAACAGTGATTCCTTCGTGCTACCTTGTGAATGATATCCTGGGTGATTTGTGCTTCTTCTTCAGCAGCCTTTGACAAGCGTTCCACAATCAATGCCGCCTCTTTCAGCTTATTGTCATCAGGGATGCTGTCAGCGACCTTCTCTGAGACCTGCTCTGCGACATTCGCGACCTTCTCCACCACCTCTGCTACCGTCTCAATCTCTTCCATTATCTCCTCCGCCTTCCCTATTGAGGCAAACAAAACATAAAGGCTATCACCGCCGAATGAGCAAACTCGAAAAGGAAAAACGTGTAGAATTCCTCCAAGTACCTTCTATCAGCGGAATCCTCTTCCAATACCTCCAGTTCCAGATGGTAAATGCGAGCGACGCGGATCCGGCGATCCATTTGACCCTGCAAGTCACGAGTCCAATCACCAGAGTAATTCTCAAAAATTGCCTATGTAGTCGTATAGTTTGTAGAAGTTCCAACCCACCAATATGGGAACATTGACAACCACCCGGATCTATCCGCCACAGCCATCCGAACCACCTTCCTGCCTGCTACGTCCGTTTCTCTGCAAAAGCGAATCGAACATAACTTGCCGATCGAAATAAATAGGAAACAAAGGCCAGGGAGACTCGAATAACCTTCCACTCCCGCCAACGCTGAACAACCGAACACCACGAGAACCTCTGACCACGGTACCACAGGGCCCAAACTCGGACAAAAGCCGGGAATGAGGATGACAAGGAAGTTTGAAGCCGGGGTTGTTCCTTATGTAAGGGATGATGAAGGAGCGGGGAGTTCTTGTAAGCAGCTTCTCCATTTCTCAATGGGAGATTTCAAAAAGAAGTTTCTTTTCGTGACCTTTTCTCTTGCCTTGTAAGAGAGAGGGAGAGGGAAGGAAATTTTGCTTGAGGATAACTGGTTGAGTAAATAATATATAAGACGCCATTTAGGAGATGACTTACCATTGGCTGCTTACCTCGGACCGAGTCTGGGAGGGCCTTGGCGTGCAAGTTATTTGTCAGTTGGGTTGGTCGAAGATGTCGTAGTCAAACTACGATATTATAGGCGTACATGTAAGAAAAGAAATCTGGAAATAATAACACAGATGCTCTTGCAGCAGGGGTGAAAGAGCTGTTTGTTTATTTACTTGCCTAAGTGCAGAAAAAGGAAAGCAATTCATGGTTCGCCAGGAGATTCTCCAACAGAGCCGAAAGGTACATCTCCCGTCGCTCCGGTCCCCCTCATCCTCGCTTTGAATGTCGCCACCCCACCCCCAATGTCGAGCCCAGTCAATGGTAAAACCGAGGCTGCCTAGAAGACTTACAGTCACCTACTCCCTCCCTCCGAGGTCAAAGCAGTCCTTGCAGTCATCGTTCTCGTTCTGCCCCTCATTCCTGTGCGCGAGACAGTTGTAGTCCATGCACCTGCCAGCCGTCCACACCACCGACGAGTCTGAGGGCACGGTTAACATAGATCCATACCCAGAAGACTACCAGAAGTGCTGGCCTATCCATAAAAGCACCTGGATCGGCCATAACCAGACAAACTTTGCTGAATGCTCAAGGGAAGTTCTCAATGTAGTGAATATGTAGGCATAAGATGGTTTGTACACAACTAACACTTCCTCTTCCATCGTATGCAGCTGCTGTTAAGTTTCCCTATTTCCCTGCATTATACGATTGGACCACATTTCTTCAACTCAACACCCCTACTGTAACAGGGACACCAACAACTCAAATACCATCCACCAGGCCATTGGTTTCCATCATTTCTTGATACATAATAACCTTGGTGCTTTCGGCAGAACACAAGTAGTCAACTTCAGCCCAGATATTGACAAGTCACGTTCTTCGGTAAAAGGAGAACATGAAAGTCCGAGAAACATACAACAGATAAGAAGTAACAGCCCGATGACATGATCGACTATAGATCGGGTCTACATTATGCCACATCAACACTCAACGGTTTATAACTTAGATGGATTCATAAGTAGATAAATGGAACCCAAAACATGGAGCATACATGCCTTGGCACAATAAGGCATTATCGAGCAGTATATCACTCATTTCACACTGAGGACCTCAATTTCAAAAACCAAGACTGAGTTCGGCTGAATGCCCCAAGTTGGAAATCCACCTGGGCCATAGGCATAGTCGGGGGAGCACTGAAATGTCGACAA
This sequence comes from Melastoma candidum, assembly GCA_023653495.1. Taxonomy (NCBI): domain Eukaryota; kingdom Viridiplantae; phylum Streptophyta; class Magnoliopsida; order Myrtales; family Melastomataceae; genus Melastoma; species Melastoma candidum. The sequence continues at coordinate 498,358 of CM042889.1, read as the reverse complement.
GAAAAGATTTTTCATGTGAGAACAGCAGGAATCGGCAAAAGCCCACTTGAACACAACAATTAAAGCAATGCCAAAAGAGCAACTTCGACCCAACAAAAACTAGCTCAACAAACTGTCTGCAGTAATCTATACAAAGTCAATCATGAAGAAAGAAACGATGTACGTCATATTACTAGGAACAGGATCCCCACAATAAGTTAAGAACCTAAGACAACGTCCATCATGCCCTATAGTTTGTCCATAGAAAACATCATCCATAGCAGGCCACTCACAAGGTACGCCAACTATGAATTTTCATCAACATATAGCCCTGCCCAGATTAATACTGCTCAACGTTGGGGTGAAAAAATGCGAGAACGGTAAAGAAAGGAACAACGAAACTACTCATAAAAGATGCCAAAGCAAAACATCTGGCTTGACTTGTCAGAAAATCGACCAAGAAGAGAAGTATTACCCGTAGACGGGCGACTTCCCCTACTTGCATCCCCATGACACCTTCATCCCACCCTACACAGGAAGCCAATAAAGGATTCAACAATCAGTAAGTAATCGAGGAAAGAAGAATGACAAAAAGGCAAGAAAAGACAACAGAGGAGCAAGAACAATCGAATCATCAAAACAAATCGATAGAACGAAATAATCAGCGTTACCTTTGATAACACTGCCAAGACCAATCTTGAAGGAGAAAGGCTCCTGGCCCGGATCCTTCGTACTAAAAGAAACCGAAAACCAAAACCAACAGATAAAACAGAACTAAAATCAGCAACAATCCGTTGATCCACCAAATCCCAAGACCCCAATCAAATAGAAATAAACCGGTATCGCCCATCACCTCCAGAACTTCTGAGAGAGATCGCCGTTCTTCCCTGCATCACCAACACAATTCTGTTAGCGCATCGCATCCATATCCAGTAACGGCGGCGACAAAAGATCAAGAACCCTAATTTTTTTCCCCATCCCCGCGAAGAACAACTGACCGTAGCCAGTGCAGTGAACGGTGACGTTCTGTCCCCGGGAGGGCTTCGGCCCACTCCCAGCTCTCACCACTTCCTTCTCCACTCCCATTTCACCGTCGGCTTTTCTCCTCGCCCTGACGCGCCGAGCCGACTGCGTCCGCCGGGGGTTAATTTATACCAAGGGGGAACTAACTGGGCCTTAACCCTTTACGGACCCAGCCCATTCAGGCCCATTAAACAGAGGCGCGATTTTGTTCGACCATGATGAATAAAAACTATTACAATGATCTGTTCTTACAAGCTCAATCGGTAAACTTGGCCTCTTATTCTACAAGTGGTGGCCAACTGAAGAAACAAAAAGGTGAAGTTTGACGGGCCGAGATGCAGTCCCGGCGAAACCTCCTACTTATTGCGGCCGGAGATGGTGGTGGCGTCACGATGAGATGGTTCTCGTGGGAGGATGACGGCTTATTTGAATGGCGGAGAAGACGTGGCTGAGGGGAAAATGAACCCTGGGAATATGAAGTGGGCTGGAGCAGGTGCGTGGTGAGGAGATGCAGTGTGGGGACGTGGTGGTCCGTGTCTGGGAAAGGCAGCATGGTGAGGTGCGGGTGCGTGCTGAGGTGATGGGGTGAGGGGAGTCTTGTGTCTGGGCATCGCAGGATGGTGAGGCGAAGGTGCGTGTCGGGGGGAGGAGACAGCATGGTGAGGTGCGGGCTCATGATTCCAGGTGAAGGGCAAGAAGGGGAAAAGTAGATGTGGTAGATTTGTCAGGAGGGGTGGAAACTTCGGGTCTGGTGTTGGCGACGGTGCATTGGAAGCGTGCTCAGGATGCAATGACTGCAGACTACGGCCGCAGAAACTTGCATGAATACAGGACAGCAGAACGGCCACGAAAAGCGCGAAAGCGAAGCGCTTGGCGAAATCCATTTTACCCTTTGGATACTCTTTGAACTCAGAAATCCCCTGATCTCTTCCAAATGGGTACTCGGCTTATGCTACGATGACAAAACAATGTGCCCAGGCGATGCGATTTATACTGAAGTCATCGACATTTGCGAGAAAACAGATGCTGATACAGGAAATCTTGAACTGTCCTTAGGACAGGCTGTTTTCGGCAATCTATCTCGGTTTCTACCACCAGCTGGAATGCTCTAGTTGTTCTCCGCATCATCACCAAGGTCCGAGAGGCCGAATCACACGTCACCCTCCCCCGCCCCCCCTCCCTCAATTCACCTTCAAAGTTCAAAGAATCCAAACACCCTGATGCCAACCCGCATAGCTCTTCCAGCTTCCTTGGTTCGTCCTCTGGCAAGGAATATATCATCAACAGTTGCGATCATTTGGTCCAGTTCGCACACTGCATGGTACACAATCGGCCGCATTGGGCATCTCAAACTATCTAGTTTGTAAATATCGTGCCAGCAACAAAACCGTTGGAATAAACAAGAAAGTTGGCGAATGTCAATTGATTCACAAAGCTGGAGCTCATGTGGATGCAGGACAAGAGGACCGCGACAAAGAGGTGTAAAACGAAGTGCTTGGGAGCAGCCATTGCTCTTGCGTTGCTCTCGGCGGATTATAAACGACGATGTCGTGCCTAGGGTTGCAGGGATTTTACATTGGAGCGAAAAGAAGAGAAACGACTCCGACTATGACACAAGAAAAAGGAGTAAGACACGCGTGCAGTTCGAAAAGAAGAGAAATGACTCCGTCATTTAACAACTTCTCTTCTCGAGGTTGCCGCCAGCGCCTCCTCGGCTTTGTTCACAAACATCATCCACATGACCAGTTCTCGTTGTCATCTTGCATGAAAAGGAAGAAAGCAAACAATGATAGCGTGGTTAGTTCATCGAAGGAACGGGAAGGAATCTGCTATCGGCGATACTCCTCATGAAGATGACTATCAATAGCTTCATCGGCGCTTACTGCTAAGGACTAGCTCGAACATGGGGTAATCGTCAGCGCTATCTAAACGCCTCTTTCAGGTTTTCTTCAAATTAGAATTCAGGAAGATGAACAAACCTGCAGTTTGATTAGTTCTTAATTTTCCAAACCAATGTTGGTTAGCAACCAACCAACTTCAATGAAATATTCACAAATTCATCGAATAAAAAGTATCGACTCTATCCTCCCCCCGCCGTAAAAACTGCAAAAAATTTCCTTGCCGTTCGATATCATCCTGCATCCTCCGATCAAATGGGTTTTCGAGGATCTCCGTTCTTGTCCTATCGATCGTAGCCCTTTTCTCGAGCCACCAAGTAGTTCTAGGAGCTCGCAATCTGTTGCAGGCTGCTGTTCCTACTATACCAAACATGGCGTCGATCGCGACCCTGCTAAATCCAGCATCGATCATTCCTACCCTGCCTAAGATCCCAGTCCCTACCACCCTGCCTCCTTTGTCTTCAGGACCAAACCCAGTGACCCTGCCACAACCCGTGCAGCCGTTGCCATCTCTGCCAACGACTACTCTGCCTCCCTTACTGAGCCTGCCAATCCCAACAACCATGCCAAGCATTACTGTGCCAAAGGTCACCTCGCCTCCTCTTCATGCTTCTCTCCCCACCATTTCTTCCATCCCGTTTGCCGCTCCGCCACCATCAAAGTAGAAATCTGGTCCTTGCAGATATTGTGGTTGAGCTACCGCAGCTGCTCTGATTTCTGATGTTAATTCTTATGTTATGCATAGAAGTGTGATCCGTATACTTTCGCTATTCAAACAGCATTTTTTCCCATGCTTATGTTCTCAAAGCTCCTGGAGATACAAATTGAGCGCAATGAATGGTCCTAAAAGTTTTCCGACATCTGCTCATGAAGTGTTACTGCGAACTAGCAGATCGACATAAAGAATTGAGCCGATTGCCATGTGGAAGCCCCCTTCCTCCTGAATAAGGCTTCAGGGCCATGAATAATAGATCACGCGCAATGCATCAACAGGCCTCCATGGCCGCCAAAAATCATTACGTAATCAGAAAATAACATATCTGAGAGCTGTGGAAACACAATTTTGATTGGCAGGCAAGCTCTTGAATGAGCCTATTAAAAGATAAAGCACGAGTGTAAAATTTCCTTGACACTGCATGACATTACAGAAAACTGCGAGTGAAACCAGACATAGAGGAAATACTGATAGAACATGACTTCTATCTTTTATTCACAGGAAAAAGGATTCGGTAGAGTAAACAGAAACCGGTCATCATGGTGATCTGCGAGGTGGACTGAGGAGAAAGTGGTGTTGATTCTGTGATTGGATGGCGTGATGGCATCATGTCTGTGGAGTAAGTTACTTCGATGATGGAGAAGGTGCTGGGGCTGCGATAGGGAATGGGAACCACCAGGCATGGTGTGCAGGAGCCGGCGCCGGCGTTGCGAACCACCAGGCATGATGTGCAGGAGCCGGCACTGGCGTTGCTGTTTTTGGGAAGAACCAGAGAGGAGGTAGCTTTGGGATTATGAAATGAGGTGGGGATGGCGCTGGTGAAGTGGAAGCCAGCTTTCGATGCACATTACGATCCCCTAGGCTCGCACTCATGCAGGAGAGAAGCACGGCAATGGACAGCACGAAGATGAATCGCCTGGAGAAATCCATCCTTGGTCCGAGCAATGTTGCCCTGATGAGGAAAACTGCCAGGAGCCTCCGGGTTCTTATATAGAGCTATCTCAAGAGCTTGGCTCGTTGTTCTCATCCTCATTCTTGCCTTGTTTCACTTCCCTTGTGTCTTTATTGTCCCGTTTTGTCAAAACCCAGTTTTTGTTACTTCGATTTCACCGTGCCGGCAGAGGCCCCTCCCATATAACGGACATTTGAACCAGACCTGGTCATTGTCTTGCCGGTCTATAGATGCCAACGCCATTGTTTTATTTTATAGATTTGCATAGTGAAACTCGCTGACGAAGAAATTTCCAATGCCTTCGGGTTTGGCGGTCACCGAAAGGGTATGCAATGCAAGCGAAAAAGAAAACAAAAAACAGCCTCAGACTGTGCTGTCATGGAAAGACTCGTTACAATTGTGAAATTGAACCGATCCATCGTAACCATTCAAAAAGCTCAAGCCGTTGGTCGAAATCTCATGTAATATTAGCTATATGAAACATTCACTATGGAAAAGATGTGTAGGATTACATACATATGTATATATAGGAACAGAGTAAATAGGCAAGATTTGCTCTGCATAAGATGAGCATGCGGGGACTGAATATTATGCAGATGTTGGCATAGTGTCGATCGGGTTTTATAAAGGGAGGCTGATCACTTTGATGGAGGAGGGGCGAGGAACGGCGCAGAAGTGATCTGGGGGAAAGAAGAGGAGATGCTGGAGAGAGGAGGCAGGGAGAGGTTCGGGATGGTGAAACTCGGTATGGCACCCGTCGGCAGGCTTGGGATGGTTAATCCTGATGGCAGGGTCGGGATCGGGAGGCTTGTTGGGTTAGGCAAAGATGTAGGGATGGGGAGACTCCCCGGGTTTGGCAACATGGGGATGGTCGGGAGGGGAAGGGTAGGAACGGCGGTGGGGGTGGTGCTGACCTGCAAGAGTAGCCGGGCTGCGAGGCTCTTGTGAATGCTCGAGAAGGCCACGGCAATCAAGATAGGCACGAGGAAGCCATTAAGGGAAGAAGCCATTCTTTGTGGAGGCGGGCGACTTCTGGTGGTGTTGGAGATGGAATTTGAGTATGTAATCGCCGGGGATGATGGGGAGTTTAAATAGAATGGGATTGAGTGAATGAGAAGAGGCGCAGTTTCGCCACTTTGGTATGATTAGGAGTGACTTGAAGTCTTTTTGAGGCGTGTCCTGTTCTTTTGTTAGTTCAACTTCCTTGTGGGGTTGTGGAACATCTTTTCACCAGATGTTTGTGTTTGATTTTCTGCACGCCGTCGGTCGGGTTAGCTGAGAAACAGTTAGCGTCGAAGACGGCAATGTTGCGACTGTCTGTAAGTTGATCTGCATTGCACTTTTTTTGAGTGGCACTTCTAAATCTATCATAAGCAGTTGCGGCACCCGTTTGTGATCTGCATCATTTTGTGGTACGTCAATGGAGTTTCAAGAACGCGAATATCGATGCATCGCGTTTCTCGCCTTACATATTCGGTGATTTCACGACATGATTGTTCCCAAACTAAAGTGTTGCAGCTTTCAACCCAGCTCATTCTTCAACTATGATGCAAATGGAACTTTGAACAGAGTTTCCTTCTGAGCACGGCAGCACCAACTACGAGAAGGTCGCCACTCCTATGTGTTAAAAGACAATATGAAACTTTTGACAGCCCAAAAACACGGTGTAGATGACAGAGCTAATGACAGTGTCAGCAATGTAATGTCCTGGTATCGAATCGATGTTAAGACAAGGCTGTTTGGCTTGGCTTGACCAATGCAAGCACTGGATGACGTTGTTCTATCTTATTGAGAACGGGATGCCGAACTTGAGTAATCTTTTGTCGATTTAGCGGAATGTGTTAAGTTTGTTCTGTTAACTTGTGAAATCTCTGGAATTGAACTGAAGTTAAAATCGATGTCGCTGAATGAAATTATTGTTTTCGAACTGATGAATAACACATCAATAAGCTAATACAGCAAAAGACAGCACAAAAACACAAGATACAACAAGTCGAAGCAGAGCACTCTGCATCATGACCAGACACGGCTGCGGCCGGATATTAGTTTGATGGTGGAGGTGCGACCGATGGGAAGCTAGGAATGCTAGGGAAGGAAGCAGGAAGTGGAGGCAAGGTCATCTTTGGGAGAGTCACAGTCGGCATGGTAGTTGGGATCGGCAAGCTCGGAAGTGGAGGCAGACTGGTCTTCGGAGCAGAAGGCAGGTTAGGGATCGATCCGGTTGGCAGGGTGGGGAGGGTTGGGATAGATCCTCCTGTCGGCAAGGTCGGGATCGATGGCATTGGAGGAAGGTGGTTGGGATTGTTGGCACTTGCAGCAGGCTGCGAGCACCCAGACTCACTTCCGCACTCAAGAACAGCACGACCATGGAAACAAACAGGCTGCAGAACTTGGGGAAAGCCATCTCGATGAGATCCTCTTTTACTTCCAAAGGAATTGTCTTTCAGAGATTACTAACACTTGCTTTCTGAGTGACGGAAAGGGAGATTAGGATCAGGATACTTATAGTGTCCAGATCGAGACCGTTCGTGTTATAACCTTGTTGAGTAATTGAGTAAGAAAATCCTGTTCCCACAGGGCTATCCACGAATATCATGCTTGAAACCTACGAAAAAATTAGACAGTTGATTCGGAAATAGTGGCTATAAAAATAACAAATCTCGATCGTAAGGTGTCATGCGTTGTTGAACTCCCAAGGTGGTTGTCAGGAAAACACAACACAGCCGTACATCAGACTCGCAGTTAGTTCACCTTCTCATTACCTCAAATCTTTGTGCGGCTGGTCTTCATAAGTTGTAACTTGGCTCAAGTGGTTCAATAGTTTTGTTCCAAATTCGCCAAACAACTTTACCCTGTCAGTTCTCCTATATTGTGTTTGGTGCTCATGTCCTAACAACCAAGTTTTCGCACAAATCATTCCCTAATGACATTTACCTCAAGACTTCCTGCTGTCTGCAACACATGAAAAGTAAGGATTGGGATATTCATCGGCGGGGTAGGTCGTCAGATAGAAGCGTCAAGACATGCATATAGGGCTTAAGTTCGCAGTTAATCCTGAAACTTCCAAATCATGCTTTTCCGTCCCATGATCCTGCCTGACTACATTTAATGTTTGTTCAGCCTTCCAGCACTGCATAAGCAATTCGATTAGTTTAGGAATGCCTTGCAGTCGTCTTACTGTATGCTACAAGCATAGTTTGAAAAGCATGTAGTTCCGACAGAGGTCGAGCAGATAGTTGCATGTTCACTGGTTGAGACTGATAGCAGCAGTTAATAACAGCCTTTCTTCGTGTTTTCTTTAAACAACTGGATTCGTCCTATAGAGATGCAGCTTCTAATGGACATTAGATTTTGAGATGACTGTATCATTGATTGATGTGGTTTCTTATTTCAATTATCATTCGGCTGAAATGTCGGAGAATTTAGAGTGAAAGAGATGAATTCAAACATTATTCACTGAAAGAGATCGTTCCTGGAATACAAAATATAATAAATAAATCACACAGTACATGATACATGAGAATGAATCGAAACCAAACATAATCTCGAACCAATGATGAAGCTACATATATATCTCCAAGACAAGCGAAACCCAGACTCAGTTTGATGGTGGTGGAGTGGCGAGAATGGAAGGGATGGCCGGGAGGGAGGCAGGGAGGGGAGGCAAAGTCATTTTTGGAATGGTTAGGCTCGGCACAATGGTCGGAATGGGGATGCTTGGGAGTGGAGGCAGAGTCGTCTTGGGAAGAGAAGGCTGAATGGTGGTAGGCACCGGCAAGGTTGGCTGCGGCAGTGTTGGGATTGTTCCAGAGGGCAGAGGAGGCAGAGTTGTCGCAAAATTCGGCAGGGTTGGCTGAGGCAGAGAGGTCGGGATTGTTCCAGAGGGCAAAGGAGGCAGAGCCGTTGCAGCACCAGGTAGAGTTGGCTGGGGCAGGGTTGGCATCGTTCCAGAAGGCAGAGGAGGCAAACCAGTCGCAGCGTTCGGCAGGGTGGTTGGAATTGATGGAATCGGGGGTAATGCTGTAGGGTTGGGCAATGTCGGGATGGAAGGAAGAGCAGTGGTCTGCAAGAGATGGCGAGCCCCGAGGGTCACTTCTATGCTTGAGAAGAGCATTGCGAACGAGATGGCGACTAAAATGGACATCTTGGAGTAACCCATATGATTCTTTCTCTTGAACAATTCCTTCTCTGTTGGAAACTGCTGTTGCTTTGGAATGATGAGACAAAGGAGAGCAGAATTTGGGTGGTTTTATAACATCCGATTGGTGATGAAATTCATCCGTTGGGTGGCTTACTAATGCCTTGACAGTCAGCGGTTTGGCGGCAAAAGGTCACTCATGAACAAGACGGTGACATAGGAAGGTGAACTAACACGGGAAGTTAAAAATTTTCTCAACAACATCGTCGGTAGTTCAGCAACCTCTGTATGATAAAATTCATTCACATCTGATCTATACCATTCGCTCGAAGCGTCGTGAACTCGCAGAATCACGGACCTTTCAGGAAAAGAAGGCTTGGGCCATCCTACTTTTACTGAACTGAGATTTCCAGGATCTGCGGTTGGTGATCTCGATCGCAGTGTTCTCAAGTGCAGGAGTAAGTCTCACGGTTCGTCACCTCCTGCAAGTGACTACTACTGCCATACCCAAGCTGCAGATACTGCCACCACTGCCTTCCATCACCGCAATCCCTACCCCGATTGTCGGAGGATCGATCCCCGGCCTGCCGGGCTGCTACTTTGCCTCCACTCCCGAGCTTGCCTAGTCCAACGACCGTGCCAACCATTGCCGCACCGAAGATGGCATTGCCTCCACTTCCTACATCACTTCCAGCCATCCTTAATTTCCCATCATTCACTCCTCCGCCGTCAAGCTTCTAAGTTGTACAGAGCGAACTGCACTTTTTTTAACTTTTTCCGCAGCCGTGCGACATTACTGGTATCGGTTTTAGATGTATCAACTCTCCCTGTAATAAAGGCTGATTCATTTTCTGGGGCATACATGATATTGCAGTGTTTTCTTCCCTGTACCACGATTTTTAAGTATGAGAAAAAATACTTGCATAATACAAGGTCCGGAATTGTTTATGACAGAACTCTTCGACTGCAATGAAAACCTTATAATCGCTAGATCTGACAGGCATGCAGACATCGCTATGCGATGTCTCAACTCAACGAACAACCACAATGTTTTAATCTCCGTCGACATCCTGGGACTACCATGGATGCTGCAGAAAGTGACTAAAGCAAAATTTTGCACTTATTGATGAAGTTCTTCTCAGAAGATGGGTTTAACAGTTTGAAATTAGCTCAACCACAGGCTTGATTACGTTTTGATGACATGGCCATATGTTCTACTAGTGCTAATTATCAGGTAAATGACAAAAGCAATGAATCTGCTTCGCCGATCATCACAACCTCAACTGAATTCCAGCCTTCAAGATGCTGCAGAAATGACGCGAAACAATCAATGCTGCATATAATTTGGGGATAATCCTGTTCCCATGTTGCTGATTACATGGATTCACTCGTGGGAGCAGATGTTTTGAAATAGAAAGTGTTCCATTAACTCAACAATTTGATAAACAGAGTGGTACGTGTAAATGAGTATACATGATCTGTGAGAAATAGTCTCTCCATGCAAATCGGCAGGTAACAACATAGAAGACGAATCAAACTGTATGGCTGGTACATGTAGATAAGTCGGACACATATCTCATGGTTTCTCAACAGAGTGACTGGCCGTGTCAGAAGACCGAGGTATGTCCTTGGGAAGTGATGGAATGGTGGGAAATGGAGGAATCTTGGGAAATTCGGGAACCGGGAAACTTGGCAACTCAGGCTTAGGCAAAGTGGGGATTTCAGGCAATGGCGGCACCTCAGGTTTCGGCAAAGCTGGGATTTCAGGAAGAGCCGGTACCTCAGGCTTTGGTATGGTTGGAAGGCCTGGAAGCTCGGGCTTCGGAGCATCAAGATTTTCTAGGTGCACAACTGCGTCCTTAGCAGGTGAAGGTGTGGCAGGGAACTCGGGAAATTTTGGAATTTGAGGAACGGTGATGCTCGGAAACTCGGGCTTAGGCAAAGTGGGGATTTCTGGCAATGAAGGAAGCTCGGGTTTCGGCAATGAAGGGATTTCAGGAAGAGTGGGTAACTCAGGTTTTGGCAAAGTGGGGATTTCATGAAGAGTGGGTACCTCAGGCTCCGGAGCATCGAGTTTTTCTAAGTGCACCTCCGCAACCTTGGCAGGCGAAGGAACGGCAGGGAACTCGGGTAATTTTGGAAGGGGAATGGTCGGTAGCTCAGGCTTAGGCAAGGCAGGGATTTCAGGCAACGTAGGAAGCTCAGGTTTTGGCAATGCGGGAATTTGGGAAAGAGCTGGTAGCTCAGGCTTCGGCAGAGCGGGGACCTCGGGCAATGCAGGAACCACGGGTTTTGGCAAAGCGGGGATTTCAGGAACAGTTGGCACCTCAGGCTTCGGCAAGGTCGGAAGGTCTGGAAGCGCAGGCTTCGGAGCATCGATTTTTTCCAAGTGCACCACCGTGTCCTGAGTAAGCGAAGGAACAGGCGGAAACTCGGGAAACTTTGGAAGCTCAGGAACCTGGAAGCTTGGCAACTCGGGTTTTGGCAAAGCAGGGATGTCAGGCAGGGACGGGACCTCGAGTTTCGGCAAGGAAGGAAGGTCCGGAATCTCGGGCTCCGGAATATCAGGCAACTCCGGAATCATGAACTCCAGGAGCCGCCTCGCTTCGACCGAGCCGGGGTTGATCGTAAGGGACAGGGAAAGCAGGAGTAGGGAGGCCATGAAGGAGAAGTGGGAAGCCATGCCTGTGGCTGTGTTTGAGCTTTGTGTGGGTGAGCTATGGGGAGGTGCTTTCATGCAAACCTATTTATAGATTTTGGGGAAGTTGGGCAATTGGAAGGGTTGGATTTGATTTTGGAATAATGGGGATTAAAAACTTTTGATTGAGTTTGGTGATTAGTTAGCTCAACCTCCAATCTACTTGAGTTTCGTATATCTCAACAGCAAGTGAAGAGAAATTCTTGCCAAAACATGGGACAGCACATCACATTGGATCAAGATCAACCTTGCTGTCCATTTTTGAGTAGTTGTCTTGTGTCTGAAGTCTGATCTGCCCCTCTTGTGTGTTGAAGTGTTTGTTCCTTTGGGGAGTCTCTAGTTTTGAATCATTACATGGCATTAGGCCCAAAACAATTCATTGCCCATTTGGGCCCAACCATCAGGCCCATGGGTATATTTCCGGGCCGGGCCCAGAAACATTGGGACAAGCAACCGGTGGAGGAAACGGGAATCAGATGTTTATCATGGATTTTGTGGTGGTGGTGAATTACTTCCGGTTGATGTCGAGATTGCAGGTGGTTAGAGATGGCCAAAGATGCGGGGACGATCGTTCCGCAAATTTGGAGTCGAAGGAATCGTTTGTCAACCTTTTTGCATCCAGAGTTACGTAGGGTGAATGTAGTGCATGCCGAGTCACTGAGGACCGAGCGTCGCTCAGGGTGCGGATAGAGGTCCTTGACAGTACCATTCTTGAACATACGCACGCTGCTGAGTGCAGCCAGCAGGAGCGCCTGTGCGATTCTCGTTCGGGAATCGAGGCCTGACCAGTGGGAAGAAGATTGCGTGCATGAAAGGCATGAACTTGTAAATCTTTGCATCACAGTAAAGAAAATTTTCAATCGGAATTGTCCTTTACAAAAATTTCACCCGATTTCCTGTTTAACAAGAGAGAATATGAAGCTGATCAGTCCAAAAAAGAAGAAAAAAGTTGCTGGCTGAGATCACACCATGTTCTTCATTGCTCTGTAGCGGCACTGGCAGAATTCAGGTCTACAGATAGATCCAGCACCTGTGACCGTGACCGAGAAGGCGTGTCGGTAAACAAACTGCACCCCAAAGGAAAACAATATAGACAGTTGAGAAGTTTTATGTGTGTTGCGAGTTCACCTTTCCAGTAATCTTAGTATATGTCTCGAGCACCTCCTTCACCGTGGTTTCAAAATGTGTACTCGGGTCGTAGCTCTGCAATGGAAGCAGGACAACATTGTAGTGTAAGTTTCCGCGACATTGAATCCTGTTGCATAAGAGAAGTGACAGGAAGAGTGGATGGACTCACAGTAGATATGAAACAGTCATCAGCTGCACTGTCGTTGGTGGGCACATATCTGTCGTAGATGTCGTAGAAGATCTCGTCCACTGGCCCGAGTAGCTGGATTCCGGGTTTGAGTTCCTCCTCAGGATTGTCAGTTTCTGCTTCCGCCGACACAAAGGCAATGTACTTCCCCTTAGGAGCCACGTTGTGAGAGTACGAGCAGCAGAAGAGGTACCTGATACAGAAAGGGGCGTGAATGTGCGGTTTCTCGCTTGTCTAGATGTGACAAATGACTAAAATGGAAAAGAGCCGGAATACATGTCTGATTTTCGGTCGAGCTGCTTCTGCGGAAGGATGACCTGAGCAGAGTGAGAGTCGTTTGTGTCCGGGATAGGGTGGCTCATTATGCAGATCGCACGAGCAACTCTCCCGACCTTCTTTACCTATTTCATACCAGTGCACAATGTAAGGCCTCAGCATTCAGGTCTCAGGAGAGATTTAACTTTAAATGCTGTCTACTCTTACCATGTCGGGCACGTATGAAGGGTCACAAACGACTTTCTTGCACTTGGCTGTCTCGCCTTCGGATGTCACGCCGGTCACTTTACCACTATCATCAAACTCTACCTGCATGTCATTCAGACAGTGAATTTGATCAGAACAAAATCCATTTCGAGCTTGTTCTGTTCAAAGAAGAAGAGGTAAGATTTATGCGAACTGGAAATTTGCGAACTTACCTTACACCCTGGCTTGTTAAGCATGTAAGTCCCACCGTAAACTGCACTTAGACGAGCAAACGCCTGCCAACTATGTGCTTCAGCTTAACTATTCGCTGTTAATCGGTCTGAAGGAACATGAAAAATTAAGATATGACGAACCTGTGGTAGTTCCCCGAGCCCATACATGGGATAAATGTAAGGAGAGCCTCCTTGAAATCGCGCCAACGACTCCGCATAGAGCTTTCGGAAGTAGAAGCAATGTGCATACACTAATTTTCGATAACGAGACGAAATCCAAAATGTGAAGATCGGTTTATGTTACCTTCATTCTCTTCACAAAATCCATAGCAGGCATATCCAAGTAACTATCGTCGCTATGAAGAGCCAAAGCATGGCCGATGAAATCGACCGTATCATCTTCCAGACCATATTTCCTGCAATAAAACCAAATCGGTGAGATGTGCGCCAAAGATGAACTCCAGTATTGACACCCATTGTCGATCTGAAGCTTACGAAATGATTTCCTTCGTGGTAACCTTGTTCAAGTCCAACCCTTCATGGGACTTGGGGTCGTTCTCCTCGAAGTCTTGCACGTAGATGAAGAACTTCCTCGCACGACGCTTCTCGAATAGACCCATCAACGGCGACTTCAGCGCTTCCACATCGGTGGCGGGGACCTTATAGATCTTTCCCTTGTTGTACACAAAACTGCCATCGACGACTTTAAAGTTTAGGTACTTGGTGACGTCAGCATGGATAAGGATCCGGACGAGCTCGCCGTTAGCCATCGTGAACTGCACCAAAAGATCACAGGAACTCATTTTTCGTCATCGAAAATACTGAAAGGAAACGAATCAAAACTGCTCAGGAACAATTTTTACCTTCGGCATCATATCGACATTATACTCCTTGCTGGTTCCGAGATGCTCTGGAGGCTTGTCGCTTCCCCTGAAGCGCTTCCAAAGCTGTGCATGCATAATTTTACAGATGAGACGGTCAAATTAGTGATTCTTAATGCTGGAAAACGTGGATAATCGGGGAAGTGTTCTCAGTTTTATGGTCTAAACCTGGTTAAGATTGAGAGAGGTCGATTCTCCACCATAGTAGTCATTCTTGTCCATGTGTAGCACCTGTTAATCAATCCGTGTGCGTGTTAGACTCAACCGACGAGAAAGCCAGATGCATGGATCATGGTGTAAGTTACCTTGAGGCCATCGACAGAGAGGAGGCCGCTGAGGATGCATTCCTTAAGGCCAGTCCCGAGGACAATCACATCATACTCCTCATCCATTGTTGTCAACAAACAAACCCCACTAAAAGGAAAGAATCAAATCCCTCGAACAACGAAAGTATCAGACGAGACGACTGAGGTTTCCTTTGAACGTAAAAGTATCGGCGAACGAAGAAGGTGGAGGAGGGTGGAGGCGGTGTGGAGTTCCTGCGTTTAGTTGTAAGAAGATGCATACATTTCGGAGAGGGTGACAAACAGAAAGCATGTGGAAGTGCGTCTTTCTCTCATCTTCGGACAGAGCACGAGGTTTTCTTCTGTCCTATTTTCTTGGGCATATCTCTGTCTCAAATCTCAAATCATTCCTTGATCCTTCAAACACAAGGTAATATGTTCCCACGCATGGTGTGATGAATGAACCATTGCGGTCGAAGTAAAATAAATTACGAAGCCATGTTGGCTTTAAGTTCATAAAGCACGCAGCAAAACAACAAGGTTAGTAAATTATGAAGATACGTAGGCTTCATGTTCATAACTAATGGGATGGGTTCGCAAAAGGCACATGGGACGTCCCGAGCACGGGATTTTCACGGCATGCGCCTGAATATCATATACGGTGTACATATATAACAAGATCTAAGCCTCATTTGCGCTGGAACCAAATATGAGTTCCTCTGCAATCCTGGCTCCCCTTTCCTTAGCCATGTACAGTCCCACGTGATGCATCATCTCCTGCAGTTTCCGAAATTGGATCGGTGATCGAGCCAAGAGTACCCCAAAACATATGTTCCGAGCCAGAGGTTGCAGGCAAGCAAAGTAGTAGTTGTAGTATACCTGAGGGTGAGGGAGTGACCCCTTGGTATTCCTCGGGACGTTAAAGGTGGCGCAACCCCTTGAGTACACGATCACATCCTGGAGGGGCTTCAGGAGGCCAAGGTTCCTGGCCGAGAGAGTCGAGCTGACGAAGTCCAGCACGCATATGTCTGTGCAGATCCCAGCCACCAGTATCTTCAAGAAAAGAAACGAGTCCATATACTAATCAGCATCAATCAAAATGAAAAACAGTGGAAAAGGAATTTTTTTATACTCAACAGATTTGAGTTGATTTCGCTTGATCCAATCGGCGAAAACATTAGACCCATCCTCCTGGATCGATCCAAGGTACCCGTCAAAGCAGTCCTTCCTCCTGACCGTCACGTTCTCTTCATCCTCGATCCACCTCAAAGCTGCAACCGAGGAAGGAGATCACATTAGTTAGCATTCTGTCGACTCAGACAATTTTCTTGCTGTATCGACGGTGAGCTTTACCAGGGACCAAGTTGGATTCGTCAGTGCCGGCTATACAGTGGGGAGGATAAGGGTCTTCCGGCTTGTTCGGGTGGTGAGAGTCAATGAACGCGAGTACCGGCCACTTCCTACCACAGAACAAACTGGCCAGCCTCGAACACTCCTCGACCATGCCCAAAATCTGCTGGTTTGGCTCCCTCGGCGCCTGAAATCATCCCAAAAAGATCTCCCTGAACGCGAAATCCAACCGGGTTCTATCCACATACCTCTATATTCAGTTACCAGGTTGCCGGCACCAACAGTACAGAACCCATTGATGACGTCGACGAGGATGAGACCGAGGGCACCGTCTTCCGGCAAAGCGATGACTTCCTCCTCCAGGGGAAGCTCGCTCTTGAAGAGATCAACACTTGTCTGAGACACCATTTTCTGTCTCAATTATTGAGGATGAGCTTGATTGGGGACTTTGAGCAATTATTGCACGATATTTTCTCCTTACCCTTCGTGTTCTTTCTTATATAGCTAGCTACAATACTAGTAATTTGGACCGTTCTGTGCGACATGGTAAGAAATCTTCCGATGGCGGCCGGGAGGAAACAATCCAATAACAAAGGACAACATTCAGGTCACGGCATCATAATATCCTTAAGAATATGTTCCTTACCTGAGCCAATACATTATTAACATGTCCACAACCAAAGAATTAGGATAAGGTCGACTGACGAATGACGAAAACTACGGATTCAGGTTGTCTTAAAAGTTGACTCTTTATTGGGAATCGTTGGCCAGTCGTAGCCTCAGGTTGATTACTTCAGTGCTTGCTTCTCGTTCAGGAGGGACGAGAGAGTCCATGATTCAAGGTCCATGAAGTACTGGTCCATGTGCAGGCGCCGGTGCTGGTGTGGGTGCCATTCCGGCCGTGTAAGCCAGCTTATAGTCTTTCCACAACCCTCTCACGCTCTTCCCGAGCAAGTCCATGAAGTATTCCTCGCTGTAGCACGTCCTCGTCTCCCTCGTGGAGATTGCTACACTATTGGAGGAAGTATGCTGTGACTGCGTGACCTCTGTCCATGTCAATCCCGACCCCTTCTTTGGCCAATATTTTGATGGACGACCTGACTTCAGTCTTGCATAGTCCACGATACCGCTGAGAAGTCACTTCGGTGCCTGGCCGCCGCGGTTCCATTTCCAGACTTTAGTGGTCTCATGGTAAATGATGCCCTCAAACTCAGATTTCACGTCTCCTTTGAACATCTCGAGGTAATCTGAGTTCAAGCGGATGCTACTGTGGTTCATGCCTCCACAGTCAGTGTTATGCCCAGATACCCTCTCCAAAAAGGGTATCTCATCAAGCATCTCTAGAGCAAACCCCGTCGCATCCTCAAGTACCTTGCGGGCATAGTCGTGACCGATTTCTTTCTTTAACCTACTGTCAGCGGGAGTGTTGTCGACTACATCAAACAAAAGAACAATCTGGGATGTTGATGCTTCCTGTAAGGATCGCTCCTTGATGTTCAGAGCAGCATCGGTAAAATGATAGCGTGTAGCGTCAACACATGGCTTGAACACAAGTGAGGCTAGGATTAACAACAGAGGCAATCTACACACCATCATGAAGGTTAACCAGGAGTCGATGTCGGCAAGACCATTGATAACGTTCATGCTTTTTATACAAGAAGAAATGCCCGATGCAAAAGAAAAATGAGATGCATAGTAATTTCAGGTGACATTGTTATATTTTGTCTTAAGGATGAAAACTATGAAATTGTCGCGGATAACGTAGCTGGCGAAGGCTATCCGATCATTGCCATCTTCATGGTCACAGTGCGGTCCACATAAATCGTTTCCGTAAATGCAATAAACCCCAATGAATAATTCAAGGCAATTTAGATGCAGTGGCAACACAGCCCATTATGATTTCATTTGTACAGAAAAGTCTTGCACAACGAGCTCAGGAAACTGTCCGACGTCATTGAGGCGGTCCTCAAGACGACCGAGGACGCTGTAGCCAAATACAAGTAGTACAAAGAGGATGCTTATGCCAAGAAAACAAACATATGGTAACAAGAATCATCCGAGCTCCAATACAAGCAGCGACCTTGCCAGGGCTTCTAATAAATGCAATAATTATACGTAAAACCCCTATACCAGTGGTGAAAGAACAGGAAAATTGCTTCGTACCTTCAGGCCGGCACGGACTTCAGCTTTTTAGTGGTAACGACGGGAAAGAGGGAAACAAATTAAGTGGTCCCGGAACGGCCCAAAGGAAACAACAGCCTAGAACAATCTCTGGTCAGTCATCCAGGACCGGGTATGCGGGCACGTATGACCGTCCAGCCCCATTGGATGCTGCATGAAAAGGCGTCTGCAGCTCCCCAGAGTGGGCTGACTTGCGACTTCTTGAGTTCCTCGGAGGCGTGTAATCTCCGGAACTACTGCTTGACGAGAACATGGATGATGTAGGGAGGCCCTGGATCCTAGGTAATCCTGTGGTATCAATACCCGTACCACCGTAGCCTTTCTCAACAGCTTCAGCTTCCTGTGGCAAGCTATCCAGCGTCTACCACATGGTTATTGACAAATCAAAGGAAGTCATCAGACTGATTGGGTACCAGGATTTCTAGAAGAATAGGTGAAAGTAAGATGCGTTCTGCAGAAAACATACTTCCATTGCTTGCCGAAGGACACGGAGAGTTTCTTTGGTGCGTTTTCGCTTTACAGCTATCTCCTCAGGTTCCTGCAGCATCTCTTCCAACAGATTCTCCCTGCCAAGAGTGGTGTCTCAATCAAGAAGGGCCATTTTGAAGGACGAACCGGTGATTTCTGCCCAGAAATCACGAAACAAATAAAGGTAGACACAACCATCCATGAGGTAAAAATCACCTGTATAGCTTCATGATGAAAACATTGTGCAGTTCCCGTTTTGTATGGTTTACCTGAGACGGAGAAAGAAAACCAATGCTTCAGTGGAATGGTATCATCGAGATTATTTTAGAGTATAGCAAAAACACAAATTGAAATAAAACAGGGGTAACTTAACACAAGTAAAAAACTAGAAATTGGACCTTTGAGAAACAAAAATTACCAAGAAATGCATGATCGCTTTGGGCACAGAGTCCTCGATATTCTTTCGCACGATGTCGTAGTAAGATCGTAGTAGTAGCTTCGTTACAGCAATCTCTACGGATTCTTGTTCAGAATGGCTTTCTGATGGCCTTAAAACCGTAGGGGGCTGGAAAGAATATATCGATGTCGCTCAGAATTGTTTTCATATGATAGACACTGCTCCCTGTTCATTATAGAGGTAAAGCAATGGAGTTATACATGAAAATTTCATATGCAAATACCTCACTTAGATGGATCATAGACATGGTTTGATCTAAGTTTTGAACAGGCTCGTTAAAAACTTTGCTTGTTGCAGTCTCTTTTGCAGCAGCACGGCTCTCACCCCCACCGAAAATTGATGAGATTCCCCAACTTGAACCACTTGAATTTCCTGCAGGGTAAAAAAATATTTTCAAAATGAACAATAAAACGACTATGCCTTCACAACCTGCTGGAGCGTTAACTCATCCACTCCACAGAAAAGGAACTGCAATACATAAACAAGAACACCAAGCAGAAAGTCGCGAGGAAAGTTCAAGGATCACTCAGTAACATGACTCACTTTATAGCTAGTGTTTGTAGAAACTTAACTACCTGATGGAAGCACTTTCTCGGAGTCCAAAACTGGCCGAACACCCTATGAAATGGAAATTTTTAGTGGTCAACGAAGGAACACGATTCCCGATCAACGGACTAAGGGCTTTTCACATCTCATATTGCAGATTTAACATATTCACCTGATCTGGTACTATGCCATTCATCTGTCTGGGAAGAATGGCTTTAGATTTGTTGCTCCTCTCCGATGTAGGGACTTCCGCACCATCCTAATAGATAAAAGAAATAGCCTCTTTCAGAAGACAAACATTTCCCAATGAAACTGAAATACATGATAGAATATGCACCTTCGGCCGACCAAGTGGCAAGGATATTCTAGAAGACTTCACTTGCTGAGACGCCATCTCGACTGCTTTGCTTCCCCCAATAAAATTTGGGTGTGAAGTGTTTATATAGTCCATCTAAATACAAAAGTTTCATGTCTATGAACAGCAGATACATACGAAACAGGTGGAGAGTACATATAGCATGAAATGAAGCGTGGACATCCAAAGAAATGACGTACAAATTGGAGGCATGATCAATCAATAACTGAAATGATTTCTTTATAATCATAATATCAGAATATAACCCTACATAAAATTTTTAATATAATACGCTCCCAGATTCTTACAGTCATAATAACTACAGCTATAGGTTACCAACGAAGCAAGTGAAGGTAATATCTTATCGCAAAATTTAGTTTCATTCCAATCAACCCATGGAACTCAGATTCCACTGTCTTGCCGGGAGTGAAAAGTGAGAGGGAGGCGGAAGGAATGGAAAGTTTCAGTAGAAATCCTTCATTTATACAAGAGGAAAGTTTTCTCAGAAAGATTGACTAAATAGGGACAGTCACCTTTAGCATTTTGTGAGGTGTGGCGCATAAAATTAAACTCAGAAATATTTATCGAGGACAAAGTTTCTGACAAACGGTATACATGGCTTATCAATCATACCTCCATTTCAATAATGTGTCCAATCATTGTTTCAGACGGTTCAAGACCTTCCCGCAAAAAAATTCCAATAACCTCATCCATACGCTTTCTCAAAAATGGAAACCGCTGCAGTTCATTTGCCTGACATCGATGGCAAATCTGCAAAGACAAACACATTGAAATGTCTATAAAAAGTATAAAGCTGCAACAGAAAATGAAGATAAAAGATGGAATTGACTGACCTTAACCAACTCATCGTATATGAACCTAGCACACTGAAGACTTGGGTCCAACAGACGAGCTATTTGCCTTCGAACAAGAACCTCAAAGGGAACCTAAAAGTGGAATCGAATAGAGTGCTCTAAAAACTTTTTGAGAGAGTATGCATAAGCATGAAGCTAAAAGATAAGGAGACTACACCTACTTCTGGCACAAATAATGCAGATTTAGGGCCTGTTGCATTCTGAATGGCGGTCCGAATATCCTCATCTGTCAAGTCTTCACAGGGATCCACCTCCTAGAACATGATCAATAACCATGATCGTATAACAATAATCTCAAATCCAGCTACAAATTATAATGAAACGTAGGAAGTTGATATGACAAGAGAGACTACCTCTAAGCTTTTGACAAAAATAGACTGAAAAATATAATGAATGCGTGCTCCACCAGACAGCTCAGAAGTTGACATTTCATGATTCTTACCCTCCACCATTGAAGAGAAAGCTGTTTGACCAAAAAAAAATCAGAGCATATACAAGTTAAATGGAACGTGAACAAGCAACAAGTTGCCAGAACATTGAGGGCACCTTCTGCGTATTTTGAAAGAATGTTAAGCAGCACAGGTCCCAAGGCATTCTGTTAGCAGTGATGTAAACAATTAGTGAAGAACAGTTTACTCGAATAATGTATGAGAGAAACAAATCACTCCAATCAAATCAGCAGTCACAGTTAAAAGAATATATATTCCCGGGATGCCAGAAACATACCGGTACATCAATTTCAATAAACGTTGAAGCAGAAAAAGTCACAAGTGATTTGATAAAAGGGACTAGGTGATCAGGATGAAAAGAGTACCTTCTCTGTAACATCCCCATAGCTAGCATATTCCTTTGCAACAGAGGTTAAGGCAGATGCGATGCGAGACTTTAGTCCTGGAAGTACAGATTTTATATGTTGCACGAGAATCTGTAATACAATTAAAAGTCGCATCTTCAGAACAAGCCATGGTCATGGTCAATGTTTCTCCAATTACAATAACTAATTCATTCTGTTTCCATTTTCCTTCTATACTACAAGGCAAATATCCCACTCATGCATGGTATAAACAAAAAAGTTGGAAGGAAACAACAACACCATACTTGATTCAACTTCTTGGCCAGCTGGGGGACTCCACAACGATCTGCAATTCCATTATAGACCTGCAAGACATTATAAACAGCATTCATCCATGAACTTCTGTTATCAGTAATGACCATGGTCAAGTATGAGTAATAACATACTGGGCGGCTTCGGAAGAACTTCTCTTCCTCAATAAGTGCATCCTTGATGCTTCGGTTCAACAAGATGTCCTGCCAACATTAATTGTCATATTTCATGAATCTGACGAGTAAATATGAGGATCCTTGATACTTCGATTCAACACAAATTTGCAACTTTCATCGCATCATACCCAACATGCCCATTTTGAAAATTGACAAGCTACAATAGAAACAGCTTTTTGCATGACCATTCAAGGACAGCACTGTAACTTGCAGGACACGGATCAACCAATGAAAGAAACCACCACGTAAATATGGGAGGCACTTCTTCACAAGAAAGCGGATAATAAATTGCCCAAGACAAACAAAAAAGTAAAATTGACTTTGATATCACCATTCCACGGTTCTAAAATTTCTGGAAGTTAGATAAGATAAAATCAATCGATCAATCGGTGAGAGGATAAAAATTACTGTAAAAACTAGAGTCAACATACCTCCTGGCTGCGATTAACAACACCAATGTATCCTAGACGCAGGGGGATCACTTTACCAAGCAGCAGGTTGCGAGCATCAGTGCCTCGGTCCATGATGTCCAACTGAGAAAGTGTAGAAATGAAAAAAGAAAATTCCCACATCAGCAACAAAAACTCGGCTTTGTAATTCTGAACAAGCATCAAATCTAGGCATCTCACCTTCGTAATAACACCAATTGTCCGATGTCCTGGAAACAGAAACTTAACAAGTGTAAGAATCTCATAATAGGAAAAAAGAAAAAAGAAGTTAAAATCACTCATACACATCCTCACCATCAGGGTCAGCCATTCCCGCCATCTGAAGAGCATCAGAATTGGCCAGATCAGAGTTTGCAGGTGTGACTGCCAATATCAAGCAACTAGGGACTTTTATATATGACATTATCATTGTCCTTATACGAGCCTCAATGTCAGATGGCTGATCGCCAACTGGAACTTTCGTCAGCCCCGGCAAGTCAACCAATGTGATGTCAAGAACATTTGGGGAGAAGATTTTCAAACGAATCTGCTTGTCAGAGACTCCTTTGTTCCCTCCTGCTTCTCTCTCCGTCTCAGCCTAAACCAATTGGAGTTCATTAAGTGGAAAGGAACATAGAATCAATCCTGGATCTTCCCCAGCGCTCATTCTAATTATCCCTATTACTTTTTTCTTTTTCAGAAGAGGTGATCATTGACCAATTGCTTCATCATAGAATGCCATATTGCTTTTGCTACATACTAAATCTACTGAAGACAACAAATTTGAAGACATAAACTAGTATTTAGATGAATTATATAAAACTTTGCAGAGAGAATAACACTACCCAACCCAGGGGCTAAAATCCTTCCATCACAGAAAAAGGCAGATCGTTTTACAAGAGAAGAAACTATTACTAACTTCACACAACTGTCCAGTAAGCAACTGAATTATAACAAGCCCTACACAGCGAATCTAACAACTTACAGAACCATATCGCTCAGCGGAAATGATCACTCAACTAACAACTACGACAAACAGATGCAACCACATTTGCACATGGTACGATACAAAGGAACATCAAGAAAACAATCCCAAACTACAGTGTGTAAAATCACCCTCCCCTCACTTTCCGATCAAGAAAACAAGAACCAAGTACCATGAATTAAGGCCGCAATACCCTCCCCAAAAAGACAGCAAAATTACATACTACAAATCGAAATCAATCCAAGAAAACAAAGAGCAAAAGATAAGAAAAGAAAAGAACCCAAACCTGAATCTCCCTCCTAATCTGGGAGAAATCAAAGAACCTTTTCCCAGGCAAGTGGAGAAACTCCCCATACTCTTCGTCCCCACCATCACCGCCACCCTTCCTCTTGGTCTGCAACAACTGCAGAACGAGCGGCCGCCTAGTACAGATATCATTACCCCGGGGGAGAAAATCCCGCCCTACGAGCGCCTCCAACACGCTCGACTTCCCGCTGCTCTGACTTCCGACGACGGCGACTTGAGGGAGCTCGATGGTGGAGTGGCTCCCAAGCTGAGCGAAGATATCCTGAAGCTTGTTGACGATGGGGATCACGGAATTACCCAACGGTGCGGCGACGGGGGCCGGAGGGGCGGCGGGCGGCTGCTGCTCCTCGGCCATTAGGGTTTGGGGGAGATAGGGTTTAGGGCAGGGGAGGGTGGTGATGGGGGCGCTGGTTCGAGTTTAGGGCTCTGCTTTGGGTTTGGTCCGATCGGAGCAATAACAAAGAAAGGAGGAAAGAACGCAGGGGAAAGGATTGGGAAACAAAAAGAAACACCGGCGTTGGGGGGCGGAGGAGATGACCTGTTCGTGGGCTATGGACCACTGGATGTTGGGCTCAATTTATGGGTCTTAGGACAAGGCCGGGCCCAATAAGGTTGGAGGAAAATGTTTTTCTAAAAGGGCGCCCACCGTGGGGCTCGAACCCACGACCACAAGGTTAAGAGCCTTGCGCTCTACCGACTGAGCTAGACGGGCTTTTGTTATGAAAGTATATTAATATAAATGTCATCTTTGATTAGCCTAATGGCCAATCCGTGAGATTCAGATTTGTTGGCGTCAGATTGAGAACGGCTGAGGGGGCGGAGGGTTTGGGACCGTCGATCAGAAGAACGGCAGGTGCGAAGTGAGGAAAAACGGCAGATATACAGGATTCCTTTGCTCTCTGACGCACGTGTGGCCTCGCATACACGAATGCTTGACAGCGCCTCGCGCGGGCTTGCCAGCATCAATGTTGTGATGGACGTTCTCTTTTAACAGCAACCAGGATGAGGACTCGCGAGCTTTCTGGGCTCCAGTTATAATGGCAGGGCATGCAGATCGGTGATATTTGTCCGTCCTGTAATGTTTAGTGCCTGCAAGTCTAGTACGTTTGGACATCGCCGGACATGATTTATTGACCCCGAGTAATAATCTTCGTTAGCTTTTTTAGATCCCCGGTTGCTTTACCATCCGGAACGGCAGCTTCCTTGGCAAGCTCTTGCAGGTCTCGAGCATTCCGCTTCATCTGTTCTCCATTCTTATCAGAGAATACAACGCGAAGGCTCTCGACCATGTTTTGCTTCGTTATCTTCCCTCCGTGTAGAGTGATGCCTATCTTCCATACTTCGTCGACCATCCTTCCATTCATCCTGTGGTCTCCGAAGAAGGGCCTGCATATCATCGGGACCCCATTGGCCACACTCTCGAACACCGAGTTGCTCCCACAGTGTGTCACGAACACGCCGGTCGCCGGGTCAGCGAGAATCTCTGTCTGAGGCGCCCAGGAGAGTATCCTTCCTTGCGTCCTAGTCCTGTCCTGAAATCCGTCCGGTAATCTGTTCACATGATCTCGCGGTAGCGACCAAATATACGGAATTCCGCTGGTTTCTAATGCTTCTGCCAGTGGACATAGTTCGTTCAGGGGAAGTCTCGCGATCGTCCCGAAGCAGATATATGCGACGGAGCCAGGCTTCAGACTCCCCAACCACGTGATCACGTCCGTCCTGATGTCCGTATTCGTCGCCGGTAGCATCGGCTTTGGCAATGACATGGTGAGAAATCCCACGTGGAGCAGGTTGGTTAGTTTCCTTCCGAGATCGCTACTGAAAGTCGTTGGGTCAAGCTCAGGGCAGAAATTCACCACGATCGCCGTGGCTCTCGTCATTTCCTTCCCCATGTTGTTCAGAGTTTCAATGAGCGTCGATGACTCGTCAAACTCTCCGGCGAATAATATCCCCTCAGGCAAGTCTTCCACGACCATTTCCGGCACCCCCGGAATGATCCCTGCCCCCACATTCCCTTCCCTTGCCATCCGTCTGATCAAATCAATCTCATAGTACACGTACAGCCCAAACGGCATGGAAACCCAGACCAACACCCAAGGTATCCCCAACCCTTCCGCGAATCCTCCCACGAACGTCAGGAACGCATCCGCAATCACGGAACTGATCGGAACCCCAGTCTCGGCCTCCGCCAATTCCATCCCCTCGACGAACCTCTCCCTCGCGGACCTAAGAAACAGGTCAGCAGGCTCGTGGGGGTTCCCGGAGAACTCATGATCCAGCAGCGTCCCATCAGGGATATCATAGGGAACAATGTTCGGGGGCAGTAACCCGCACTCCGTCCCGTAAAACATCGTGCTGTTACACTCGGCGGTGCTGAAGAACGAAAAGGTCACGTCGGACAACATCTCCTCCCCCGCCAGCCTACACACCAGGCCGAGCAGCGGCCGGGCATGACCCGCAAACGGGAAGGCGAGGACGGCGCAGTTCCTCATGACCCGTTTCGCCACACGAGATCATCTTGTCCGGGACCAAAAACATAGCTCGACCCAAATGACGCGCAATCAATGCCGGGGAGTTTCTTTCAATCAGGAATAACTCCAGTTCCAATTCTTCAACCCAAATTTAATTAGTGAGGCAGACGTGGAAAGTAACTACTATGAACCGGAGACGTACACGTGATCGAGTGCGTTTCCGACGCCATGCCCAAGTTATTCGAAGACGGCGTGTAATAATACGATGATAAGAGCATTTCCTAATTGGTGGGTTTGATCTTCACGTGGTATTCCTCGTCACTCCCAACCATTTCTTGCTAGCAATATAAATCGATCCGACAACTTTTTTACATCATCTAAAGAATAAGCACATGACACGAAATCCCAAATTCCTACGTGTCCCGCACGATTTTTACGTGTTAGAACCGAATCCCTTGTATTCTAGTGATAATGGTATTGAGAATTTAAGTCGTTCGAACGGACTCATGAATCTCTTAACTATATATAAAAAAAATCATTGAAATTTAGTACGATTGAGTGGATCGAACAATTGGGACTCCCCAAGTTTTGTGGAGGAATTTCATTCCTAAAGTTGGTGCTCAGTGTGACTAAGACTTAGGACTTTGACAAAAGCTTGTCTGCCCAAGTTAAAAGAAGAAGGAGAACGAGTCCTTCGAACATTTCCTTGCCTTAATTCGTGGGATGCTAACTAACTTGTGGTGCCAATTAAGTCTAAAAAACCTCTTAAAACCCGCGTAGAAAAATAAATAATAAGGAAATAATATTTCAGAAAATCTTATTTGGGGGGTCGGGTGGACCACGAAATCCCGTGAGTGAAAATTGTTATTTTTTTTCCAAGAAATGAAAGTAACGACGGTAATAATTTAAGCAAGTAGCAACAAACGAACACGTGTATGGACCATCAGGAATTCCATAAACGATCTAAAATTCAGTCACCTAAAAAGAAGTTGGGTGTGTGGGGGGTTACGATTTTGGGGGTTTCTAAGATAATGAATGCGAAAACAAACCTATAGTAAGGAAAAAAAAAAATAAATTAGATTACATTAAATGAACCTGGAACACATATTGGGCAAGGTACAGCTAGCATTGTGTTTGTGGTCCTCTTTTTATTGCTCAGTTCCAAAACCAAAACTAAAACCCAAACACCCCCCCTCCTTCTTCTTGGAGCTTTGTCTTTCTTGCATGGCTTCCAATCAGACAACGAATTTCTCTTACATAAACAAGAGGGAACACTAACAGGAACTGCAAACTCCCCGTTTCGGGGGTATGAAAATAATTAAAGCAAAAAAAGATGCTAAAAACAGACCAAGGGAGAGAGATCTTCTAATTGGAAGGAAACGAGGGCAAAATGGTCAATTCAAACGACGCCCGTCCCCTTTCCTGTTAGTATATTTGGTTAGATGGAAACCAATTCATTCATGCCATGTGTGTTTTTTTTCCTATCCCCGCAAATCTTTCCTAAAAACTCAGGAAAAAAAAAATATCACCTTCCTAGTCCTCATCGCCCCCTCCCCCTTGGATTTCTTTCCTTCACTCTGCTTATTCGGCTTCCATAATCGAACGTCGGATTTTACGAGCATATAAGTTGGTGTGGTGCTCTTTCGAGAGAGAGAGAGAGAGAAAGAAGTAGATATCGAGGGTGTTGCTTTTTGGTTGATACTAGTAAACATGGGAGGAAGGAGGTTCGCGGTCCTCCTGTGCGCGGACGACTCCGACTACATGAAGTCAACCTACGGCGGTTACTTCGGGGTGTTCAAGGAAATGCTCGCGGAGGAAGGCGAGTCCTGGGAAGTTTTCCGTGCCTCCAGGGGCGAGCTCCCTGACGAGTCCCAGGTTGAGTCCATCGACGGGTTTGTTATCACCGGGAGCTGCAGTGACGCCCACGGCTACGACTCCTGGATCCTCGGCCTTGTCGGGCTCCTCTGCAGGCTCGACGCCTCCAAGAAGAAGGTCCTCGGTATATGCTTCGGAGCCCAGGTACAGGACTCTTTAACTTGATGCTTTTTTTTTTTAATTGTTGTCTTCGCGGAGGACAGAGGAGGTCAAAATTTCTGCGCGTGAACCTGGTTTTTAGAACACGCTTGAGGAATTCGAAACTCCTGCCGTGTGTTTCGTGCGGCGACTCCGTTCGCAGCTGACAAATGCCGGGTTTCACGGGCGGGTTAAGTTTCGCGAATTCGGCCGGGTCCGCTGCCAACTCACAAGATTTATGCAGTGGGGACCATTTTTTTTTTGTTGCATACGAATGAAGGGAATGAAGGAAAGCTGGCGTTTGGACATTTTTTACAGCAAAAAATGTCGTCGAGCTCTTCCTTTTTCTGATTTGATTGGTTGGCATCTTCACCTAATCTGCATTTTTAAATTAATGAGTTCTGCTTTGTCTTGTTGTAGATTGGACGGCTACTAAGAAACCCCCCCCCCCCCACTTAATGTAATAGTGATTAGTTAGTTTAATAGTTAATCGCCCCCAAACCAGTCGACTGAAATTTTGCTTTCAGGTGTTTAGTTAAGTTTAATTTAGCAGTCCCATCTGTCACAATCATGACAGTGATCAAAAGGAACTTATGACAATCGGTGATGCTGCAGATCATGGGGCGTGCACTCGGAGGAAAGGTAGGGAGAGCAAAATCATGGGACATTGGATTGAGGAGCATACAGTTCTCAGAAGAATCGAAGCTGTCTCAATCCCTCAAACTCCCGAGTTCAATCCCTGTCATCGAATGCCACCGCGACGAGGTTTGTAACCCCTTTGTTGGACCATGTTTGTAATGTGAATTGACCTGGGTCCATTGGTTGGTTTCATGGGATTACTGTGGTTTCAGGTTAAGGAGCTACCGAGTGAGGCCGTGATCGTGGCCAAGTCTGATAAGACCAGGATCGAGGCTTTCACTTATGGCAAACACTTCATGGGTATCCAGGGTCACCCGGAGTACACTCAGGACATCCTCCGCCATCTCATCGACCGCCTCCTCCAGCGTGATCTTATTACAGATTCGTATGCAGAGGAGCTGAGGGCTAATCTCGAGGGGTGCGAGCCAGACAGGAAGTCGTGGAAGAGCCTCTGCTTGAGCTTCCTCAAGGGTTGACCATAATGGCAGCCGATTAAGAAGGAAAACTGGCCAGTGCAGAGATCTAAATGAAAATTAAGGAAGTTTGCTAATCTTATTTTTGAGTTCATCATTGAGTGCAAGAACACCTTCACTCCTAATGAATTTAACCAATCAATCTATTCTCAATCTGCAATCTTAGTTGCACTCCCGGGAATGATTTTAACCAACCGCAGTTCCGTTTTTATCAGTCTATACTCAATCTCCAATCAGACTTGCTGTGGCAAGGCACAACAAATCAAAATTATTGACATAAAAAGTGTGCTCCGGCACAATATTCATGACGAGTTTTCCACGGCGAGAAGCATGTTTGACAGTGAAGTCTGCGCAACAATGATGAATGAGAATTGGACCCAATTAAGCGCTCATCATGGAGCCGTTGTTCTTCCTGCACTCGCTTAACATGTCCATGTAGAATTGGCACTTGCTAATGTCGCTCCCAAAGTTGTTCACACACTGAGATCAGAAAGCAAGGCCAACATTTAGTACCCGGCATTAAGATGAAACGCTAAAAGCATGCTCAATAGTAATTGATCACAAACAAGTAACTCCAATTCAGCATGCAGCAGATAATGCATAGAGAAGTCTAATTAAGAACAGGTAAGAGGAGGGCTAGCTTCGGTGCCAATGGATATCTATTCATTAAGGTACATGAAATGGACCACAAAACTGGGAGCAAGCATGCGGCACAAAGAAATGGAAGTGAAGAAACCATACATCTTGGAAGGCCTTGGAGTGGATGCTGCAAGCATCGGTTGCTGTAGCACTAGTGACAGGTTCGGCTGCAGCAGATGCGCCAACCATCTCATGCTGGACGGTGCGAGGTCCCATGACAGCATCCACAGCCCTGTGAGCAACAGCGCTGCCAGTGCCAAAAGCCATACCTGCAATTACATTCAAATAGCTGTCACATCAGACAAAAGAAACCGCACAGAAAAGAAAATTTGTTTAGAGCAATTAGTCGAACTGGAAGCTCAGCCATAAAGTTCTTGTACATACCCTGAGCTATTGTTGAACCAATGCCACTGAGTATTCCACCGCCGCTGCTGCTCTGAATGGGGGCAGGAGGAGGAGCATGGCTAACTACAGAACAGAACAATCATATGAAACAGAGAACGTCAGACAGAAATCTGGTTAGGTTTCAAATAACCAAATCGAGCAAAAAAAAAAAAAAAACAGATAGAAAACAAAGAGCATACCAGGTTGAGGCGGGGGACTGCGAGACGCAGGGCGAGAGGCAGCACGGGGGGCAGGTCTTCCTACATCACCAACATAAAGTTAAAATAATTTACAACATCAGTTGCGTAGGAAATCATAATCCCATTTGTCAACATGTAGCCTGAGAACAAATTGTTTCTGAGAACCAGTAACAATTTCGTGAAGGAAACATATGCCGCTAATTGTCCTCAACCGCGGCACTGCTGACAAACTCAGCCACCAATATCCAACTTACATCAAACAAAATCCCAACTACCAAGTTTCACAATTAAACCACACCAAAGCATCCCATCCCCACACCCAAAAATGATAAAGGAACGGAAGAAACTTTGATTTCACCATATAAACCCTAAAAATCAAGCAAATCCTCCGCCGCCAATCGGAACTTCCCCGAATCAATAACAAGACCAGACCCAGATCCGGACTCACGAAAATCAAGGAGAAAAGGGCAGAAAGGAGGGGACTTTATGGTTACCTCCGGAGCTACGGCGAGCCATGTTGATTAGAGGGTTTGGTTTTTGTCGGGGATGTCGGCGGGAACTTGAGAACGAATGACGATCTTCTTCCCCTTTCTTCTTCTGGGTTTTTGTTTTGACCAGAGGGTTTGTGGGAAGGTGGACCGGGGGACTTGGATATACCGTACCCGATTCCCCCCACCCCCACCCCCCCCCCCCCCCCCCGGGCCACCCCACCCTTAGGCCCATCCCATCTACGGGCCCCTATACCCTGGCCGACAACGGACAGCTCGACCCAATTCGGACGGTGGATATGGCTTTTTCCTTGTGGGCGTTGTTTACGGGGGGGACTCTGGAACCTTCGTGTGTTCTCTCGCGTAGAACCCTAAACCCTAGCGA
Source organism: Melastoma candidum (assembly GCA_023653495.1). NCBI lineage: Eukaryota > Viridiplantae > Streptophyta > Magnoliopsida > Myrtales > Melastomataceae > Melastoma > Melastoma candidum. The sequence goes on along the minus strand of CM042889.1, from coordinate 466,856 downwards.
AACTGTCCTCCATTTTCCGCACTCGGTGCTGGAGAGCGTAACGGACCAGGAGAAGTACGAGTCGTGAGGAATTGTGATTGTGTCGATGGCGGCGGCTACGGCTTTGCTGAGGGCTATGCGGCGGAGGGACTTGGCGTCTGCTCCTATTTCCGCTTACCGATCGGTGAGGGTCCATTCTTTCGAGTGCCTTGGTTATCGCGCGTCGTTGGTTGCTCTGCAAGCGTTGGGGTGGTCCTGGCTTCGTTGTTGTTGCTGTTGATTAGGGATCTTGCAGTGGAAAGCTTTGGAAGTGGTGTGTGGGTTCTGGGGGCGGTGATGGATTCTGTTAGCTGTCGTTGTTTTTGGAACGATGTCTCCTGGTTACGGTGTATTTACAGAGTAGTATTGTGAATTTGTTGACCTTATGCAGCTGCACGGATCCGTGAACCCTTCCTGGCTTGGGGGAAAGAGCTTGGGACCTCTTTGTCGGCCGTTCAGGTGCTGTTTTGTACTTGCTTGGACTTTGAATATGTTGTTGAGCAGTAGATGTTAGGGTTTAAATATTCTGATATTGTTTTGCGTGTGGTCTTCTATGTGGTGCAGTACAAAGCCTGCAGGGAGCGATGTCATCGGTATTGATCTAGGAACTACAAATTCTTGTGTGGCTCTCATGGAGGGCAAGGTGAGATCGTGTTCTCCATCGTGACTGGGGGATAGTTTGACTGTGATGGCTTGAGTACTTGTTAATTTTAGTGCGACGTATTCTTGGAGTTTCTTATATGGTTTTTCTTGCAGAACCCCAAGGTGATAGAGAATGCGGAAGGTGCCAGAACGACACCTTCAGTCGTTGCTTTCAACCAGAAAGGGGAGTTGCTTGTCGGGACCCCTGCCAAGCGCCAGGCCGTTACTAACCCAACGAACACGTTGTTTGGAACCAAACGTTTGATCGGTAGGCGCTTTGACGATCCCCAGACCCAGAAGGAGATGAAGATGGTCCCGTTCAAGATAGTGAAGGCTCCCAATGGTGATGCTTGGGTCGAAGCCAATGGTCAACAGTATTCCCCGAGCCAGATTGGAGCTTTTGTTCTGACAAAGATGAAGGAAACTGCCGAGGCTTACTTGGGAAAGACGGTCTCAAAGGCCGTCATCACTGTTCCTGCTTACTTTAATGATGCTCAGAGGCAGGCTACTAAGGATGCGGGAAGGATTGCTGGCCTTGATGTACAAAGGATTATCAACGAGCCCACAGCTGCTGCGCTCTCTTATGGGATGAACAACAAGGAGGGCCTGATTGCCGTATTTGACCTTGGAGGTGGAACTTTTGATGTTTCCATCCTGGAGATTTCAAATGGGGTGTTCGAGGTACGTCTTGCGCCTGCATATTTGTTTGGATATGATCCTTAAACGCTTAATGAGGCGCTTTTCGGCTAAGCTTCTCTATTTTGTGCAGGTTAAAGCTACTAATGGTGACACTTTCCTGGGTGGTGAAGACTTTGACAATGCTTTGCTGGACTTTTTGGTCAGTGAGTTCAAGAGAACAGAAAGTATTGATCTTTCCAAGGACAGGTTAGCATTGCAGAGGCTCCGGGAAGCTGCTGAGAAGGCGAAGATTGAGCTGTCATCGACATCCCAGACTGAAATCAACTTGCCCTTCATAACCGCGGATGCTTCTGGTGCCAAGCATTTGAACATCACCCTGACAAGATCAAAATTCGAGGCTTTGGTGAATAACTTGATTGAGAGAACAAGGAACCCTTGCAAGAATTGTGTGAAGGATGCTGGTATCTCTATCAAGGATATTGATGAAGTTCTTCTCGTTGGTGGAATGACCCGTGTTCCCAAAGTACAAGAGATTGTTTCTGAGATCTTTGGCAAGAGCCCAAGCAAGGGAGTGAATCCTGATGAAGCAGTTGCCCTTGGAGCAGCTATTCAGGGTGGTATTCTGCGGGGAGATGTAAAGGAGTTGCTCCTGCTCGATGTCACTCCTCTCTCTTTGGGTATCGAGACTTTGGGTGGGATTTTCACTCGGCTTATCAGTAGGAATACTACGATTCCCACGAAGAAGAGTCAGGTAAGATTACAGTGATAGATGTCTTTTCTTTTTTCATGGACTTACTATCAATGAAATTGAATGGTTTTGAGAGTATTTCTGCCGAATGAATGGTAAAAGAATGAATAGCGCACAGCTGAACTCATCTCACTTGAAAGTAGGTCAATGTAGAAAGTAATTATTTGGGCAGTCTGATTAGTAACAAGGTCTCTTGATTTGGCTCACGTAGGTGTTCTCAACTGCGGCTGATAACCAGACCCAAGTAGGGATCAAGGTTCTACAGGGTGAGCGTGAGATGGCCTCAGACAACAAGCTCCTCGGAGAGTTCGAGCTCATGGGCATTCCCCCAGCTCCAAGAGGCATGCCCCAGATTGAGGTGACCTTCGACATCGACGCAAATGGTATCGTCACCGTCTCCGCCAAGGACAAGGCCACGGCCAAGGAGCAGCAGATTACCATCCGATCATCCGGGGGGCTGTCCGAGGACGAGATAGACAAGATGGTGAAGGAGGCAGAGCTGCACTCCCAGCGTGATCAAGAAAGGAAGGCCCTGATAGACATCAGGAACAGCGCAGACACCACCATCTACAGCATCGAGAAGAGCCTGGGTGAGTACAGGGAGAAGATCCCGAGCGAGGTCGCGAAGGAAATCGAGGACGCCGTCTCCGACCTTAGGGCGGCCATGGGTGGGGACAGCGTGGACGAGATCAAGTCCAAGCTCGACGCAGCCAACAAGGCTGTCTCCAAGATCGGTGAGCACATGCAGGGAGGCAGCAGCGGGTCGTCGTCTGCCGGTGGTGGTGCCCAGGGCGGCGGAGACCAGGCGCCTGAGGCAGAGTACGAAGAGGCGAAGAAGTGAGGTAATAATTTTTTTTTTTTTAATCATGGAAGGCCGCTGAGGAAACGGATTCGGATTCGTATTCTAACTGGGGGCCTCATCTTTTGTGCCTTGGGTCTCGTCTTCTCGATGGTATAGCCTCCTAGCCTTGCTGGTTCATTTGGGTTTTTGTATTTAAGAAAGTGATTTGGTTGGGAAAACCTCCTTAGGGAAGAATTTCCTGTTCCTCCTCCCTCTGATATCAAATAATCTGCATAATGTTGCGCCACTCCTAAAACCCCTGTATACAACAACGACAAAACCCTATGAATTTTTAAAACCCCCCACCATCTAACACGCCCCCGTACACCAAAATGGCCAAGACGAAGCATCCCGTCAAAGCGACTGCGGTGGAGGAGGAAGTGGAAGCCACCGAAACTAGTGTTTCGGCGGCATGTAGCTGTAATCAAAGGCATTGCAGCTGCCCTGCAGGTTGTGCTCGTCGGCCCCATCAATATCCAGTTGCTGAATATTCGGAAGCGAGCAGTATACGTCGTGCAGCAAAATTTCTAACTTACTTTCACTTCTTCTATGGGTAGAAATCGAAGCAACTCTCCACTTAGAAGTCTTGTTGGCCATTTTTGAATATACAATATCATCAAATGTGAATTTTATTACAGAATTGTCTGGCATTTTTTTGGCAACAACTACACCACCTCCGCTACCATATTACAAGCCGATTGTCAAATGGCAAAATATGACGTATACATGATTTAGAAAAAAAAATAAGATGACGCTGATAATTTTGAATTTAACGTAGAAGAAAATTTTTATTCTGCAACATGCAAGTCGGGTTAGGTTTCAAAATCTTTTGTAGCGACAACATTTTTTTTTTTTAAATTATGTTATTTTTTTATCATTACAGTGTTTTTTAGGTAAGGTTAGGCGGCTTATACGTCGAAAGAATGCTATTTTTACATAAAAAAAAAACATTAAGACAACAAAATAATAATTCTTTCAAAAATTATATATTGGTTACTTTTTTGTATTGAGTAATATATATTATTTTCTCGATTAGATCGTCTTACATGGACCTCGGAAGGGATCGACAACGAGTTTTGTTGGTACATGTCAAGCTGCCGAAAGGGCAAAGGTTTATTCCAATCGGCATTGATGTGCTCTGCCCGCATCAGTACATCCTGTCGGGGTGAGCAATGGGCAGTCACGTCGATGACGCTTTGGTGTTGGGCGTCAATACGCCTGGCCTGGCCTCGAGCAACTTCATGTTTAGTATTTGCTGTGCGAGTAATGGAGAATTCGGTCGTCACGGTGTCCCTTGGAAGGGTGCCTAGGTTTGGGGGGGTTCTCGAGTTGCTTCTGTCTGAGATCCCGGCCTTGGATAGCCAGACTTTGCCAGAGGCATCCGAAGAAAGGAGCAAGCAAGACACGCTCTTGAGTGACAAGGCTGATGGTCTCAGGTTCGGACATCCGAGTTAATTGATGCTGCGGGTAAAAATCTCAGGTTCTGACAGACGGTCTTGGCTCAAGCATATGTCAAAACTAAGAAGGGAACTGTCTAACATCATCTGCCTAGCATTTTATTGCGATGGCTGCTTTCTTAGTGTTGCTTTTGCATTACAACCCACTGGGAGATTTAAAAGAAACAAGATTTTCTCACAGTTACTAAGGATAGGGAATGAGTGTTGGTCCGACATTGGAGTTAACTTGTTTGTGATATTTAGTTCCCGTGATACCAAAATTATTATGAGGCTGCTGCTGTTGTCCTAATGTTGACAAGCTGGGGAAATAAAGAAGTGAGTGGTAAAAGTAAGACTAGGTTTGTTTGCAGCTTGTCATTGATAGATAGATAGAAAGATGGATAGGTGGTAGGTGTCTGCATAATTGAAGATGGAGATGAGGTGATGATTATGATGATGATGTGAGTCAGCAATTATGGGGATTGTTTGTGGGTGTGGGAGAGTAGAGAGATTCTCGTTCGGTGGAACATCAATTTCAATCATCAAATTGCCAAAATTCCCAATCAATCTTTGTGGGTCTAAATCTTCTTGCTTTTGATTTCATGTTTTGACTTTCTTGCCCATGTTCAAACAAATCATTCCCTCTTTTTAAATTTATATTTATTTTTTCATTGAAATAAAAAACTCACGGTTCAAATCCAACATCAACAACATTGGGGCTTGTAGTAATTATACATCAAATACAATGCAAATATCATATTAAGAACATAATGACACGTTATTCAGAATGAATTCTGGTTAAGTTTGCCCACCACCTTACCACCTTCGACGCCGCTCCCTGCTGTCGCTGCGTACATCACCTGCCTGTAATTCGTTGCGTCCACAACCCCGCCGCCAACTGTGGCACTCGTCCGCGCCATCCCGACGCCTTCGCCGGCCGCAGCCTTGGTGAATTGGGCCTGTGGCTGAATAATTGACTGTGGGAGGATGCTGTACATCTGTTGCGGCTGCTGATGCTCCCGATAAATCTCCTGCGGTAACCTCTGCGGCACCGCGTAGTATCCATGGCCGCTACCCCCTCCAACAGGCCTAACCATCTGCGCCTGCGGTGGTGGTTGCTGATAGATATTGCCTCCTGCTGGGTGACCCGGTATGACGTACATCGGCTGTTCCGCGACCCTGGTCGTCACGTATCCCACTGAAGTCATCTGCTTCTCCTGCCAGTACCCTGTGTGTGCCGCTGGAGGGGCCTGCATCACCTGCTGCCCTTGTGGCCCAGCCACAGGAGCAGATTTCTCAGCAATCTTCGGGGCATAGAAGTCAGTCGGAACTCCGTATCCTCCTATACCACCCCCTACGTTCATAGATGCCTCGATCTTCCTCCCATAGGCGACCGAATCCTGGCCGCCCCCTCTCAGTTGCATCAGCTGCAGCTGTTGCTGGAGCTCGGCAGGGTCCAATCCCCGATCAGCAGCCACCTCTCTCTCCGACTGGACTAGATCCTGCCTAAACCCAGACCCCAGCATCTCTTTCTCGAACCCTGACAAGAAGTCCATGCTATTGGCCCCACCACCGCGGCCGCTTCTACCGTCGTCCTTGAGGGGCTGCCGAGGGGCAGAAGGTACAGAATTGAGCGCGTGGATGAACTGATCACAGTCAGGCGACTGCACGTCCAGTTGCTGTCCAGACGAGGCAGATGACGAAGGTGGGAAGAGGAACAGGCGCATGCGGGGGGGCTTGGACGTAGTCGAGGACCGGAGGAGGCGATCATACTCGAGGAAGAGGTGGAGGAGGTCGTCGTCAGAAGAGACGGAGATGAGGGAGTCGAGTTCCTCCCCGGGGAGCTGGTACTTGAAAGAGGAGACAGGGGAGTGAATATCCGGGGAGATGGATGAAAGACGGGAGAGCAGGGAAGGGAGGGAGACGTGGCGGTCGACGGAGAGTAGCTTGGTCTCACCGCCGAGGTAGGTGAGGTGGTTGTCGTGGGGACGGGGTTGGATCTTGCCACCGTAGCTGACCATGAACTTGAGCTTGTAGCTGGGGAGGTGGGCGGAGGAAGATCCGTCGAAGGAGGAGGCGTCGGAAGGGTTTGGGTCGACGTCTCGAAGGGATCGGGGGGAGGAGCTGCCGGAGTCGGGGTAGTTATAACCGTCCATTTCGTCGATGTTGGCCGTTATGGAGTTTGGTTATGTGTGGGTGGGATGGAGTGGATGATAAGGGGGAAGGGAAGGGTGGGAAGTTTATGTTAACGCCATGGAAAGACAGAACCTCTCTTCTGTTCAGGATTCTTCTCCTCGGTATTATTACAAGACAAGAACCTTTTGCAAGTTTCGGAAAAGGAATTGGTCGTTGTTTCAATTATAATTGTTGTCTGATTTTGACTTGGGATGATTTTAGGACCACCGAAACGAAAAGATCATTACTTTTGCACCAAGAGAAATACTAAACATGATCACTAAGTTACACACAACCGGGAAAGAAATCCGTTTTTACCTAACTACCATCCATCATCATTGGCATCAACTAAGGGATGTTAATGAGTGACTCCGTTTAAGTAGTAGTACTAAGTAGTATCCAAAGCCAAACTAATTGGAGGAGCTGCCTCCGTAAGGGTAACCCCACCCGTAACCGGTCTTTTCGACGTAATCGTAAGTGTTGGAGCTGCCTCCGTAAGGGCTACCCTGCTCGTGACCAGAATTGTCCCCGTGGTCGTAAGTGCTCCAGGGCAATGACGGCGGTGGCATGTAGCTGTAATCAAAGGCATTGCAGCTGCCCTGCAGGTTGTGCTCATCGGCCCCATCAATATCCAGTTGCTGAATATTCGGAAGCGAGAAGTATACGTCGTGCAGAGAAATCTGCAATGAATCGTGGTGATTGGTGCGGGCATTGTGTGCTGACGGAATTTTTTTTTAAGTTTTGAGACGAGTAGGTGGTTACCTCGCCCTCCTGATAAGCTGTGCCATGTGGATACACAGGCGCCTGGTGATATTCGGGGGTCGCGTTAGGAGTATTGTATGAACTCGTATCGCCTTTATTAATGCGAGTATGATCTGCAACATCGCTTGTGTAAGGGCTGCTGCTACTCGTGTGCTCTGTGGGATAGTCCTCAGAAGTCACCCCCTTTTTGTTCTTCCATTTGATGCGGCATGCCACATACGGCAACTGTAGGATATTCAGTCAATGCAACACAGCGTTAGATGAGAAATGATATTCATTCAATACAACACAGCGTTTGATGAGAAATGAGACCGAGGATCGCAGTATCTGTACCTGATCTACATAGCTGTCATCGCTTAAGCACGAGGCGTGTAGGTGACACTCATGCATTACCCAGCCAGTCCTCTTGCCAGTGGGGAACCGGCCCTTGTGGAACACCAACGTCTTCTTAAACCCTATCGATGTGCCATCCTCGGTCTTAACATCACGGTTGATCCCCGTGACCTTCCAATAGCCAGAAGGGGTCGAGCGGTTAACCCGCTGACTGTTCATATACTTGCACTTCACAGGGCTGAAGAAAAACCACTCCCTGGCCCCCTCCTGTGATTTCATCGCTGACAAATCTGTGCACAAAATAAACATCAGTCAACGTTGTCAAAGCACAACACTCAAGATCGTCGAGAGCCGGCACTTACTGTCAAAGTGTTTGGGAAAATTCCAGGGATCGAACAGGCATACATCGACTTCCGGAATGATGCAGGGATGCTCGACCAGTGTCCCTTCGATCTTGGGCTTGAGATATAGGAGGAGGAGCTCTTCATCGCCGGGGTGGAACTTGAAACCCGGCATTGACTCCATGATGTTCGCTATCATGCCTTCCATTTTCTCGTGAAAGGATATATATCTTGTTCCTTGAAACAGAGGAGTATGGAAAATCTCTTTTGCTGGTCTCAAGTCTGGAGATCGGAGTGAGCACTCTTTATAGCGATTATGCCATAGACCAGGTGATGCTGGGAAACTTGCCTTGCATCACAAGTGCACAGCACAACCATCTCTATTGGCTACTACTCAAAGAGTAACCTCAAGTTGAAGCTGCGAACTTGTGTAGAAAGGCTTCAAAAGGTGCTCCTTTCCTTTTCGGTCCCCACCCCCCCCCCCCCCCCCCCCCCACCCCCCCCCACCCCCCCCCCCCCATCTGCATTATGCGATGATCAAATCCACACAAAAGAGAACATTCCAGAACTTGGCTGAAGCACCCCATGATATCATCCAGTCTATATGAACAAAGGAGGTCCATTTTCCGTGTAGTTTTCCCCGACAATTAAATCCGACGATGCAGTGAGCTCGATTCAGCATCGGGATTCTGGCATTAGAAGACACGGTGGCATGCCTTAGTCGCTGTATCGCCACCAAACAGTTCAGGTAGAATACCCGACTCTCTGTGCGAGAGATCAGCATCAACAGCAATCGCAATCACCTGCACAAGAACTCGCCCGGAGAAACCATATGAACGGAGGAATAACTCCAACAGATACAAAAACCGAATAACTGCCTCAACTCAGATCATTTTAAATGTTTACAAATATAAACAGCTTCATTCAACTATGATAAGAACCACTTAATGAACAACACATCTCGATCTTTACAACGAGAACAAAATGACTCGCGCCTTACACCAGGCAGGCTACACCGATCAAGATGTACACAGCATCTCACAATCCCCTGGGAAACCCTAAGCAACCGGGAGGATTTCAGAGCAGCCAAACTCAACGTACAGATCGGCATTCCCCTTGGAAGCAGAGTTACCAGTCTCGAATCATGCGCTTTTTTAGATCTTAATCTCTCTGTCAGGCAGATCATCAGCCATAACAAACAAACAAAAAGACAACAGCTTTAGATCAGTAGTGCCTCCGACTTCCCTGTCGGCCAAAATCACCAGGAGGTTAAGACCCCAAGGCATCCAGATAATAATGATAAAAAGAACACAATAGCCACGGAGAACTCGTCAATCATTACTTGAGACCGCCCAACCGCCCGCCCACCCACAGAAGCGGCGATTGGGGATCTCAAGTAACGTTGACGAGTTCCTCGGGGACTGTATTAGGGTTCCATTGGAGTGGCGGAGGAGGAGAAGATCAGATGGCGCAGCCCTTAAATTGGAAGGTTCAAGAAATATAATTTTAAATAATTATAAAAAGAGTTGCAGAACAAAAATGGTGTCGTGGTGTAGTTGGTTATCACGTCAGTCTAACACACTGAAGGTCTCCGGTTCGAGTCCGGGCGACGCCATCTGCTTTTTCTACCTCTAATTTTTATCTCTGACGCCACGCCATCCCACCACATCTTATTGGATACTATCCAATCATATTGTCCCACGTCATCAACTAATCCCCTTCCCATTGGTCCACCCCCTCCACGTCATCATCGTACCTTCCGAATTCCTCCCGTATGTTATATATATATATATATAACCATACAGCCCCGCTTCCTCGTCCCAGAATTCCCTTTGTTCTGTTTCGTTTTGTTGCAGAAGTTTTGATTTTGAGGCATCCCCGGTTCGCCCCTTTGTCAGAATCGAACTGGGTTCCTATAGGATGTTGAGGATGGGCCTGCTCGGTGTTGTGATCGTTGTTCTCTTTGCGATCCTGACCCCCTCCCTGGGGTTGATTCCTTCCCATGATGCTAATCTTCCTTATCCCAAGGCGATCGCCGTAAGGATGATTCCCTCGTCTTCTTCTTCCTCGTCCGATCGCTTTCTCGTTGGAGTTTTTTCTTTTTATGACGATTGATTTTTTCGGCTTTAGGATTTGAAGGAAGCGATTGTAAAGGGTTTGGGGTTCCAGGCGGATGAGTTTAAGGTGTCGGGATTCGATCTGAGGGATGCGTTGGTAGGCCATTCTGTGGCGTACGAGTTCGATGTGGAGGTCGACAGCAAGGTTCTTCCGTTCAAGCTTTTGGAGGATGTGAGTCGGTGGGAATTTGTTGATCTCCCTATATTCAGGGTCGAGGAGGGTCCAGCCGACGGGGAGAAGGTTATTGTCGAGCAGAGCAAGAGGGAACGCGCTCTGCCTGTTCTGGAACCATTTCAGCTTGCCGGTCCAATGGAGCTCTGGATCCAGGACGCGGAGGACATGCGGTTATCGTTGCCTGTAAGTGTCTTTCTCGTCCGAGATTCTAATTGCGGCGAATAGAGAGACCTTGCTGACTCTCACCTTATGTACTTTTTATTTATCTGTAGCACGATGTGGATGCCGGTGTTTTGAAGAAAGTTATCCTGGCCGATGGTGCGGTAGTGACTGTGACTGGAGCCAGGTCGGTGAGCCTTCGACGTCCTGTGGATTTCCCCCTCCCTCTAAACATTACGAATGATGGGTTTGCCTCGGGTCTTCTGACCCTGGCCGAGCAGCTCCATCATGTAGCCCGAGGTCAATCTGATCCGCTCCTCTCTCTCCGCATTGTTGGTCCAACCTCACTTACTTCCCCATCATCCTCACCCCTCTCTTCAACTAACAAGCTGAAGCTTAAGCGTCTCGCACCGGGGCTCGTAGAATTATCCTCCCTGTCCAGAAGCAAGGCCATTGAGTCATACATCGACATCAATCCTTCGGAAGAAGCTAAGACCCTTCTCTCCTCAAATCATTTTGCGACAATGTGGCCCGTGGCTTCTGTCAACGCGTCGAACTCGAATCTCCGCGGTTTCGAGGCACTTTTAACGTCCGTATTGGGTCCTAAGGCGAACGAGAAGGGTTCCTTCAGGTTGTTGAAGGCCGACGTGTCTGCCCAGACATACGTGAAGATTGGGTTCGGTGTAGAGAAGAAGCTGAAGGAAGGAGAAGCCGGTGTTGGGACAGAGAGCTACCCCAAGTGGAGAACGAAGCCCGAATCCGTGAGGGTGCACTTTGAGGTGCTGGCTAAGGTCGATGGCGAGAAGATTGTCCCAGAGAGGGTGATTCCTGTTCAGCCTGTCGTCATCGAGGACACAGTTGCCCCAGCCGTGCTCACGAAAAACGTGAGCATGTCCTCGATGCCGATTGTACACGCTCCCTCAAGCCCTTTCACCTTATAAAGAATTGTTGAGTTTTCTTTACGAAGAGGAGATTGAGAGAAGTTGAAGTCGTATAGCGTCGTAGTTTTCCTTTTCTCATGACGAGAAATACACTGTAAGAATAAAACTAATTTGTGAATGTAGGTGTTCTTCCTTTTTAATACAATCGTTGAATTTGAACGAGGAAATCAATCAAGGTACACGCTTAATGCATTCAGACATGCCTGTTGGTGGTTTGTTAATTCACTTTCCTGGTGCAACTCTTCGGAACATGAATTTCATGGAAATGTGGTTCTTTCGGAATGGTTGGGGTTCTTCTAGTCCTTGAGGAAGACCTTGGTCCGCAGCTGCCCAGGTTATCAGCCTTGGTTGCTGAGGAAGCACAACCGCCTTCCTTGCTGCTGTTTTCCGGCACTTTCTTTCCAATATCTGCCTCGGGGCTCCCTTTGGTTGCTTCTGGTTTACTTGTCAATGCCCTGCGAGGCCTTTCGAGCTGTTTCATCGTCACGGACTTGTTTCTCCTGTTATTATCCTTTGACAGGCGCAGCTGCAACAGGAAGACTGGTTTTCGCTGCATTTTTGGAGCCAGTCCATCTCTGGAACATAATTTGTCTGTTTTCTGAGGTAGTTTTTTCTCCTTCACCATCTGTGGCAGAAGATAAATATCTTGCATTAATCAGTACTTAGGCAATTGTTTAGTCAGATGATAGACAGCACGCCTGAATAGTTAAAGCTTACAGCATGATCTTCTGGCGTCCTCGCAAACCTCTTCTCGTTGACCTGTACATTTTGAGAAGTCTGTCGCTAAACTTCCGAAAAGATAAGCTTGGGTACATAATTTCCCAAAGAGGGTAAGACAAGTTAGACTCACTTTAGAGACAATCACGCGGCTCTTGGGTAAATTCACACATGAATTGCTAGACACGCCTTCAGTCTCCTTGGGGGCTGTGTTCAGTTTTGCTTCCTTGAGAATTCCTCTTTCCTGGAAAAGACAACAAAATGAAAATACCTTCACTGGGATGAACAATATTTTTGAGATCATGTATCTCATAAACAAATCACATACATCCGTCCTTAGCCGGAAAGGTTTAGGATTGGTTGGTTTTGGCTTTGTTTGCTTCGTAGCCTGAGTTTTTTCTTTTTCTGCAGCCGCATTATTTTCTTTCAAAGTCCTCGATCGAATTTGAGTGACCTGTGGGCTTCCAGAGATCAGGATGTTAACGACATCTATATCGATAACTTTAAGAGGGAGAGCGGAAACCATTGTCAAGTGAGTGATATAACCTTTGGAGTCTTCTGATGTTGAAGAGGCTTCTTAATTGAATCCGAATTGTTCTCATCCTTCTGCTCTCTGAAACGATTTTCCAGAACCTTTACTTTCTAGAGAACAGCTCGGAGATGTCCCAACAATTGTACATACAATGAGGAGAGATGTACCTGCAGCAATTGGGAGCCACAGTGTTCTCCTTGTCATCTGTATCGAATGCCTCATTTTCATCTCCTTGGCCTCTCTGCACCTTGCATGGGGCTGCTTCATCGCGGGTACATTCATCATTTCCATAATCTTCCAGTTCAAGCTTTGTAGGAATATGTGAAGCATCGAGAGGACACTGACACAATTCCAGGTCCACATGTTCGGTCTTTGTAAGAATCGGGGTCTCTGGACTTGCGACATCTTTCTTATTGGCATCAGCACCATTGGATGCTTCGATGGATCCATGACTAAATTTCCTTTCGACCTCCATGTCGCTAGACTCACCAGATTCCAACCTTTCCTTCAATTCATTTGTAATGATCTTCTTCCTCTTCAGATCTCCAGAATGTTCAGCATTGGTGTTGCCCTTCGGATTTTGCAGACGACATGAATCATAGACCCGGCTTTTGACCAATCTTCCTGCAGGTCTCTTACTAGAACCAGCCGAAGGCTTTGGCTTCTTCTCATACCCAAGGATGTTCTTCCTCGGTGTACCGAGGTTGAGATTCTTCATCCCCTCACAAATGCTCCTTACAGAGCTTTTCAACTCCGGCGTGCCTGGCATCCTCCTTGTCTTCTTTGGAGAAGGGAAAGCCAAAGATTTCAAAGCAACCTTGTTACTCTTAGCCAGATTTGTCCTGGCCTTCGTGCTCCTGACACTTTTCAACAGGCATTCATTAGAAACTTGAGCTCTATTCTTCAGAGTGGTCAATGCCTGAGATGTTGCTGCAGTTCTATTCTCCTTGTTAAGAGGCATTTTCGGTCTCTGAGGAGCAGACTCCGTCCCCTCTTCCTCGAAAGCAATTTTGCGCGACACGGTGGAGGACAACAATGCCAGCCTGGACATTCGCGATCGCAAGGGCTTCGCAGGAGCCGATTGAGGACATTTCACGGTGACACTGAGAAAGTTTGAAAAGAAACCCAAGTTCACTGATTTTGCTCTGAACCCAAAGCAGTAAAGAATTTGTCGATCACAAGTCATCGGGCAAACATACCCGAAGGGCTTCCGACTCAACGCCTTGCGAAGCCTGATATTAGGACTCCTCGCGGCCATCACCTACACGGATCACTACCTCTGAGTTAGTCCAATCCAAATTCATTGGTCCAGCCGCCTCTTCCATGCTTTGCTTACACAGAACCGAGAACTGGATTGACTACGACCATCGACTTACCTTCAAGACAAAATTCTTCCAAATCGTTTCCGAATCGATCTCTTCTTCATGCTTTTGATCGCATCCTGCAGCAATTTCAGAACTCCCCGGTAACACTACCATCAAACCAACCGAATCCCTAAAACGAGCGCATATCTAACCATTTCAATCATCCGCGTTCCAAGTATAAAAGCAGTTCAAGCACTCCCGTCCACGAACTGAAACTCAAACTTAGAAATAAAATTATTACCGACACGAGAGCAGAACCAGTAACGGTCGCTGTCAGGGTCATAGCGATCCGGGGCTGATAAGTCGACAAACTTGGGCGCCTCGATCTCCTCATAGATGGGCTCACACAGGTGTTCGCATTTCTCCACCCTTCCCCCATCATCTCTGCCGCGACGCGCCACGGTTGTCTTCCCAATCTTCTTCCTTTTCGCCATCTCAGCCATTGCCACTAAGCCAAGAAATCAAAGTAAGGACGCGCAGGGGGAGCGTAGCGAGAGAGAGAGGGAGATCGTGCGAGTTTAGGTTGAGTTTGAAGTTGTGGAGTCAAAAAAAAAAAAAGAAAGGGGAGGAGATGGCGATGACGTGGACTAGCCGTTAGGCAAAACGCTTGCGGGGGGGTGGGGGGAACGGTAACCTCGTGACAGTCACGTGCTATATTTTGGGCCTTTTGAGGCCGGAATCAAAAGCCCAAGTGAGGCCCAATATAATTTCTACACTTCAGGTTTGAGATCTCTCTTATCACAGGGGCAAATGCTTATGAACTGAGTCGAAAGAGCACATCGATCACTGGTATATTGTTTCTCTGTTTGTCTTTTTGGGTTCAGGGCAAAACGTGGGAGGGGTGCTATCGGCGACACGTGGGATGGTAGACTATTATACACGTGGCATCGGCGCATGTCCCGTCGTTAACAGATGTATAATTTGGCCTTAGATAATTGTGAAATAGGATGTGCAAAACACAGGAAGAGTCGGGGGAAACATAATTATTTAGGAACATTTTGTCCTCGTACTAATTAGTTCAAGCAGTCCACCGTGACTTGACTGCGATGCGAGCGACCCTAAGGCTCAGTTGAGGGCCACCGTCCACCCCATGGTGTCCTCGATCTGACCCGTCTGGATCCCGGTCAACCTCGTGTGCAGTTTCTGGCAGACCCCATCCACCTTCGCTCCATACTCAGTCCTACATCCAAGGTCGAAACTGTATCAGTTGGATGCCTCGTCGATGGAGGAACATGGCCCGGAGGACTGTCATGTGTATGTATATATGTTCTAGGTTGATTACCTTTTGCCCTTGTAGGTTATGCTACCAACTGGAGTGACCACCACGGCAGTTCCGGTGCAGAAAACCTCATCAGCGTCCAGCATTTCCTCGATCGACACTTGACGTTCTTCGACCTGATCAAAGGATTTCAGATTCAGCCAATAGCTTCATATATCGTAGCAGCAGCAGCAGTGGTGGTAGTAAGAGTTCCGTAGTGCAACAGTCACCTGGTAGCCGAGGGCTAGAGCAATTTCGAGAATGCTCTTCCTAGTGATACCAGGAAGGATCGTCCCATGATCCGGAGGCGTAGAAATGACCATTCCCTGTGATGTACAAAAGAAGCCGTGTTCGTCCTAACCTAATTAGCGGGAGAAATACCATGCATGAAGACTGCTTAATCATGGTCAACTACCTTAACGGCAAACAAGTTGCAGGCCGAGGCCTCGTCGACGTACTTCCCAGTGGCGGCATCCGAGAAAAGGACGTCGGAGAAGCCTTTGGCTTTAGCCCGAGTCAACGCTTTCAGAACCTATTAACACATGGATATGTCCACGCCGTCTCAGTTTTCATGGGTGCTGCTACTTCTGTTCTTTGTGATTTTTTTCTGTGCTGACTTGACTAAAGGAAGGCTTACCGGGGAATAATTGGCCACCGTCTTGACGCCGCCAGTACCGCCAGGAATCGCCCTATGGTGCTCTTCCTCAACGACCAGGTTGAGGGTCGCATGACCCTGCCAAACCACAAATGCACATGGTTTCTATCCATAAAGAGCTTCAAAATCTGAGTTAAACTGCCCGAGTTCGCATGAATTTTATACTAGTATTCCTGCTCAGGCGCTGAAACATTCAACCGATATTCGTTCATTTACCTTGTGATAGATCCCAACGGGAGAAGCATAAACCAGGAAAGTGTACTCCGACGCAGGTCCCAAGCCCAACGAAGCGCTGGTTCCCATCAGAAGTGGTCTCACATACATTGATCCCTTCCCCACTGGCGGCACCTGCAGGCAATACAACAATCAACATAACATATCTTGGAAAAACCTCCAGCATTATCAGGAGAAATTCATCACCCAGCGCTCGTTGGCGAGCACAGTCTGCTTCACTGCATCTATAAACTGCTCAACGGCAGGGGAAGGCATGCAGAGTCTATCCGCTCCGGCAATCATCCTGAGAGCGTTCTGCTCCGGACGAAAAAGCAGCAACTTTCCATCTTCCTTTCTGTATGCCTTCAACCCTTCAAACAGTCCCTAAACCACCACCACCAACTTAAAACTGAAAATGTTTTGTCCTACTACAAACAAGCATAGTCAAATCTTCTTTCTTTTCTGTTTTGTTTCAGGAAACAACACTATCCTAACCTGGCCATAGTTAAGGATTGTAGAACAAGGGTTCATCTCAATGTTGCCAAAAGGGAGGAGGGTCCCCTCAGAGAAGCAGCTCTCACCAGACCCACATCTCATCACATACATGTAATCAGTCGGGGTTAGGGAGAACCCGAGCTCGTCCCAGTTGACATCAGCTGGCTGTTTCTTCTCAGCATTCCTGTCCAGACAAAACAAACAAACACACATACAGTTTAATGCTTTTTGTATTTATTAAACAAGCTGCCCTCAAGGGATTCATCATCATTACCCATTTGTGGTGGAGTGTCCATCGGGGCTTGATCTCCAGGAAGGAGCCATGTATGGTTTTTGCCAATGGGGACAACACCCGACAACAACAACAAGCTTTTTCACCTGCAAATTCAAAATAAACATCAGAAAACTTTTGTCCAACATGACAGGAGTTGTAAGAAGATTCATCAACTCGACATGTACCCACCAAAAGATACAAAAAGAAAGCCCTTGAAATATGCCCTGGTAACAACAAGACACTCTTATAGGGAAGATGGGGAACTCAGTCTTTTCTTGCTAGGAAGGTGACAACTTTGACTTTTCTTACACGAAAGATGACGACTTTGTCTTTTTTATAGAAGGAAAGGTGACTCTTTCTCATAGTAGTTTTCAGGGGGACCTGATCCATTCCTCGCACAAGTGTCTCGGCTTTGAATATATTATGTTTTCTGAGGACGTTGTAAGAAGTTGTAACTTCGGCTCAAGTTGAAGCCCAGACACCCACGATGTCTTCTGAGGTCTTAGAAAAACTACAAGTCAGGGCTATCAAATACATCAAGCAGGTGAGAATCTCGGACGCCACTGACACCTGGGGTGAAATCCCAGGTTCTGTTTCCTCTGCATATTCAGACACGGACAGTTGGCGAAACAAATCCCGCATGCCGAGGAAGGTCATAAAATCGATGCCAACTAAGACACAGAATGGGCAAGTTCTTGACATGCAAATGCAATCAATGCGATGCACCCCCGGCATTGAAGATGGGTGGCGATTCCCCACCCACCATTTTTCTCCGACAACACGACAGCAATCGATCTGAATCCCCTAGAACAAAAAGAGTCGAGCATGGCCGGGAAGCAAACGCCTCCAGGACGAGAAACCAATAGGAGAATCGTAAGAGAAAAAAGAAAGAAAGGGCACCAGACGGGTTTATGTTACCCAAAGAAGGGGCGGAGTCGGGGGGAAAGGGTTTGACCGGTCGGCGTCGGTGTCTGCAGCAGCGGCGGCGGCGCAATGGCGGTTGTCCTCGCCCTTTCCCGAGTGAGTTAAAGTTGGGTTTGGGGAGGTGGCGGCTGAAGGAACGAGGTTAAGCGACAGTGTTAACCTTCATGTCATGTCATGTCCGTTTGGGTTTTTATCTTCCCACGTTGTCTGTGCCTTCTTACGTAGCAAAACCATCCACGTCTCTCTTATCACGATATAACGCGATAATACATTACGTATGCCGGACTTGCCTTCTTCGAGACGAGAAGGGCCACCGTCGCGGACACTTCGGAGCAGATTAATGCCTGTTGTGATCATCAGTCTAGATGATCTGATTCATAGTTTAGTTGTGATTCTTCAAACCGAAGAATTGTGTTCTTCCATTGCTTGTCGCAGCTCGCAGCGGCAATTATCAGTCAAGTTTCAACGGAAAACACGACGCAGTATGCTGTTCCGATTACAAATTTTTCTTAAGAAAATCAATCCGATGCCTGTGTCGTGGATTTTAACGAGGAGGAGGATGGAAATTAACTCGGCTCTTGCCTTGGAGATGGATCCAGAACCAGGGCGGCAAGGGTGGCGTCCGCAGAGCACGAGGTTGAGGACCAACAACTGCTCCGCAGAGCACAATGTCCCCTTGCCTCCAACCATGACCGGGCAAAGCGATTTTTCCAGTCTGTCTCCAAGCCAGGAATCAGCGGCAACGCAACAAACTCATCCCTGTACGCCTTCTCTCACAGGTTCCTGTTCGAGGCCAACTGCCGTGGCTCCCTGCCACCCCTGAGCAGCTCCAAGATATCGAGCTTTACATCTCCTGGTATATCTGAAAAGGACGATGGAGGTCGTGATCCAGACATTTCCGACAGGTCGATCAACAGAGGCAGCACCAGACCATCTCTCAAGCACTTACACAGCTTGAACCCTACCCGTTCCTGGTAATGGCAGGTCGCCCACATCGAGCTCGCACTTGTTTTGCTGTTTTCACTGAAGAAATCCATCAGCATCCGTAACTTCGGCCAAAAGGCAGTCACTTTCAAACACGCCCTTCACATTTCTGACTTTGCTGGCGTCAAAGATCCACGGATGATCAGAAAGCGACCCAACTTATGAAGGTTCAATGCCACGCCTTGGAATGTTTTACCATTGCCGACGGCAATAATCTCCGGCAGACTGTAGTGCAAGGACATTGCAGTCGCTGGTTCCTTGGGCCACAAACTGGAAATGGGGGCATTGTGGAGCGGCAAATGAGGGAAACCGAACCTAACATAACAGCGTGAACCGCGACAGCCAGAAGCAGATAATCATCTCCATTGATCTCATCCCATTCAGTGAGCAAAACCCTCCTAAATAAATAGGGCTCGGGAACCTTAACAAGCTCCACAACAGATTCCTCCACGTTATCAAGAACTGTAGTTTCCTGCGCCGAAAATGGCCGAACCCTGCTTTCTTGATTAACTCCGCCGCAAACAACTGCAAGATCCCTTCACTGTTCACCATCTTCATGTCACACTTTTTTTTTCTTCTCAGAACATCGAGCATCGAAATTTCTGACTCCCCGCGACGGACCAGCGTTATCGCATTTTCCAGCAAGACCTCTACTTCCACGATCATTTCGGATTACCTTAAGGTTTTCAGAGTCCAGGTCGGTGGACTCTCGTTGACCGGAATCTTGATTGGGACAACCGTCGGCCTCCAATGCCTTTGCAACTTCTTCATCTGGATGAGGATCCATGGAGATAACCAACGCAAAGCGGAATACCACAGCCAAGGAGGGAGGAAGCACTTCACCAGAATTACAAGAAGATCATCCCTTCCGATAATCGATCGGATTTGAGGATAAGGGAGAGGATCGATGCAGAGTGTTTGCAGGGGAAGAAAGCTTCATGGATATATATAGGACATCAAACGTTCAACAATACACATAAGAAAAGGGCATAACTAAGAAAACAATTAGATGCTGCTACAGGTGCTATCTACATAACATTATTTTCTTCAAAACAAAGCCATTTATTCCTACTTAGATAGTTCGTAGATAACGTTCGGAATCGGAAGAAAGGCCTGAGGGCCTTATTGAGGGCCAGAGCCTCCTCCCCCAAGATTGCACCGGGGCACGCCCCTCGAGAAAAGATTCCGAGGCATTGGCAATGCACCTGGTCCTCCTCCAGGAAGTTGGGGGATTCCAAGGCCAGGCAACCGATCGTAGTCCCCGCCGATGATGGATGAAACGCCAAATGGGTGTTGATCCCTCCTGATCCTATGGAAGGGGAATAGCACTCTCCGGGCAGAGTTAAGGTGCCAAGACCAGACTTCCCTCTTCATCATCTTCTCCTTCCAACTCCGAAGGAATATCCGCTTCCAGTCGACCGCCTCGGCTCTTGATGCCGTCCCATGATCTGCCACGACTCGCTCCCCGAATTCCTCAATGCATTTACGCTTCCAAAGGTCACTGTCTGTGGACAAGTAGTGGAGCTCGGAGCAAACACACGATACCCTTGCAAGGTCTACGCCGCTCAATGATTTGAGCACCTTCGCCTTCAGTTCCACGGGGAGGCGTGAGAAGCAGGACGGCAACTGCAAGCCGGCCCTCTCCGATAGATTCATCGATAGGGGCAGCGCTAAATTATCCTTGACGATTTTCCAGAAGTCAAACAATCCCTTGGCAGCGTTGTAGTCACAGTTCGATAACACCGCCACAATTTTCGAAGATATGACGCTCTTATCCAAGCACACTCTTGGCATATCTGACTTACCATTATCCAAACTTCCGTACACATTAATAAACCCTCTTATCGTCTGAAATCTCAGGAAGATGCTCCCTTGGCCGAGGGGAATCTCAGGGAAACTGTAATGCAAGGACATAGAGAAGGCCGGAGAGGGCCACTGCTCAGAAAGATGAAACCCATCCACAGGCATCTTACTCACTGGGTCAATACAGATGAATCCAGAATCCAGCATCACAGCATGAACTGCGAGGACTAAACTCCGATAATCTACATCTTCCTTACTTCCTTTCAATTCTTTCATTACAACCCTCCTCAGGAAGTAAGGCTCAGAGAACTTCCCGCACACAGCGTAATCATCCAAATCCACATCCACACCCAAATCCATATCTTCCCCCAACAAACGAGAATTACCATCGGTACCACCATCCTGGCCACCCAAAGCCGCGGAATCAACGTCCCCGTATTCCCTTCCGATCAAATCAACCCCCGAACGTCCCGAGTCAGCTTGCACAGCTTCCCCATGAGGGAAATTCACAGGGTTTCCGGAACAGTTGCCCGACTCAATCCTCTCCGGATTCGAAGGACTAGGGTTTCGAGAGACCCCGGGAAGGAGCGAGTAAAACAGCAGGTCACCGGACGCCACGCCGAGCGATTGGAGGGTCTCGTCATCCGATGAGGCTTGCAGATCGTCCTTCCGGTTCAGCGAGAACCGAACAGACCACCTCGACGACGACGTCGAGGAGGGAGCGAGGTGATCGAGGAGTATACGCTGTAGTTGGCCGAGGGTGCAGGGGTTCGGGACCTCGAGCTTCGTCACCTCCTTCCCGTCGATCGATCGGAAGCGAATCTTCATTGGCACGCCGCCGGTTTTCGTCTCAGTCCCAGTTCCCGTTTCAGTTCGTGGAGATTAGTACGGTTCGGTTACGATTCCCGAGGGAGGGGAATGGGATAGGGGACCGACATCGTCTACCGTCGCATGTTGATGGGCCTTGGATTGAAATGGGCCAGACCCAATTATGGTAATCCGGCTGACGTTACTGGGCCGTTAGGGCCCAATAAGTCTAATATAGAAAGGCAGGTGGATTGATATCGATTCCCCATACACAGCACTAAAAGCACATGATGGGGTTCCCCGTATCTTTTGGTCAAGACATTAATTGTCCTACTAATCTTAATATTCTTTGTTCGACACATGATGTAACTGGGATGTGATCTGGTGAGGCCAAACCCGACGACACCACCTCCCCACGTGAGAATCAGCCCTTCTCTCCTCTCTTTACCATTTGGTTTGACTATCACCGGTGATTGACCGCTTCCAAGCTCCGAGGTATGTCCAGTTTTAACATGCGTTGTTTGACGCTCTCACTGGATTATATAACTGGTGTTTTGTCATAAAGGTGGGTGGGAGTACTACGGTGAGTCGGTCCGCGGCCGTGCGAGTTCACTCGTGTACCACCGCTTCGACTCCGGCCTGAACCATTACAGTCCCACCCGAAGGTTTCCAATTATGTTCTTTTTTTAAGGTGTGCAAAGAGGATATGACGCAGAACCGTGAATCCTAGAACTCCTGTAGAATTGGCTGCTTCGTCTTCTTCACCTGCCCTACCCAACCATCCACCCATCCAAGCCTCCTGTCCTTCCACTCCCACCAAACCCAGATCACCAAAATCATTGTTTCTCATGTCATTCGAATACCCAGTAATTAAAATTGATAAAAAGCTTCAAGAACATGGTGGCACCACCAAATTCCCATTTGAAATGCCAAATCCAGACACACTCCTTTATATAATCCAGAAGTTCCCAATCCTCCCTTGCCCATCTCCATCCTCGTGCATTCAATGGCTTCTCCCTGCTTGGTCGCCTCGCTCCGATGCAGTTTTCTGCCGAACCTCCTCCTTCTTTCGGCCCCCCTCCTCCTCATCTTCGTTGCTAGCCCGGCACAGTCTGGCTCCATCGTGACGAACTTGCCGGGCTACGATGGGGAGCTACCGTTCAAGCTAGAAACCGGGTCAGTTATCTATGACGTGTTATACCCTACATCCGTGGCTGCAGGTAAAGGAGCTTGATGTTAATATCTTCGTGTAATCCCTTTTTAGGTATGTTTCGGTGGACGATTCCGAGCTGTTTTACTACTTCATCGAGTCACAAGGGAATCCGCAGACCGACCCGTTCTTCCTCTGGCTCACCGGAGGCCCGGGATGTTCTTCCTTCAACGGACTTATATATGAAATCGGTAATCATACTAATCTGACCGAGTATACATTCTGGACACGAGCCTACCGTTTTCTCATCCTACGGATTTGAGGGCTGTCTTGTTGGGAGCCGCCTTTCATTGTAAGAGTACGGGAAAGGATGGTCTGTAACGGCTGAAGTCGGCGTCAAAAAGCTCTCTCTCTACCTAACTTTCAAACAATCTTCCCAGGATTACAATTTTTCCACTTATGTTGTTGGACATTTTGATTGTATTTAATGCAAGGATCCCCGCAGGTCCGATGCAGTTTGACATCGAGAATTACCTCGGCGGTTTGCCCAAGTTGCTGCCTTACGAACCAGCCTGGACTAAGGTACACAGACATGCTTTCGGATGATGAGAGTAAAATTTGGATCCTTTGAGGTTTCGTGATTTTATTTCATGATGTCATCCTCAGACGGCGAGTATCTTGTTCCTCGATTCACCTGTTGGGACTGGGTATTCCTACTCGACGACGGCCGCCAACTGGTACTCTTCAGACTCGAGCTCGGCCAAACAGGCTTACGAATTCCTCAGGAAGGTGACGATAATCTGACAATAACTTTAGTAGAAGAGTAACAACCGCTAAAACTGTCACTAACAAACATGGTTTCGGCAGTGGCTTGCGGATCATCAACAATACCTTTCCGTCGAGCTTTATGTCGGAGGCGATTCTTACTCTGGGATGATTGTTCCTCTCGTCACTCAGCACATCGTGGATGGCAACTACCAGGGCCTCGAACCTCACTTGAATCTCAGAGTACGTCATGCCACCGCTGAAATCCCTCGATCTTTGATTACAATGGTTGATTTTCCGCAGGTTTGCGGTTTTAACTGCTTTATCGGAAATGAAACAGGGTTATTTGGTTGGAAGTCCGAGGACTGATTCGGTGATCGACGAGAACTCGAAGATCGTTTTTGCACACAGGATGGCTCTAATTTCTGATGAACTCTACGAGGCAGCGGATACAACCTGCAATGGAACCTTCGTAAATGTGGACCCATCGAACACAGAATGCGTCGCATCTCTTGCAGCCATAAATGAGGTGACTTTCGTTATCCAACTCCGACTCGGAAATATTTCGTCGATGCCTCTTTCTTCATGAAAAGTCATCGATTCTTCTTCGTACATTTGCAGTGCGTCGAGGAAATCTGGACGAATGATATCCTGGAACCAAACTGCGCATTCGCATCCCCTAAACTGAACCCAGAAATCGGCCGTAGGTCCATAAAGGAGGAGCATCCATCAGAGTTCATTCTCTCCCCACCGAGGATTCCCGAGTTATGGTGCCGGGTAAGAACGGACTTCCACGTGCAACTAAAGCTTAACTCTTCTCGCAATCATCGTGGCTTGAGATCTCATTTCACTGATGCCTCAGACCTTCAACTACGTGCTCTCCTACATTTGGTCAAACGACCCAAGTGTACAGCAAGCACTAAATGTTCGACCGGTATGGTGGTCCGTGGCCGATTTTTTCACCGGCTTCAGGTAGCAGCCTGAGCAGAGTCTTTAAGGTTTTTGTTCTGATCTCTAGGGAACAACTGGCGTTTGGAAGAGATGCAATCAGAGCTTGGCATACACGAAAGACATCCCGAGCGTGGTTGAAGTTCACAAAAACCTCACCTCCCAAGATTTGAACGTCCTCGTCGAGACGTAAGATCCGTCCACCACCACAAAGTCATTCCTGTTCCATCAATCTCCTTAGCACCACGGGTTGTTTTCATTGATTTCAGCGGGGACCGTGATATGGTTGTCCCATTTGTGGGCACCGTGAGGTGGATAGCGTCCCTGAATCTCACAGTTGAAAGCGACTGGCGGCCATGGTTCGTCGACGGCCAAGTAGCAGGGTAAGTTACTGTTCTTTTCCAAGCACCAGCAGGCCGCAGAAAGGGAAAAGTTCCCCGGAGTCTGAACACCTATTTGAAACATTCGCAGGTATACGGTACAATACGACAAGGATGGAGTCGAGAACGCGTTTCAGCTTACATACGCGACTGTCAAGGTGAGAAAAGAACCGGACTCGACCTCTCATTTTTCCAGACTCAATGCTAACGACTTACTCAGAGGCCGCAATTCTGAACTCTTTTCGAATAATGCCATGAACAGGGGGCGGGGCACACGGCGCCGGAGTACTACCGAAGGAGATGCTACGAGATGTTCACGAGATGGCTCCATACTTACTACCTGTAGCAATTACTCTGGAACCTGATAAGGAGTATTTGTTGGTTCTTGATGCCAGGAAATAATGCAACTCAATAAAGATAGATTTTGTTTTGTATCACGTTTATAATAATAGTAATCGAATCGATGCTTATAATTCAATCCAGAATTCAAAATGGCTTGCCTCTTAATGGGCCCAAAACTCTACGGCCCAATGAATGGTGGGCCGTAAAGTAACCGGTGGAGAATTAGGCCCATATATTTGGCCATGTGATCGGGCTTCGGCCCATTCACGTTGTGCAGGATTGTGATTTGACGCCATGCATGCCGCTCCGACGGTGGATTCGTTACTACCTGTTGTAGTCTCCGGCCGCGGACTCTGCCATCCGGCGTGTTCTTGCCACGGAAAATAAAAAGATGGACATACGTTTCCCGATGCCTGGCAAGACCCTTCAAGTTGCTCATCACGGAGTGGGATCGTCAGTTTATAGGGAAAATAATCTGAACCCTTACTTATGTCTGAACATAGGAAATCTGTCAAAGGATCCAACTGTTTCCTCTTTCCGATGTCTGGGAAAGACCATTCAATGCTTTTGGTTGGTTCAGATTTATCCCACGTTTATACCACGCGAGCGAGACAAGTGTCACGACTTGTACTATATTTGGTACGGGACCGCAATAAGTGAACGAGCTTAGTGATAAGGACGGCCCAATGAACGAGATCCGACAAGGTCAGATGATCCGACCAGTTGTAATCTGGATGTAATCATTGATCCAAAAATGGCGTTCCCTTGCAATGGAATTGTGGTCCATCTCCTCCTTGTTCTCCTCCAGATCCTCGTCCCGTGCTCCAACACGTCGCGATCATCCATCGACACGCTCCCGGGATTCGAGGGGAAGCTCCCCTTCAAGCTAGAGACTGGGTAGGTAGTGGTCCTCCTGGCGAACTTGATCGTCGCTTATAAGGAGAATAATGAATTAGTTCGAAACAGGTACGTGGGCGTCGGGGAGGATGAAGACGTGCAGCTTTTCTATTACTTCATCGAGTCGGAGAGGAACCCGAGGAAGGACCCGCTCGTGTTCTGGCTGACGGGAGGTCCGGGATGCTCCGGTTTATCAGGCATCCTGTATGAAATAGGTTGGTCGAAACACTCTCCCTCCCTCCTGAACTTTTACCTTTCGCACTTTTTCGCGGCGAACTCGTAGCAACAGCGGCGAGTCGCTGTTCTAGTCTGTGTTGGTGGGGGGGTTGACTTACCATTACCGTGAAATGATGCCGGGAAGGACCGTTCACCTTCAATTATCAGGACTATGATACTGGCAGCCTACCAACTTTACTGCTTAACCCATTTTCGTGGACTAAGGTAATCCCGAATAATTATTCAATTAGTTGTAATGTAATTACTTTAACCTTCCCATAATCTCTATCCTTAGCAGATATCGAGCATAATCTTTATCGATGCTCCGGTCGGGACCGGATTTTCCTATTCAAGGAGCCAGGAAGCTTACAATGTCACGGACACCATAGCGGCCGCTCAGAACTACGAGTTCCTTCGCAAGGTCCCTCGGTCTGTTGCAGGTCGTGATGCATGTAGCTAAAGGGATATTAGGAAGTACTAACTCTCTTTCTCTTTTTCTTTGGTTTGGCAGTGGCTTTTGGAACATCCGAAGTTCAGGTCGAATCCGTTGTACGTCTCCGGGGACTCTTATGGAGGCAAGATGACCCCTATGGTCACTCAACATATACTAAACGGTGAGCATCTCAGGCATACTCGGCTGATGTCACTCGAATATTTCCAGATCGATGATTTTGTTGAGTCCTTTTTTATCCCTAGGAATCCGCCACCATGAGCAGCCTGTGATTAATATCCAAGTATGTTGTTGTTCTCCACTTAATTTCTTTCGAACCCATCTTCCGCGACCAAACTCGTGACGCTGTCGGAAAGTCTAATAGCGTCATAGTGTTTGTGATACTTTTCCCACATTCATTCTCCAGGGATTCTTTATTGGGAATCCGATCACAGACGAAGAAGCGGACACGAACTCAGGAGTAGAATTCGCTTACCGGGTCGGCCTCCTATCGTCAGAACTTTATGAGGTCGATCATAGCTTTTCCTGTTTTTTGGGAATTCCGGTCTACATCAGGCCAACGGCAGGATACATTGTTTTCTTTTTCGATGATCAGTCTGTGAAGGAGAGCTGCAAGGGATATTACTATTACAATGTCAACACCAGCAATGTCAAGTGCGTCGATGACATGAAAGTTGTAACCGAGGTGAGAAAATTGATTACCTCCTGTTTCTTCTGAAAACTCAGGCACTGATCCTTGTTATCGACTCTCATTTCTCAGTGCCTGTTGAACGTCGATGTTGCCAACATCCTCGAACCAAATTGTCCTGGAGTCCTAATCAGGTCGAATGCGAAGCAGTCAGACAGGGGACTCATTTCTTTGGAGGACAACCACAGCCTGTCCCGCCCCCCTCTGACTCGAACCTCTGAATTATGGTGCCGGGTAATGCTCTGTGTTATTGTGTGATCTCGGACACCGACTCTCAAAAATTTTAGTTGTGCCTGGCTTGGCATCCATTCAAAGCGATTTTTACTTGTTGGGAGCAGATTGACAACTATGCATTATCCTATGTGTGGGCCAACAACAAGGATGTCCAAGAGGCTCTTCATGTTAGGATGGTAAGGGGACGGACTTCTCTCATGCTTCTTCCCATCGTTTG
Source organism: Melastoma candidum (assembly GCA_023653495.1). Classification (NCBI taxonomy): domain Eukaryota; kingdom Viridiplantae; phylum Streptophyta; class Magnoliopsida; order Myrtales; family Melastomataceae; genus Melastoma; species Melastoma candidum. Next base: position 439,215 of record CM042889.1, on the reverse strand, counting down.
ATTCTTTCGAGCAGCTCATGTTCCTCTGATATTTCATGCCGAGGGCCTACTCGGTGGTACTGACGAAGCCTCAGTGTTTGTTGATACCATCAGGGCACAAAGTTATCGTGGGCGAGATGCAATAAAACACTTTCTTACACTAAAGACGTTCCGAGTGTTGTTGGTTATCAAGCTAACCTCACGCGAAACTCTCTCGTAGCATTAGTTTACAGGTAGAAAAAACATACGCGATCTGGCAATTCACATCCACAAACCTTTTGATTCCCCATCCTCTGTCGTGTGTCCATTTGCAGTGGAGATCACGATATGGCAGTTCCGTACCTTGGCACCCTACGATGGATCGGGCTTCTCAATTTAACAGTCGAGAGCGAATGGAGACCATGGTTCGTCGACGGTCAGGTAGCAGGGTAAGTATACTGCATATGCATCTTCAATGTTACGTTCATTCTCAATGACCCTACTTGTCCGATGAATCTACTCATCTTGTGCGCAGATTTACCACGAGGAACGAGAAATTCCCATACTACTTGACGTACGCAACCATCAAGGTAAGGCGGAAGACTCATCCGTTCGGATCCTTAAAAAAACTCGAGCAACGCCAGTGGTTGGCAAGAGGTTAACATTGTTGTCTGGTTTCGATTCGGCAGGGGGGAGGGCATACGGCCCCAGAGTACAGGCCGAAGGAATGCTTCGCCATGGTCGAAAGGTGGCTAGCGAATTACCTCCTCTGAAAGTCCGGCTTCCGGAGACCAGAAACCCTCGGACGCCTCCCAAATGTAGCAGTATCTTCCCAGATATCTCCAACCAAGTAGTTGGTTCAGCACATGCACGTGAACCTACCTAACATTCAACACCGAAGTGTCCATCTTTCGATGATTTTTAATCTGCGGGCAACCTTAAATTATAATGTCCCTTGGTTCGTTCGGGACAAGGTTGTGGTGACAGCGTTGCGAATCATCTAATGTCTCGATCGCGGATCACTTGAACAAAGTTTATGGTTAAGAGTGTGACATTTTCCCGAGGGCCCACTTCGGCCCGTGATTTTATGGGTCTGGAATTACTCGAGCCCAATAAATTCCGGCCCCACATTATCAATGATCAGAACAAAATAAACATACATACGCAGAGCCAACTCCCACAAAAGATTATGTAATAAAATATCATCAACCAAACAACCTACTCCTCTGTAATTATTCTTGTTTTCAAGCTAACAACAAACGAATAAACGAACAAAAACAACGACCATTTCAATAGTAAAACCAAACGTGATTTTGGATTGGTATGTCGTCAAAATCCGTTTTATTTTTTTTTTTAATGGAAAGTAGACACCAGAAATTGGAACGGGGCAACTTCCCATTGCCGCAGAGCAGAACAAACTATGGGCCTCATCCACCTCCTCCTCATCCTGGATATCCTAGTCGTGCCGTGGATCCAAGCGTCGCGGTCGCCCGAGACTCTACCTGGATACGATGGGAAGCTCCCTTTCAAGCTCGAGACAGGGTGGGTTGGTGTTCCCTCTCTTGTCTTTCTCTTCCAGGCCGACCAACTTGACTCGTGTTTTTTTGTGGTCGATATGATTCAATGATTGTACGGATCCGGTAAAGGTACGTGGGTGTCGGCGACAACGACGACGTGCAGCTGTTCTATCTCTTTGTGGAGTCGGAGAGGAACCCGGGTGCGGACCCTGTTGTGTTCTGGCAGACTGGAGGACCGGGATGCTCCGGGTTATCGGCCATACTGTTCGAAATTGGTAAGGCCAAATACAGATCTCCCTACCTACTTGATGACGGATCACCGGCGATGACAAAAGGATAAAAATGATCTGGCAGGACCATTCACCTTCGACTACAAAGACTATGATCCCCAGGAGCTTCCCGCTTTAGTTCTTAACCCTTTCTCATGGACCAAGGTTACTGAATATTTTAAATAACCAATACTTATTTATTTATGACTATTTTTAGTAAACCTTGGCAGCTAGCCAGCATCATCTTTATCGACGCTCCGGTCGGGACCGGGTTTTCCTACTCGACGAGCCCCGAAGCATACAACGTCACCGACACCATAGCAGCCACTCAAAACTATGAATTCATCCGGAAGGTGCGTCTGTCACTGGTTGTGATTCAAGAATGACCGAAGGATAGGGATACGATGTGACCATCCTTTTTCTTTTATGCCGTTCTGCAGTGGCTTTGGGAACAGCCGGAGTTTGCGTCGAATCCGTTTTATGTTTCTGGAGACTCCTATGGAGGCAAGATGTCCCCTTTGGTCGTTCAACACATAATAAACGGTGAACAACCCAAGGGAGCTGCGTGAATTCCAGGGTCGTTTGTTTCTCGTTATTGGTTCTAGTTGACTGATCAATCCTGGGGGGACTTTGTTGCAGGAATCCTTAACCACGAGCTGCCTGTGATTAATATCAAAGTAATTAACCTTCTCCTGTCCTGAACGTGTGACTCTCTCGCAGACTCATGAACTGCGTCAAATCATCGATAATTTACTCGAATCCTTTCTCCAGGGATTCTTTATTGGGAATCCGATCACAGACGAAGAAGCAGACACGAACTCAAATGTAGAATTCGCTTACCGGGTCGGCCTCCTATCGTCAGAACTTTATGAGGTCGATCATAGCTTTTCCTTTTTTTTAGGAATTCCGGTCTAATGAGGCCAACGGCAGGATACATTCGTTTTCTTGTTCGATGATCAGTCAGTGAAGGAGAGCTGCAAGGGATATTACTATTACAATGTCAACTCCAGCAATGTCAAGTGCGTCGATGACATGAAAGTTGTAACCGAGGTGAGAAAATTGATCACCTCCTGTTTCTTCTGAAATCTCAGGCACTGATCCTTGTTATCGACTCTCGTTTCTCAGTGCCTGTTGAATGTCGATGTTGCCAACATCCTCGAACCAAATTGTCCTGAAGTCCTAATCAGGTCGAATGCGAAGCAGTCAGACAGGAGACTCATTTCTTTGGAGGACAACCACAGCCTGTCCCGCCCCCCTCTGACTCGAACCTCTGAATTATGGTGCAGGGTAAGCTCTGTGTTATTGTGTGATCTCGGACACCGACTCTCAAAAATTTTAGTTGTGCCTGGCTTGGCATCCGTTCAAAGCGATTTTTACTTGCTGGGAGCAGATTGACAACTATGCATTATCCTATGTGTGGGCCAACAACAAGGATGTCCAAGAGGCTCTTCATGTTAGGATGGTAAGGGGACGGACTTCTTGCACGCCGAGGGCCTACTCAGTGGGACTGACAAAGCCTCAGTTTTTGTTGACACCTTCAGGGGACAAAGTTATTGTGGGTGAGATGCAATAAGACACTTTCTTACACGAAAGATGTTCCGAGTGCTGTTGGTTATCAAGCCAACCTCACGAGAAACTCTCTCGTAGCTTTAGTGTACAGGTAAAACAGTACAGTAACGATCCAGCAATTCACATCCACAAACCTTTTGATTTCCCAATCTTATGTGGCACCCATTTGCAGCGGAGATCATGATATGCTGGCTCCGTACCTTGGCACCCTTAGATGGATCGGGCTTCTCAATTTCACCGTGGTTCGTTGATGGTCAGGTCGCGGGGTAAGTAAACCATATACAAATATTTAGTAGTACATTCATTTTTTATGACCCTGCTCTTCCTTCATAACACAATCTAGAACTCACATCGACAGCATTTGCTGATATAAGACTGACGAATGCCCTTGCATTGTGTGCAGATTTACCACGAGGTATGAGAAATTCCCGTACTACTTGACCTACGCAACCATAAAGGTAAAACAAAAGACTGCTCTGTCGAGACCTTGACAGGTTCGAGCAGTGTTGGTTGTCGACAAGAGGTCATAACTGTGGTTGATAATCTGGTTATTATTCGGCAGGGAGGAGGTCATACGGCCCCGGAATACAGGCCAAAGGAATGCTTCGCCATGGTGGAAAGGTGGCTAGCGAATTACCTTCTCTGAAGGTCCGGCTTTCTGTAATTGGCGACGATCCATCCCAAGGTGCTCTGCCTTGCTAATATTTTCATGTCAGGACAACCTTAATATAATGTCCAACGTCTGGTCAGCTCTTGAAAGCAACCGGATTTCACCGTGTTTGAAATATTTGGTTGGACAAGCGAATTTTCAAAGCGATTTATAACCGCAATAAAAGCAGTTTTGATCCTAAGGACTCCGGTTCTTCATGCCTCTGATTCTGAACCCCACGAGCTCAAAGTCCCGGGGTTGTTTTCCCCATGGCGACATGTAACGTGTCATTGAACATGACTATCCGACTGTCGACTGGCATCCTTCAGACCACCGGTGTGACCATTCTACAACTTGTCTTCTTATTAACTTTTCGTGGCTTCTTTCCTCTAATGGGATGGAATGGGATCAACACACTCCCTAAACCTGCTGAATGGCTTCTCCACAATAAAAACAAGCAATTGCAGTAAATAAACAGCGCCAAATAAACAAGCAAGCAGTTCCATCAGTCTCCTTAGCACCACGGGTTGTTTTCATTGATTTCAGCGGGGACCGTGATATGGTAGTCCCATTTGTGGGCACCGTGAGGTGGATAGCGTCCCTGAATCTCACGGTCGAAAGCGACTGGCGGCCATGGTTCGTCGACGGCCAAGTAGCAGGGTAAGTTACTGTTCTTTTCCAAGCACCAGCAGGCCGCAGAAAGGGAAAAGTTCCCCGGAGTCCGAACACCTATTTGAAACATTCGCAGGTATACGGTACAATACGACAAGGATGGAGTCGAGAACGCGTTTCAGCTTACATGCGCGACCGTCAAGGTGAGAAAAGAACCGGACCCGACCTCTCATTTTTCCAGACTCAATGCTAACGGACTTACGCGGAGGCCGCAATTCTGAACTCTTTTCGAATAACGCCATGAACAGGGGGCGGGGCACACGGCGCCGGAGTACTACCGAAGGAGATGCTACGAGATGTTCACGAGATGGCTCCATACTTACTACCTGTAGCAATTATTCTGGAACCTGATAAGGAGTATTTGTTGGTTCTTGATGCCAGGAAATAATGCAACTCAATAAAGATTGATTTTGTTTTGTATCACGTTTACAATAATCGTAATCGTAATCGTATCGATGCTTATAATTCAATCCAGAATTCAAAATGGCTTGCCTCTTAATGGGCCCAAAACTCTACGGCCCAATGAATGGTGGGCCGTAAAGTAACCGGTGGAGAATTAGGCCCATATATTTGGCCATGTGATCGGGCTTCGGCCCATTCACGTTGTGCAGGATTGTGATTGACGCCATGCATGCCGCTCCGACGGTGGATTCGTTACTACCTGTTGTAGTCTCCGGCCGCGGACTCCGCCATCCGGCGTGTTCTTGCCACGGAAAATAAAAAGATGGACATACGTTTCCCGATGCCTGGCAAGACCCTTCAAGTTGCACATCACGGAGTGGGATCGTCAGTTTCTAGGGAAAATAATTTGAACCCTTACTTATGTCTGAACATAGGAAATCTGTCAAAGGATCCAACTGTTTCCTCTTTCCGATGTCTGGGAAAGACCATTCAATGCTTTTGGTTGGTTCAGATTTATCCCACGTTTATACCACGCGAGCGAGACAAGTGTCACGACTTGTACTGTATTTGGTACGGGACCGCAATAAGTTAACGAGCTTAGTGATAAGGTCGGCCCAATGAACGAGATCCGACCAGTTCTAATATCATTGATCCAAAAATGGCATTCCCCTGCACTGGAATTTTGGTCCATCTCCTCCTTGTTCTCCTCCAGATCCTCGTCCCGTGCTCCAACGCGTCGCGATCATCCATCGACACGCTCCCGGGATTCGAGGGGAAGCTCCCCTTCAAGCTAGAGACTGGGTCGGTAGTGGTCCTCCTGGCGACGTTGTCGTTCCAGTCCGACGAACTTGATCGTCGCTTATAAGGAGAATAATGGATTAGTTCGAAACAGGTACGTGGGCATCGGGGAGGATGAAGACGTGCAGCTTTTCTATTACTTCATCGAGTCGGAGAGGAACCCGAGGAAGGACCCGCTCGTGTTCTGGCTGACGGGAGGTCCGGGATGCTCCGGTTTATCGACCATCCTGTATGAAATAGGTTGGTCGAAACACTCTCCCTCCCTCCTGAACTTTTACCTTTCGCACCTTTTCACGGCGAACTCGTAGCAACAGCGGCGAGTCACTGTTTAATCTAGTTTGTGTTGGTTGGGGGGGGGGGGGGGGGTGACTTACCATTACCGTGAAATGATGTCGGGAAGGACCGTTCACCTTCAATTATCAGGACTATGATACTGGCAGCCTACCAACTTTACTACTTAACCCATTTTCGTGGACTAAGGTAATCCCGAATAATTATTCAATTAGTTGTAATCTAATTACTTTAACCTTCCCATAATCTCTATCCTTAGCAGATAGCGAGCATAATCTTTATCGATGCTCCGGTCGGGACTGGATTTTCCTATTCGAGGAGCCAGGAAGCTTACAATGTCACGGACACCATAGCGGCCGCTCAGAACTACGAGTTCCTTCGCAAGGTCCCTCGGTCTGTTGCAGGTCGTGATGCATGTAGCTAAAGGGATATTAGGAAGTATTAACTCTCTTTCTCTTTTTTTTTGGTTTGGCAGTGGCTTTGGGAACATCCGAAGTTCAGGTCGAATCCGTTTTACGTTGCCGGGGACTCTTATGGAGGCAAGATGACCCCTATGGTCACTCAACATATACTAAACGGTGAGCATCTCAGGCATACTCGGCTGATGTCGCTCGAATATTTCCAGATCGATGACTTTGTTGAGTGCTTTTTTATCCCTAGGAATCCGCCACCATGAGCAGCCTGTGATTAATATCCAAGTATGTTGTTGTTCTCCACTTAATTTCTTTCGAACCCATCTTCCGCGACCAAACTCGTGACGCAGTCGGAAAGTCTAATAGCGTCGTAGTGTTTGTGATACCTTTCCCACATTCATTCTCCAGGGATTCTTTATTGGGAATCCGATCACAGACGTAGAAGCAGACACGAACTCAAAAGTAGAATTCGCTTACCGGGTCGGCCTCCTATCGTCAGAACTTTATGAGGTCGATCATAGCTTTTCCTGTTTTTTTGGAATTCCGGTCTACATCAGGCCAACGGCAGGATACATTCGTTTTCTTTTTCGATGACCAGTCAGTGAAGGAGAGCTGCAAGGGATATTACTATTACAATGTCAACACCAGCAATGTCAAGTGCGTCGATGACATGAAAGTTGTAACCGAGGTGAGAAAATTGATCACCTCCTGTTTCTTCTGAAATCTCACGCACTGATCCTTGTTATCGACTCTCGTTTCTCAGTGCCTGTTGAACGTCGATGTTGCCAACATCCTCGAACCAAATTGTCCTGAAGTCCTAATCAGGTCGAATGCGAAGCAGTCAGACAGGAGACTCATTTCTTTGGAGGACAACCACAGCCTGTCCCGCCCCCCTCTGACTCGAACCTCTGAATTATGGTGCAGGGTAATGTTCTGCATTATTGTGTGATCTCGGACACCAACTCTCGAAAATTTTAGTTGTGCCTGGCTTGGGATCCGTTCAAAGCGATTTTTACTTGTTGTGAGCAGATCGACAACTATGCATTATCCTATGTGTGGGCCAACAACAAGGATGTCCAAGAGGCTCTTCATGTTAGGATGGTAGGGGGACGGACTTCTCTCATTCTTCTTCCCATCGTTTGATTCTTTCGAGCAGCTCATGTTCCTCCGATATTTCATGCCGAGGGCCTACTCGGTGGTACTGACGAAGCCTCAGTGTTTGTTGATACCATCAGGGCACAAAGTTATCGTGGGCGAGATGCAATAAGACACTTTCTTACACTACAGACGTTCCGAGTGTTGTTGGTTGTCAAGCTAACCTCACGCGAAACTCTCTCGTAGCCTTAGTTTACAGGTAGAAAAAACATACCCGATCTGGCAATTCACATCCACAAACCTTTTGATTCCCCATCCTCTGTCGTGTGTCCATTTGCAGTGGAGATCACGATATGGCAGTTCCGTACCTTGGCACCCTGCGATGGATCGGGCTTCTCAATTTAACCGTCGAGAGCGAATGGAGACCATGGTTCGTCGACGGTCAGGTAGCAGGGTAAGTATACTGCATACGCATCTTCAATGTTACATTCATGCTCAATGACCCTACTTGTCCGATGAATCTACTCATCTTGCGTGCAGATTTACCACGAGGAACGAGAAATTCCCATACTACTTGACGTACGCAACCATCAAGGTAAGGCGGAAGACTCATCCGTTCAGATCGTTAAAAGACTCGAGCAACGCCAGTGGTTGGCAAGAGGTTAACATTGTTGTCTGGTTTCGATTCGGCAGGGGGGAGGGCATACGGCCCCAGAGTACAGGCCGAAGGAATGCTTCGCCATGGTCGAAAGGTGGCTAGCGAATTACCTCCTCTGAAAGTCCGGCTTCCGGAGACCAGAAACCCTCCGACGCCTCCCAAATGTAGCAGTATCTTCCCAGATATCACCAACCAAGTAGTTGGTTCAGCACATGTACGTGAACCTACCTAACATTCAACACCGAAGTGTCCATCTTTCGATGATTTTTAATCTGCGGGCAACCTTAAATTATAATGTCCCTTGGTTCGTTCGGGACAATGTCGTGGTGACGGTGTTGTGAATCCACTAATGTCTCGATCGGGAGTCAGTTGAACAAAGTTATCGTTTAGAGTGTGACTTTCTTGAAGGCCCACTTCGGCCCGTGATTTTATGGGCCTGGTATTACTCGGGCCCAATAAATTCCGTCCCCACATTGTCGATGATCAGAATAAAATATCATCAACCAAACAGCCTACTGCTCTGTAATGATTCTTGTTTTCAAGCCAACAATCAACGAATAATCAACAGTAAAACCAAAAGTGATTTTGATTAGGTAGGACTGCAAGATCCGATTCCTTTTTTCGAAAGTTGACACCAGAAATTGGAATGGGGCAACTTCACAATGCTGCAGAACAAAACTATGGGCATCATCCACCTCCTCCTCGTCCTGGATATCCTAGTTGTGTCGCGGATCCATGCATCACGGTCGCCCGTCGAGACTCTCCCAGGATACGATGGGAAGCTCCCTTTCAAGCTCGAGACAGGGTGGGTTGGTGTTCCCTCTCGTGTCTTTCTCTTCCAGGCCGACCAACTTGACTCGTGTTTTTTTGTGGTCCATATGATTCGATGCTTGTACGGATCCGGTACAGGTACGTGGGTGTCGGTGACAACGACGACGTGCAGCTGTTCTATTTCTTTGTGGAGTCGGAGAGGAACCCGGGTGCGGACCCTGTTGTGTTCTGGCAGACTGGAGGACCGGGATGCTCCGGGTTATCGGCCATACTGTTCTAAATTGGTAAGGCCAAATGCAGATCTCCCTACCTACTTGACGACTGATCACCGGCGATGACAAAAGGATAAAAATGATCTGGGCAGGACCATTCACCTTCGACTACAAAGACTATGATCCCCAGGAGCTTCCCGCTTTAGTACTTAACCCTTTCTCATGGACCAAGGTTACTGAATATTTTAAATAACCAAGTATACTATTTGATCTACTTATTTATTTATGACTATTTTTTGTAAACCTTGGCAGCTAGCCAGCATCATCTTTATCGACGCTCCGGTCGGGACCGGGTTTTCCTACTCGACGAGCCCCGAAGCTTACAACGTCACCGACACCATAGCAGCCAGTCAAAACTATGAATTCATCCGGAAGGTGCGTCTGTCACTGGTTGTGATTCATGAATGACCGAAGGATAGGGATACGATGTGACCATCCTTTTTCTTTTATGCCGTTCTGCAGTGGCTTTGGGAACACCCGGAGTTTGCGTCGAATCCGTTTTATGTTTCTGGAGACTCCTATGGAGGCAAGATGACCCCTTTGGTCGTTCAACACATAATAAACGGTGAACAACCCAAGGAAGCTGCGTGAATTCCAGGGTCGTTTGTTTCTCGTTATTGGTTCTAATTGACAGATCAATCCTGGGGGGACTTTGTTGCAGGAATCCTTGACCATGAGCTGCCAGTGATTAATATCAAAGTAATTAACCTTCTCCTGTCCTGAACGTGTGATTCTGTCGCAGACTCATAAACTGTGTCAAATCATAGATAATTTACTCGAATCCTTTCTCCAGGGATTCTCCATTGGTAATCCGATTACAGATGTAGAAGCCGACACAAACTCGATAGTAGAGTATGCCCTATCGGGTCGGTCTTCTGTCGGCACAACTATATCAGGTTGATCATCCACAAACTTCATGTTGCTTTTTGGTGGTTTATTTAGCATTCTGGATGACTTTTGGTGAACCACGGGTTACATTTGTCTTTTCGTGGATGATCAGTTGGTGAAGGAGAACTGCAAAGGATCTTACTATTACAATGTCAACACCAGCAATGTCAAATGCGTAGATGGAATGCAAGTCGTCACCGAGGTGAGAAAATTGCGAATGTGATTCCGACTCTGTTTCATTATAGAAAAAAGTTATCTATCCCAATTTGCGATTGTCATTCATCAGTGCCTGTCAAACATAGATTTTGCCAACATACTCGAACCAAATTGTCCCGAGGTCCTACTCGCATCGAATGTGAAGCACTCACACGAGAGACTCCTTCCCGAGAAGAACCCGACTCGAACTCCTGAATTATGGTGCAGGGTATTGCTTCATGCGATCTCAGACACCATCTCTCCAAAATTTAATTGAACCTGGCTTGGCATCCAATCAAAGTGATTTTTGCTTCTTGTGAGCAGATCGACAACTATGCATTCTCCTATGTGTGGGCCAACAACAAGGATGTCCAAGAGGCTCTTCATGTTAGGATGGTAAGGGAACGGACTTCTTGCACGCCGAGGGCCTACTCAGTGGGACTGACGAAGCCTCAGTTTTTGTTGATAACTTCAGGGGACAAAGTTATTGTGGGTGAGATGCAATAAGACACTTTCTTACACGATAGATGTTCCGAGTGCTGTTGGTTATCAAGCCAACCTCACGAGAAACTCTCTCGTAGCTTTAGTTTACAGGTAAAACAATACAGTAACGATCCAGCAATTCACATCCACAAACCTTTTGATTTCCCCATTCTCTGTCGCGCCCATTTGCAGTGGAGATCATGATATGCTTGCTCCGTACCTTGGCACCCTAAGATGGATCGGGCTTCTCAATTTGACCGTAGAGAGCGAATGGAGACCGTGGTTCGTCGATGGTCAGGTCGCGGGGTAAGTAAACCATATACAAATATTTAGTAGTACATTCATTTTTTATGACCCTGCTCTTCTTTCATAACACAATCTAGAACTCACATCGACAGCATTTACAGATATAAGACTGACGAATGCCCTTGCATTGAGTGCAGATTTACCACGAGGTATGAGAAATTCCCGTACTACTTGACCTACGCAACCATAATGGTAAAACAAAAGACTCCTCTGTCGAGACCTTGACGGGTTCGAGCAGTGTTGGTTGTCGACAAGAGGTCATAACTGTGGTTGATAATCTGGTTATTATTCGGCAGGGAGGAGGTCATACGGCCCCGGAATACAGGCCAAAGGAATGCTTCGCCATGGTGGAAAGGTGGCTAGCGAATTACCTTCTCTGAAGGTCCGGCTTTCTGTAATTGGCGACGATCCATCCCAAGGTGCGCTGCCTTGCTAATATTTTCATGTCAGGACAACCTTAATATAATGTCCAACGTCTGGTCGGCTCTTGAAAGCAACCGGATTTCACCGTGTTTGAAATATTTGGTTGGACAAGCGAATTTTCAAAGCGATTTATAACCGCAACAAAAGCAGTTTTGATCATAAGGACTCCGGTTCTTCATGCCTCTGATTCTGAACCCCAGGAGCTCAAAGTCCCGGGGTTGTTTTCCCCATGGCGACATGTAACGTGTCACTGAACATGACTATCCGACCGTCGACTGGCATCCTTCAGACCACCGTTGTGACCATTCTACACCTTGTCGACTTATTAACTTTTCGTGGCTTCTTTCCTCTAATGGGATTGAATGGGATCAACACACTCCCTAAACCTGCTGAATGGCTTCTCCACAATAAAAACAAGCAATTGCAGTAAATAAACAGCGCCAAATGGGACAACCACACCAAGTTTTCAAGGAAACCTTCACAATGCGAGGAGTAAGGACGCCCAACAATTCTTCCTAATACAAGACCTCTTCTCCAGCTAACATATTCAGAGGTACAATCATCTGCCATTCTTCAAGGATCGACCTCAACCTTCACTGAGCAAATTAACACGGAAGAAAATGGAGATCACCAAATCTGGTCATCTGCCAAATACATTGAGCATTAAAGTCTACGAAGCTCCAATGCCCAAATCCATCATTCAGATTATGCATCCGCAAGTTCAGGATAACTCCCCAGAGTTTTAGCAAGATCCAACGGTGTTATGAGCGGCAGCGGACGATTTACCAAGCCTTCTGCGGCTGAAAACGAAGTTGTCGCAATCCTTGACTCGTGTCTTCTTCATATGCTGGTTCATTGTCTGGACCCTAGCTTGTGGATGAAGGAAAACTTGGGAGATCAACTCATCCATGCAATGAAACACGAGCTTGGCCATCGTATTTCTCAATAATCTTACACGTGTCAGATGATTTCGGTACCGTCCCCGTGTATCGCCAACCGCCAAGTTGATATAATACATTTCGTTTCTAATCTTTTGCCGCCACACGACAAGAACGCCCACACGCACATGCACGTGAACCTACTTAACTTTCAACCCCAAAGTGTCCACCTTTCGTTGATTTTCAATCTGCAGTTCCATTGCCGCAGAGCAGAACAAACTATGGGCATCATCCACCTCCTCCTCGTCCTGGATATCCTAGTCGTGCCGAGGATCCATGCGTCACGGTCACCCGTCGAGACTCTCCCAGGATACGATGGGAAGCTCCCTTTCAAGCTCGAGACAGGGTGGGTTGGTGTTCCCTCTCGTGTCTTTCTCTTCCAGGCCGACCAACTTGACTCGTGTTTTTTTGTGGTCCATATGATTCGATGCTTGTACGGATCCGGTACAGGTACGTGGGTGTCGGTGACAACGACGACGTGCAGCTGTTCTATCTCTTTGTGGAGTCGGAGAGGAACCCGGGCGCGGACCCTGTTGTGTTCTGGCAGACTGGAGGACCGGGATGCTCCGGGTTATCGGCCATAGTGTTCGAAATTGGTAAGGCCAATGCAGATCTCCCTACCTACTTGATGACTGATCACCGGCGATGACAAAAGGATAAAAATGATCTGGGCAGGACCATTCACCTTCGACTACAAAGATTATGATCCCCAGGAGCTTCCCGCTTTAGTACTTAACCCTTTCTCATGGACCAAGGTTACTGAATATTTTAAATAACCAACTTATGCTATTTGATCTACTTATTTATTTATGACTATTTTTTGTAAACCTTGGCAGCTAGCCAGCATCATCTTTATCGACGCTCCGGTCGGGACCGGGTTTTCCTACTCGACGAGCCCCGATGCTTACAACGTCACCGACACCATAGCAGCCAGTCAAAACTATGAATTCATCCGGAAGGTGCGTCTGTCACTGGTTGTGATTCATGAATGACAGAAGGATAGGGATACGATGTGACCATCCTTTTTTCTTTATGCCGTTCTGCAGTGGCTTTGGGAACACCCGGAGTTTGCGTCGAATCCGTTTTATGTTTCTGGAGACTCCTATGGAGGCAAGATGACCCCATTGGTCGTTCAACACATAATAAACGGTGAACATCCCAAGGGAGCCGCGTGAATTCCAGGGTCGTTTGTTTCTCGTTATTGGTTCTAATTGACAGATCAATCCTGGGGGGACTTTGTTGCAGGAATCCTTAACCATGAGCTGCCTGTGATTAATATCAAAGTAATTAACCTTCTCCTGTCCTGAACGTGTGATTCTGTTGCAGACTCATAAACTTTGTCAAATCATCGATAATTTACTCGAATCCTTTCTCCAGGGATTCTCCATTGGTAATCCGATTACAGATGAAGAAGCCGACATAAACTCGAGAGTAGAGTATGCCTATCGGGTCGGTCTTCTGTCGGCAGAACTTTATCAGGTTGATCATCCACAAACTTCATGTTCCTTTTTGGTGGTTTATTTAGCATTCTGGATGACTTTTGGCGAACCACGGGTCACATTTGTTTTTTCGTGGATGTTCAGTCAGTGAAGGAGAACTGCAAAGGATCTTACTATTACAATGTCAACACCAGCAATGTCAAGTGTATAGATGGCATGAAAGTAGTCACCGAGGTGAGAAAATTGCGAATGTGATTCCGATTCTGTTTCATTAGAAATTTTAGTTATCTATCCCAATTTATGATTATCATTCATCAGTGCCTGTCAAACGTCCATATTGCCCCACATACTCGAACCAAATTGCCCTCATGTCCTACTCGCATCGAATGTGAAGTACTCACACGAGAGACTCCTTCCCGAGAAGACCCCGACTCGAACTCCTGAATTATGGTGCAGGGTAATGCTTCATGCGATCTCAGACACCATCTCTCCAAAATTTAATTAAACCTGGCTTGGCATCCAATCAAAGTGATTTTTGCTTCTTGTGAGCAGATCGACAACTATGCATTCTCCTATGTGTGGGCCAACAACAAGGATGTCCAAGAGGCTCTTCATGTTAGGATGGTAAGGGGACGGACTTCTTGCACGCCGAGGGCCTACTCAGTGGGACTGACAAAGCCTCAGTTTTTGTTTCTACCTTCAGGGGACAAAGTTATTGTGGGTGAGATGCAATAAGACACTTTCTTACACGAAAGATGTTTCGAGTGCTGTTGGTTATCAAGCCAACCTCACGAGAAACTCTCTCGTAGCTTTAGTTTACAGGTAAAACAATACAGTGACGATCCAGCAATTCACATCCACAAACCTTTTGATTTCCCAATCTTATGTGGCGCCCATTTGCAGCGGAGATCATGATATGCTTGCTCCGTACCTTGGCACCCTAAGATGGATCGGGCTTCTCAATTTGACCGTAGAGAGCGAATGGAGACCGTGGTTCGTCGATGGTCAGGTCGCGGGGTAAGTAAACCATATACAAATATTTAGTAGTACATTCATTTTTTATGACCCTGCTCTTCTTTCATAACACAATCTAGAACTCACATCGACAGCATGTAAAGATATAAGACTGACGAATGCACTTGCATTGAGTGCAGATTTACCACGAGGTATGAGAAATTCCCGTACTACTTGACCTACGCAACCATAAAGGTAAAACAAAAGACTCCTCTGTCGAGACCTTGACAGGTTCGAGCAGTGTTGATTGTCGACAAGAGGTCATAACTGTGGTGTATAATCTGGTTATTATTCGGCAGGGAGGAGGTCATACGGCCCCGGAATACAGGCCAAAGGAATGCTTCGCCATGGTGGAAAGGTGGCTAGCGAATTACCTTCTCTGAAGGTCCGGCTTTCTGTAATTGGCGACGATCCATCCCAAGGTGCCCTGCCTTGCCAATATTTTCAATGTCAGAACAACCTTAATATAATGTCCAATGTCTGGTCGGCTCTTGAAAGCAACCGGATTTCACCGTGTTTGAAATATTTGGGTTGGACAAGCGAATTTTCAAAAG
Source organism: Melastoma candidum (assembly GCA_023653495.1). Lineage (NCBI taxonomy): Eukaryota > Viridiplantae > Streptophyta > Magnoliopsida > Myrtales > Melastomataceae > Melastoma > Melastoma candidum. The sequence continues at coordinate 423,641 of CM042889.1, read as the reverse complement.
CGATTTATAACCGCAACAAAAGCAGTTTTGATCATAAGGACTCCGGTTCTTCATGCCTCTGATTCTGAACCCCACGAGCTCAAAGTCCCGGGGTTGTTTTTCCCCATGGCGACATGTAACGTGTCATTGAACATGACTATCCGACCGTCGACTGGCATCCTTCAGACCACCAGCGTGACCATTCTACAACTTGTCTACTTATTAACTTTTCGTGGCTTCTTTCCTCTAATGGGATGGAATGGGATCAACACACTCCCCAAACCTGCTGAATGGCTTCTCCACAATAAAAACAAGCAATTGCAGTAAATAAACAGCGCCAAATGGGAACAACCACACCAAGTTTTCAGGTGTAACGATCCAGCAATTCACATCCACAAACCTTTTGATTTCCAAAAGGGGGGAGGGGGCCCTCTTATTATTCATTCGGGAGGATCTCACAGAGAGGAGGATCCTTTCATTCGTTCCCTAGCCTTCTCCCTCACAAGCACTTGCGGAATCCTCTCCCTTCCCTCCGAACGACTTTTCCGACCAAGGTAAGCTCGGGGAGCATGGAGACCCCCAAACCAACCTGACCGCGAAGAGCTGGCTGCACCTTACCAAGTCGACGGTTGTGGCAAGGACAAATGGCGGCAGCACCGAACGATCCCCGGCGTCCTCCCTTCGTCATGTCCATAGGACTCGATAGAGGCCCTCTTCCTGGCGTCCAGAATCTGTCCTCCCTTGTCCAAACACAAGGAGGATTCGTCTACCACCTCCCGTAGCCTCGTGGCTTCGCGAGAGGGCTCCCTTTTGTTTTGACGCTTTCTTGTTTGCATAGTTGCAGGAGTTGGGTGGCCGGAGCCGACTTCCAGCTTTGCTAACTCCCCAGTAGGTGCTAATATTTCGTCGCAACATATCCGAACGTCGAGAGAGAGCCAAAGTCTCTTCGATTCTTCCTCGGGCCACCCAGGGGCGAGGCAATCCCTCGATGAGCTTCCAACCCCTTTATCTGTTCTCATTCAGCCCTTCTTGCTTAGAACATGGCTGACCCCCACGTCCACTCCTTGTTTAACTTGTCACATGTGACATGGAACGAGAAACAAATGCATATGGAGTGGAACAGTCTCGGCCAGACTGCAGGAGGGTAAGTCGACGGAGCGTAACTTTTCATCCGGCATCGGATTGCAGTAAAACTAGGCGGTATCTCTTCCTTACTTCGATACGCATCTTTTGAAGTTGGTTTGAGGTCATTTGGAGTCTTGTAGGCTGAGAAACGTCCATTCTTGCAGGCATGTGTATACATAAGGTCTATACTTTGCTCGCGTTTGGGATTTGTGTTGCTGAACGCCAATAGTCTTTTGTTTTGTGTCCAAACTTCTTTCAAATCATGTATATATCCCCTCTCAAGGTTCCTGAGCATGCATGGTAGCTCGGGTCCTTGATTGAGGCATGTTCATGACTTGGGGAGTGGCAAAGAATCTTCGGGTTCTCCAGTTTTGCTGTCTTCCACTTTCGCAGTCAAGAATGAGTCTGTTCGAATTGGTTAGGCACATCAGCCGATCCTGATGTCTCCGGTGTGAGAAATTCACACAATCACAGAAATAACAAACCAAGAAAAACAGCGGAAGACTGGATCGGTTACGGGGGTTTACGGTCACCGAGAAAGATCAAGGGAAAAGAAAACGTACCCGTATTCGCCATGTTCGCCATACCGTAAAGCTGATGATTGTAACCTGGGTGGCGTAGATCTTCTTCCCCTTTTCCTTCCCGTACGGCTGCTCTCGATGGAGGAGGCCAAAATAAAAGAAACTGACGATGTATTTTCTGTCAGGGCGATTAACCCAGATATAAGGAAAACCTAAAGGATTTCCTTTATGAAATGTCAGTTTTGCCCCTTAGTTAAATAATTGTTTGAAGGACAGGGGAAGGGACATATCCGTAATATATCGTAGCCTATGTCCTATCCATCAATGGACTATAGGATATAAAATAGTCTACACCCAACCGTAAGCCACATTAGACAAACGAGATGCGCATATCCCAATGACTTAAGCGATTTAGTAGGATTTCATGCATTGTCTTTATGTCACAATCTGTTTTATAAAATATAATTTAATAAAGTAAAATAAAATAAAAGAAAATTAAAAATAAACAATTAATGGAAGCCCAAAAATCAGAAATTTCTAACATTCTCCCACTTGGGCAACATTAATTGTACTCGAAAAATATTTTAGAAAATGACTCTCAGACTGTGACATCTGTATGGCCAATATAAAGACAACATCTCAAACAACCCCGACCAACTAAATTATCCAGCATCGAACTATGACCGTCAGAGCATCACTCAATGATACAAGACAACCATAATCACAACACTAAGCAATCAAGTCGTCACGGGTCAATGTGGCAGTGTAGCCGAATTAGCATCCCTTATGTGATTAAATTTGATGCTAATTCAGTCGGTCCTAATCTTTCTGTGACCTTACGCCCATAACGAGCCAGAAAGACCTTTGAGCAAATGATGCTCCTTTATATGTCTCATAAACTTTAATGCGCGCAAAATTTACGGTGCTTTACCAGAGACAAACTTTAGTGACAATACCGTCCTACTTGAGACTAAGCACCAAGACTCAAGATTTTCTTTAATAACTGTCATGTGCACAAGATATAAAAGTAATTGCATGCATGGAAAAATATATATATAATGTCGATTAGAAGATACTCAATATCCAACAAAAAATCGAAAGTACAAAAATAAAATGTCGGATACAACCAAAGAGTATCATAAGCTCCCACTGACCGAAAATATCGAAGAACTCTAATTCACCCATGTCTACAACATGTTTCTTAAAAGCTACGGGTCTAAGTCCTTTAGTTAGTGGATCTGCTAACATCGACTCTGTAACCTTATATCTCGGTGAAATCAGATAAACCATCCGTTAACTTTATGCTTTCAAAGAAGCCGGATGAAACAAACCTAGCACTACTCATCTGTATGTGTCAAAAACATGACATACTACTCATCTTTATGTTGTCATAAAAGACATTCAAACTTGACATAACCGTCACGCTCAAGATAAACACCGGATCTTGAGTTTTTCAACTATGGCACATAACCAAAACAACAGTAATTGATGATCGTCAAAATAAACAAGTACATGTATCAAACATGTGTTGACAGTTCATAAACATGTCTTTCAATCAAGACATAGATATGAGGCTCCCACTAACCAAGCAATAAAAAACATGCCACGTAGAATAACACTAAGGGCTCGTTAGGCTCCACGTGATATTCCTCTTGGTTAGCAAATCAGTCGATACCCGCACTAATATCACAGTAATTGGCATAATTATTCAAATTTATCTCGACTGCGGTAGTTTCGAAACTCCACCACTCGACCTTTTAAAAATGATAATTCAATTAAAGAGAGTGGTGTACGTAAGAAGCCTCAACATCCAACATAATATCAAGAAAATCTAATGCTGGATAATGCTCTAATGAGCGTCAACAATAACTCCTACTAATAAAAACAATTAAATGATTAAGTTGAGGAGCTCCCACTGAAATAATATGTCATCATAAATTTAAGATCTCCCACAAGTTTATTAAAACATGATTACTAAAGGCATTCAATCTTTGATTGTGTTACCATCAGCTCTAAGCAGATGTTACAAACACCACAACACGTATCACATAAGCGACTCCACGGATCTCAATAAGCGACTCGCTTTGGCAACCAAACGCTCGTATCATCATGTGAAATCTCCCAACTCCGGGATGCTCGTAAGACCTTATGTAACTCACAAGCAAACAAAATGACATACTTAAGAAATTCACGTTGATATATAAGTGTACATTAAGATTTATCATCTTATACAAGTCAATTCGAGACCTCTAAATCTTTATCATTTTAAGCTAACCAAAAGAGACTGTTTATACAAAATAATACATGAACTAGTGAGCAACCGATAGTATTACAACTATCAAATAGAGACCAACACAATTGATCTCCTCAGAAATACTCGAAATGCACCAAATGCAAGAACCAAACATCTTTGGGCAGAAAGGTCCCTACACTAGTACACTCAAGTCTCCAAATATACCCTCAACAAGATAAAGATAATCTCAGTTGTCACTTTAAGCGAGCCACTTTGGCGGTCAAACACACAAAGCATAAATGTGAGATTTCTCGCTCGTTGAGAACACATGCGATTGTGAGAAAACTTCAGTTGTCACTCTAGCTGAGCCACTTTGGCAGCCAAACAACTAGAGCACAAATGTAAAGTAACTCACCCGGATGCACATGCCCGTGAAGCACGTCACTTGTCACTACAAACGAGCCACTTTGGCAGCCAAGCGCTTACAACACAAGTACGACGAAACACCACATGCTCACATAATTTGGCATAAGAACATATTTTAATGTATGCCAACTTAAACCAACGGTTAATGAAAGAGTTTACAACAGTCTCAAATTGAAAATTTGATGCACATAATTTATCTATTCTCTCTATATTTCAAACACTTTGTGCCTTAAAGAGAGTACGAGTTTAACATATATTAAATACTACTGTGTAATATATACATCTCACGTCTAATGCATGAAAAAGTTCACCAACACAAGCAATCACCTTTTCAGCCTGTCTAGGTTGACTTAACTTTATAATACTCATTAAACAGAACGTTCTTTCCGTTATACACGATAAACATATCATTTAGTCATAGCTCGCTCGAATGGTTAACTTGGATCTAATTCTTGTAGTTGAACTTAGGCAAACACTCTATTAACAACAATAACAAAAGATATCATCTGAATTTCTTTATGTATCGGATAAAGCATCCGGTCTAAAATCCAAGCAAGCCCAACTAATTGTTTTAATATTGAATAATCCAAGTATCATGTTTTGCCATATATCCCAAAATACTGATTTCTTTCTTCTTTCATAGAAAATTCATCAACATAAAGATGAACCATAAGTAGCCTTAATATCAAAATTTTTATTCACCAGTTACACACTTCCATAACCGAATTGAGTAATAAATAAGATTTCATGACCACACATGATCATGATTATTCCAAAGATTTCGTAATTCAATTTGTGAAGAAACAAAGCATTACTAAATACTCTCTTTTCCGGGCAAGAATAAAGTGTAATGAAATAAAACTCAATTCATCTCATTGAAAATTAAAGACATCCCTATACATATCTGACTTGCATGTGCGATACTCATCAATCCATCAATTTCAGTTGATATCATGTTGTCTTGTCGCACTCACCCATCTTGTGAGTAGTTTTCATATACCAAAAAGAATCATTTGGTTAATATGACATTTAGTTCATTGTTCTATATGTATTTAATAATTTTTCATTTAGTGTTACCTCCCACACGTGGGTAGTTCACACAAGAAGTCCTTCTTTTCGCATTGCCAACTAGATCAAAACCAAAACAACTTTGATTGGTTTTAAACCTGACCTCATAAAATTTCGACTATTATTTATTTATAAAGTATATAAATAAAGCATCATATGAGATATTTAATCTCATATATATTTTCTTTCATAATCAAGGTTTCGAAACTTCTCGTAATATATACTTTATGAAATCTTTGTTTAATAAGAATCAATATTACCCTTTTCTTTCTTTTTGTTAAAGAAAATTATCATCAACTAAGTGAAATCCAAATTCATGAAATCTTAACAAAAGAGATTTCATTAAAGAAACACTTTTTTTTAAATATAATAATATAAAAACACTTTCTTTTACAATCGTTTGCAATGTGAACATCCTCCAAGACATTGCATTTATTGTCCCATCTGGGATAAGCCAAAAATGGTGTGTGCCCAGATCAATTCAAGAAGTAGGATTGATCCTTAAAGCACCATCACATGAAATCTGTCCACAGAAGAGTAAGCATCGTGGAATTATTTTTCAAATTTTAGAGCGGTGGTCACCAACTACTTGACGGAGGAATGAGCTGTTGCTCGAAGGAGGTAAATGTCCTTTATTTATTTATTTATTTATTTTTTTAGTAGGATACGTGGGTACGCGAGATTCCTAGGAATTAAGAATGATAGACTTGGGGAATAAGATGAAGATGCTATTTAGGATGGAGACAAATCTTCTTGCATTTGTAGTTTCAGAGAAAAGCGTTCATCAATTGTAAGACCCATATCCTGATTGATGCAGCCCATAGCAAACTCGAGGTCCTACTTCCACCTCTTATAATTTGAACCACTTAAGACTTCTATGGTGGCAGCATTGTTGCCCATATTGAAGGAAACTGTAGAACAAAAGTAACGCAACCATCAAGTGTCATGAGCCATATAAGATCGATAAATTAGATCAATCAATTATGAAGAATCCTCAAACTCAATGTCAACTCCCCTTTGGGTAGAGAAAACACAAAGCAGAGAAACCTTCCCACAAGGATCACAAAGAAACAACAGATTCGACAAATTTATTTCCTTTGGGAAATAAATAGTCTAATCCAATAATCCAGAATCAAAGAATTTCCACACCCGATCACGTGTCACCATGCATGATCCACTTTGGTGAAATCATACACAGCACAATGTGCTATAATAAAATTTGTGGAAATTTATACATGCCACCTTTAAGGAACCACCACCTGTCACGTACAAGCGAGCCACTTTGGTAGCCAAACACTTGCAGCACATTATGATGTTCCTTCAAAAATAAACGCATGTCTTAATAGAGAATAAGAACCAACTGTCACCATAAACGGGTCACTTTGGCAACCAAACGTTCATAGCACAACATGGTCAAATCTCACTAGGCTCGTAACGTTCGTCACACCAAAAGATTGTAAGTGTGACATTTACTCGTGTCTATATGCTAAACTTTACAATATGTGCAACCTATATTAGTGACAATAAGAATTTATTTATTTATTTTTAATTTTATTTTATTAAATTTTTTTTTTTTGGCCGGTCAACGGTTCACCGGCGTTGACCATCGGCGGCCGGTCGCCGGTACGGACTGACCGGTCCATGAGGCTATAAGCATAAAGCCTGACCCACTTGGGCCATGCCTTCCTTCCTTTAAAGTTTGGCCCACTTGGGCCAGGCTTCCTCTCTCTTTTTTTTTTTTTTATTAACTGGCTCAGCCCAATTGGGCTAAGAAAGGCCAATTTTGGCCTGGCCCACTTGGGCCTTTTTTTTTTTAACCGGCTTAGCCCAAATGAGCTAAGAAAACCAATTTTGGCCTGGCCACTTGGGCCACGTTTTTTTTTTAATTGTAGCCCATTTTGGGCAAAGCCCACTTGAGCATATATAAAATATATTAATAATAATAATAAAATAACCTAATTAATAATATACTTAAAAAAAAAACAGACAGAACGATCAGGTTTCCCAGAACCCTAGCCGTCATGAGTTTTTCTCAATTAACCAAATAGCACAATTTCAATATATGAAATTGAAAATTCTTTACTCGGGATCGTAGATCCGCGTAATCCGCTCTGATACCACATGTGAGAAATTCACACAATCACAGAAATAACAAACCAAGAAAAACAGCGGAAGACTGGATCGGTTACGCGGGTTTACGGTCACCGAGAAAGATCAAGGGAAAAGAAAACGTACCCGTATTCGCCATGTTCGCCATACCGTAAAGCTGATGATTGTAACCTGGGTGGCGTAGATCTTCTTCCCATTTTCCTTCCCGTACGGCTGCTCTCGATGGAGGAGGCCAAAATAAAAGAAACTGACGATGTATTTTCTGTCAGGGCGATTAACCCAGATATAAGGAAAACCTAAAGGATTTCCTTTATGAAATGTCAGTTTTGCCCCTTAGTTAAATAATTGTTTGAAGGACAGGGGAAGGGACCTATCCGTAATATATCGTAGTCTATGTCCTATCCATCAATGGACTATAGGATATAAAATAGTCTACACCCAACCGTAAGCCACATTAGACAAACGAGATGCGCATATCCCAATGACTTAAGCGATTTAGTGGGATTTCATGCATTGTCTTTATGTCACAATCTGTTTTATAAAATATAATTTAATAAAGTAAAATAAAATAAAAGAAAATTAAAAATAAACAATTAATGGAAGCCTAAAAATCAGAAATTTCTAACATCCGGACCAAATGATCCTCAATGGGTGACGGTCATGAAAATTTTGTTTTTTATATTTTTATGATGATCGAGGATAGAGAAAGGACCCACGCGCAGTTTGCGTCAGCTCGGTTACTGCAGTCCCACTTCGAAGGGGATCTCGAGAGATCCAACCGTTGGATTACAACCAAATTCCAGATTTAAACTATACTAAATGATGGTCGTAAGCACATGTATTTCAACCGTCAAAGTTTCCAGTAAGTTTAGATATGAATTGATGAACAGAACATATGCAGGGCTGAATTCACTGCACGTCACAACTCCATTCTTTTCATGATCCTGAACTATCCCCCCGTTGGATCGCTTTTACATTTCACAGACATGTTTGTCACTTAAGTGCGATCGTCTGGACATATCGTGTACATTTTTACCTTATGTACACGGTATGTTTTTTATTTTTGTTTTTAAGCCTTCTTTTCTGCCCAGCAGCACACTGCTATTTGGGAAACCTCAATACCTGAAACTTTTAGTAGATATTGTAACCAAACTTACATAGACACGTTCTCCTTTAAGTTTCGGAGATTTTGGCGCTAGTTTCATAATTTTTGGACGTGTTTTGAGTGTGTTTTGGACTGATTTTCCGATGTTCGCGCGGGCAGTCCCCCATTTCACTTAACATCATACGTCCCTCATTTATCTCACAATTGTATTTTTATTTTGTATGTACACTGAACATGCAACTTTGGGAAGACCGACTCTGAATTTTCGAAGATCACTCTAAGACGCGTGTATCAAACTGCGTGGATCTTCCCGCGTGTGTAAAAACCGCGATGTTAAGACGACAAGACGGCCCTGACTTTCATCTAAGGTATAAAGGGAAGGTGCGGGCCTCCCCAAAATTATTTTGAATCCATCTATAACGGGCTGCGGGCCCAAATGCATAGGCTGCAGTCACCGCCCTTCCCCGCCCCCTTTTATCTCGATAATTGTTTGTGCTTGTATGCATGTCGTTAGGCAACTTAGGTTTATTATCTATGTCAATGTAAATCAACAAACAAGAGTTCAGGTCCAACGCCTGAATGGGGTCCAATGCCCGTAAAACAGTGACATGAATCCGGAGTCATGCCCGAATCGGGTCCAATGCCCGTTAACCAAAAGCAAACTTTTGGAGCAAACGCCACCTCTTCGCATGTTTTGATGTAAGAGCTAGTAATTAGAAATCCCTGAACCAACTGTTTTTCCGACTTAAACAGTTTTAAAAAATAAGTTGGTGGCGACTCCGTAATAGCTTACCTAGATTAAGCAACAACCATTTTTTTTACGGGGCCATTTTGGATGAATAACGGCGACACGAGCCGCTCCCTGTGTCCTACCCAAAATTCACGAACGAGGACTTAACGCAGCCTTTCTCCTGTTCTTCATGGAACTGGATTCGGTTGACGAAATTTCCCGCAGGCCTATTCGGGAACTAAGGGAGGGCGCAACCCAATTCCCTTTTGCAGCATCCGACGTTTGAGTCGCGACGCCGACCGGATTGAACCTTGGGGGAGCGGGCCCGAATCCTCGGGTCGTCCGAACCGCCACGCCCGTGCTAGGCCAGAGGGCGCGTGTACATCCTGAGCTGCTCTGCGTTGCTAATATTTTCAATCTCAGGACAACCTTAATGTAACGTCCAACGTCTGGTCGGGTTCTTGAAAGCAACCTGATATCGCGGTGTTAGAAATATTCAATTGGACAAGTGAATTTTCAAGCAATATATGAGCACCACAAAAGCAGTTTCGCTCATGAGAATTCAGGTCCTTTGTGCCACTTAGACTGAACCCCACAGGCTCAAAGTCCCCGGGTTGTTCTCCCCTTTGCGGCATGTAACGTGTCATTGGACATGACCTTCCGACGGTTAGTCATCGACTGGCATCCTCCCAACCATCAGCATGACCATTCTGCAGTTTGTCGACTTACTAACCTTTCGCGGCTTCTTTCCTTGGCGAGCTGCTCAGCTTTTGTGCTCCATTGCTCTGTAGTTGAACTCTGATCCTGCACGGGCCTAAGCCGATCCGAGCACAGAATATTTCTCATTGATACTATCAATTATCAAGAACTTGGACTTCAACAACCAGTTAATTTGGAGACTTTAAGGCTGATTATAGGGATGGAATGGGGGCCGACAAAACTTGGACTGGAAAAAACATCCCATGTCTACTTATCAAAACATTCATTCACAAACTCTAAGACAGTCGTCACATGTTGATATTGTCTCGCGTCTTTCCTCCAGGGATTCTTCATCGGAAAGCCGACTACAGATGAAGAGGCGGACAAAAACTCGAGAGTGGAGTATGCCCATCGGGTCGGGCTCCCGTCATCATCCATGATAAGCCGCTAAACATTTTACGCTCCATTTTCACAGAAGATTTTGTGTCTGTTTGATTTTTCGGATCCTCTGTTGCGCCTGTTTGCAGCGGAGATCACGATATAGCTGCTCAATACCTTGGCACACTGACGTGGATTGGACTTCTGAATTTAACGGTCGAGAGCGAGTGGAGACCGTGGTTCGTCGACGGTCAGGTGCAGGGTACGTGCATCCTCTTGGAAACAACAACGTATATCTAATCCTGACGAATCTTTTTCTGGCATTGTTCTTGCTCTCAGATTTACCACAACGTACGAGAAATTCCCATACTATTTGACCTATGCAACCATCAAGGTAAGCAATTCCATCTTTAGAACTAAACAGATATGACCGATGCCGGGGTTACCAAAAACGTTTTATTAAGAGCTGGAAAAATGCCATGCCAACATGTTTAACGTGCTGAAACTCGGCGGCGCCTTGGAAGGAACCAAGTCATCTTTAAGAAAGTTAGTTGTTCGCTTTCAGTTGCATGTATACAAAAACAATAAGTTATTTGTGTTTTCAATGGATAAAAGAAAGTTAGCTAAAAATTAGTTCACATTCTCCCCCAATCCATAGAAACATCCGACTTTCTCCAATCTGGACTTGGAACAACGGTTTCGGATTTCATAAATAATCGCAATCCCAGTCTAACATCAACCACCCCCCCCCCCCCCGGCCCCATCAGGTTGGAATAGCGGAGACGAAGACGAGAATGCTCCAGAATGGTCTACCCAAATGGCTGTTGCGAACGGTGGCCTTGCTCTTTCTGTCGTTGAGCCGAACGGTAGCGGTGACGGTCCTCGAGACTCTGCCGGGCTACCCTGGGAAGCTACCGTTCATGCTAGAAACAGGGTGAGTTCTGTCTTCCATTGGTATTCGTGATTTTAACTGCGGTAGACACGCAATGCGATTCGGTGACAGGACCGGTTCCGATCGCCTAACGGTTTTCCCGGCACGTTTGACTAGGTACATAAGCGTAGGGGACTTGGATGATATTCAGCTGTTTTACTACTTCATAGAGTCGGAAGGCGACCCGGTTCGGGACCCTCTTCTGCTGTGGCTAACCGGGGGACCGGGATGCTCCGGCTTCTCCGGCCTCGTTTACGAAATAGGTCTGGTTGCGCTACGCTCCTTTGATCGCCGCGACCTCATTACATCAAACTAAATTTCTTGACCGACGGTTAGGTGCTCGTCACTATTCTATTTCTTTTTTCTGACAGGACCACTAACGTTTGACTACGCATCATTCAATGGCAGTCTCCCGACATTCCTAGACAATCCCTACTCTTGGACAAAAGTAAACAACAATAGCGATAGTTGTTATTACAGTCTTCGGGTGATTAATTGAATTAACCCAATTTGATTTCTTTTCAGGTAGCAAGCATTATATTCCTGGATGAACCAGTTGGAACTGGATTCTCCTACTCAACCACCCAAGAAGGTTACTACTCCACCGACAAGACATCGGCGGTGGCCGTCTACCAATTCCTCCGCAAGGCAAGTTTACGCCCCGGGAATACGTGAACTCGTACTTTGCGGAAAAAAACAAGGCTTTTTCGAAATGATTCTAACAAGTGAATAGTATATGGTACCCCCGTCAGTGGCTGATAGAACACCCCCGGTTCAGCAAGGTTCCTTTGTACACCTCGGGGGACTCGTACTCGGGCATGATCGTGCCGCAGGTCGCGCTGCTCATCCACAAAGGCAACGCCGCGGGACTCCAACCGCAAATCGAACTCCAGGTAATGGAATCACTCCCTGTTTACGAAACATCGAGGTTTCTGTCTGGTTTAGTAACTGAAATCTTTTTGTCGTGATTTTGTGCGACAGGGGTACATACTCGGGAACCCAGTGACGGATTCCCACAGCGATCAAAACTCGAGAGTCCCATATGCATATCAAGTGGGACTCATCTCCTCCGAACTATACAAAGTATGTTTTCGAATACCGTTTGTTTTGAACTCCTTATTTCGTTAATTTGCAGCAAAAGAATTATGTTAGAGAAACTTTTTGACAGTCAATTAGCGAGAATTGCAACGGGGAGTACATCTACCCGGATATCAGCAACTCCTCGTGCATGGCCGATATCGAACTCGTCGCCCGGGTCAGTGTATTAATGAATCCATCCATATACCATCGTCACACACTCTGTTCCTAGTTATAACTAGTATTAAGCTGCAGTGCACGATAAACATCTGCGATGCTGCGATTCTAGAGCCCAAATGCAGCTTCGATAAGCCAAATGAGGAATTCGGGAGATTAGGAGGTTTGAATTGGGGAGGGAAGAAATTCTTCGATGATGATTACGATCGTGATCGTGATTTCTCCTCTTCTTCTGCATCACGAATCGGAACACGTTGGTGTCGTGTAAGTCATATTATGTATTCGTATAAATCATCGAATGATTCTCCCGTTGTTTCTAATGCAAGGAAATGTTATTGGTTGGCAGAATTCGAATTATGTGCTGTCTTACATTTGGGCAAACGACGAGACGGTCCAAGAAGCACTCGGCATCCGCAACGTGAGTTGTGTATACCAGTCGATGTACTTAACTCGCACTATCATTTTCTTCGCGTAACGAGAACGTAGGACGTGTATGTATGCCGTGCAGGGTAGCATTCCGAACTGGATGAGGTGCAACAAGAGCTTGGCCTATGACTATGACCTCAACTCGACCGTGTCTTATCATTTTGAGCTCATCAGTGCCGGTTACCGAGCCCTAGTTTACAGGTAAGCTAAAACATATGCATATCTATCGTTTTTAGGGCAACTGTTGCTGTTGCATTTTGTTTGATCGAGGAACGTCTGCACCTGTCGCTGCAGCGGAGATCACGACATGTTGATACCGCACGTGGGCACTCAGTCGTGGCTGTTCTCATTGAACATGACCGTGGTTGACACCTGGAGACCTTGGTTCGTCGACGGCCAGATTTCTGGGTACAACTAAACTCTTAGAAACATCACAAGAAAGTATATTTCCATACCGTAACGATGCGCTGGTGGTCATCCGTTGCAGGTATACCGTTAAGTCCACGATTGATATCGGCGATGGCATGACCTACGCAACCGTCAAGGTACATAAAACGTCTCCCACGTAACGTTTCATGATTAACGTAGATGTTATCAATTCTAATCGAAATTCAAGGTAATGCCTGTGTTGATGCAGGGGGCAGGACATACGGCTCCAGAGTATAATCCCAAAGAATGTCTTAGGATGGTTGATAGATTTTTGTCTCGTTACGCCTTGTGATCTTTCGTTGGGATCTTAAATCTTCGTAAGGCAAAATAACTACTACAAGGATAATCCTTGCTAAGAGAGTTAGGAGATAATTTTTACGCCTCCTCGGTAATAATTAAATATAGCGGCTGTCTGCTCGATTTACAGTTTACTGCCCACTGCCAAGGCCAGCCACGGCAGCCCCTTCCTCTGCATCGTCTTCGTAATTACTAGTGCGGCAGGCAAGCGGTGTCCTAGAAACATTTTTTAAGCCTGCACTTATGCAGATGCTACCTTACTTTCCCACAATGGAAATGAAATCTTTTCTCCTATCCCAGGGGATGGGGAGCGAGACGGGCCGGGGCGGGGGGCCTCCGGTTTAATGCGCGTTACTCGGAGTTTGTGTGTGTGCGCGCACGGGTAGACGCTGTCGGCAGTTTTATTACAGCAACTTGATTGCTGCCTGTAACACAACATGCCTCATCTCCCCATCTGCATTGTACATACACAAGTCCAAACAGGGTAGAGTAATGTCAGAACAGAACACCTCCCCCCCTCCCATTCCTTCACCCGCCACGTTCTCCGTAATAATGATGGTGCTAAGACCACGTAATTCGAATCGAATATGTCGAACGTTAATGCGGCATGCCCTGCGTCGCCCGGTTCCTGTCCCGCATGACGGAACACTACATTGATGGAGATCGGGAAGGGGGGGAAGTCCCCTTGGAGGCTGGCCTTTATTTTAAAGGAATTATGCAATCAGGAAGGGGTGGGCAGGGCAGCATTGCCTGCCTGCCTCCCTCCCTTCCTCACCCACAATGATCAATCAATCAGTCTTTGCTTATGCCTTGTTTCCTTGTCACATTTGGTCTTCTTTGTTTGTTGTCTTGACCTCCGAAGGTGATGTTATTTGCCCCCATACCCTTTATTGACATCCCATGTCCGCCTCCCATCACATGATAAATGGCCCAATTTCATAGTAAAGAAAATGTTATTATCTTGTGTTAGGAAAATCAACCAAAAAGGGTGTAATTCACTCAAGAGCCAATGCCCGGTTGGGTGAGTGGAGCATTAAGAATTTACCACGTGGAATGGTGGGTGGAGGGAGGAGGGAATTAATTAAATAAAGACGTCCTTAATGTTTTAGCAAACTTTGTCCTTTGCCTTGTGTGATTGACTCTATTCAAGTGTAATAAATAACATGTGATGGACCTAGACACATAAACATCGTTATCCCATGATCAACAAATACCTACCTTACCTTATCCCCCCCACAATGTCCTTAAATGGTTCTACGAGCTGCATTCCCGATTTTGTCCAGAGACATGCACCATTTCTATGGACTTCCTAAAACCAATCAAATACTAGACAAATATAACTTGGGGGGATCTTCTTTTCATTATTATTTAACATTTTCTCCTCCCAATTCAAGAAAAGATACAACAAATACAAATGCACTAAAAATGAACAAAACCAAAGGAATAACTAATTAAAAAAAAAAACAGAAAACAAAATCTGATTTAAAGAGAACACATAAAGACTGAGTTCCCCTTTTGAGACCCAGTTCTTTTTTTTTTCTCAGTCATATCCATTTCTTCATGTCTTTCCTCCCGAACCACCTTGCCGCGCACATAAATCCCAACATCAGACCTTCCGAAACCATTACACTCAACTAGTTATTGTCGTGGTTGTCGAGTTGTTGGGTGGTATCCTGAAATAGGACTGTGTAACAACTCATCATAATGCTGTTCTTGATATGTAGATCTTCTTCCCGTTCTGATCTCGACTCCGTGCTTCCAACCACAGTGGTTCTGTAAGAAAGGAAGAAGAAAAGGACACGAGACCCATCAATTAAATACAAATCTTTTTAGTGAATCCCAAATCGTTCTTAATGGGAAACTAATCTCTAATGCATGCAAGAAGAAACTCACGGTTATAGCAGGGGAACTCGCGGTGTCGTCAAGCAAGGACTGGAAATCCTCGTCCCCTCCCCGTTTAATCTTCTTCTGTCTCTTGGTGTCCGTGTGCCCGGGCCGGAGCGAGCTCCGGGGAGCCTCGTCTGCACCTTCGACAGCCTCATAGTGGATCGGAGGACCAGAGGACGCGTCGGATACCATCGACAGATCCTCCTCCTCCTCCTCTTGCTCGTCCTCGTCCTTGAACCATTTTTTACCAAACTCATGTTTCTTCAGATCCCAGTCCTTGACCCTCATTTCGTCGTCGTCGCTCGACGAGTGGTCAAAGTACAAGGTCCACCCGGACTCGCACCCGCTGCTGCATTCGGAGGACAAAGCATTCATCCCTAGCAGCCTCTTCTCGCCGACCTAAGAGAGAGAGAGAGAGAGAGGGATAAAAACAAACAAGTAGAGATCAATAACAAGGAAGTGGGGGGGTGGTGGTGGTGTTGGGTTTTTGGTCCCGCTGCATTTATACAAATGATGGAGGAAGAGGAGGAGATAGAGGGGCTCTGCTCCCTCCATAAATCCAACAATAATAATACAAACAAATTGACAAGTTGACGACGACGATGCCCCCAGAAAAGGGTGAATTAACACCCACCAATGTGAATAACTAATAATTCCATATTTGCTTAAAGGGTATGTATGTAATTCTTATGCTAAAAGGTTATGATTTTATGTAAACCATGTGCAATTTTTTGTAGATATAGAGGAGACGCATCCACAACTATCCAGACACCCCACATACTATCCAGCCAAGCATTCTGTCCCCTCTACACCTCCCGAGTCCCTCTCCAACCCCAAAACACTTCTTCTTCTGTCTCACTTATCCTCCCCCAATCTTGAAAAGGAGAAGAATTATTTTAGTAGTTATTACAAAAACATGTGGGTCATAAACTCAATGTAAGTTCCATCAATTGAGGATGAAATAAAAACCCTTTTTAAAAAAAAAAAAAGAGAGAGAGAAAAGAACAAGTTAAGACATTTGGGATTGGGATGTGTTTGTTGCCATACCCCGAGTTTCTCCACGGGGAAATGATACAATGAACCTACTAGCAACGCATACTAGCAATGTATGTAGAGTGTTTGTACATGGTTCTCTGATGGGTGTGGTGGTCCTCCCATCCTGCCTAAGCAAACAACGAAAGACTTCAAGTATAAGATCTTTGGTAAAGGGATGAGATTGAAAGCCAGGACAGTTGTACTATGATGTGTGTGTGTGGTGGTGGTGATTCCCAATGCGGAGTGTAGTGTAGTGTAGTGTAGTGTAGTAACCCCATGTGTTGTGTTTAGTCAAATTAAGGCATGCAAATTGCTGCCTCCTTTATAATATTGTCATTTGAAAAAAGATTCTTTGTTACCCTTTTTATGGATCTTCTCCCCTCCCCTCCCTCTCTCTGATCACAGTTTTGTCGTCCCAAGGCTTAACTCACATTCTCTCGTGATATATATAATTTATTTTCTTAAAGAAAAATTAATATAAAAAAATAGTACTTTATTTTGGTGTTTGTTGTTGGGATATGGAGATTTGCTCATAACTGCAGAATTCATGGTTGACTGGTTCTTTTTTTTAAAAAAAGTTTAAGTGCGTCAGTCACATGGGCTTCCCATTTTGCACTGTATCTACTAAACTATTCAGTATAAATCAAAATAAAAATTTACCCCCCCAAAAAAAAAAAAAACTCTCCCTCCCCTAAATAATTAATAATATTCCTTTTCCATTTTTTTCTTGAAATGATTTATTTTTACTTAAAATGATTGAAATAAATCATGTAAAAGAATGCTTCTGATTAAGTTATTAATACCCCGGCCCGGGGAGAGTAGCGCACGCATGAGAGCACGTGCGGGATATGCAAAATCGCGGGCGGGCTTTTTCTTTTCCCACAAGTTCAGACACGTGTCTGCACGTGCGCACGGGGGGATTTTCCAACTCTCAAAATATGCCCCCCCTCCCTCCCTCCCTCCCTCCCTCTCGAATTCCATTAATTAATTTATCTTATTCTAATATTTAACACGAGATTCACATATTTAAATAAAGTGATTGTTATTTTCTGCCGCTAAGAAAAAGAAGAAAATTGCCACCCCAAATACTTTCAAATTTTGCTCCATTACTTTGTCTAAGTAGCTATCTTGAATTACTGGCTTTGTTCCGAATGCGTAGGTTCAAATAATGATTTTAGTTACATTACAATGAAATTGTTACTTAAAAAAGTGATTTTATAACTCAAAATACTCAATTTAATTAATGACTTTTTATAAAATAAAATCGTTATTTTAAACAATAAATTACTGGGTATGAAAATTTTTTTCTAAAATTAACAGTAAAAAATAACTTAAAAGAGAGTGGAGTGAAATTTGTGCATCACGGGGGGGGCATGTTATCGTGGCCTGGTGGGCGTAGTGGATTGTTTTGAAATTGAGAAATGGACCACTTTTTTTTGGTGGGGGGTGGGGAACCAGCAATAAGTAATAGATAACAAACAATACTTCTTATTTAATGGCCAGCGAAGCCTCTCCCGGCCACCTCTCTATCTTAAACAAGATAAATAAATAAAATCTCTCTTTCTTTTTTGTCGCGTAGCGGAGACTTGAAAAGGGACCAAGTACGTCGTACGGACAATGCCGAGAAGATCTGGATTTTGCCCCCCTCCTTTTTTTTCTCATTGCATCGCTGGAGTGAACCCCACCCACCTCCCCAAGTGTTCAAAATTTTCGTTTCCTGTGGGTACCAATTTTCAGTTTTAATGAAATTATAAATACATTTGAAATAGTAAAAAAATAAAAATACTTTTTTGTAGATATTTGGTCGACAGACGACTGACTCTCCATGCCCGTAATTTGTTTGTTGTCTCCCCCCCGCCCACACACACTCTAACACCATGCCCTGCCATGTCCCGTGCCGGCCATATCACGTATTACACAACAACTGTAACGACATCATTCATGTGTCACCTCTGTTTTTGAAAATTTTCAAATTATCTGATGGACCGGACCATGAATTCCTTAGCCTGCGTAATTCTATTCTCACGGGCCTCTTGGAATAATAATTGGCCTGCCGCTGTCGGTCCTCACCGATCCCTGTCCGTTGCTGTGAGTCGCGTCCAGTAGGTTCGACACCGCCAGGGCAGGCGTGAATATCACTTGCATTGTGTCGTTGAACTGCGGCAAGTGATGGGGAGCGATTATCAGTTTTTGGGATGATTGGGAAGTAGCCATGTTTTAATGTTACGTACCATGTGGCGCGGGTGTGGACCGGGCCGTGACCGGAGATTAAGAAGTACTCGCTGAAGTATTGCAGGACGGAGAGCGCCATGAAGACCGATAACCCGAGTATGAAATTTGTCCTGAAGCTGTTTAGGTTGCAGAATTGCAGGAATCCTAAACCAGCCACGGCTGTTTCGGGAACAACCCCAGTGATTGTGAGGATGTGCTGCAGTTCGTGATAACGATTTGGGGGATGAGGAAGAGGACCTACCAATGTAGGAGTAGAGGACGCAGTATCATGCCGCCACGATGGGAAGTATGAAAGTGAATAAAGCGCCAAATTTTCCTGTCGTGAGCAGAGACACGGAGAACCGATGATATCGTTACTGATCTGGGACTTCACATTGAATACGAGAGATGATAATCCAGCGGTACCTAAAATGGAAAAAGACAATTTTGGTCTGGCGATGTGTGAGAGAAATGTGTTTAGATTTGGATTGACGTATGATGTGAAGTCAATGACGGTTAGAAATTCTATCCGGTGTGGGATTATCCCAACACCTTTCCGTAGCCCTTGTTCGGAATCTTTGTCCGACGGGACGAATCTGGCTCTGATACCATGTTAGAAATCGTGTCGGGATTCCCCTTCACCTAAAAATTAACAATTAGGTGAAGGGTCCCAACTCTATTTAAGGTGTTGACCCAGGCCTTTTCTATCCGGTGTGGGACTATCCCAACAATGACCACATATTCCTAGCAGAAGTGATAGGTCTTGGCATGTTTTCGGTTGATAAGGACGGCCGAATCAGTTTGCAGGTTTCCTTTTTCCTTCGTCATGGTCACTTGTTTATCTATGCGAGTATTTTTATCCTTATATTTATGTGTAGCATAGTTTAGTTACCGACGGATTTCTGGTCTTGTAATAGGACCAATACTGGGCACCTCCTATCCTGTCCGCAAAATTGAAGCACTTAACCTCCAGTGGGAGACTCGGTATTGTAAATGCATTGTAAAAAGAATCGGTCCTTGACTTGAGGATGCTTGCTGACTGTTTTATTGCATTATGGTACTATCTGCCATTTCCACATGGTCTATCTTAAAAATTGTAATTGGTACTGTGTTTACATGAATTCCAAGTATTACATTATGCCTTGTGCATGTTTTCCAGGTGAAAAGCCGATATCGGATTGCTCCTCCTGCCTTTCGTGACAGGAGAAGGGCAAATTCTGCAATACTATCTAATAAATGGCGGTGACTTCCTCTTGAGGCTGATAGGAATGATATAGGTGTACTCACCATGCCACAGGTTGACTTGGAGTTAGCTGAAATGAAAGGGTTGACTTCTGAGGAGGCTGCTGCTGCAGCTGTTTGAGCTGTTGAC
This sequence comes from Melastoma candidum, assembly GCA_023653495.1. Classification (NCBI taxonomy): domain Eukaryota; kingdom Viridiplantae; phylum Streptophyta; class Magnoliopsida; order Myrtales; family Melastomataceae; genus Melastoma; species Melastoma candidum. The sequence continues at coordinate 403,426 of CM042889.1, read as the reverse complement.
GAAGCCGAAGCTGCCATTGCAGCTGCTGAAGAGGCAGCGAGAGAGGCTGAAGCTGCTGAAGTTGATGCTGAGGCTGCACAAGCTTTTGCAGAAGCCACGATGAAGACAATGGAAGGAAGACACATTCCAAAAATGGTATGCAAATAATTATAATACTAATCTGTTCCAATAAATCAGCGACCATGTAGCATTAGCTTAGCTTTCTAATCTGGTAGTAGCAACCATGTTGTGCCTGCCTTTCATTTTGCATGTCACAAGAATCTAACTTCTGCTCTGTGTTACTAAATTCTTGTTGATTATGCAGATGGTTCGCAGTTAATTGATGATCGCATGAGAGAGTGCCAATCAGCTGGAGGCTGCTGAATCAATCCGTCGAGCTCCATCTCTTTGCAGCTTGTAAATATGCCTGGTGTATATAGACAGTTCTTGGACGATCTTGTAGGACTTCCCATAATGAAACCCAGTTCGAAGGCAGTGTCTGGCGTGATTTTATCAATCTCCCGGCAGTGCAATGTAGTCTGATCATTCTTGTTAGAACCGAGATTGCTTTGATTTATTGTAGCCTCAGCTGTTGCTGTGTTAGTTTTGCTTGTTGTTGTCTGGATGCTCAGAACACCAGAATGTATGTACAGAGGTTCGCAGTCTTTCCAATGACAGGAGTGATTGCAGTGATGTCTTGATTTTTCTACTCCCTTACACCCAACTGCAAATATGCAAAACAAGAAACATGTGTGACATACAACCAGTAGATCTAGATCTAGATCTTCCTGCATATTTTCATCTTGGGATTAATGCAAGATCAAAGGGTTGGCTGGGTGAGAGAGTTGACCCTCCATTTGTTTTTTTACCTAACTATCCATGAGCCGATGGTCAGAGATCAGCTTAAGAAAATTCACCCCCATATACAGTCATGGCTTTGGATGCCCAACTGATGCAAACCTGAAGCAAAAGATTCATGGACCAAAGGAAAGATGATTAGGTAGATTAGTCACAACGCTCATCGACAAAAACTGCCCTGGAAACAGAAGAGACAAATTTGGCAGCAAGGTGGCAGTCAAAAACAAATACTACAAGGAATTAGCGGCCTTTGTAAGAAAATTCCCAATGCATGGGCATTTGGTCTAGTGGTATGATTCTCGCTTAGGGTGCGAGAGGTCCCGAGTTCAATTCTCGGAATGCCCCCCAATTATATCCATCCCTTTTTACATCTTTTCTTTTGATCACCAACATAATAAGCAAGGATAGATAGGCACTCCATTGGTAGGACGGGACAGGACATAACAATTGACATGCACATTATTTTACAGATGCAAGACCTGATAATACTAATGAATGCACTGGATCAGGCGCTGCCAAAATAAACATCCTTATGTCGTGCAAGCAAAGGGCCACGAATCCTTGATGAATTCCATCTATCCTTATTTATCTCTCCAAAATTGCTAAAACGAAAACAATATGCAAGCTTAGGTCTGTGATGCAGTGGTGAAGAAGATTAGTTACTTGACCTAAAGTTAGATAAATAGTTGTGAAATGGTACAAGATGGGCATTTGGTCTAGTGGTATGATTCTCGCTTCGGGTGCGAGAGGTCCCGAGTTCGATTCTCGGAATGCCCCCAAAATTTCGATGACATATTGAAATGTATTAATTTTTTGCCAGTCCAACTTGCATGCAGCAACCGATGATAGGCATAGAATCCCTAATGCAATGAATTCCTGAGTATTTAGTATGTCCTAAGTCTAACCAGAAAATATTGCTGAAGATGACTGAAAATATTCATAAAAAAGAAAGAGACATTAAGGACATGGTAGGATGAACCAGAATCAGGCAAGTCCAGAGGATTGACATTTCAATCCAGTGCATGCATATCAATGTCAATCAACAATTTAAAAATAAACATTAATAAAGAAATTCCCAGAGACGGATTCACATTTCAATCCAGTGCATGCGTACCAATGTCAATCTACAATTTAAAAAATAAACATTAATATAGAAACTTGTAGGGATGTTAAATGTACACTTGCACTTTTTAATGGGAGAAAAATCAATAAGTCAACAACATAGGCATTCGTTCAAGTGGTATGATTCTCGGAAGTCTCAAATTTTGTTTCATGTTGTGATGCATCAACATCCCAGATCACAAAACTGTATTAGGAACTAAATGTCCCTCCAGATTTCATTTTGGACACTCTACATGGGGATACCCCATGCGCTGTGCCTCTTGTAACCTAACCCCGAACATCTATTTCTAATGCCACCCTCTTTTAATTACCAAAAAAAAATGTTTGGTAAAGCAGAATGCACTGTATGTTCAAGAAATTATGTCCGGCCCTGCCCGTTCCGGAGGTTGCTCAGTGTGACTTCTCTGATGAAAGGTATCTGGCAGCATTTTTGAAGGGTAAGAAAAATCTAAATCAACCCAAGCAGCCATCATAATTCCAACATCGACAAATTACCAGTGACTAATGGGAAAGAGCAAATGGTCATTCAACAGGCAGATGGACTTTAATGGCCATGGACCTCAAGCACTGCACACTTACCATCTACAAGGTCCCTTGTCAATTGTGGTTATACAACTAACAGACTCTACTCCACATAACCTTTTAGTTGCAGGGAGATCTACCGGCCTTATGTGCTTCAAAAAGTTATGCTTATCTACCGGGAAAACAGTGGTTGGAGAATGACATATTCTGAGATGTTCTCTTATGGAGGAAAACTTTTGCACTCATCTATCGCCTGCTGTCGGAAATCTTAATGTCATATGAAAGTATAGATCCCAAAATAAGATTCATAGGACCACAACAGGTAATTCCTTAGCTCATGGAATTCGTCGGTCTTATAGTGTGGATGGACATTTTATTGGCTCACTCCACATTTCCATCCCGAGGAAACCTTGTCAAAGGAAGCATGTACAAAACTTCCTCGGCAAGCAGCTTTCTTCCAAAGGACCAAAACATAGAGCCCAGAAGGAGCGCCTTAACAATACAAAGGAAAGGACATAGCATTTGTGATCCAAGTACTATTCATTACCAGTAGACACTAAAGCAATAACTGAAAGAACTTACACTGTTCTAACTCCAACCTACCTCCTCGCTCTACTATTTACAGAAACTAGAAAGACCAGTTCCAAATCAAACCCCAGGAGTAACACAAGTCAGAGGCCCTCTATTTCACCTTTATCTGGCCTTTGTTGTTAACCAGACAGATTATGAGGATTGCTAGGGGGCCTAACCCTAACTCAATCAATGGAATCTATTAAATTGTTCTACCGAGAAAGGAAAAGGAATATGCACAGCAGAAGAGAAATCCAAGCAGATGGCATGCAAGAACATTGATATGGGGTTAGCATGTCCGTAAGCAAGACAGAAGAAGCTACTGCTCATCCATCAGACAACCATCATCAAGCCATTCCAATTCCAATACAGTGAACGATCATCAACAACAATCTGAACAACAAAATTCACAAAAAAACCACCAAAATCAAACACAACTAAAACAGTACGACACATCAAGACCACTACAAGCCAAGAACTCCAAGAGTCATTCATCAAGTCCTCAGCAAAAGAGGAAAATACACAATCATAATTATAACAATAAAGATGGTAACTTTCACTCCCGATTCACCTTAGAAGAACTGGGTCTTCTCCGAGACACTCTCCCCGGAGCTCAATGACCTCAAATTCCCGACCTTTTCGTTCCCTCCGACAGACCCGCCCGGTGAATGTAACGGAGCAGCAGTCAGTCTCCCCCCTGGCCCACTTTGCTGTTAGTCCACCCGTACAAGAGTTTGTGTTACAAAAGGCCATCGAATCAGAAAACCCAAATAATAGAGATCGTCGGCGCAAACAGTTAAGAGAGGAAGAACAAAAGAAAAAAACCCAAATAAAAATAAAAAAATAAAATGGTAAGAAAACATGAATTTGAAAATTCCTCAACTAACCCGGTTAAATCGATCTTACAAAGATCGACTTCAATCATGAAGGAAGTCGGCTGATTTTCCCAGAGCAAAATTAAGGCCGACTTCATGTAATTCGTTCCACCCGCATGAAGTCGGCGATCGACTTTGGAATACTTAAAGAAAAAATAATATTTTATTGAAGTCAGTTTTTATAAAGCCGAGTCCTTAGAGGCATGGATGGAAGGAAGTCGGTCTAAAGGCCGACTCCTTACAAATTAAAAAAAAAAATTCATCCGGCCCCTTCACCTTTTCACCTATAAGTAGAATATTTTTTACCGAAGCATTTCTCTCCCCTTTCTGTTTATTCTATTTTCAAAATGGACTCATTCCTTCATATTTATAAATATTATTTCCCCTTCAATTTTTATTACAACGTCCATTTCTATTTATATTTCTTCCCCTTCTTTACACCGTCCAAGGCCGACTTCCTTGTTGGCTTATGTAAGGCCGACTTCATGCTGGAGGGACTGATAACATGAAGTCTAACTTTGTAATACCGACTTCAGCTTCATGATCGAAGTCGGCCTTTATAAGACCGATTTCGCCAGGTTAATTGACGAATTTCCAAACTTATCAACTTATTTGACGAAATAGTACGGGACGAACGTCATAGAACAAAACTCAAGAAAACATTCCTCGAAGCCTCTCCATTATTTCTAATAGAGATTTCTTCGTTTTTTTAGCTTTATTGATTTTCCCGTAGATTCATTAAGTACAATATTCTTAAAGTAAATAATTGTTTTAAGAACAATAAAAAATAAATAAAATAGAAAAGATAAAAGGGACACATCCTCCTGGGCAAGAGCACCCAGTTTTGTTCAACTTCTCGGTTCCAAACCAAAACTGTCCCATAACTCTGTGCCTTCTTCGGTTCAGGGATAAGATATTCGGCTTCAATGTGGGTCATGGTCCTCTGCTAAATCTCCAAATGGCTATACTCTCGCGCTTATTCGACGGCATTCGTGCCGTCGTCACCACCCTGTGGAACCTCCACGAGCGGCGTTTCATCACCATCCTTGATGACGTGAGCTCTCTCGTCCTTACCATCATCTTCGAGGTCGTGTCATGGTTCGCCGTCCTCAGTCAACCCAGGCAGTGGCCCTAGTAACGATCTTCGATAGGTCTTGTCCATGTTTTGTTACCTTATGGTCCATGTTTAAGTGCGGAAACGGAATATGGTCCTTGATGCGATTGTATGTTGTCGTGAGATTCATCTTATTAATGCGGATATTAGTTCGAACAACAAATCTCAACTGTGATTTCTCCCCACTCTGAGGCCATGGACTCCGGTGTTGCGGCCATCGATGTGGTGCTGACATCGTAGTCCCCGTGAAAGGACAGCATGACCTCGAGCATCCCCCTTGGAATCTGCCCTCCCGGAGGTCGTCTCAGCCTGCCAACTACATCTCCGGTCGCCAGGTTGTTGAAGTTATTGTCAGTTAGGCAAATCCTGCAGCAGTTCCCGGACCACCAACCCGACCACAGCACTATTCTGTCGACATTTGGATGCGCGTGTGCTTCCCTCAGGATTTGTTCCAAGGACTGGGCCTAAGATGAGAAGATAAGACCACATTGAACCAAATCTTAAATAGAAGTTAATACCTGGTTGTTGCCAGGTTGCACATCGAGCTTGGTGATCCAGATGAGCAGGCCAGTAGCAGCAAGGGTATCGATGGCGGATCTCATATAGGCGATGTCGCAGGCATTGAAGTGACTCTCCAAACCAATCCCGAGGTTCCTGCTGCTACCAGCCTTGGATCTTCTATGGTGTTGTACTCATTTAGGAACGTTGTCCTTGAGGGATCGATCTCGTTCGCCACCTTATGGAACTTTGCTGGTGAGTCCATGCCGAGCCTGTCCTCGAAAAAAGGGAAGCGAAGGTTCTCGTCCCCACATGCCATCCAATCAGCTTTCCCTTGTACCTTCTCATGACTAAGACCTGCCAATGCATCGTTGCAGGGGAAACCTGGCTCTGGTGGGCAAGGATCTTACCCACCTGGGCTGGTAGTCCCAGAATATGCTATGGCCATGAACTTTGATCAAGTTGTTCCTTGTGAAAGTCACGAGCGCATCAGCTGCAGAGTAGTCCTCATGGCCCTGGGTTTACTCAGTGGAGTACTATTTCATCTTGTTCTCAAACACGGTGACGCCAAACCTCTTAGCGAACCATTTCTGGTATGCCTGGATTCTCAGGATGTAAACCTGAGAAAGTGTGAAGCATGTCCGTGTGCAGGTGTAAACCTTCTTGGGAGACACTGTCGAACAACTGGTTGGAATTCCCCGTTCACTCGCCTGTGCTCAAATCTCGCAGTTCCTAGAGCCGACCACGACTGGAGCCCGCGATCCAGGTCCGGGTTACCGATGATCCTCCATTGAGGCTGGTGTGTTAGGCAGGCACTAAAATTCCCACCCAGCTGCCATAATAATGATGTCTTATAATTCATTATTCCCCTTTTTTCCTTTGTGGATGATTTTGGATATTGTCAATAAATTGGAATATACCAAAAGTAACCGAAAATAATATCATTATTTTCATGGACCGACCATATTGAAAAGATCAGGATTTAAACAATCAAACTCCAATGTGATTTCTCCCCAATTTCATTAGCCTTGGTTTCGTGAAGGCCGACGTAGGATGGCGAGCTATCGTTGCGGCCACCGTCAACGCTGACCTTGTAGTCCCCGTGAAAGAGCTCGACCTCGATGATCCCCTCGGAGTCTGTTGTTCCCGTAGTTGTCACGGCCAAACCTCCCCATTCCCTTAGCAGCTTGTCCACTACGTTCCCCGTCTCGAGATTGTTAAAGTTGTTGTCCGTGAGGCACATCCGGAAGCATCCGCCCGGCTTCCACGCAGCCCATAACACTATTCCGTTGATCTTCGGATGCGAGTGAAACTCCCTCAGGACTTGTTCCAAGTATTGAGCCTATAACGAGACCATTCGCTGTTAGTGTTACAGTGTCCTGAGCGAGGAATATGAGTTCGAAAGAATTTACCTGGCTCGGGCCACCCAGAACGTCGAGCTCCGTGATCCAGATTGGCAGGCCAGTGGCGCCGAGGACATCGATGCCTGATCTCACGTAGGCGATATCTGGGGAGATTTTGAAGTGGGATTCGAGCCCAATCCCGAGGTTGTGGCCACCCGCGGCCTGGATTTGTATTATCTTGTTAACATACGAGCTAGGAGTGACCTTCGGGTCGTTGGGATTCTCTATCGTGTTATATTCATTGAGAAACATGGTCGCGGTGGCATCAATGGCATTTGCCGCTGCATAGAACTTCCCTGACGCGTCCGGTCCGAGCTTGTCCTCGAGGAAGGTGAAGTGGATGTTCTCGTTCACCACATCCCAACCAATCATCTGACCCTTGTACCTGGTCAAGACTGAGTTGTGCCTACGCCACACGGCATCAGACAGCTGACTCGTTGTGAGCGAGCCAACCCAGGCAGGTTGGTACTTGGCATCATCCCAGAGGACGTTGTGACCGCGGACTTGGATCAAGTTCTGCTTTGCAAAGGCCAAAAGTGCATCAGCACTCGAGTAGTCTTCTTGGCCAATGGTCGGCTCATTGGAGTACCACTTCAATTCATCCTCAAACACAGTGACACCGAACCTAGGTGTGAACCAGTTCTTGTATGCCGGGTTGTTGAGAATGTTCGTATTTATTGCACTTCCGAACGGGAACCCAAGCCGATTCTGAACTATGCTCACCGTGGCATTCGCTACAGGATTGTTTCCCTTATCGACCACACTTATTTGAACCTTCCGCTTGTGGTTCTGCAATACAAACACCGATTCAGATAACCCCAAGATTTGGACATGCCGGCCTTATGTCGTGATCGATGAACAGGTTTATACCTTCTGGATGTTTTGGCGCTGATGCGATGCCCACTGATCCTTCGTAAAAGGTTGTAATGAGACGCTATCGATCCAGATCTCGACCGAGGTGTGGCTCACACTCTGTTTGCCACAGCAGTTCAATTAGTCATCTAACTCAGTAAATAAAATTCGGCGGACGGCTAACTTGTAATAAGAAGTCGAACCTCGAAATATAGTTGCGCTACTCCTGATGAATCGGCCGTTATTCCCCCCTTGATCATGGACCAACAGCCCGATTTCGCCTCGACGACTCCAATATGTCTGAAACCAGTTCTGGTCTTTAGCACGGCTCTGATCGGGATCTCCCCATCGCTCAACTGCACCCATGCTGCAACACAACAAACAGGAGTACCCCATTTCAAGCCACAATCCGAAATTATACTCCACAGAAAAATCCGTGTGGATCAGATGATTACCAGAGAAAGTATAGAGCAAGTCCTTCCGCAGGTAAACCTTCTGGGAGATGCTGTCGTAGGACTGATTCCTACCACGAGCCACGATGAAGCCGTTCCCTTCTGCATGCCTGTGCTCGACCTTAGAGTTCCCAAAACTAGACCACGAGTCCAGCCCGTGATTCAGCTCCGGGTTACGGATGATCCCTCCATTGTACTGAGGCTTGTGCGGCGAAGCCAGGCACTAAAAAAAATCGCACATCAACAAAAGGGAGCGAAGCATCACCACAAACAATCTGCGTCATAAATATCATTCAAACTAATCAAATGGCAATTCAATCACGGGAATCTTCGGTAACCTCAACAGTAGCCGTGTGATCATATTCCAAGGCATCAGCAGCCAAAATTCCTGCAAATTAAAACCCAAAACTGTAAGAAGTCCAGTGATATAGTGATCGTACTTAGATTCACTCGCAACCTGCGAAAATTGCTAGAAATGTTATCGATAACATGTTCATAATCATCGGAAGTGGGATTGTCAAGGAGCACAGTTGCGATACACACACATATATAACTGAGATTATCACAGACGGCATCTGGGAAAAGAAGGGAAAGAATCACCTGGTGCATTAAAAACTTTACATACAGGAATAAGAACCAAAAGTAAATGCTGTTCCAAATTTGAAATATTTAGATTCTTAGTATCCCAAATCATCCCACTTTATATTGAGATCTCCACTAATCTGAAAGTGCCAAAAAGAGGACGAACACAGCCCAATCTTCTCAGATATGCTTCAACGTATATGGAAGGAAACTGGTAAACCACTTTCATGCGGACCAAACCTTCGAGGCAGCAATCATCTCGGACAACTCTAGGCAAATAACGCTTGCTGGTCAGGATAATAGACATTAAGGTAATAAGGTAAGGCATTAAGGGACGTGACAGAAGGCCCAAGCAACAAAAAGGGAGCTCAAATCACGTGTCGCAGTCGTGCGAGTATCCCTGGCTGGTATTTTGCTGCCGTAGTCGAAGATTTCGATGGCGAGAGGTCGTTGGGGGATGATCGTGATGGGTAGAACATGGGGCCTGCTGCCTGGGGCCGCGGGGGAGTGAGGATGAAGAAGACCTTCGAAGAACACTTCGAGTTTTTTTTTTTTTTTTGTAAGTGAACACGAGTTTTGGGGTTTCGAACTTGAGTTTTGGGGTTTCAGTAATAGACATTTCGGGACTTTTTTTAACTGTACGGACGCCCCCCCCCCCCCCCCCAAAAAAAAAAAAAATGGGCGTCCTCTCCTCAGCATCTCCGCCTTTTGCTCTTCTCCTCTGGGGATCGCGCAGCAACTGCAGCAGCCCGACCTCCGCCTCAGAGTCTCTCCCCACCGCGCCGACTGCCAGCCCCCCCCCCCCCGGGGCTAGGCACCCCGGTTTTGGACCTGGGGGTATGAACGGGGACTTCTCATGGCGTGACTCGCCGGAAAGGAGCTGCGGACGAGAAATGTGGACTGCAGGTCCGCCGTCTCCGTGACCGGGGCAGCGCAGTGCGCAGATGGCTCGAGCTGGAATGCTCCGGCACGGCGGCGCCCGGGGGTCGGTGACGGGAACTTGTGTAATGGGCCTTAACGGGCTGACTGTGTTCTGCGGATGGGCCACTTTAGGGCCAATTATAAGGCCCCAATCATATAAGAGGGGCCTCAAGCAAATGGTCTCAAAGGGATGGGCCTCATGTAAAGGGCCTAAAGATGATGGGCCTTATGCAACGGGAGACTGCCCTCTTGGAAAAGGTCCTTCAGTGGATGGGCCTTATGTAAAGGGCCTAAAATGAGCTTACTTTTGCTCACCGGATGGGCCTCCGTTGGCCCTAAGAAAAGTTTCTCATAACCCAGATATCCTGGGGAAGGCGGCGTCCGTACAGCGAAAAGGTGCGAAATTGTTAAAACCGAAACCCCAAAATCTATTTTCCAAACCACAAATTTGAGTCTTATTTCACGGATGGTCGAGTATTCCCCCATACTCTTGAAACCATCCGTCTTTTTATGTGTTCTTCATATCCCTGGAGACAAGACATATCGAGTTTTGGCACAAGTCGATGCGTACCGAGTTTTTTCAACCTCTTGGTCACCTAGTCCTTCGCAGCAAGGACAGTAAACGTTGCGCCGTTCCCGCTGCTCTTGGCCTCTTGGTTATTACGGACAGTCCTCCCCAAAACCTCAGGGTCTTCCCTACGAGACCCCACGTGGAGGTCGGTACATTCCCCGAATGTCGAACCGTGGCATTTCACCATCTCATGCAACTCCATCCTGCAAAACATTCCCCCCTACCTCTCCTTCGAGCCAATTATTAGGTTGCTGCCAGAAATTAAATGAAACGACTTACATTAACTGGCGCGTCAGCGGTCTCCTCTTGGTCGAGTGGGGTATGCAAGCCGCAAACGGAAGGAACCACACGAGTCATCTCCTGTAAGTCATCATTTCCCTGGAGGTGCAACCCCACCAGGTCCCCGCACGTCGTGGCCTCCTGTCTGCAGCTGGGGTAACAAGAGGTGGAGTTGGATTCGGAGTTTCAGCTCGGCATGCCTAATGGGCCCACCGTAGCTAATTGGAGAGAGGTGGACTTTGTAATGGGCTTTAACTTGGGCCCTTTTGGGCATTATGGACATTTTAGTGGGCCCAAATTGATCGTGGGGGAATAAGCTATTATCACAGAGCCCTTGGGCCTCATTGGGTCAAACGCTAGAAAATTAGGCCCATGAGCTTGGTTGGACCCGAGAATCAGAAGAGGGAGTAAGGAACAAAACACGAACTGCACCTTCCAACAGTGAAGGTATATAGTTGGCAGTGCAAGGATGGAACCGAGAGATATAATCAATACGACTTTAAGGACTAACAGACACTGCGACATGGACTCGCGGAAGTCTATAAATGTGGATGCTGAAGTTTATTCTGCTTTAGGGAAGAATACACTTTTGAGTTCGGTGTATCAGGTTCAAATGGCCTTACCTCAATTGATTCGAACAGAAGACCCAATGCGATGGGTCAGACGGGGGTATTTTTCACCATCTCCTGGTAGCATCAATGCCTTGAGGAGGAGTCTGCCCTGGGGGCGGTCTTGGCCGTGCATACTCAGCAAATATCACCCAGCCGTCCAAAAACTGTGACGTTCAAATACAACAAGGGAGAATCATGCCATCAGTGGTGAGACTGCAGATGTAGGCCGCCATTACATATAACGATGAAACCTGACCCATTGTCAACGGCACTACAATCATTCACACAGCACTATAATCATTCACGTTAAATTACCTTTGCATCCATCCCTTCTATCCCCTTTCCCGCCTCCTCAACCGTGGCATACTTGACGAACCCAAATCCTTTGGAGTATCCATTATTACGATCGGTAACAACCCTAGCTGAGGCCAACAAGATAATCAAGTCAAACAATCATCACCTTGGCCTAAAAAAAACACAAGAAGAAGTTGTACACTTAATTAATGCATTTTCTTTTCAAATCCCAGGTTATCAAGCAAACTTGTGTGACAACATGGTTTAATGCCACTTCCAAGTGACAGTTCATAAACAATTCGCTTTGAGTGTGAAGCGAGAAAATTTCCTGTGTCACACAATACAACCGACAGAAAAAACATGGTAGAGATTTTTTCCTTCGCTAAGTGAATATCCAGGTGAAATCCAAGAACAAAAGAAATCAAGGCAAGTAGAACTAAACTGGGGCCTAATTAATCACCAAACAGGACTCTTCCCTCCAAGTCATTTCCACTTACAAGGATCAACCAAACAAGAGAAAAGAACTATATTGACAACTAGAGGGAACACCTGGTAAGCAACTCCGAAAAGATCACAATCACATGCTTCAATTCTCCGTAAGCTCATCTCAAACAAACTTTCAACTCATTGGACTCTGCTTAGCAAGGTAAAAGCTCCCATCATATCTAGAGTCGCACAATCCACCCACACGTCCAAAACAAATCCAAACCCAAAGCAATAAAGCAACGTCCCCTAGAACTCACCATGGACGACATTCCCGAACTGTGAAAACGCCTCGCGGAGCTTCTCGTTCGACGTTCTCTTGTTCAACCCTGCAAAGAATCACTCTCAGATAAACGCCCACAAACAAACCAACAAATTAGAAGGGTCGAACCTCCCCACCGAAAAAGGCACGATCCTTACCGGACACGAAGAGAGTGTCGGAAGGGATAGGTGCGGGCTTGTTCTTGGCGGCCTCCGCAGCAGCCGCAGCCAACGAGGCGGGAAATTGGGAAGAAACCGTCGACGTGCAAAGCGATCTCGCCGCCAACGCAATCCTCCTCAACGCCATATTCTCCCCTCCTCAGACCTAAACGAATCCGTTAGGGGGATAAGGGAGTGGGGGAGGAAGAAGTATCAAAAACCCTAAACCCCTAAAAATAAATTATTTTTCTACAAAAAGCTCATCTCGGAAGATGGAGCAGCTCAGTTGGTTAGCGCTTTCGGCCCGGCCCTTTAACCGCTATGTCCTCGGTTCTACAAAAATCCTCAGGCACATTGTGTTGTTACCGTTGCGGCGCAAACCCCACCCACCGGAGAGCGATCAAGTGGGCCTGCCTGGCAATTGGATTCCACGAGGTTTCTTCTTCTTACATCCGCTGTCGGCCGTTCGAAATTCAAAACCCGCTTTTACCGACGGATCAGAGAAACTCGATCCACACACCTCCGGTTCCCCCCCCCCCTTTCCCAGCCCTAACTGGCCGACACTCCTGACGAGGTCCCCGTTCAACGGCGCCGATGCAGTCCCACGGCCGGCAGCTCTCCGACCCCCCCTCCGACGGCGTCTCTAACCTCCGCTTCTCCAACCACTCCGATCACCTCCTCGTCTCCTCCTGGGACAAGACCGTCCGGCTCTACGACGCGGCCACTGACGTGCTCCGTGGCGAGTTCCTCCATGGTGGTCCCGTCCTCGACTGCTGCTTCCACGATGACTCCTCCGGCTTCAGTGCCTGCGCTGATTACTCCGTCCGTAGGTCGGTTTGCTTTAATTTTTATTTTCTCTCTGTGGCTTTCCTTGCCTTGGATTTTGAGCGCTCGATTGAAGCTGTCATCGTTGTTATCTTCTTCTCTTTAGGCTTTTGTTCAGTCATGGTAAGGAGGATTTGATCGGGAAGCATGATGCACCTGTTCGTTGCATCGAGTACTCATATTCCACAGGTTTGATGCTTGCTCTATCCGTGGCAGTTCGGAAACCTTAGATGTGGTATATTGCAGGATTATGCCCATAAAAATCGGATATTGAACTGCAGGACAAGTAGTCACTGGTAGTTGGGATAAGACAATAAAATGTTGGGATCCTAGAGGTGTCAGCGCACAGAATGCAACTCTTGTCGTGACATACCCGCAACCCGAACGGGTCTACTCAATATCGTTGGTTGGACACCGCCTAGTGGTAGCAACAGCCGGAAGACATGTAAACATATATGATTTGAGGAATATGTCACAGCCGGAGCAACGAAGGGAGTCCTCGCTGAAGTATCAAACCAGATGCGTGCGTTGTTACCCTAATGGAACAGGTGAAACTCTTTCTCCTTTAATGACTGGGTTGCTTGCTTTGTATGTTTAATCTTGATGGATTTCTCTTGTTATAGCCGTGTGTCATCGTTTCTGTGTCCAAATATTCAGGCTATGCGCTTAGCTCTGTTGAAGGAAGAGTTGCAATGGAATTTTTTGACCTCTCTGAAGCTAGTCAGGCTAAAAAGTAGGCGATTATCTATCCTGTCAGCCTTTATATGTAGCAAGATACAATGTGCTCTTCAATCATTTATTCTTTGATTTTAAAAATTGGTGATGTTGTTCGTCAGATATGCATTCAAATGTCATCGGAAGTCGGAGGCCGGAAGGGACATTGTATATCCAGTTAATGCCATCGCCTTCCACCCAATGTAAGGGGGACTTTTTAATCACTGGCTTACACAATGATTTATGCCTTTCATGCAATCTCATGCACATGCCGGCCTGCTCGTTTTATAGTTACGGTACGTTTGCAACTGGAGGCTGTGACGGTTTTGTGAACGTGTGGGATGGAAATAACAAGAAGAGGCTCTATCAGGCATGCCTTGATCTGTTCAATATGATCCCTTCCGATTCACTTTGAATATATATAGCATTGCTAATTCGTGGGTTTTGCAGTACTCCAAGTACCCGACAAGCATAGCGGCACTATCTTTTAGCCGGGATGGACGCCTATTGGCTGTGGCATCGAGCTACACCTACGAAGAAGGAGAAAAAGCGTGCGTTTTCCTTGCCCTCTGTTCTCATGCTTGGTCTCTCATGCGAGCAGGCCTTATATAGCTGTCTCTTGTTGCAGGCATGAACCTGACAGCATATTTGTTAGAAGCATAAATGAGATAGAAGTGAAACCGAAGCCGAAAGTCCTCCCCAATCCTCCAGCATGAGCAACATTCTGGACATATCCGATCATGTGTTTTGTTCAGTACCTTTCTTACGCAGTGATTATGTAATCTTCTGGTTTACACAATGTCTCCAGTATTGTTTTGGCTTTGCAAACCCAGCTTTAGCCATTCTGAGAGATACTGCTGGTGTGATAAGGTGAATCACACTATTGATGAGCAATCAAAGAGTAAGTCACTTGAAACGATCTCTAAAAGTATTATGCATTTCCATCAAATCCTTACAAACATGTGGGTAATCCATCCCCAAGAACGATGCGACATGCAAGAAGTCCAACTGGCAGTAGTATGATGTCTTAATTAAGCATGATAAGCCATGGCCAAGTCATCCCTCACATTACTTTTGTACACTAACAATAAACTTAAGAGGAAGATCTAGGTCGAGCTGTGGCAAGTCCGTTTTGCATCATTGCAGGTTTCGAATTCTTCACCTAAATCCAGATGGTGCAGCCAATGGACCAGTGCCGGCACCTTTCCTCATGGCTTTTGATTGGGCAAGCATTTCGTCATAGTTCTGCAGGCAATGGCCTCGAGGTCAGAATTTGGATGACCAAACAGTACAAGGGATGAATGGTGATGGAGAAATGTACCCTCTTCTCGAATGCCGCGTCCCTTGAGTTGATAATTTTATCTGCCAACCCATAATCAATAGCTTCTTGCGCTCGGAAGTATTTTGGCCGCTGCACGTCCTTCTCAATTTCTTCCTTTGGCTTACCAGTTCCTTTCGCTAGCAGCTCTAAGTAGTATTCCGTATTTGCCTCAAGTTCTTTGGCCTGAAACACAGATTGTTACATCAAGTTCGATGAGCATACAAAAAGTGAAAGATATAGAGAAGAAACGAATACCTTAATCCACATGTCAATGGCAGCACCACTTGATCTACTCACTTTTGGCAAGTACAACTTGGCTGTAAATTGAAGTAAATAAATCGAGTCATGATCAATTGCCTCCAGATTGTTACATGAAATAGTAACAGTTTTAAAAATGGTAAAAACTAGAATACTATATTTCAAACAGGCATATTGTGTTTCTGCCAATACTGGACCGTTCTTCCTACGACGTATTGAAAACATAAGATGCCAGAAAAGAATGCTGCTCTGTCAGATGTACAGAACTAGGCAACTCGTTACGTTAACCGAACATAAGGCCACAGATTAATACAGTTCAGAATGTATCTGTAAGCATCTGAAAAAAACATCAGTTGAAAAATTTCTAGTGTTCGACAATTGGACAAGAAAGAAGAAAAAACACAAGAAAGATATCCATACTAGAAGAGTTTGGCTGTAGAGCACGTTGACCCTTAGTTCCAAGCGACAGCAGCATGGCAGCTTGGCCATAAGCCATTCCACAGTTTACAGTGTAAACGTCTGATTTACAGTACTACAAAGAGAAGGCAACAGATTATAGTGCATAGCATGTCAAAGCAAGTCCATAAGCAGGTACAAATTGATAAATTACTAAATATGAATACAACTTTCAACCAGAGCAGATGTCTGTGATAGTAAGTGGAATGACACTCACAGCCATAGTGTCAGCAATAGCATAAGCTTCAGTTTCAGATCCAACAGTCTCCATCTTCTCATTCTTATCACCATAAAAAATTACATGAAAAGAATTAAAGTCCTCTCCGGATGGAAAACAAATCTTGCTTCCACAGGACAATTGTTGGAGGAAGTGTCGAATAAGAAAGGGAAGGGCACAAAACCAATGGAAAGACGCAAAGCACCTGTGTTCCAGATGAGTTGATATACAAGTAAATGGGTTTCGAAGGATTATCATAATCCAGCCACATAAATTGAGCTACCAGGAGCTCGGTCACCGCAGGTACAATCTGCATCAATTGAACAGAAGGCATCAAGATTTTTTTTCAAAAAGTGTAAGTAAACACTTCCACCAACAAGGAAAGTAAAATAACTCACAGGCATCCCCAGGTAGCATATACGGGCGTCTAAGAGCAGAGACGGCAGATCAGGAGGAGCAGTCCTAGGCCTCCCACCCCCTCTACCACCTCCTCTGTACATACTGACGCTCATGCTGTACTTGGAAGGACCCCTGTCAGTAGCTCCGGACATGCTCCACATGCCTCCATTATCCAAATAGTTTCTGGCAGAAGAAATGCTCTCCTACGATTTCCCGATGACATCAAGAAAAATAAAATCCAAATCTCCATTCCATTCAAGCCAACCGAGAATTTCAGACATACCGATAATCGAGGCAACAATAATAATGAATTTACCTCCGTAACTTTCTCCGACTGCCGGCGAACAGGATTGTCTTCGGTCATGAACATATCCATTTGTGAAGGAGTCAGGCCGTACAGATACCGCGGGACATTCTTGAAGTTCTCCGCCACTGCAAAACAGGACCAACCGGCACATAGAATCGACATCCTAAACGGACCGCTAACAAACTCAATCGGCCGGGAAACTAGAGATTCAAATTCGAATCACCCACGGCCCTCCTTGAGGTTCTCCTGCCTGAACTGCTTCGGTATATGCTCGAAGGAAGAAGCCCTAAGGCAGAACTTCCCGTTGCTCGACCTCCGACTCCTCCACCTCGCGGAAGGAACGATCAGCTTCGCGCCACGCAAGGAACTGGAGCTCGAGAGGAAGCTTCTGGAAGCGAACTCCGTTGATGCTGTCGACGACACCGCCACGCTCGTTGCCATCGTCGGGAATCTTCCTCCTCTTCCGCACTCTCTCCGGCGGTCGAAATCAAGAAGACGACTTCGAAGTGAGAGACGTCTGAGGCTGAGGTTTCTGCGGTTTGTCTTATTGGGCCAATTTAGCTGGGCCAATTTAGCTGGGCCAATTTACATGGGCCTTAAATTGCACGTTCCTTAAATTTGGTATTACTAAATTACTTTCTACTAGTTCACGAAATTTCTGTAATGATCGGGTCTGTGGCCCATCAACAGTCATTTACAAAAGCATTCCCTTTCCTCTTTTACCATTTTTCGGACGATGAAAGCTCATCTGTACACAAGCAAATGAGGAACTGGAAAATAGAAAGAGGCATTGCCGATTCGCTATCTCCCCCTATGAGAGGCCACAAGCATGTCGAGGAAGGAATGAATTTGTTAGAATGTGTGTTGTTACGTCCGGAGATTCGTCAGGGAGGGAATCAGTTACTGAATATGTGACGCCCGGCTAGTCCTGGTCGATGGAGGCCGGTTCAGTTGTAGTATTTGTGTCCTCAAGCTACAGTCGTTTACCTGCGAGGAAAAGGGGTAATTAAGAGCAGGGTGAGTAAGCAGATGCGCGCACCGGGTATGGTTTAAGGTCATTTACCCGCATTGCAGTTAGTGCAGACAGCAGTTGTTTGCAGTGGTCAAGAAAGAAGCATTCCTTCGAAATTACATCAGCGAGTTCGGCAACCAGGGAGTTCATTTCCTCCGCCTGTAGGGGGATCAACAAATGACTTTTCAATGGGAAGTGGCCAAAGAATCATAAGCAATTCTTCGAATGAGTAGTCATGCCTAATATGGGCGACCGGGTTACCTTCGATGAAAGGGAACATACTGAAGATGCCGTTCCTTGCATCATGTCAACAGCCGAGCCCATTACATTTTTCAGATGCTGCATATTCACCTGAACAATTCAAATGCAACATATTCCAGTTCCAGGAAATCAGTAAGAAAAAGGCAAATGATGGACAAACTAGCCGTAAGATCTTTGAACAGAACTGAGGTACTTACTACTGCATTCTCGATAACAGGTAGCCGAAGGGTACTGGCCTTAAGAGCTTCATTAGCTCCTGCTAGAGAACTCACATGATCTACTTCCAATTCAGACCAATCTTCCAAATAGTTTATCTGGGTTTCAAAAGGAAAACTTTCTATCAAGATCTACAATGTCATTGAAGGGTAAAAGATAGTGGAGCCAACAAAAGTCATGAACCATAAACCTCTGTCTCAACAACTCATATCTTGAATATTCAAGGTAAATATAAAACGGTCGGTGATACAGAGGCATGCGTGCAGCCGATGGCAAAACTTTTACCTGCCCCTTCAATATGGAAGCCAAGGTTAATCTCCGTCTCAGTAAGAGTAACTTCATTCTCTTAATAGCAACAGAATGTCGAAGCTCCGATATCGTGATCCATGTTCCCCACAAAGTTTTCTGGGAAGGAAAAAGAACAAGTGGAACTGGGGTAAGAGCCTGCTAAATATAAAATCACCCGGGTATCTGTAGGTCCCAGCAACCCATATATTGGATGCACACATAATTCCACATGCAACATAGATAGAGAATTAACGAAAGGAATTCACCCCAAAAGGCAAGTATCAACCAAAAGCAGAGATCTTCCTAGATTCTGATGCCAAAACGGAATTATAGATTTTCAGCGTATGGAATGGAAACCATTCCATACTCAAATAGCAAGTAATGCGAGAAGGATATCTATAAGACACTCTAGTACCTCCACATTTTGTGTTTGGACCATGAAAGTGGCATCCGCCCTCGCGTTCACAAAGCGCCATAGCAAGTAACAGTTATATAAAAGCCTCAACCTGTGCGCATCGTCAATACGATCCTCTCCAACTTTCCCTCTTCGAATATCTACTGCAAAACTAAGAATCGATGGCGAATTAACAGCAGCATTACCGCTTCCCCCTGTCCCAGGTCGAATTCTAGAAGGACTTAGCATCCCCCTTAATGGTGACGTAATCGCTGAAGCCCAAGACTTGCCGGGCGAAGCGGGTCGCGTGGGTCCCCTCGTAGGCGAAGGGAAACTTCGGGGAGCTGATAACGAACCTTCAGAGCTAAACCTTTTAGACTGACCAGATTTGCCAACCAATGAAATCCTCGATCCGGGACTCATTGATGATGGTGATCCAGGATCTTGTAACCGTCTTAACCGACTATTCGTCTCTTGCCAAAACCTCGCAGACATGGCAATCCCACGTGGCAAACTTCTCGAACGGGAAATTTCGCTGATACTACTAGGATTAATTTCCTGCATACCAGAAGTACAGCCAGAGGACACACTATCTGTATCCGAAGCAGCCAACTCAGATGCCAGTGTTCCGCATGACTCGTTCAGAAACCGGCTTTCCATCTTCCGAGCTGCTCCAACTTCACGAGCTGATTCTACTCTACCCAAATCCATGTTCAATCTTGTTTCGAATGAGACCCTCTGACTATCCTCACTCACAATTTGACCCAGGAAACTACCCATATGGCCAGATCCACACGAATTATCATCCAAGACACCACTGTCAACCCAATCGAAACTTCTAGTGATTGGGCTAGCATACTCACCTGAATTCTCCTGCCGAGCACTCCCTGGCCATCGATGCCGATCCATAAGTTTGGCGCTATCGCTCAGATCTCGAGCCGCTGCTGGCGGGACAGCTACTCTCTTTCTCTCAGGCGTCGCCTTTCTCGAAATTCCCACATTATTAGCAGCCTTCTCCTTACTTATAGGGAGCGAAAAGCTCTCGCCCTGGAAAGAAACCGACAAACTCCTGGTCGAAGTCGAAACCGACCCCTTTGCCGAGGACACCAAAAACTTCGCCGAGGCAGACAGCTCGCTTCCCGTGTTGGCATTGAATCCTGGCCTCCGGCGATCGGCTGACTGCGACCTCTTAATAGCCGGCAAGGGCGACCCGAATCGCCTGGCAGTAGAAGAACCCGAGGACGACGACGTCAACGCAGTCCCGTCGCTCGTCACTGTAGTCGCCGTGGAAGCCGAAGTAGATGGCGAGGGGGAGAGGTACCGGGAAGCCACGCGCTTGGCCCTAGGTTTCCTCGTATTGGCATCTGGGCTCTTCCCCTGAACCGAGGGAGAACCAGAGGGCTTTCCATCGACGTGATTGCTACCACCATTGACAGATTCGGACACGGCGGCCACCATCCTCGCCAAAAAAAAAGAAGACAAAAAGAAACCAAAAACCCCGACAACCTTCGACGAAGTCCGGAGGCGTTTCCTCACATTGCTGATTCTGGGTATCTCACTGAAGGGAAAACCCAGAAAGCAGGGACATTTATGATCCGGTGGGATCAAGAAAGGAGGAATCTTGGGGAGTGCTTGTGCTGTGGAATTGGCAGCATTTTTCAACTGCTTGAGCTACAATTCGGCAGTGGTTTTAGGAGAAAGATTTCATAGAAAAGAAAAGAAGAAAGACGGAAGTAAGTTTTATGAAGTTCGCGAAAGGTAAAAAAAATAAAATAAACAAAAAAAAAGTAAAGGGCTTTATATTTCTTTTTCTATTTCTTTTTCACTTCGATTTTTTCTTTCCCATTTCATGATTTATTGTGCATAAATCATGTCACCATATTTAGACAATGGCTATATTTTTTTTTGCTCTTGAAAGGGGACAACAAAACCAGGAAATACAATAAAATAAGTTACTTTCCTAGGCAACTGTCGGTTGTCCTTTAATTTTTATATATTTTTTTTGTTTTTAGTTTTGGGATGATGTGAGTGTTTCATCTGCCCGTACCCGTTGACACATGCTTGTCCTTAACCTAATGACATCTTCAGTGTTAACAAACTGTGTTAAAAAAAATTTAATAAATAATAATTAGCACCATATGACTAGTGAAGAAAACAACCCCCGGTCCCATGTATTCTTTGATTTCTTACAGCAAACCCAATTCGACTCGATACATTTATTTACATCCCTTGTATTGTGTTGTATATCATAAATGTATGAAGTGAACCATGACTTCAGTCTATTTGTAGCGAAAATAAGTCTTCCAAGCATCATGAGTTTGGGATGGGAAGCCTCTTCTTGCTCTCGATCTTACCGTGGCTTCAAAACACCAAGGATGAGTTTACTTCACTGCAACAGAAGGCAAGTAAGGCAAGGGAATCACAATGGGCAGACCATCAGGTGGGGTTAAGTAAATGTAATGTACAGACTTTACTCCTTGGTCAATAGGATGGATTGATTTGTACCACAAGGCTAGCAGCACCAGTACCATTACGACATGTCTATGAACTTGGGATAGGCAGAGGGGGACCCAATTTGAGATTCAATGATGGCCTTGGCCAATCACCCCAGCCCCCCCCCCCCCCCCCCCCCCCCCCACCCCCTCTGAGTTCTGGAATAGAAGGCAAGCACCCACAACAAGGTTTCGGTATTCAGTAATATCTGACGAGTCAATTTCATGGGGTAACGATCATCCATCAGCATCGGCTAGCTAAATATAGAATGAATGAGATGAGACGAAAGCCTCTGCGACCAAAGCCTACAATAACAAGGGGAGACATTCAATGTGCACGTGTCCCGGGTATTAAATCTATGCATTCACCATATAGGCATGAAAAGGGCTAAAGACGTTTGATTGCTGAACAGTTTCTACTCCTGGGGACGAAAGAGAAGGCGAGGGAGGCGGCGCCGGGCCGGCCACAGAGTAATGGCTGTGCAGCTTGCCCATAACAACAAGCAACTAGACCCAAGAAAAATGCCACGGTTAACTTGTTCAAGTTTCTCTTACAAGAACTCTGCAAAGAGATACAGTAAATTTTAGATTGGTTAAAGAAAGAATACCACTCGATCATTCTAACTTGTTTTTGTCTTTTTACATTATTTCCTGGACAAGATTGTAACGAGACAATGACTAAAATCAACAACAATCAACCCACTAAATTTTGGAACAGAAGATAAGCTACCACTATACTGTGATAGTTTACAGTACGTGACATTGAGATAAGATGGCAATCTGATAAGTTCATTTCATGGGAAATCACCATTATCATCAAGGAATGCACAAATACCAAGTAACTTGTCGAAACTCAACTTTTAGATGTCATGTCACCAGAACTTCATCGAGTTAATGATAGAAATAACAGAAATGATGAAAAGGGGGACTGACTAATCAAAAGATGAATGGGATAAATAAGATAAGATAGCAAAAACCAAAACCCCCGAATTCAATATGGCATCAAGCCACAGAAAATAGAGCCGTAGTCTCATAAAACATCAAGGGTTTTATGGCATTGTCTTTCAATTCCTTTCAACGACCTACATAAGCTTAGTTAGGCAATGACACGTGCATGGATACTGATCCAAGAGAGTAGTGGAAGCTCTTCAGCGGTACTGCAGATGAAACCAAGGCAACAAATAAGAAAAACCTGTGGCGGCAAAGCAATACGATACACAACCTAAAACAGAACACAGTAAGTGACCTTGATGAAGCCAATCTCCTTGGCATTGCTGCGGAAGCATTGTCTGCAGCACATGAGTCCGTACTTCCTGATCAACCCATGAGGGTTCCCACACACACGGCTGAAAACCCCACAGACAAACTTATCAACAAAAACGATGGAGCAAACAAAGAACGGAGCACACATAAACATAAACAAAGAAGATTAGCCCGCCTAAACCAACCGAGCAGACAATATTCAAATTTCACAAAAAGTCACTAAGTCGCATATTTTCACATTTATGTCTAAGTGTTCTCTGATCTTAAAGTTTCCTAGAGTCCAAAGTATCCATCGAGATGCAACCAACTCCAACCAATTGTCAATTTTTGACGGGACGACACTGAAGCTCAGATCAAATCTAATCCAATCAAGAAAGAGTAACCAAATCGCCAATCCGTCAATTGCCCTAAACAATTCAATTAAATAAATTCCCCGACCAATTATTGAAACGGCAGGACTCAGCAAGAAGCACAGAGATGAAATCAACGCCGATTGTGCGGGAAGAACATATGATAAAGGGACGAACCAAGTGCGGGAGCCAGGCCCGTAGTTCTTTGGGTGAGAATTCCAGATGTTGGAGTGCCCCATCCCTTTGCTCCTCTTCCTCCTCAGACAACTTCGACGGCGTCGGCGCTGGCACAGACCCTAGAAGAGAGCGGCGGACGGAAGCGGCGACTGTTAACCAAGAAGAAAGGGAAAGAGTGGGGATCCGCTATATATACTGGGGTTGGTCAAATCCTAGTTGACAAATATTGGGCCAGCCCAAGACAAGCCCAGAAGCCCATTAACACAGATGTTCTTTTTCCTGTATTTTCTTCTTCTAACAAAACAAACGACGGAACCAAAAGAACAGAACGCACGTGGGCTTTGTATCCTTCTTTTTTTTTTACATACCGGCGAGGTCAAACCGATCGACTTCGGCGTCGATTGTCGCGTTGAACATTTCGATCGATGTCATAGGATTTCCAGAATTAGTAAGATTCGACGGAGTTGGCTACTTTCGCAATTGATCGCTGGCTGCAGCTTGAAATTAGGGTTTTCCGTGGTTTCTTAGGTCAATTGGCTGATCGCGACTGCGTTCCTGGCGTTGATGTTGGATAATTGTGGTGTGGGGTGTGGGTGAAATCGGGGGGGGGGGGGGGGGGGGGGGGGATTTTGGGTTTTTAGTGACTGAATTTCGAGGTGTGAAGTTGTAGTTGATCCTGTGATTTTTTTCGAGATAAGATGGCTCGGAATAGGCAGCATGACCGAGGGTATACTTTGAGGTTGAAGTACATGATCGTCCGTAAAATTGGCCACGAGAGGGCGCAGAAGTACTTTGATCAGTTGATCAGGTTGTTCGAGGGTCGGATTAGCAAGTCCGAGTTTGATGAGGAGTGCATCCGTCTGATCGGGAGGGAAACTCTCCGCCTCCACAATGAGCTTATCCGGTCGATTTTGAACAAGGCTTGCTGTGCACGGGAACGGCCAGCTGTAATTGGTAGGGGGAAGCTCGGCGGGTGAAAGAGAAGAGTTGTGTACAGTCGTCGTCTGGTTTGGCATTCCCTCCTTCCCCTAGGAAAGTCAGGTCTGTTGGAAACCGCAGTGGCAAGTTTCGTGACCGACCAAGTCCCCTGGGGCCTCATGGGAAGACCCAGAATGCAGCATCGAAGGAATCCGCCCCGAAGCTGCAGAGTCCACCTGAATTGCAATCTATTGGTAGCCGGCCTCCTGTTCTTTCCGTTGAAGATGGAGAAGAGGTCGAGCAGTCGGTGGGGAGCCCTGGAGTTCAGAGTGAAAACAACATATCTGCTCCTCTTGGGGTTTCGGTAGATTTCAGGGTTGGCCCTCAAACCTTGTCGGAATATTCTCAGAGTTGGAAGTTCGATCCAGAAAGCTGCCAGAATAGCAGAGCACTTCCAAGCACTACTTCTTTAAATAGCACTATGGACCGCAAGCTGGAGATGGAGGGAATCAATGTCTCGTTTGGATGCGCCAACTTGTTGAACAGTGCGCTGGATGTGTACTTAAAGGGTCTGATTGGTCAGGCTATGAATATAGCCAGGTCCAAGAAACGGGATGCCGCTCCCTGTAGAATAATTGAGGTTGCACCTGGGAAGTTTGTCCGGATTCTTGGAAACCCAAGCATTCCATTGTCAATGTTGGATTTGCGTAATGCAGCAGAGTTGAATCTGCAGATGCTCGGGCAGAACTGGCCCGTTCAACTTGAGAAAATGCTGACTCATTCTTTCGATCGCACCTCGTGATGCCAGAGACATTCATTTGAAGATACAAGATTTTGATTCT
This sequence comes from Melastoma candidum, assembly GCA_023653495.1. Lineage (NCBI taxonomy): Eukaryota > Viridiplantae > Streptophyta > Magnoliopsida > Myrtales > Melastomataceae > Melastoma > Melastoma candidum. The sequence goes on along the minus strand of CM042889.1, from coordinate 378,310 downwards.
GACTTTGGGGTTGGATACTCAACGATGTGGAATAACAATTGAAGTTAATAGCCTGTATGTTTTTTGGTTTATATATAGTTGTCAAGTTCACGATATCATTTGGAGGAAGATGTAAATCTGTAGAGATTAGAAATCAGTTAGGATCGTTTCGTTCGTGAATTATTGTGATGAAATGAGAATAGCTTCAGTTGGACAATCTTCCAACACATTCTTCTGTAAATCCTTTGCAATAAGAAGGTAAGAACAAGCGATTGCTTGTAAGAAAATGAACTATTCAGCAGCAGCATTTCCAGGTACGGATTGGGGCATCTCCGACCAATCAACAGCAGCTACACCACATCTCGGCAAAAAGGAGGAAAGATACGGGAATATGGCAAGACACTCTCCCGTGCATACTTACCAGAAGCTCCCTCAGGGACCCACTTGATCTCGATGATGTTTGGCGTGTGTGAACTACCCCGAACTTCCCGATGCTCCCACAATTCCCCGCCCTTGGCACAAGGACATTCCTGTGCCGGGATGGAACGAGTCACGCTGAGGCCGAACTCGTCTTGTTGAGGAGGATGAACTGGGTGGTTACGTTGTTAAGGGCTGAAGGCATGACATTCTTTAGCAGAATCACCGTGGCCTCAATAATGCCTTGGGCGTTCTCTAAAGTTTAATATTTAGAGAACTGCTTGACAACATTTTTGACAAGGTAATAATTTAATGCTAGAAAAGAATCGAATACATAGCGTCTCAATCATATAAGGAGCCGCGAGACCCAGTCACTCAATCGTGCACAAGCATATGCTTTCACGTAACTCCATCCATGTGACATCTCGCTTGCACACTCCATGTGGTTTGGCGGGCGTGACAGGCCATGGGCCACAGGATCTTGGGTAATTAGTTGGTCGTTGAATCTACCTTAGTTCGGCTAGCAATGTAACTCAGATATATCGTCCACACGTATGAGAAACCGTTGCTCATGAGCGGCTGCAGAAGGAACACAGAAGTCGGAGTTTAAGGCAAATAGTATCAGTTTGTCGAAGCAAAAGGCGATGACTGAGCATTGGCTTGCACCTGTAAATGGACGGGAATGAATCTAAAAGTAATGAAATCACACAGGGGCCAGTACATGATGCCGTTCACTAGAGTCGGGAACAGGTCCCTCTTCAATCGAGCAACAACCTCCGACCTCTTTTCACCTGCAGGCCGATGATTTGACAAAAGTCAGCATATCAAGGTGGCATGAAAAGGAATCAGAGAGGAGCGGGGAATCAGAACAACAATCTGTCAAGGTATCCCGTCCTATCAATGCTGAATACACAAGCTTAAGATGGGCGAGCAAAGTATGCCCAGGTCACCTTGAAGAGTAGCATTGATGCTAAAGAACACCGCAGTCATCACTGGTCCGAAGATCACCTGTCCCAAGGCCATCTTCTTCAAAGTGGAAGCAAGATCCCGGTTGGGAAAAAACTTGGACATCACACTGAACCAGAAATGAAGCACCGGTCCTAAGACCACCATACCATATCCAGCCATGCGCAACGTCCTCTTGGGATCATATGATTCCAAAGAAGGCCCCATGATTGCCTGATGAACGGTCGAAAGCAATTCCCAATTCATCAATCAGTTCGATCTAGTCGCTCACTATTTTAACAAATGGTGAAAACACAAGACCATTTTTTTATTCTATGGTCCTGAACGAGCAGAGCAGCAAGCAGGCAAGCAACCGAGACAAGCTCAACGCAACACAAGGCGTGAGCCATCATCACATCATTCCTAAAGACACGGAAATCCCATTACCTGGGAGGACAAATCGGAGGCGGTATAGATGCAGGAGCAGGAGATGCTTTTGGTCAGGATGGGTCTGGACTGGACCATCCCCATGTACCACCCCACCAACCGGGAAGAATACGAGAGCGCCCCAGGGGAAACATCGAGCTCCGCGGTTTTCCCAGGTCGATCAGGGGACTTGAGGTAAGCCCTTTTCCCGGGAGCAAACCGGACGGCCGTGGAAGGCGTCCAGGGGGCGGCGGTCCCTCCGGAGAAACGGGAAAGGGGTCGACCTCGCAGCAAGGAGGAGATGGAATCCCCCGCAGCTTTCATCCTGAAGACAGCAGACATGCCTTGGCTTTCTTTGCCCGGGGGTGGAGTTTTGGGTTTGGCTTGTCGGAACGGAAAGAGTTGACGCCCGGGGGGTTAGTTTGGGAGGGAGGGCTTCCCAAGTAATTAGTGTTAGGTTTTAGTTTTGCTTCTTGCAGGCGTTGGGCGCCGTACGCAGTAGACTATATGACATAAATAAATAATAATTAAAAAAAACGTAACCACGTTACTCATGTTTTTACGCGTGTAAAGGTCCACGGAAACCACGTGTCTTTGTGCTTATGGATACTTCATCTTTCGTCTGGAATATTCCACGAAGGTTGGAGATTCTGGAATTGAATGATACAGGAAGAGAGGAGTATAGCGGACGCGGGAGATGAAGCCCTAATGGGATTGACCGTTGACAAGGTAATCGTTGATAAGAGGGAGGTGAATGCAGGTTTGGTGTTCGGTGGGGCTTGCGGAGAAGAGACGAAGGCCGAAGACAGCAAGCCCAACAATGGGGATTATGAGGATGAAGCTGAGAAGAATTAGAAGATTGGAGGACGGCCGAGAAGGATTGGAAGATTAGAGGACTAAAAGGGGAAATAGAGGAAGTTTGCAACAACCTCCAACAACAGTTTCAGTTTCTTAGTTTAGCTCTAACGAAAGCATGTCCATAGTTCCCACCCCCCATTTTCTTTTGCCGTCTGAAGCCCGCGTATAATAAATAGCGTTGTTGACGAATTTGGAAAGATGACGATTTTTTTCTAAAATTGTTTAAGACACGAGAATAGCAAACGTAATTGTAATTCACCATATGACCTATAAAATATAGTTATACTTATGGAAATTTTGAGACGTGAACATTTTCGAGTTAAATGTATTTTTTTCTGAGGTACTTATATAACACCACCAAATTCTGTATCAAATTTTATATTTTAAAATTATTATCATTTTTGAAATACTTATATAACCCATTTTACCCTTTTTTTTATTCCTGTTTTTTATTTATTTATTTTATAATATGTTTTTATTAAATATATTAATTTCCAAACTTTGATAAAATTTGATAGGCGTGAAGTGAACTCGAGCTGGGTATTAAATACGACCCGACCCGACTGAATCTAACTCCACCGGAGCACTCAAGTCCCACACGGATAACTTTCCCTTTCCTTTCCTCCTCTCGGCACCGGGGGCGTTAAAACTGCCCTCTCTTCCCCGTTAACCGCCGCCGCAGTGCATGACGAGAGCGTCGGAGCTCTTCTACACCCGCAGATCCCGTCCAGGTCGGGCCGCTTCCACGGCGAGCGCCTCCACCTCCGCCGTCTACACTGGTGGAGGCGGCTTCGACTTCCTCAGCCCCCCCGGCCATCATCATAACCCTCGCCCCGCCCACCATCCTCCTGGCCGTCGGCACGCTCACACCCATCGCCATGATCTCGACGGATTCGATCATCCCCTCCGGAGATCGTCCCGCGCTCGCCTCGCGCATGAACAGAGGCCTCGCGGTTCTCCCTCCGTGAGCCATCCCCCACCCCCCACCTTCCATTTTGATTGCTTTGCTTTGCTTTGCTTCCGTCAGTTACCTACCGATCAAGGTCATCGTCCCCTTGAGTTCGACGTCGGGTGAATTGGATGAGTTGTGTGAATCTGACTTGCCAGGGTAATGAACGATTGCTTCATTTTTTAGTGGATTGGTGTTGGAGATTTGTTACCTGTGATTCACTTCTCCCTGACCCAAATTAGAATGAGAGGATCCTTCGAACAACTCGGGGTGTTGTTAGATTTCTCAAAGTCTATGGTTTTACATGCGATCAGCTAACCTTCATGGGCTACAGTTCCTGCTCCGATGCCCTCAGCTGTATAGCAGTTAAGGTTGTCAAAGGACAGTGCATGGCAATTTTGGCCTTTGATGCTGTACTCATTTTTACGGATTAGTTTAAGTGGAAACAGTTGCCAATGAGGATTCTGTTATGTTCGGTATTCGACTAAAATTGATGAATGATACTTTTTATTTTGATCACCTTTTCAGTAACTTGGCTCGACCTTTGATTATGGTATATTTGCATCGTTTGTGAATCTACTAATTAAGAATCCGGGTTTTCAAACAATCAGGACCGTCTGTGGCTTCGGTCTGATGCCGGCACTAGCCAGGCTGGTCCAAGCAGTGGCGTGAACGTGCCAACCGAAAACAATTCAAGGAGATCTGGGCAAGCTTCAACTGATCGGCTTCCAGGATCCGTGCTTCTTGCAAGGGAAAGGCTTCTTGAGAGGCTTCGAGGAGTATCCTTGAGTGGCGGCAGGTTAATATTTTCTTTGTGTGGATTCTGGTGTGTGCTTGTCACCTGCAGCTGAATATTATAATTTGTCTGGAAGCGTGATCGACTGATTAATTAAAACTCTTGCTTAGGCGGAATGCATCTGCTATAACTTCAAATAACTACGAAGACCATACTGTTGATGACCGGTGGAGGCTTGCCGATGCAAGTGACTGGGGAGTAGATACTTTCATGCATTCTCCAGATATCAGCTCTTACAATGCGGATGTGGCCTTACAATCAGACAGGATTGAGAAAAAGCCGCCAGGTCTCACTCAGGACATGATAAGCCATCTTGACGTGGAAACCTATGGCAATATTATGTCAGCAGATGAGCTAAAGCCGGACTGCTCAATATGTCTCGAGAGCTTCCTGCCGGGAGATAAGCTCTTGCGCCTACCATGCGCACACATGTTCCATTCTGCTTGCTTGGATCCCTGGGTCAGAACTTGTGGGGACTGCCCCTACTGTCGTAAAGCTATTGTTAGCCGAAACAACGAAACAGGAAAAGGAAAGGCGCGTGACTAACTCAAGAATTTTGACTTCCGTGTTTGTGTTTCTCTGATCCTTCGTAGCCTCTATCAGAGTTAGTGACTGCCTATATGACTGACGTTAAAGCTTGTGTAATTCATAGCCTTTGAAGCAATTCATGATGGTTTGCTTGTGTGATTCTAGCATCACTTGCAATTTCATAATGTACAGTAATTACTTATCTTTTGTAATCGTATCTCCATTCCCTAACAATAACACAGACTAAGGCCGAGCCACGAAAGCGTGCCATGCCCAGAAAGCGTGCTTTCCGTCAATGCCACTTCCTCTGGATTCTTTCTGCTAACCTGCACTCCTCATCCTTAGAGATGCGCGGATCCAGTGACCGGAGATTCTTGACGAATGCATTTGCCTCATCTTTCCGCTTTAGCTTGCAGTACCTATCCACGATGGAGTTGTATGTGTTTCTGTTAGGTCTGCAATCATGCGTTACCATGTACTGGATCACATTGATGGCCTCCACGAACATCGAATCAGCGGCATAACTCGCAATGAACGTGTTATAGGTGATTACATCAGGTTCAAGCCCGACGTCTTCTATCTCGGAAAATATCCGTGATGCTTCTCTTAGACGTCCATTCCTGCAATAGGCGTATATCACTGTATTATACGAAATGATGTCGGGCTTCAATCCCTTGGCCAGGACTTCCCTAAGGACTTCCTCGGCCTTCTCGAATGCTTTCGAGCGGCTGTACATATACATCAAGCTGTTGTACGTGGCAAGGCTTGGACTGAAGCCCCTCTCATTCATGAAATTCAAGATCTCGTTCGTCTTTGTGACCATCTGCCTCCTTCCGTAGATCGAGACCATCGCATTTAGAGTGGTTATATCGGGCGAGAACCCCCTCTTCTTAATCTCCGAGAATGCCCGTTCAGTATCTGTCAAGAGGTCACATTTGCTATAAACTAATACCAGGGTCTTGAGCAGGACAGCTCGAGGCTCGACAATGGCGGAGTAAATTTCCTCCGCGAGAACATTAATCCTCTCTATCTGTTTGCCATTCGCATAGGCATGGAGCAGACAACAATAACTTAGCTCATTTGGTTTACAGCGTCCGCTCTTCATCTCGTCGAACACTCTCTCTGACTGTTCCCAGAAGCCCTCACGAGCCAATGCAGCCAACACGGCATTGTAACTTGAGAGATCCGGGCTTACCCCTGCATCCAGCATTCTCCTGTAAATGTCCATTGCTTGGTCAATGGATCCACATCTACTGTAAGCGCTGATTAAGGTGTTGAAAGTGTCGCGCTCTGGAACAAATCCAGCCCTCTTCATCTCCTTAAAAACCCCAGAAACTTCCGAGTCCAACCCATTTTGCCCGAAAATGGCTAGAAGAGTGTTCCACGTGACGATATCCGGCTGACACTGACAGTTCTTGATCTCCTCAAATACCTTCATCATTTCTGCAAACTTGCCACGGTTACCATGCATCTTGATAAGGGCATTAAACGTGCATATATTTGGCTTGCATCCGGTGGTCCTCATCTCATTAAAGATGCTCATTGCAGCTTCATCCTTCCCAGCCCTCTCATACCCCGACAACAGGGTAGTGTACGTGAATACATCAGGCTTCACCCCCTTCGCCATCATCTGTAGCTTAAGGTCCATGGCCTCCTCCAGTAAACCATCCCTAGAATAAGCAGATATCAAAGAGTTATAAGTGACGATGGAAGGCGAAAAACCGTTCATCTCCATCTCCTTCAGAACACCCATTGCCTCATTAGGACGGCGAGACTTTCCATACACATCCAACAAGGCATTGTAGGTCACCTTGTCAGGACTGAACCCTGCCGATTTCATCTCCTGGAACAGTGCGGCCGCTTCCTCACACAAAGACCCGCGACGGCAGCAGCTGATGAGAGTGTTGTAAGTGTACAAATCAGGAGCGACCCCAGAACTCTTCATCCCTTCAACTAACGCGGCGACCTTACTCCAGGGCATGCCCATCTTACCATACACGTTCAAAACAACGTTATAAGTGATCAGGGTCGGCCTGCAACCCTCTTCCTCCATCTTCCTGAATACCATCACAGCATCCCTATACCTTCCGTTGCTCGAGAATGCGGTTATCAATGCAGTGTACGCGTACACATCCACCTCAAACTCCTCCCTCCGAAGATTATCCAACAGAGCCGAGGCGGCAGAAGCCTTACCTTCCTTCCCAAGAATACTAATCACCACAGCAATCACAGAACAGCTCAAAACCAAAGCGAAATCCTTCTCCTTCCTAACCCAATCGACAACCCGCAACGCCAATTCACCCTTCTGATGAAACCCTAAGCTCTTAACAATCCCTAGGACCTCGTTGGACAGCAACTGCAAGCTAAAGCTTCCATCTTTACGACGGGAATCGAACATTTCCTCCAACTCCGCCTCAATCCTACTCGTGTCGAATCCCGGGTCGGAAACCTTCTCAACGAATCCCCGACCTTTAACCGACAGATGGTGGTGCGACCATGGCTTCCCGCGGTTCGCATCGTGGTTCCTGCCTATGCGGGTCCTCCCTCGGCGAGCATTGATATCAGAATACGGGTTTCGGTCAAGGGGGTCGATGGGCTGAGAGGAGTAGTGGTTCCGGCGGAAGAGGTCCTGGAGCAGGGGAGCAAGAGGCGGCGCCGGGGTAGGGGTATTAGAGTGGGAGTGGGAATGGGGGTGAGGATTAACGTTGTTGGGGAAGATTGGTTTCTGGGTCGGTGGATTTGGGAGGATTAATGGGAGGGCAACCTTTTCCGCCATTGCTGGGAAACGACGGAGTCTCAGGAGTCCGAGGTTGTTGTCGGGAAAGGAATATAAAGAAGATGGAGGAGCAGAAGAAGAAGAAGAAGAAGAAGATAGAAAAGCGAGGAAGGGAACGAAAGCAGGGGATGAGAGGAGATATTTAGTATCATGATGTCCGGGGAGGGTTTTAGACCCAAATATCTTCTAAAACACTTCCTTCAGTGCAGTGAAATATCAACAAACGCGAAACACTGAACAAGGAGTTGAACTGTTGCATCTCAATTCAACTCGACTAAACTAAGTCAGGGCAGAAACTCTTTGACGAGTGTTAACTGACATGGATTGTCCAAACTTACTCAGACAAAACTACTACAACATTATGCTCGTCAAGGACTCCTTTTATTAGTTCCCAGGACCCGCACCAACAGGCCTCATCGCTTTCCAGGTAGACGGGTTTCCTCCTAATGGCTGCAGAACTGTTGAGCATGCCAAGGAAAACTCCCGCCTCAGATGAAGAAAGTAGAAGATGCTTGCCTTGCTACTATTTTAATCCTGAATGGATGGCAACCACGCCAACCACCAGATATTCATACTCAACCATCTGGAACCCGCATTAGCTACCATTGAGGCAAAATTTGTCCTGTAAGCATGGTTCCAAATGGTTAGCATCCTCCTCCGGCTATGACAGGTCAACTCGAAGAGAAATAGAGTTTGGGATTGGAGGGGTTCTGAAAATATGTTTTACTCAGAGAGACCCCTATACTGACTGTTATAGGCACAACAGGTTTAAAAGATAATCAGATTCATAAGTACCTGGGGAGGGTAACGGCGGATGCTTTCAACCAGATACTGATACGACTCCCGACAACACGAGACAAGTCCTCCCATAGAAGGGATGACCGAGAATGCATAGAAATCGTATCTGCAATGATAATATCCAGAACAAGACCACTCACACAGTAGAAGCGAGTCCAAATAAAAGCTTGAGATGACGATAACCTCATGCATTTGATAAAGCGGCGACCATTTCTGCAATTTCTGCATTCGATAAAGCTTGAGAAAACTTACATATCCTTAAATACTGGGATGTCGATGTGACTTAATCTCAGACACAAGAACCTTCCTCCCCTTTTGACAACCATCAGGAATTACTATCCTTATGTTCATCTTTCCAAGAGAACTTACACTTGTTAAACACATCATCAGGAATTGGTCACAAGACGTCACAAAATGACAATATAACATTAGTCAGAATAACTTTAACCTTACGATATCATCCTAAGGCCAATGAAGAGGATTGATGTAACGAAAGGGAACTAACTATAATGGATGAAATGGTGGAAGCATCCATCGAATCGCATTCAAATTTCAATCGTGATCATATTAGGGTTGATGTCACATATGTAAATTCGAGTTTCATCAGGTAAGTTATCATCATTTGCATCTTGCAGCGCCTGATGTCTCACACTGATCATATCCTCCAGAACCCTGAAAGCATTATCTCCTCTCAGAATTGAACATGGGAATGGATGCCTCAAGAAAAGTGAAAGAAGGAGCGACAGACTATCAACTTGCAGTGCAATGGACGGCAACTGAAAAAGAAATGACTCAGTAATTCACAACAAATTTCATCCAAGAAGATACAAGCCCGGGCAATATATTGGGCCTAGGAATGACCCAATATGGGCTTGATGGGCCAAGACGACGTGCAATTACGAAAATACCCTGGGACAGGATTAGCCGGTGACGGTCATTCTATTTATTTATTGTTTTAAAAGAATATCGAATCTGAAGTTTTGGACAAGCTTGTAATTCAAAATCTACCTAAACCCTTTAATTGTCCTTTTATTCCCTTTAGTTTTGCATGATTTGCTTCTAAATTTGAAGTATAAAGTTATTCGAATTGTGTTCACTTTAATCAAAGTTGTTTGATGACTCTTTTTTTAAATAGACACCTAGGATGTAACAAAAACCTCGTAACTTTGAGTTTGAAGAAGGTCGTGGAAGCAAAAACTTTAAGGAAGATAGAAAACCTTAAAAAAAAAAGAGGACTCAATTCCCAAGGAGTGATTTACAAGAGCCATATCTTTTATTATGATTATTTTTTTTAGATAAATACACGCCAATATTAATATCCTAAATAGAAGAGAAGAAAGTTCCGTGAATTAAAATTGGACTGTTCCATGTGATAATAGGAAAATGGGGGCAATCACATTGAATAAAATTGGGGGGGTTGGTGTGTAGGGTTTGTCATCAGATATTTGATCCAGAATGTTGTCTCATCCAATCAAATGATCGAGTAAAATAATGCACACACCTGATGGGAACATACGTGTTGCCGACAATCTACCATGATAAATTCATCCTCCCACAACGTTTTTATGTAAGCTGTGTTTCTTTTTTCATTTTAGGATATTTTAAAATTATAAAACCACATTTAATAGTATTAATAATCATATTTTTACTATTCATATCACTTAGCAGTTCATCATCGTTTTTGCTTTTTTATCTTATTATTTTTCTTTGTCATGAGCATGGATGGAATCAACAACGGGACCGAAATGAATTCGTGGGACTCAGCATTCAACTCCTGTTGTTGTTGTCGTTGTTGTCGTTGTTGAGCTGTAACTCAGACAGAGAGAAAGAAAGACTGTGTCATTTAACCCTGACAGTAATTGTGATTTTAATTCGGACAGGGTTTTCATTGAATCATCCTTTTCAGAACACATGCTGGGGGGGGGGGGTCAAAAAAGATGAAGGGTCGGACAGAAATAAAGATAATGTTTGTTCTGCTGACAAGTCAGGCTCTTTCAGACCCACCAACACTCACCACACCAAACCCAAGTGGTCAATCTGTTCTCTTCTCTTTTTTTACTCCATCTGGGGCTGGGGGTGGTGGTGGAACTGTCATGGTAGAAAAAGTGACAGACAGACAATCTGCTAGCTGTTCATCTTTCAACACCACCACCACCCCCATCATGGTTTTAGATCCAGAGATGGGGGGGGGGGGGGGGGGGGTGACAAAGGCAGCTGCAGATAAATCTGTTAATGGTCGTCCTCAGACAAAAAAAAGCTGGGTTCCTAGAAATCATGGCCTTTGGAGGAGGAGGACATCGCTCTTCTCATTTGTCAGGAAATATATAATGTCATCTCCAACCACAACAGCTGTTTTGTCCACACAGACACAGAACACACTACGATCCAGAAGTGCTTGGATCAGAAAAAGAGTTTACCTACCACTGTTTTATGCAGCCAGCACAGTAAAAAAACAGAACCATCTCCTCATACAACCCCCTCTCAACTCAACACCAAGATTCTCAAATCTGCTAATTAGTCATCAAACCGCAAGAGAGAGACCTTCTCGAATGGATGGCACTCTAAAAAAAACACAACCTCCATTGCTCTCTATCCCTACTTGGAACGTTGAGCTCCAACTCCCGGGTTGGAAACTGCAAACTGGGTGTAAAAGATCCGTCCAGGCGAGCCTCCCCTTCTCTTAACAGGCAGACACTCCTGTGGGTACATATGCTCTATTTACAGATTAATAGAGGCATATATAGATATCGAAACACCTAAATCATACCCTGACTAGCTATATGATCTCCGAACGGTTAGCCGGCTAAGGATATAGACAATTGCCCTATTTCAAAGAGTTCGGAGTCGGTTTGCTACTACCCCTACACTTCCATCCTCCACATCAGATGGTCGATGCTCCCGCCACGTGTTTCCTCGAGGGCCACGACTTTTGTCCGGTTGGAAGTGTTACCCTTACTCCTTTCATCCTGAAGGAGACCTAGAGCTTCAGTTACTGATCCGGACCTTAGGTCTGCCGGAGGGATGAAGCAGTCTTCTGACAGCCCGGGAACGTTGAAGGCCACCTCTTCGATTACCCAGCTCTCTTCCATCCTCGTCTTCGTGTGGCTCATTGCAGTCTCCCCGAACCTGAAAACGGTCACCACAGAATGCCCGGAATGGGCTATCATGATACCTTCCACAGGCCGATAGTCGTGGAGGTACGAGTTGAAGGTGGTTTCCCAATACACTGCATCTCCACTGCTGCCCTGAATCCGGGTCAGGTGGGAATCCTCTATGTAAACAAGAAGGCCTGTTTTCTGGCTGAAGTAGCCGAAAAGAACATGTCTTATGATTTCCACAGGGCCTTCGCTCCTCGCTTTCAGTGTACGAGGATCGGTGCTTACTTTCAGTATGAAGCAATCTTCGCCATGATGTTTCTTTTCTCCTATGCATTTAGCTTCAGAGAACAGGCTACCCGTCATTATTGGATCAAGACCCTGAATCAACATGATCATAACACAGAAAGATCAGATGATGTACAGCGGCTCTTCTTAATGCATTAACGATTTTGAATCCAAAAGAAGATAATAACATTCAGCAGCCATTTACTTCGTCAAACTGAATTTCTGAGGTTAGACATGAAAATCCTAACCTGAAGCATGCGGCGTAAAGGCCTGACAGGTCCTTTTGCAGTATGTGCTCCAAGCCAAGGTGTGTGCCGCCAGACAAGCTTCCCATTACAACCAGCATGGACCTTGCTTCCCCCGACTGCAAGCTCCACATACCACATGTCGGGGTTCATCTGCCACAGCACAAACCTCCCCATCTGGGCCGAATTCCTATTCTTGACGACCTTTGCTGCTGTCTCGAACTCCGACATGGTCATCTTCACCTTCCCCATGGCATACGCACTCCTGACGGAATTCTGGACGGTCTGAGCACCTGAAGCCGCCATGTACTGCTGCAGGATGTACTGCGCTGAAGATGTCTCCTGGAGGACAAATATCCAAGAAGGTACCCGGATTCAGCATCGTATTCAATAGATCGATTCCAAAAAATACACGCAAAACTTCTACTTTATTGTCACTACATTGATCAACTTCAAAATGCATTAGATTGAATATTTTGCAATCTAAACACCCGCAAACAAGTCATCCTGCGACCTAAAACTAAGCGAATAACAAATTCAATCCAGAAGTCAAAATTCCAACTCAAACCCACAAAAAAAAAAATCAATTCCTTCTCCGACTCCCTGCCCCACACGTCAAACCCAAACCCACCCCAATTCGAAAATCGGTCCCCCCCCCCCCCCCTTACCAACTCATCAATGAATGAAACAACCAAAATTTAAAACAAGAGCATTGGGGATCACTGAAATCAATGATCGATTCCTAATTTTGAGCAAGCATCGCTGGTGATGACTGGGAATCAACAAAAGAAACGAAATCGAAAGGAATAACGAATTAAGGTACAGAACGCGAGTAAATCATACAATGGGAGTATCCTTGATGCTGAGGAGGGGCAGGGGATCGAGGGAGCTGGCATGTACGGGAGCCAACGGGGCGCCAAGAACACTCAGCATAACCCTCAGGTCAGCCTTCTTGCAGGCCGCCGCAGCACCCCCTGCAGCTGAACCCCCATTCCCGCTCGGTAACCTAAGAATCTGGCCCTTAACCCACTTCCCGAGCCCACCATATCCGCCGCCGCCGCCGCCGGGCTCGTCGCCGTCCGGATCAGGTCCTTCCATGAGAGGGGCGAGGGTCTCGACAACGCCGGCACCGTATCGGTAGGCGGAATGGTGACGGTTGTGGCGGTTATCGGAGGCGGTTAGGAGGAGCTTCTTGTGGTAGGCGGTGAAGGGGAAGTGAGGATCACCACGGGCTCGCGAGGGGGAGGGGGAAAGGGTTCGGATCAGCTCGCCCTTCAGCGACGCTAGGAAGCCGCTCGATTTCCTGCTCTCCATGGGCGGCGCCGAGTACGGAAGAGTAGTTTAGCAAGTAGTAGTCAGTGGTGGGAGGGGTGGGGGGTGGCCGACGTTCAAAAAACAACGTAAAGAGGAAAGAGGAAGGAAGAAGCAGCGGAAGTTGTCGGAACGAGTGAGCTGAGCTGAGCAGTGAGCTGAGAGCTCCCCCCTTCTTTGTTTATTTATTTATTTCTAGTAACATAATCCCCGGAACCATTTTTATATTGAAACTTTCGAGCTTTTAATATAATTAGCGCTTGCTTTATTTTTCAGGAATTTGTAATCTTTTTTTTCCATGGATTCTCATAATTATTTTTTTTTGGGCGAACACATTAATAATGACAGAAGCTAGAAGAATATTGCACATGTAGTTTGGTGATCAATCAATTATTAACCACATCACTAAAACCAAACTATATATATATATATATATATATATTGAGAGGTGGGGGTGGGCATGACATGTGGAGATGCCTCAAATCTACGTGACACCAATTGGTCATGTCATGTCCATTTGAATTCTTTTGTACAAATTCCAACACTAAATCTTTTGAGCCCCACAAATGTATGAACGTGTCTCTTATTACATGATGATAGTAATATCTCATCGACGAGTCGATGATGCGTCGCAAGTAAATTTGACTGGATTATCGTGGTGGGGTTGTCCTAAAATCCGGAAATGAACCAAATTTATCAAATGGGGTCGGTCTCGTCCCGAAATCATTTTCCCAAAAGGACAGAGTAAAGCCCAAATTTGATCATGCTTACTCGAAAACAGGTGTTGGGTTGGGACATTGTTTATTTGGGGACTCCTGGTCAAAAAATCTGGTGGGCCAAGTTTTTCCTTGTTTAAATTTAAACCCTTTTTATTATTATTATTATCATTACCATAATTCAATGCGACCGTCATAATTGGGTCTGGTTGGTGGGGACAACATGATATATTAGGGGAAAAAAAAGAGAAGAAAAAAATTGATTGGGGTGGAACATTGCTTATGGACAAAGGCAGTTCCAAGTAGAAGAAAAAGAACTCATCGGGACAACATTTTGAAACCGGTTTTAGCTTTCGAATCTTTTTATTATTGCATGTACTACTACTACTACTACTATTAGTACTACAACAAGACCAACATTACCATGTGTGCTTTACCACTTAACATCCTCCTAGGCACATGTGTTTGTCCCCTAAAGAAATTATATTCCTCAAATTTGAATGTCTTGATTGGTTAAAACAAAATAAGTCAAAAAGGGTATCGGCAAAATAGTTGGGGGGGGGGGGGGGGAACAAATAAAAATAAAAAATAAAAAATACTTTTAAAATGTTGTCCTAACAAAGAATGTTCCTTGTTTTTGGTCGGGCGAGGCCTCCTATGGAAGCCGACCCATGACTTTTTCTTTAAGGAATTTGATTTTTGAAGTGTTGTCCGGGGCGCTCTCTACAAACTATAAAACCCTCCCCCCATTTCCAAATGACATGTAGTCCCTATAACATGCAGGCAACATGCATGTATGGGACATTTTTACTTCTTGTATTATATGGCAAAAGGCCAAAACCCAAAAATTTGCTTCTTTTAGTCAGTCTGTGAATATGGAGAAATGGATGAAAATGAGTCGGCACGTGCGTGCAGAAATCACGTGCGCTTCTGGACCGGGTTGGGGGGGGGGGGACCGGGTGGAATAGGAAAAACAAATTATTGTTTGGAGTAAAAAAACTTCCCCACGTGCTAATGATGATGATGACTATGACTATAATTCAGGCAGGGCATCATGGCAGATGGATCACTAAAGCCCGATCTATTATATTGGGCCTAGGCCCAAATTCACGTCATGGCCCAACTTAAGGTGGCCCATACAATTCAATTAAAAGGCAATCGTGTACGACCAGGTAAAGCCGGTTCATGTTTTGCAGAAATAGTTCATTGAAGAAGATCGAGTTATACAACACATTGAAACACCGTGGAAGACTTACCGTGGACTTTTAAACCCCGTTCGCCAACCACGACGTAACCGCATGTATGCCGAGGACAGGTTTACGAAAACTAGCTAAGGAAGCAACCCGAGATCGTGTAGAAGCACTACTGTCCGGTGACCAACGAAACACCAGGATGTAGACGTTGCGACGTCAGCGCCCTTCAGGCCCAAGCTTCCACATGTCGGGGATCGCTCCTGCATGTAAAGATTGAGGTTTAATTGTCCAGCCCAAATTCATAGCCCAATTGATCGGCCCGGGGATATGCTCATCTTTCGATTTGGATATCGGGGTTACCACCAGGTGGGAGGAACGGCTGGGGACGACTGACTCATTTGCCTGAAATGGTATTCGGAGAGAGTTCCCTTATTCTTCGTCGCGAGTTGTCTTCTGATCGATCCATTTAACTTTCCATCATCTCGAGGAAAGAGTTTCACCCAAATCAGCTGGTGAACTCTCCTGGGAAGATTGGATTGATCTGGTTGCCCTGGCTGTGACAGAACCCATTCTTTTCTATGATGACAATGTGCTCTACCAGGATGAACTGGCCAATAATGGGTTCCCTGTTAACTGTCAAAGTGGTAATACACAGTTCATTTTGCTCTTTTCGGGCACTTGTTTTATTCTTTTCTATGGAGTTAATTTGTGTTGATTCTTTCGATGTTCCTGTTTAGAGAGTCATGCCAAGTTGCTGGTTTCTTCTCCTGCGATTCTGGGTACGGAAGCTTTCCATTAGTGTTATAATTGTTTAATTAATTTAGGTGGCCCTCTTATTTTCCGGGATTCTCTGCAGCTTAGGGTGGATGGCGTGTTAATAAGATTAAGGGGCACTCGCATGTATTGTCGATTTGAGGACACCAGGAGACCAACAGTTTTGAGAGAAAGCTGCTGGAGAGAAGCCAATTTCCGAGCTTTGTCTGCTGTAAGCTCTCTCTTCCTCTGTAGCTTTGATTAAAATTCCCCTTTTCGAAATTCATTCTTTAGTGTCTCCTTTTGTCACGATATTCTGGCACTGTAACGATCACGACCAACAATAGTTGTTGGGGTGCTAGAGCTAGGGTGTTCTTCTACTGGGAGTTTTTCGTTAAGTACGCTTTATCTTTTCTCAAAGCTGAGAATTATGCGAGGACTTATCCATTCTTTGGTTGCACAAAGTCGAATTTTTTTGTTGCTAATTTGTAGCTGGGGACAGCCAACCGATTCCGCCTTGTACAGTGATCCAAGCATAATCAGTCAAAGGCTCCCTGTTATTATGCATAAGACACAAAAGCTCGTCATGTCTGGCAATTCATGACATGTGGTGTGTCTTTTTAGATTATTTATCCGTATTCTGTACAGGATTCCAGTGGATATGAATGCATATGTGCACTGTTTGTCCTGTTGTTTTATAAGTATCTTCTATTGTAATTTTACCTTTCGAAAGATTGTGGATCCAATACTTTTGGCAATTTAGTTGCTACTTATGTCCCATCCGTTCCTTGTTTCGTCTTATTGGTCATCTATGCATTCCTTTATGTTGTCGTTTCCTTTATTATAGTGGTTTTATTAGGTGGACCATTGAATTTGGTTCTGCCTTACTTAGGATCTTCTAGGAAGCCATTCCCTTGTTTGCCTGAGAAATGTTCATCACATGATGCGCATAATAGCTTGCCCACCTTATTGACCGCACTTCTATTATCCCGAAATGGATGTAGGGGTTCCGCTGCTTCTTTATGTGGACAAGAGTTGGATCCAGAGGCCAGAATCTGATCTTGAGACAGTGAACATAGAAAATTTGTGTATGGCCTTATTGATAAGAACTAACTGCAAAAAACTACTGCTATTTGTGGAATTGCTTCCCCTCCTTTTTAGTATAGTTAAAATATGGGATAGACTGGTGAAAGTATTTTCTACCAGGTAAAGCACTTGGATTTGGTTAATTATCTGAGGGTTCTTCTGAATTTGTAAGCTGACTTTTTGAGAGAGAGACTGTGATGGAGGACCTCTCTCCACTTTCCAATGAATTCCTTGGTTAGGTTGGGAAATGGTGGTTATCCAATTATCTAAAGCTTCAGATGTCAAGAGGAATACTAAACATCTAAACTCCTACTGCTTGGTTCAGTATTGTAGTCAGAACTGAAATGAAGGTAAAATGGTTAATGAAAAGGAATTTATATCAATCTCTTTCTTCCTTTAGTTCACTGCATTATGCATGGAGAGAATGTTGGAGATATGCAAGATTTTTACAGTACATCTGTTGGACCAAGTTTTAGCTCTGAGCTTTCTTTATTATCCTAATAAACCTGAGAGTGCAGCTTCTCTAGGTGCTTCACTGAAAATGGAAAAAAGGAAGGGAGATTCTGATTTAGAGCCGCAGGTTTAAGTCAAGCTGTTGCAGCTCAGCTGGAGATTTTTGCTGTAGAGTTGGATCCGACCGAAAACTTCCCGGCCACATCACTTCAGCCGCATCCTCCATGCCTGAAGTCCATCTGAGTCCTGATCCCATGAAAGTCTCACCGAACCTCGCGATTACAACTGCAGTACCATCTTTGTTCTGTCTGTGAAAAAGAGAATGTGGCCGGACGCCGAGCAATCGCATGGTTGGGGGATTGACCATCTTCGACATGATCCGCTGGGATTGGCACTTTCTGGCTGCTCCTCTCTCTTTCTTGTGTGCATTCTGATGACCTCCCAGTGCCTGTGAGCTGTAGAATTTCCTCATACAGAAATTACAGGAAAACACTTTCCTGGGGAATGGCCTTGTTTGTGATTCAGAGTTCCCCGCTGACAACGTTGAATTTGATCCCAAGCTTAAGTTCAGCCATTCCTCTTCTGGTCCATCCTCTTCAGTCCCCTCCTCAAAGTTGTCCCCATGATGTCCCATGTGGTGCTGCATTTCCTCCGTTGGCTCAATCATTTTCCGAAAAGATACGGGTAAGGAAGCTTTGGAGGAACTCTTTGGGCAGGTATGTGATCTTTTCCTAAAAGAAAATAGTTTTGTAGAGGACACTTGAAAAGGCCCTTTTAGTTAGGGGAGATAGGAGAGGAATATATGTTGAGAACTGGAACTAGATAAGAAAAAAACTAGATGTTTTCCAGATAAAAATCGGAAGAGTGTCTAGTTGGCCCACCGGGTGAGATGAGATGCTCTTTGTTTTCCGTAGAGGACATTGCTTACACCTTTACTGTTTCCCTCATCAAAGCTTAGGATTCCCCAAACCTAGCTGTTTCAAATTCAGCTTCTCAATCTTTCCGAATCATGCCTTTTGCTTTAATTAGAAAACCTACTTTGTATAAATTCATACGTGGTTGTGTTGTTTGACTATTCACGGAATTTCTAGGTATTGACTATTCCTGTCTTCTTTCTTAAGATGCCTGCCCAGAAAGCCTGGGTTTCTGGGAAGGCATCCGTTGCACTTTACAGTTCCCAATGTCAGTATCAGTTTTGGAACGACCCTGGTAGAAATCACACTTGTGTGAAATGATCTTGCTAGTCCCAGAGGGTGTAAAATTCTCTGTCTGTCATTAACACTACCAAGTGGAGGACATGGCCTACGTGAAAGTACAGTACAGATGGGACCACCAGCTCTGGTATGAGTGAGTGACAAGCTTTTGCCTCTAAAAACTGACAGTGAGTGTTGCTACAATGCAAAGAGCAAGTAATGTGTGGTTGGTGACCCTTCAACATCATTTTTCTTTTCCTTGTCAATTGCCTTTGTGATTTTATTGTTCAAAGTTGGGTCTGGGGAAGTGAACTGGGACCCTCGGGAATTGTCAATAATGTTGATTAAAGTGGGAATGCCTAGATAGGGTGGATCTCCCTCCCCATCCATCTCCCCTTTACCCTAACCTGTCTGATCTATGTATGTCTGGTATGTTTTTGAGTCCTCTTCCTCTTTTCCAGAGTATCGTTGCTTGTGGTGTCTTCATGTTGGGGCGCCTTCTTGCTGCTGCTCTAGCAAATCAGCATCATCTTCTCAGACCCTTGTAGTGGGTTGGTGCGAACAGTCGATTGCATAAAAAGAACCACTGTGAATGTGATACTACCCTGTTATTCGCTTCCTGGCCTTTCTTTATTCTTTCTTGAACTCTTTTGGGGCTGAGGGGTTTCCAAGAGCTCCCACCACAAAGGGTACTCAATTCGGGCTGCACATTTGCGGTTTTACCTTGTCAAAGGCTTGCAGGAGTTGCCCTTTGGTGTCAACACTAACACAGTTCGGTAGAAACAATGGACGATGCCCTTATTCCGAAATATATTTCGTCGAATGTTAGCCGCTGCACGATGTGATGCCCAAATTATTAAAGTATAAAGAGACACCTTCAAAATGACTGGAAAGAGATTAAGATGCTTGAATCAACAGTCACTACAGACTTGACCTCATTACTACTGATTCAGACTCCACGAACTTCTGCAAAGTTGACCTAACGAAGTAACAATGGCTATTAAGGGAAAAAAAACCGAACATAGCGTGGACGCTTAGTGGCGTACAACACAGCACGAGCAACCCTCGCGGCTCATCTTGTCTTCGAAGCTACTTATGAAGTCAAAGAGCCTCTGCACTTCATGTGCTCATAGAAAGTGGGAGATTCATTCTAACATAAGCGATATCAATTCCTGCTTTGCGATCGAGTCAATGATCCAGAGGCCTCCTCAAATCATCCTATAGCACCATTTGAGGAGACAAACTAAAGAAGTTTTAATTTAGGAGCTTGTGTTAACAGCACCCAATAATAATGTGATCATGCTTCCTACCCTCCTCCAGGGCGGCTATGTCATGGCCGCATCGAAGAGCGGATGCATCTTCACGAGCCTCAGTTGTCCGTTGAATGTATGGACTATGTGGCGGGACGCGATGCTAATGACTGCCGATGACCCTTCATAGTGTATCCTCTCGAGGGGAGGGTTGTCGTGATCCGAACAGACGTTAACTTCGTGAAGCAACCCCTCATCCCAGTGGACATTCACCGTCAAGCCTCCCCGTGCTCTCAGTCCTGTTGCAGAACCACTCCCCCATTTGTCACGGGGCAGGGCCGGGAGCAGGAACAGGTCCTTGCCTGTGCTCTGGACTAGCATTTCAACGATTGCCGCTGGAAATCTGAAAACCAAATCGAAGCAAATATTGATAAGGATATGCAGTTGCTGGGCCTGATGAATGATAAGTGAGCTCGGAATTTACCCGAGGTTAGCATCGATCTGGAAGGGGGGATGGGCGGAGAACAGGTTACTGTACCATCCTCTTGGAGGAGGATGGCCCGGTTCGACCAACAAGAACAAGCTCTTCATCAAGGAGTAGGAGTGTTCGCCATTGCGCAGATGCGCCCACAGTGCCATCTTCCATATGGTCGACCAAGTAACGGCGCTGTCACCTGCAATCAATCAACCCCGTGTATGAACCACCCCTCACGTTCTTGAGAATGTGTGATTGGTGTACCTCTTTTGATTAGGCTCTTCTCAACTGCCTTGGCAAGATCCGGGGTCTTCTCGAGAGATATGGTGTGACCGGGATACATGCCAATAAGATGTGAAAGATGGCGGTGATAAGGTTCTGGATCCACAAAGTCCTTCGCCTGCATCGCCAGAAGTTACTTTGATGCCAACCTCTCGTAATCATGAGATCGAGAGTAAGTTCTTATTGATCACAGACCCATTCAAGGATGGTACCGTCCCATCTAATCTGTATCGGCCGAAGCCTTGTGATCGCCTTCTCGACATCCTTCACCAGGTCAGAGTCGCTCTTTCCTAGAATCTGCTCGACATGTAAAACGAGGATGTGCGCATCGTCAAACGGTTTTGGGTTCATAAAGCTTTTAGAATTCACCTCACCTCGGCGGCAGCGATGATGGCATTGAATATTGCTCTTATGAGTTCCATGTCGATGGTCGTCGAATAGCTTAGACTACAGACCTTCCCGTCCGGGGCCGTGAAGTGGTGCTCGGGAGAGGTCGACGGGTTGGTCTCTAAGTACCCGTCTGGCCCATCGACCAGCCAGTCGACCAAGAAATATGCACAGCTTTCTAACAAAGGGTATGCCTTATTCTCCAAGAAATCCTGTCCGGACATATTACAGTAAACACATTTGTCATCGTTTGCGGCAACTCAGGAAGTTCCGACAGGAACTTCAACAGAATCACTTACCTTGTCCAATGTAAACATATAATGCTCCCAGAGATGGGTGCAGAGCCACGTCCCTCCCATTGGAAACAATCCGACCAACACGCTGTGAACGGTTGACGATTTCGCCCAGAGGTCGGTCTTGTGATGTGCAACCCAACCCCTCGTCCCGTAGTTGGTCTGCAAACAGTTAGATTGATTTCTCGTTGCGTTTGAAAGGGAATAGATGTAAATCGAGTAAATAGTGGAGCGGAGAGGGTCTTACTTTTGCAGTTTTGCTGCCGTTGACGGAGAGCCAATAAATGAGATCGAACAATGGCTCTTGGCACTCGGCTAGATTGCAAGGTAGCGAAGGCCAATAGTTCATCTGCAGATTGATGTTCAAGTAACGGACGGAACTGCCAAACAAAGGACCAAAGCCGATCGGCAGATGGTGAAAGGACGATGGTAACTATAACAAGAATGTAAACCATGACGATCGAATCATAAATCAATGCACGTACTTCCACTTCGGATGGAGTTCATTGTTCCATATCCCTTGCAGGTTCGCAACCTCTGTACCAGGCCTGGAAGAAGCAATAAGCAGGTAACGGCCGTACTGGAATAATAGTTCCACCATATCCGGATCCTCATCCTCCGCGAATGAGACCAACCTATCCACTGTAGATTTTGTGTCGCTTCTGCGATCACTCTGCCGTCCCGCTAGAGCAGTTGAATTCTTGGAGAGATGCAACGAGACACGCTGGAAAAGTGCCCGGTAGTCAGAGAGATGACGGGAATAGAGCTCAGAATATGAAAAGCTCTTCGCTGCTGCTAAAATCTTGGCTGACTCGGACACAGGGTCCTTTTTAGAGTCTGTGGGTTTCACCAAGGGTCCTTCGAACGATGATGAAGCAACCAGAAGCAGGATTACCGAACTTGCTTTCTCGACTTTCAGTTTACTGCCTTCAATAACAGTCACCGTTGCAGTCTCCCCGGTCGTTTGCAGATCAAGTATTCCACAGAAATGAAGCCCAGACGGATCTTGGGTTAAGCCGTTTCGGCCCAATGGAGGAGTCGGAGGATCAAGGCCAGGACATTGTCCTTCGAGAACGATCTGGTTAGTTCCTTGTGTGTAGGCCCGGTGGCTCATGAGGCTGTCCAGGAAGACAGTGAACGAAAGAGAACCGGGTTCGGAAGTAGAGAACGATGCCGCAATCAACTTGTCGGGATACGAAGCAAAGTATTCCCTCGAGAAGTTGATGTTGCCGACAGAGTACTTCACGCTTGCTGTCGCAGTGTTCAGGTCTAGTTCTCTGACGTATGATGCTTCTGCGTATGGAGGGTGGTCGAAGTCGACATGGAGGTCGCCGAGCAATTGGTACACCTAACCTCGAAGAATGATCACATTCACGTCAATTGAGAGATCAATCTCCGCCAAAAGAATGAAGGGCCAATCTTAACAGACTAATTACCCCAGAAGAGCTTCCCAACAGCTTCTCCGCTGCAACATCAGCATCCGCGTATTGGCCATTGTCGATTAGTTTTCGAACTTCTGGCAACGCAAGGAGTACTTCCGGATCCTCGTAGTTCCCTGGGCCCCCTGTATATAGAGTATCCTCTGAAAGCAGCTCAAGTCAATGCCTAATCTCGATCATCTAGCAGACCAACACAAACTCATTTCTGAAAAAAGAGAATCACATCGATAACATCACCGTTAAGTTGGAGGAGTTCCGACGGCACTCCGCCCCAAACCATGGCACCGAAATTCCCATTCCCGATTGGATAAGCGTCCGTCCAGATCCCCGAGAGTTTGTAGGACGTGATCTTCAAAGCATCGCCGCCGGCAGGGACATAGTTTGCCACATCCATCAAGAAAACAGAGTTCTCCTCCTAGAATTCGTCACTGCAGAGCATTTCAGGCGCCGTGAAGTTCAGATATATAGCGATGACGGTCGTTTCTAGTATCGAATGATACCGTCCAAATGAAAGAACAAACAGCCTGATTGTGAAGCGCTCGTGATCGTTCTGCGAGAGACGAAAGAAGAATAAAAGTTTCGTAGAGGAGACGACAAAGGAGAAAAGCGAGGAAAACAAAGACAAACATGGAGGGGGAAGATGGGGGCGGCAGTTAAACGACGTCGTTTGTTTGGTAAACAATTCAAGCAATAGTCGTTTGTCTTGTCGTTTCCTTCGAACTTGCATGCAAATGCAATTATTCGATGGGCGAATGCCGTCGGAATGTTTAACGAGCCTCAAGTCCCCGTTGAACGTGCGAACCTTGTCGGGTTCAACGGATTATGCTGGTTGGGATAGTTTCACTAGTTTTAGATCCCTGTCCAATGTGTTAACTTCGCCGGGAGCAAGACGAACGGCCGCAGAAGACCCTTCGTAATGCAGGTTCCTGACCAAGCTGGCCTCCTGGGAATCCACCCACACGTCGACCTTCTGAAGGAGGCCTTCACTCCAGCAGATGCCGACGATCACACCTCCTCGCGCCCTCAGTCCCTTGGCGATGCCGCTGCCCCATTTGTCACGGGGGAGGGCGGGGAGTAAGTAGATGTCGTTGTCGGTGCTCTGTACGAGCATCTCCGCTATCGCTGCTGTGAACCTGAAGTAGGAGCATTGTGGAGCTTAAATCTCTGCTATCGCATTAGCACTGCCGAGATACTTAAAGGTCACAGCTTCCAGAGAAGGATTGAGTCGAATGCTTACCCAAAGTTTGCGTCGATTTGGAAAGGAGGATGGGCTGCGAATAGATTACTGCATAACCCTCCGTAACAACCGATTTCAGCGTCAGGTTCGACAAAATTGAACAGACTCTTAACCATCCGATAAGCATTCTTGCTATCCCTGAGACGGGCCCAGGCAGCAGCTTTCCATGTCCTCGACCATCCTGGACCCCCTTCTCCTGCATTTCGAATCCCGTGAGTAAATAAAAGTTTAATCTCGACGAAATCCAGATCGTTCGACATGACTCGGGACCTCGTTTGTGGAGAGACTTCTCCGCAGCATTGCAAAGATCGGGAGTTTCTTCAAGAGTAATTGTGTGACCTGGAAACAGGCCAAACAAGTGCGAGAGATGGCGATGATCAACTTCTGCATCCTCGAAATCTAGCGCCTGTGATGGAAAAGAAGTACAGCTAAAAATGCATCATCTAATCCGATAACCTTACGACCATCTTGACGATAAGACTTACCCACTCCATTATAGAACCGTCTCTCGCTACTTTCGTTGGACGGAGTCTTGTTTGAGCCTTTCGGACCAACTTCACGAGATTGCTGTCGCTCTTCCCCAGAATCTGTCCGTAAGGACGTAAACCGCGAGCCAGATTAAAACTAACAAATTACTGAAAGCTAAAACAAAAACATCCGATCCTTGTCTTTCATGGGAAAATTCACCTCGGATGCAGTAGAAACAGCAGAGAAGACGGCCCTAATGAGCTCCATGTCCATCTTCGACGAGTAGCTCACAGAAGCATGCTTACCATCTGGAGCGATGAACCCATGCTCAGGAGACGTCGATGGGTTTGTTTCAAGATATCCATCCGGGCCTTCAATCAGCCAATCCAACAAGAACCTCGCGCATCCTTTCAGCAAAGGATAGGCCTTTGTTTTAAGGAAATTCTGTCACACGAAATCAACAAGTGAAAACCATCACGCGACTGATGATATGCGAATGGAAGACAACCAAATGCATTGTAGCTGACTGTGTTGATCACCTTGTCCAATGTATACATGTAGTGCTCCCAGAGATGAGTGCATAGCCACGCTCCGCCCATTGGCCACAAAGCCCAGCGCACGTTGCCTCCGACAGGGGACGACTTAGCCCATATGTCAGTCCTGTGATGCACCAGCCAACCTTTCGCTCCATAGTTGACCTGCAACGATTCCACAATTCGGGGATGAATCCTACTGCTAAGCACCAGTAAGTGAAAATATGACTAAAAAAATTAATGAATCTAACTTCTGCCGTCTTGCTTCCATTCACCGACAGCGAAGAAATGAAGTCGAACAAAGGCTCCTGGCACTCGGCTAAGTTGCAAGGAAGAGCAGGCCAATAGTTCATCTCGAGGTTGATGTTCGTGTTCGGGGCACAGCTAAAACAAAAACGGAAAAGGAAATCAGCATCGTTACTCAAACATTGTTTACCCTGGTAATTCGAAATTCCATCAAACAGCCACACGGTGATTAAACGAGGTTGACATACTCCCACAATGGCTGAAGATCTTTGTTCCATATCCCCTGTAGGTTTGCTACTTGAGTTCCGGGCCTCGACGATGAAATAAGCAAGTAGCGACCGAACTGGAATAACAGTTCGACCAGCGAAGGGTCTTCGTCCTGTTGAAAAGACTTCACCCTGTCTGCTGTAATGGCAGGGCTGTTTTCCCCGGGACTGTGTGTGGTTGTTGAAAGGCGCAATGAAACTCGATGGAATAGATTCTGAAAGTCGTGCAAATGGCTTTGATACAGCTTGGAATATGAAAGATTCCTAACAGACATCAATGCCCTCCAAGACTCTGTGATGGGATCTTTCTGAGAATCGGCAGGTTTTCTAAACGGCCCGTCGAAGGAAGAAGATGCCACCAGTCGCAAAATAGCCCAGCTTGATCCACCAACCTTTACTTTGTTCCCGTTGATTACACTCACAACACCAGCATCATCACTAATCTCCACGTCGAGGATTGCACAAAACTGAATCCCCTGTGGATCATCATAGATTGCATCTGGCGGCTGAGGACCCCGTTTACCCGGACAAGACCCTTCCATAACAATCTGGTTTTTGCCTTTAACGTACAAACGATGAGGCAATTTGCTAGTCAGGGACGCGGCAAACGAAAGAGATCCCGGCTTGCTAGCAGACAGCTTCGACACGAAAACCTGGAGAGGATAGGAACAGAAATGCTCTCTCTCAAAATCCACGCCGCCCAAGGAGTAACCGACCCTTACGGTTGCTGTATTCAAGTCCAGTTCCCGGGAATACGTCTTCTTCACATATGCAAGATGGAGATCACCGAATTCTAGTTTGAGTTCTCCAAGCAACTGGTATACCTGCATTGATTCCAACGGAAACAACAAGAACATAAATGATGAAATGATCATATACTAAAAGATCCGTGCCTGCATGGGCAAGCCGGAAAAGTGACCGACCTCAGCAGGTTCTCCCAACAAACTGTAAGCCGCTGCATTTGCTTCAGTGAATCGACAATTGTCTACGAGGTCCCTGATGCCCGGCAGAGCCTTGAGGGCGTTCGGGTTCGTGTAATCTCCAGGAGTTCCAGTCCACAGAGTATCCTCTAAAGATAAGAAACAAGCATTACGATGAACCAACAAACTCACTGCCATCCTGGTTAAACTATTCGAAAACATAGTCATGCAGGAACACTTGGGCGATAACTTCTCACAAACATGACCAAGAACAGGGAGATCTTGTGGCAGGAAAGCATCAACCGAGGGAGTGTGAGAGAACTAACTAACCATTGAGTTGAATCACCTCAGATGCAACACCACCCCAAACCATTGCCCCCAGCCTCCCATTCCCAAGGGGGAGAGCATCTGTCCAATACTCTGCGGGGCCGCCGCAGACCACCTTCAAGGGTTGTTCCTCACCGGAATCCATGGATGGTTCGAGGAAGTAAAGTAAACCTCCGATGCCGAAAATCAAACATCACTTTTAAACCTCTTGCCTGTTCTGTTTAATTTCTTTCCTACTGTCATTGCATGCAAAGAACGACCAATGGCAAGGGCAATTGGGACAAGCCTGGTCAAACTCCCCTCCCACCAACCCCACAAAAGAGTCTGGACTCATTGAAGAGCCAGTGCATTGCATTGGGACTGACTAATAAGTTGTAGACAGCCACAAAAATAAGGTTATTTGAAAGGGCCAGAGGTCGCACAGTCATCCATGCCCCTATTTATGTGATGCAGACGACATCATACGTCCGTTGGAGTTCACCTCTGCTGTAATAACATAATGTCCTATGAATAATACCTCTTTCTTTTTACATAAATGTCAGGTTACCTCATTACAAATAATACCTCTTTCTTTTTATTAAAAAAGATGTGTTGTTCGTGAGATATTTAATTCATGCTAAAGTTTAATAAATCCGAAAATAAATTCATGCATGTTATTTTTATTCAACTCTTATATTAAATTAGTTAGTACTAGGTTTAAGAAAAGGGAAATGGATGAATTGTTTGATGCATGATTCTGTGCACCACACACAGCCTCATTTTGACAGACAGACACCAGGAAAAGAATCTGGCATTTTTATTATCATATCTCCAAAAGAAAAATGATAATTTGTACCCCCTCCAACAGGAAGACCAGTTTCTCCGAGATCAAATGACCGTAATCAATCTAAGAAGAAGAAGAAGAAGAGGGTATGGTGTGTCTGATAAGTTCTTCAGAGTGAGTCTGTCCTGGTGCACTGCAGTTGATCATTGTAAGTGTAGACTATGCCCGGCACTAGTTCTGCTATGGCTTTAACCCCATCGTAATGTAGTGTCCGAACAGCAACATCGTCCTCGCTCCACAGACCCACTTCGTTTAGCTTCCCTTGTTCCCAGCACACGCTGACCGTGACTC
This sequence comes from Melastoma candidum, assembly GCA_023653495.1. Taxonomy (NCBI): domain Eukaryota; kingdom Viridiplantae; phylum Streptophyta; class Magnoliopsida; order Myrtales; family Melastomataceae; genus Melastoma; species Melastoma candidum. The sequence goes on along the minus strand of CM042889.1, from coordinate 350,268 downwards.
GACCATGTGCCTTTAGGCCCTTGACGCAGCCGTCCGTCCATTTGTCCCTTGGTAGGGCCGGGAGAAGGTAGAGGTCCGTAGGCGTACTCTGCACGAGCATCTCCGCAACTGCCGCCGTAAAGCTGAAGAATAAGTAAGGAAATAAGTCGATGAATCTAAAAAGGGAGGGGGAGAAAGACTGCAGAAATTCAATGGAGGAAATGCTACTTACCCGAAATTTGCATCAATCTGAAAAGGTGGGTGCGCACCGAACAAATTACTGTACAATCCTCCTTCGTAGTTACCCTCGTGTTCTGGATCGACCAGGTCGAATATATGTTTCACCATTATGTAGGCATGCTGGCTGTTGCGAAGACGCGCCCAAAGAGCTATTTTCCACACCGTAGACCATCCAGGCCCGTCCACTCCTGTTTCATTTAAGACATCCGTCAATACTGCATCTTCTGAACGTGTATGCATAGCTTAAGCGTGAAAGTGCAAAATCTAGACCTCGTTTGATAATTGTGTTCTCTGCAGCTTTGGCAAGGTCCGGTGTTGTCTCGAGGCTCAGAGTCCGTCCCGGAAATAAACCAAACAGATGAGACAAGTGTCTGTGATGAATGTCTGGATCCACAAAGTCAATGGCCTGCATAAAAACAAAGGATGTCGCCCGTGAAGGAAAAACCAGATTCGTTCACATGTAAAGAGTCCATGTAATAAAAAAGTGATATGTACCCATTCCATGATACCACCATCCTTCCCGATTCTAGTAGGTGGAAGCCTCGATTGAGCTTTTCGGACATTCTCGATGAGCAGATCCTTATCCTTTCCCAAGACCTGTCTAAACCGGGATTAGTTCGACTAGACAGATAGATGCGAGCGGAAGTCATTAACTTGTAGTTGGAGCTAATTACATCAGCAGCAGCGACGATTGATGAGAAAACTTCTCTTATTATAGCTATGTCCATCGTTGTCGAGTAGCTCACACTAGCTTGTCTACCTTCTGAGTCGCTAAAATAATGCTCGGGCGAGGTTGAGGGATTGGTTTCCAGATACCCACCACGGCCTTCAATCAGCCAGTCCAACAAGAAAGATGCGCATCCTTCCAACAAAGGGTATGCCTTGTTTTTCAGAAAGCCCTGATTAGCACAGAGTATTAGCAATGCCGGAGAAACACGTCAATAAAGACTAAAGGAAATGGTCTAGCCGATTCAAATTACATAAGTGGTATTCCGAGGATCTTACCTTGTCCAAGGTGTAGGTGTAATGCTCCCATAAGTGAGTACAGAGCCACGCTCCTCCCATTGGCCAAAGAGCCCAGACCGCTTGACCACTATCCGGTGACGTCTTCCCCCATATGTCCGTTACTTGATGCGCCACCCAACCGCTCGCATTGTAGTTCACCTTGGCAGTTTTCTGACCGTTAACCGAAAGTGTTGAAATAAAGTCAAACAAAGGTTCTTGGCACTCCCAAAGATTGCAAGAAAGCGACGGCCAATAGTTCATCTGGAGATTGATGTTCAGATGAGGAGCGCCGCTGAGAACAGCAAAAGGGACAAAGATCCAATTAGATTTAAAATAGTCAAGATGATACACTTACGCCAGTAATCATGTGCCATGAGGACAATATACTTACTCCCATGGTGGCTCAATCTTGTTGTTCCATATACCCTGCAGATTAGACACCTGTGTGCCGGGCCTCGAGCTAGAAATGAGCAGGTAACGTCCATACTGGAAAAGAAGCTCCACCAGAGAAGGATCTTCGTCTGTATGAAAAGATTTCACCCTTTCTGCAGTAGAAACCTTGGCTCCCTTTGCACCCTTGGAACTTTTCGAAAGATGTAGTGAAACACGATAGAAGAGCTTCTGATAGTCATTCAGATGACGTGTGTAAAGATCAGAATATGGGACATTCTTTACAGAATTCATGAATTTCATCGATTCTGTAATAGGATCCCTTGTTGAATCTGCGGGATTCACGAACGGACCTTCGAACGACGATGAAGCTACGAGAAGAATAACAGCCCAATCTGATCCATTTACGACCACCTTGTTGTCCTTTATGATTCCGATATTCCCTTTTCCATCACTGATCTGCAAACTCAGAACTGCAGCAAACTGCAGTCCCTTGGGATCGTCCACATGGGGTGCAATCCGTCGACCTGGGCAACTTCCTTCCATTAAGATCTCGTTATTTCCATTTGCATATGTCCGATAAGGCAACTTGCTGTCTAGTGATACTTTGAAAGAGACGGATCCCGGCTTGCTTGCCGATATCTTTACTGCCACTACTTGATCGGGGAAAGAAACAAAGTGCTCCCTTGTATATGTTACATTACCGACATCATATTTCACGCTAACGGTAGCAGAATCTAGATCGAGTTCTCTCCGGTATGTCTCTGCAGCATATTTGAGATGAGAATCGTCAAACTCGAGCCTGATGTCGCCGAGAAGTTGATAAACCTTCACCCACAAGAAGTAAAAGGAAAACACAATTCATTAAAGTGCCGTGAAAATCATTATCTTACCAAAAAAAGAACCAGAAAATGGTAAGCATCATCCGGTCTAAAAAAAAATTCAAATTTTGCCAAGGATACAAAATTTGGTCCTCCTGTAGAGCACAACGAACTTCAATAAATGTCATTAAGGGCATCCTCCTCTAAAATGGTAAGCAAGGCCCAGTCCTAGAATCAAATGACATGAAAATGACAACAGGACTCGTACATCGGAGGGTCGGCCAGACAATTTGACCGCTTCTGTGGTTGCATTGAAATATTGTCCAGCATCAACAAGTTTCCTGACTGTTGATAGCATCGCCGGGGCCTCTGGGTTCGTGTAATCTGCCGGAACTCCAGTCCAGAGGGTGTCCTCTGCAAACGAACTTCAGATGAGAAAAGAAAACGAGACAGCAAACTACCTTTCTGCCAAAATCCAGAAAACATAATCAAACTGAAATGAAATTCACATACAAGAATAAACAACGATCCGGACAGTCGTTTGCCAAAGAAAAGACTGAACTTTTGTTACCAATAAGCAGCCACCGATGACAAACTTATATAGCTGAAATTGGGTCAACCATGTCAGTGTTTTTTCAAATAACAAAGACTCCGACCCACCATTAAATTGTTAATTTTATCAGCTCACATGCTTAACCATCCAAATCATCGCACCATTCGTGCCATAACAATTCCCACAAAGCTTTCGCCGAGCCGAAACCCGAGGATGGCTCAAACCACCTCCAATCCACCCAAACATAAAATATATGAAATCCCAGGTGTCACAAAGGAAAAAGTGCCTCGGATCAGGGTAAACCCAGAAAAGAAAATACAAATTGTAAATAGATTATACTAAACTGATCATGGTCAACCCAGATTAACCATTTTTCAAATGACAAAAGCTACTCACTTTACTACTACTGATGAGCTCTCAAACGAGGTCTTAAGTATGAGTCCAGTCCACTAAAATTCAAACAGTAAAACAAATGGACGACAATGTCAACCTAGTTTCACCCAAATCAAGCATATCACTTTTTGGATTAAAAAAATTTGTATCGACAACATCGATAATGTCGGATTAAGACACACACCCCCAACCCCAAACAGAGGTTCTCTGTTTTTTTTTTTTTTACCATTAAGCTGGATGGTCTCATTGGCGACCCCACCCCAAATCATTGCCCCAAGTCTCCCATTCCCAATCGGAACCGCGTCGGTCCAGTGAGTCGCCGGCTCACGGAAAGCCACCTGCAACGGCCCCCCGCGGCCATTCCCACCGCCACTAGTCGGCTCCCAGATGTCCTTCTCATAGAGCATTCCGCTGGGAACCCCCTCCCCATCTCCCCTCACTAACAAAAACCCATCAACCCACAACGACAGAAAACAGAGACGCAGCAGCAGGGGTCGCAGCAGAGACAACCCGCGAGTCCCCTGCATCCCCACACTTCACTATACCCTCAAATGTAATACTCCCCTAATCGGGAAATTTATAGACAGGGGATACAAAGGAGGAGGAGGGTTGGTTTGACAGGTTGGATAGATAGATAGATCGATAGATAGATAGAGGCGGTGATGATGATTATTGGGTGGTGACAGTTTCTTTCTAGAGCCGAAAATGATGAAACTTTTCCCTAAGCCGAAACCTCGCATTAAATTTGGGAACACTTTTTTTTTTCCTCATGTTAAACAGGGGGGACCAACACAACACACCCAAAACGAATCCCAATCAAAGCCCTCCCGACGCGTAGAGAAAGAAACGAGGGGTGAGGAGATTGTTGGGGGGGCGACGTGGGGCTCCCAAAACGCGCGACACCGACTGGGATTCTGACCTTCTGACAAAAACAAAAAAATCCGATCTTGATCCCCCTTCTTTTTCGAGAAAAAGAAAGATGGGTTGGGGATCATATCATACCCTCTTTTCCCATCCTCGGATGCTTATCTTCATTGTTTTCAGAGGTGGGAAGGTTGGATCATTTCTCCAAAAGGAAGGAAATGCTTAAATGGAAGATTTAGACATTTACTTTCCTTTTTTTCAATTAACAATCTTGATAATACAACTGTTTATGGAAATTAAGGTCACACGTAATTTGACTCTTAGGGGGTGGGGGTGGTGATGGTCTCTCCCTCCTCAGCTTTTCCGAATTATGACCATGTGGTGTGGCGATGGTGGTTCGTGCTGCCATCCCATCGCACCCGGGTGGGCTATCGCCATCGTCGACTTAGAGAGTGGGGATTTGGATCAATCAATCATTTAACGTAATGTATTTGTCGCGTCCCTTCTCGGAGGGAGGTGGGGATTTGGCTTACGTGACCGGATTTTGTCCTGGAGTAATAATTTGCATGGAGTTTTTTTATTTTTTATTCTGAATCATGGGAGAAAACGAGCTAATCAATCAAATGCTCTCTGCGTCTGCCCATTTGGAATAAAATATTGAAAAGTGAAAAAAAAAGAGAGAAAGTGGGGTTGAAAGTCTTTCTTGGTCGAGAGCTGGGGGAACTGACTGCTACTTACTTACTACTCTCTTTAAGTTAAGGCGGGGGTGGACTTGATGTTTTCGGACCCCAAAGTTGTCTGATTTAATTGGATTGGAAGACTCCCTTCCCCGTTTCATTTTTCTTTTTAGTTTTTAAAATATTTTGCGAAACAAGACGTAATTTGTGAAATATTTTTAAGTCAAAAAGCACAAATATTGTGTTTTGTACGTTTAATCACGCAAACGTAGACGACGTGCCTATAAAAAGTTGTACCTAAGGCTTGGGACCACCACCCCAAGGGCCTAGGAATTTATTTTGAACGAGGTTGCTTGGTACGACGTCAATTATTTAAGGGTTTGGTTTGATTAGGAATCAAATGGGCCTGTCCTTTTACTGGCGATGGGCTTTCTCAGTTGCATCAAATCAGAACCTACACGACCGTGCTTTCTATTATGTTCTATCGCGACGCATCGTTGAGGATGACCAGAAATCGGCTCCGATGCCGCTCCCCTGCACGTGCACACAACACGCCATGGGGACCAAGCACAGTCCCTGGCTTCTCAGGTCGGGGTCGCCGCTGCCTCCTCCTTCTCCTTTGCTGTCGTCCTGCGCGTCGAATGGAATGGGAAGACTTCAGCTAGTTTTATATACTGGCTTTAGTATTTGAAGGCAAAATCTTCCAGGTGGAACATCGTTTTTCCTCGTTAGATTAATTGTTGCCGACAGTCAAAAGAAGGCAAAGACAGAGAAGAACAAAACAAGTAATACAAGATCGATCCCCGTGAGTCAAAAGGAGTAACGAATTGACAAGACCACCGCACCAACATCATCATCATCATAGCACACGCAAGTCTACTGGGTCATACTACTCAGTCGGTCCACTGCAGAGAGATTCCTTCCCTTCCCTTCCCTTTCCTCTACTCAGTTTGTTAGCTTTTTAATTTTTAGTTAATATGATGATGATGTTAGGGCAGTGGCAGAAGCAGACAAGGGATGGTAATAACGACACCAAACTGAACAGACGACACACAGTAAGTGACTCACAGGTGGTGGCAGTTGTGGGTGGTGATGTCGTTGCAGGTATGGAGTGCACAGAACCTGAACCTGCTCCTGTAAGAACTTGATGTATCCCATCGCCTCATGCAGCACTGACGCTGTATCCGTCTGCCACCACCAAAAGAAAATTTAAAACAAGAAACAAAAGCTGTCTTAAGAACATTTGGAAATAATAAGATGCATAGTTTTGTTTGTTAGTGTTTTTATTTATTTTTTTGGCTTGCCTTGCCAAATGGTGAAACTAATTGCTGTAACGCTGCAACCCTTTCCCCGAGCTTCTTCTCCTTCTTCCCCTGAAGCCGTAGAGATCCGGTGACATGCATGTGCGGGGGAAAGATATTAGATTGAATGGTTTGAGCTTTTGTTTTTCGTTAATTACCTTGTCCGAGGAGTTGGGTTTCTTCCTGACTCGACGACCGTCGTCTCTCTTTCTCTGTCGGAGCAAAGCCAAAACAGTTAGTCTCGTCATCTAGTTTCTCGTGGCGAGGGGGTACCGACGACGCTGACCTTGGCTGGCATCCGTTCCTGGAAGGGAAGGGACTCATCGCCTTCGACCGTGGATCCGAAGCACAGCAAACCCGAAGAAGAAGAGGAAGTGGAACGACAGGAGGACGAAGAAGAAGCAGGAAGGACGTGATGGAACAGAGGAGGCGGGGGGCTGAACCGGAAGCTGTGCTCCAACTCCACTTCCCCATCATTGGAAAGGAGCAACTGGCAGAAGCTCTGGTTCCCGCATGCAATGTCATCATCATTCACATCATCACGACCCAGAACATCAAACTCCACGGCGTCGGCTGCAACCACATTCCCATCATCAAACCCCATCACCATGAACGACGGCCAGCAGTGGAAACACTGATGCAGAACATGAGAAAAATATAGGACACAAAGGAAAGGAAAGGGATGTTGGGTTTCGGTTTTTGGGGTTTTGTGGAAGTGGGAATCCGTGAAGATGTGTTTTCTGGTTTGGTTTTGGATTGTTTTTTGTTTTATATGGTGGGGTTCGGAAGAAGAGAGAGGGGGCCAGGGGGGAACAGAGCTTTGGTTTTCGGCTTAGTCAAAGGTTGTGTTCTGGGTGGGGCTGCAAAAATCCCTCGCTCTGGAGAAACATCAACGAGTTTTTTTAGGCACCCAATGCAGAAACGATTCAATTATATTAGTAGCAATAATCACTCACATACTCCTCATACTCACACCCACCCTTGCCTTTGTCTGCTTTCCCTGACCCGAGAGTTGAAGAACAGTGAAGTCCTACAGCCAAGGGAAACATCTGTTGCCACCTAACCTTGCTCATTATTACGTCCTCAGTCCTGAGCTGGGAGGAAAACAGAAAAGAGTCCGCGAAAAGGTTTCGGCCAGGTGTTGGGACAAGCATGCAGCAGACAAGGTTGTTTTTTTGGTCCAAACAGGAAAAACATAAACCCAAGACACCAAGGACGAAAGGGACATGCAGGGCAGCTACCTGGGACGAAGAACAGGGGCAGGGACAACACTACTGACGTACAGTCTTCTCCCTTTTCGTGAAGTCGTCATTGAATATATAGCATTGGTTTGCTCCCTTTATTACAAGAACCATGTAGCTTTGTTTGTTGCTATTCACTTTGACATGGCCAAGCAGTGATGAACGCACATAACTATGACCATCACACCGGCCACCTCTCCTGTAGCTCCCCAGAAGGATACTACTCTAGCACTAGTCAGATGGAACTGATCCATCAGTCGAGCGAGAACCGCCCATGACCAAATTAGAGGAATTGCACGACGAATTGCGAGATAGCATCACGCCGTTCACCCTAGAATTTCACGCTAACTCCAGCTACTACAATATCCACAAACTCGATGGCTGGAAGAGGGCACCGTGATCTCTATTCTTCCACCAACATGTAATGCTTAAAAATGAATCAGCTTTATACACAAAGCTGAAAAACGAGACCATCCTCCTCGCGAAACCAACGCTGATATCAAACAAGAATCTGAACCATCACCACACAAATGACAAGGCAACGAATTTTGCATCCGAGTTCTCAAACGATTCATCTCTAGCAGAAGCCTTTGTTATATCGCCGATCCCTACTGAGTCACAGAGCTTCATCTCCTCAACTACGACAACACATTCGGCTACGAAAATCCGGCACACAGAAGCCAACCTAGCTGCCAAGACAGATACTCCTGAGCTTGTTCGCGGCGGATTCCTCCACGGAGTACTGCAATCAATCGCGAACGAACAAATCAAAACGCAGCAGCCATCAACATCTCGATCCGAACCCGTTAATCGCGTCCCTACCTTGTCGAGGACCCAAAGGGAGTGGTTGTAGGCCCTATGGAAGAGCTCCTCCATGGCCTTGGCGTCACCGGGATCCACCTCCCTGTAGTTGACGAAGTTCTCCCTAAGGTACTTCGCGTAGTATGGACGACTGTCCTCCGGCAGCCGCCTCACCAGCCTCAGAACCTCTCCGTACACCCGTAGAGCCTTCTCCATGGAAGAAGGTCCGATCGATTCCACCTCGACTCGTGCGCCGCCTGAGAGGACCCCCGTGAAGAGGCGACGGGTAGCTTTCCGTGGCTAAGCTGCGGAGATCTGGGCCATAACATTGGGCCCTAGCCCCTTATTCGGCTGATGGTGCAAGAGGCCCATTATTCGATCAGTGGCTATTTCCTAACCGCTGTAGAAATGGACGGTCCCGATAAAACCGCGAATTCTCTCACCCTCCTATAAATGCCTCGAAATTTCAGGTTTTGCCGCTTCAATTAATATAACGTGCGAATTGAGAAAGCTTCCTCCGCACGACTGAGGCGACTCGGATGACTCGTTCAACGAACTCCGGTGGAAGTTCGAAGCGGAGCGGCCCTAGTTCGAGCCTCCATGGCAGCGCCGGAAGCGGCAACAAGAGGAGGAAGACAAAGAGCAGCGGCGGAGGTAATCAGCAAACCCTAGGAATGGCCTGGGGCGCGAGTTCTTCTTCCGCTTGTCGGTCTTCTTTCAGGAGTTCGCCCTTCTCGGATTTCGGAAGGTAGGTTCGGTGATCGGAATCGTGTATTCGGCCGATTTTGAATCTTGATTTGTGTTCCCCTCTGTTTCTTGATTTGTGGTCGATTTTATTTTCTATTTTTGTTATGTTCTTGGTATCTGAACAATTTTCTTTAATATCGAACCTCTAGGTTCTTTACTTCCCATTGCATTTATTTCTTTTAATGTGACATTTAAAGACCGTTACATTAGATAGCCGAACACCTGTCTTGTAGCAGTTGCAATATTACAGGAATCGAGGACTGTTATGTTAAACGAATGGTGGAGTTTTTAGAGTTTCGACCTTTTTTTTTTGCATCTGATGATAATTATGTGGTAGATTTTGGAGACCATCTGGTAATTTTCTTTCTGTATCGATCTTCCTTTGTTGCTATAAATTGTAACATCGCTTGTTTCTTCTCAAGTGGATGCTTAGAATGCCTGTCCCTTCCTGCAGCTTTATGTAATTGGGACGCGTTTTTAGTTGGATCTTGATGTCTTGTCTTGCCATATATGTAGAGTTTTGTTTTTATGTTCTGGAAAAATGGACTCTGTCACATAAACCGCTACATCTTATAAGTTTGTTTCGAACAGTTTACGTTAAACAGTAAACTCAGTGCTCTAGGTATTGGATTTTCATAATTTTATGAGTTGAAATTGTACCTATTTTGCTTATAATTGGAATATTTGATGTAGTTACATGTCTGAGAAGAACAGAAAACTTCAGGAGCAGTTTTGTGCGGAAGCAACCTGTTCTTCAAATGGACAATTGAGTTTAAATGCATTATTCAAAGGAGTTTCAATTTTTGTGGATGGTTTAACCGTTCCTTCCTGTCAGGTATCACTTATCAGCACCACTAAGTTCTTCATCCTAGCTGACTTGGCATGGTGGACTAATGTCAAATCCTTGACTTGATGTCAGAAGTTTCTTCATCATGTTGATTAATGACAATGATCTTGCCATGTTAGTTGTTCATTTTCTCTAGACAGTTTAATTAAACTCCATGTTTGTTTATCAATGGCTGGGATCTATGCAGGAACTACGCGTATATATGTTAAAGTATGGTGGAAGATTAGAAAACTACTTTTCAAGGCACCGTGTTACTCACATTATATGTAGTAATCTGCCTTCCAGTAAAATCAAGAATATAAGGTAACCTTTACAGCGTTGTTTCTGGATAGCAAAGTCAATCATATATTGTCTGTTATATTAGTTGACATGTCAATTCAGGTCTTTCAGTGCCGGACTGCCCGTTGTAAAACCAAACTGGATCGTGGATTGTATTGCATGTAACAAGTTGCTGAGCTGTAAGTTCTGTCCCAATCATTAGATATATTGCATTAAAGGCACGGTAGACTGAATAGTAGAGAACATTCATGTTGTCTTGTACTCATTCAAACCCATTGGTCTAGTATAGTCCCAGTTTTCTGGGGCTTCAATTTAATCGATAGCTGTATATCAAGAGATATCTTCTGACAGTCTTTTGCCTGATATGTTTAGGGGTACCCTACCAGCTGGACCAGCTATCTGATAATCAGCCAAGGATGTCAAATTTCTTTGGTCTTCAAGGCGGATTAATATCTGAGGAGCCATCGAGTGGCAAAATTGATGCGCTGCCTGAAAATGACCATTCATTTTCAAAATGTCCGATTCCAAAGGACTTAAAGTTGCCGGTAGCTAGTCGTGGCACAGAAAGCAGAGGTCATGGAGCTTGGGCTTGTGGAGAAGAGGAAAATGTTGACTCCCTTGAGGATAAAGGTGATTTAAAGGGAAAGGCCGTGGAAATAGCTGAAGAAGATTCCATATCTAAACAAACTGAAGAAGGGGGATGTGTTCCCCAAGAATTTGGAGATGGTTCTGACAATTCCAGTAATGCAGCTAACTGCTACACTGGTTATCCTGGTAGAGCTGAATTGATTGATAGGGATACTGAAAAAAATTCCTCTTTAATGGGGAGCATCAATGGTAGTTTTACGAAACCTAGTCTATCTACTGTTAATCATTGTCCAAAGCAAAGTCCAAGGACTTCAACGTGCTCAGACGACACGGAGCGCTCTAGTAAAGGGCACTCATCACTAGGTGACCCTAATTTTGTCGAAAATTTCTTTAAGGTGCGTTATGAGAGGCTTTTACACTTCTATTCAGTTTTAATTTTCTCTTAGGATGTGCTTCCCATCCATTAGGGTAGCAAAATTTTTAAATTGACTCATTCTCACGAGAAGTAGGCCTCAATCGTGAGTAGTATGTTTCAGCTTTCCATTTATGTGTCTGAATCTACATTAGTTGGCTATTATTATTTTGATCATTGAATTCTCAACAGTGTGTTTATGATTTATTATCTCCCATGTGCTTGCATTAGTTATTTATTGAGGTTTCATTCATACAGTTCTCTGGATTATTTTTATTCGATATGGATGCTTTCGGTACTGATGATTCTGCTCTATTTTCTATCAGTATTCAAGGTTGCATTTCATAGGGACCTGGAGAAGCAGGTATCGCAAGCGTTTTTCTTCTATTTCTTGCCGAAATGAGGGTGTGAGCGTTCTTCAGGCTCGCGATGATGATGGGAAAAATATCATTATCCATATTGACATGGTAATTTTAATCACTACAGCTTGAACAAATGGATATATCCATGCAAGTTTGTTGGGGATACTATGTATAAAATTGAAAATACTTATGTAGATGGTCCACTAATTTTCTTGTTCAGGACTGTTTTTTTGTCTCCGTGGTCATACGGAATTTTCCAGAGCTACAGGACAAACCTGTAGCCATCTGTCATTCAGATAATCCTGGAGGCACTGCTGAAATCTCTTCTGCAAACTATCCTGCTCGAGACTATGGTTTGTGGCGGCGTAATTCGTGGTTTCCTTCTCGTGTCTGTCCTTAGTTGTTGAGTAATTTCCTCTGTCCAATTGTGTAGGAATCAAGGCTGGAATGTTTGTTAGGGATGCTAAAGCCCTCTGTCCCCATCTCGTGATATTCCCTTACAACTTTGAAGCATATGAAGAGGTGAGCCATTGCCATAAAGTTAGCTTTTAAGCAACCAATGTGATCATTGTCTTTCTGCGTGCTGCTTGATGCTGTCTCTATACCTTCATATTCTGTTTACCTCATACTCATTCCATTCAAGCTGATCTTGTTGGTCCTCCTAGTTGGTTAAAATTTTTTTGTTTTCTTTAGGTGGCTGATTCTTTTTATGACATTTTACATAAGCACTGCAACAAAGTTCAGGTTTGTCTTGTGTTAACAGGATTTGGTGTGTTAATTTATTTTTTCGTTTGTGTAATATGTAGTCTCATCCCAACAGGCAGTTAGTTGTGATGAGGCATTTTTGGATATGACAGACTCTTCTGTTGAAGACCCCGAGCTTTTGGCTTCTTTGATAAGGAGAGAGATCTTTGAGACAACCGGATGCACAGCCAGTGCAGGGATTGCCAGGAATATGCTAATGGCACGTTTGGCAACACGAAATGCTAAGCCAAATGGTCAATTTCACATTACCTTAGAGATGGTAGGGTTGAATCAGTGCATGTGATTGCTTGCACATTGCAATGCTATTGTCTGCTTTACTTCTTGTTTCTTATTGCTAACAGTTTTTGCCGAGCATGTTTTCTATGGTAGATTTTGCATTGTCCAGAGTGTTCTTTTCTTCCTTATGTCCCTGCTCCATGTTACTGTGTATCTAATGAGATGTGGTTGAGATAGTGAGCCCCCTAAGCATGTCTCGAATCTGAATTAGATTAATTGGAACCTATGTTACAATGGAAAGTGTTTTGTCTTTTGTATCTGAGCTTCCCCCTTTTTAGGAGAATACTGTCGGAAAGTGTTGCCTATTATCTTCCCTAGGAAAATATCTTAAGTGCTACTTTTCATGTGAAAATTGGCTCTTTGGATTTTTTACATTTCATTTCAGAATCGAACAAGGCGTCTTTTTCTGCATTGCTCTTCCGTGATTCTCTTAGCTGTTGTGAATACTGAAGCCTGAAGAAGATAGTTAATTGAGAAGACCACAACAAGCTTTGGACAGAGCTCTAGCCATTCTTCTGCTCTTAGCATCCTAGGCTAGTTAAGACTATTGTAAATGTTTGAAAGTTGTTTAATCTTGCCAAGTCTTTTGCTTTCTTGCTTCTTTTTGGATGATGTTCTGCTTTTTTATTGTAACTGTTTCGTTTGTTGCCTAGGTGGACGAGTACTTACGGGAACTACCTGTAAAGGCACTTCCAGGGATAGGATATGTCTTAGAGGATAGACTGAGACAACGCGATATTTTAACTTGTGGGCAGTTACGCGATAGGTCAAAGGTTAGTCATTACGTACCTAAATAATGGAGTGTTGACTAAAGAAGTCCTACTTGTCAGTTGCAGGAAGTGACAACTTTTTTTTTGAAATATATCATAGGTATTGATGTCGGCAAATTGACTTTGCCCTTTTGCGAACATCATAGCATTGAGTTTTTCTTAAATAAGTATAGCATTGGGTGTTCTTAGGTTGACTTTATATTGCATGCTCAATGATGTGCATTTTTCCTGTCTTGTGAATCACTTCTACTAACTCATTTTCCAGTCGTCGCTTGTAGAGGATGTTAATTGGAGTTTTACTGCAATCTGTTAACTTTGGGTACGATTTTGGTCTCTAAGTTGGTTCTCTAAAGGGGGTACAATTTGCGTGTTTTTGCTTAAATAAGTGAGGTTAAATGTTATCTAACTGGTGGGCGACGGGCATTACTTACTTCCAAAATACTCGCTGACGGGCTTTGTTATGCCTTTTGTACTGTAGGAATTCCTTCAAAGAGAGTTTGGTCTAAAAACTGGGGAGATGCTTTGGAGTTACAGTAGAGGGATGAGTACTCGGATGGTGGGCACTCTTAATGTAAGCAATTAACTGGGATTTGTTTTTTCTTGACCTAATTTGAGCTTTTTTTATATTTGAAATAAGTTTTTCTTATTCTTTATTGAAATCAAGACTAAGCCCATTTAACTTCTCATATTTTATTTCCTAAATTTCTGCTTAAACTTTTGTGTTTCATTTTGTATTCTTAATTTGGTCTTTTCTCTTAAATGGTTGGATCAGGTTTCGGTCGAGTTAATGTTCCCTATCGTGAATATGGCATAAGAAAGTCGATAGCTCTTGCTCTAGCATTTCTCAATGGGATTGAGGCTTTTTTTGTTTTCATTGTTATTGTTGTTGTTTGTTGTACTTGTTGAAATCATAGCTGCACAACTTTATTCTTGTTTCCAGGAAAGCAAGTCAGTTGGCGCTGAGGTCAACTGGGGTGTTAGGTTCAGGGACTCGAAAGATGTAAGTGCTCACATCTTCCAATTTACTGAAACAATCATATTCCCTTTGCGTTTGTAATTAATATACTGGTGGTGTCCAGAGCAAGCAATTTTTGTCAAATCTGTGTAAAGAGGTTTCCTCGCGTTTACAAGGTTGTGGATTACAAGGAAGAAAATTTACTCTGAAGGTATCCTTCCTTTTAGATTATTTATTTACTGCATAATAAGTCGAGAACTCTGTTTCTATGGAAATATAAAAACAAAAAGCTGGACAGCTCGTGACTTTTTCAATCAATGAGAATCCTTTAGGGGATAGCAAATTTTTTTATACTGCTGAGTTTGGTTTTAATCTATCAGTGTAATAGCCTGGGAAACTCAAATTTGAAGAATGGTGATTCTTTGTAGATCAAGAAGAAGAGAAAAGACGCAGATGAACCAGTGAAGTACATGGGTTGTGGAGATTGTGAAAATCTTAGCCACACTACAACGGTATGGTCAATGCCTTTTCATGTTCTGGCCTTAAGTAATGAGATCCCTGACCAACCTTTCAGGCCATGAAACATGTGGATCTTTCTTATTAGGTTCCTACTGCAACTGACGAAGTTGATGTCATTACAAGGATAGCCATCCAGCTCTTTGGATCCTTCAATTTAGGTATTTGTATGGAAGAGTTTTTTTTTTCTTTGAGCTGGTTCTGTGTGCCGTTTATCATTAGTATTGTTTTTCTTTTCCTTCTGCAGATGTTAAGGATATCCGCGGTATTGGCTTGCAAGTTTCAAAATTTGAAAATGCTGACGCTTCAAGACAAGGTTTTCCAAACTTACCCTATGATTTTAGTTTTCACTTTACGTGAGAAATAAGTATTATTTTTTTAGGAACTCAGTTTGAAATGACTTTTTGTGTTGATTCCACTCATTTGATGACACATCTCTTTGTAATTATCAAGCACGTGGAAAGGCTACCATAAGGTCATGGCTCACTTCTGACTCAGCAACTGGGGAAACATCAAATATTAGCCACCATATTGTAGACAGAGTGGGCAAGGGTAAGAACTATTCTTTTACTTTAGAAAGTATATGTTAGTCACATGGTGATCTTTCCTATAATCTGAGTGGTTTTCTTTTTTATGTTGGCATATTTTGATTGAAGGTACCAATAACTAACCTATATATACGGAAAACCTTAATTGTCTATGTACCCATCTCTTGAACTTGAGCTCTGCCTGTGATGCATGTCCTTAGCCCCCCCCCCCCCCCCCCCAAAAAAAAAAAGAATTAAAAAAAGAGGCGATTAACTTATCTTCGAGCAGGCATGTGAAATCACGGGGTTGTCGTCATTCTTCAATTTTTTGAGTCAGCTGTTACGATTTTAAGGTTGCCTCATCACAGGTTCCAAAATGCAGAACATGAAAGAACCCTCTAATGAATTGCATAGTGGGTCCACTAGTGCCGCCAGTCTGAGCAGGTCTCTAATGCCACCACCTTTATGCGATCTTGATATGGGAGTTATCGAGTCTCTTCCTCCAGAAGTATTTTCTGAATTAAATGAAGTTTACAGAGGAAAGTTGGTCGGCTTGTCTATTGACCAGAGGGGATCTAAAGATTCATGTACTGGTAAGAATATTTGTTGGAGCTTTGGACAGATTTTTGCGATTCAATGTTGAATACTAGAGTGTCCCCTCAAAGTTAAAATAGGTCACACATCTTCTCCGCGAAAAATGGCATTCAGGCAGAGGAGATTATTTGGATTCATGTTCGCATTCTGCTGCTAGTAATTTGGAGAGGATGGAAGTAGAGAGAGAGGTAGTCTCATTTTGCCACTCTTCCTTTTGCACATTTGGAAGTGTCATTTTGAAACTATGAAATGCGATTATTCTTAAGCAGGGGGTTAATGTCCTTACCTGCGAAGCTGCTGCTCATATTTCGGCCTCAATGAAAACCGACCTGATGCCATTGTCCTTGAGTCAAATAGACTCATTAGTTCTGCAGCAATTACCTGAGGAGGTGCGCAAGAGCATCATCCAGATGCTTCCTGCGCATCGGGATCAATCTATGCCTGCTGCAACTCCCAGTAATCCTGCTCAAAATGGCCAGCTTCAATCAACCAACCAAAGCTTCACTAACAATCAGAAGTCAGCTCTTGAGGAGGACCTTTGGACTGGAAGTCCTCCTCTTTGGGTTGACAAATTCAAAATGCGCAACTGTTGGGTTTTGAATACCTTTGCAGATATGTATGGCCAATCCGAAGAAACTAGTGCTCTCTCAAGAGTTCTGCGGCATCTAATTTCTGATATCAGTTGCCTTGATGAAAATGTTAGTGATTGGGATGAAGCTATTCTCGACATATCTAAGCTTCTGAAGCAATATATTAGGTTAAAAGTAGAGTTGGATATTGAGGAGATGTTTATTTGCTTCCGCCTTCTGAAAAGGTACGCATCCGTATCTGCCATAGTTTGCGTGCTTGGTCAAACTATGCCAAGTTATTTCCTCCATTCTGCTAGTCAAAACCAATTTGTTGTCTATTGAGGAGCCAAACAAGAAAATGTGTAAATTAATTTTCTGCATGTTTGGGGTTTTCAAACTCCACGATTATGAAGTATAATCACTCTTTCAAAAAATAAGTTAGTTTGAAATACCTCTGGTTGTGAGTATCTGCACGTTTCCTGTCATATTTACAATTCTCATCAATCATTAGTAGCAGTGATTTATCTTTTTTTTTTTTCTTTTAAAGATTTTTTTTTGTTCTTTATAATTATTGGGTTGTATGGTTTGAATGATCATAGGATTTGTCATGTACAGGCTGGGACTAAAGTCGAAGTTATTTCAACAAATTGAGAAGGTCGTCTACCCTTTCCTTCAGGTTGGCGTCGTCCCTCTCAAAACCCCTTGAAAAGAATTTTAAATTTTATTTAAGGGATCAGTTTTATATTCCATATTGATAAGGGGCTATAATGCATCTAAATGATTTATATGTTGCAGGCATCGGTTGCCGAGCATTATGGAGGTAGCCTAGACATTGGTTGAGGTTCTGATATCAAAATAACGGTAGGATGCATTTCGGGGCTGAATAAATTGATAAGCAGATGACTTTGTTGGGACATGATGGTGTGACGGTGCAACTTCAAGGCCCTACTATCGATGATAATACGTTCACCTGAGTGGTAAGCAAAAAAAAAGGTGGAGAGATTCTTTATCTTTCATCCTAATATCTCTGAAGATGTTTTTGCTCAGTTGTCACATGGACAGTCTTGCAGGAGTCCAACCTCACAGGCAGGAAACAGGTCTGGTGGGTCAAATTACTCATCCACAAGAGCCAGATTTATTTCATGGAGAACATTTTTGATGACTTAAAGAGGTAGTTCTCCTTGGTAATTTACCTTGAGATGACTCATTGAAGAGATGATATCCGGGTGAATAGCAGGCAATGCAGACTATGCAAGATTGTCTGAGCCAGGTACATTCGGAGTCCCAGGTTAAAATCACGGAAGAGGACATACAGGATAGTTTTGAGAAGGGTTTCTGTTGCACGGTGGAATGAGAAGATGATAAGTGGTATTTTTGCAAAGTAAATTTGTTGATCCCCTGGGAAAGATGGTTGATCAGCTCTGGTGTGGCTACAAGGCCGAACTGTAGGAAAATATTGCTGAAAATTTCTCTTAAATGAATAGGGTTTCCTAGAATATAGTTCAGTTGGCTGTTCGTTGGGCAACACAATAATTTTGTACAACATTGAGTCAAGTGGATAAGCAGATGGCTCAGATTTGTAGATAAAGACAGGAATGGGTGAAGCACTCCTAAATGCTGATGAGCGCCCACTATAAGGTCTTGCAACTATACAATTGTGGTTCTCGATTGTCGAGTGGTTCCAAAGCCTCCTGCAATTGAATTTGAGTGGTCATTTATCAGCTGTAGTATGGCTGTCACTAATTCACCAATTTGTCTGAAACTTTGCACGTTCTTGAGCAGCAACTTTGTGAAATCAAATGCCTTCTTTTTTCTGGCTGCACGCTTGCCTGGGTTGCTTGAGGACTCGAAATCCTCTACATGAGCCAGTCCACCAGTTCTCCTGTTGAATGAGGATAACAAAGGCCTTTCAGAACAATTCCCAGATGAAATGGTTACTATTGATGTACAATTTGATGATCACGCCTTATCATTTTAGCTGTGATGAATCCAAGGGAATCGTGGAATGAGTCTTTCATGTGCCTCTTCTGCATGAGCTGCAGAACATCGGGGTTGTTATAAAGGGAGATATGCCTTGCTGGAGCTATCCTCATGCTTATTCCAATGGTCAATGAACTTCTCCTTGAATAGATTTCACGTGTCCTCTGCCATCTTGCATATGTACTGCTTTTACTGCTGCACATAGAAAACAGGCGCAATCAAAGCGGTAAACTTATGGGAATGTGATCTGGGGACCATTGAAACTGCTCGATCAGCGCCGCAGCCTCAAAGTATCTATGTTCCTTTGTATCCTGAAGAGTCAGTATTATGTTGATTGGGATTGGAGAAGTTAGTTGGAGGAATGGACCCCCAAAAGTCGTATTTTATCATCCCTCCTCTCTGGTTAGCCGCAATTTTTATCAACCTCAACCAACATAACAATTTCATCTAAATGGTGAATTAAAAATTTAGCCCACAAGTGCTTAGTTGTGAAGAAGGGACTGGACCTGGGACAACCCAACCCAAAAGAAAACTTCACCTACCACATACAGGAACTAGCAACCTGTTCTTTCTTTTTCTTCTTTCTTTCTTTCCATAGCACTATAAATACCTGCTCATTTTTTTAACTCTACTTCGTGGGACTAGACCTTCTTCTTCTTCTTCTGAAAATGGCGAGTAGTGAAGCAGAGAGGAAAACTGTTGGCTGGGCAGCAAGAGACCAATCAGGCATCCTGTCACCTTACACCTACACCCTCAGGCAACCATCTGCCCTAAATTCCTTCTTCCATGACTTTTGGTTCTGTGCTTGATTGACTAAGGAATTTGAGGGAATTCACTTTCCCTCTATAAAAGTTACGTCACTTGTAACAATGGTTATAAATAACGTAACTTTTCCACTAAAATTGAATTCCCTCGAATTCCTTAGCCAATCAAACACAGCGTGATATGAAGACTGGGTGGCAGGATTCAGTTTTTCTGATTATACTTCCCTTTTGTGCGGTTTGGATGGTATGATTCAGGAACACGGGGCCGGAGGATGTGTACATAAAGGTGCTGTGTTGTGGTCTTTGCCACCGTGACACTGACATCCATCAGGCCAAGAATGATCTTGGCTCGTCTCGCTACCCCATGGTCCCCGGGTAAAATCCCAATAATCTTGACGGACTATGTTGTTTTTCTGGTCCTACGAATAATTTAATCTCATCCTTGGTCCGTCTTGTTGAAGACATGAGGTGGTGGGAGAGGTCATAGAGGTTGGATCAGAGGTGATGAAGTTCAAGGTGGGTGAAAGAGTTGGTGTTGGCCTTGTCGTTTGGTGTTGCAGGAATTGTGGAGCCTGCAAGGCCGGCCTAGAGCAGTACTGTAATAAGAAGATATTTAACTTCAATGATGTGTGCACCGATGGGAAGCCGACCCAGGGTGGCTTTGCCCAACATATGGTTGTCGATCAGAAGTAAGCTACACCGAAAACTCAACTTTATTTTCAGAAAGAAGACTTTTGAGATTGGTTTTCACATCAAGACCGAATCCCAAATTCTAATGTTTTCAAATGGGGTATTTTGTTTTTCTCGCTTAAGATTTGTGGTGAAGATCCCCGAGGGTATGGAGTCAGAGCAGGTGGCGCCGCTGCTGTGTGCGGGGATCACCGTGTACAGCCCCCTGAGGCATCTCGGCCTGATAGGGAGCGGCCGAAGGGGAGGGATACTTGGTCTCGGGGGAGTTGGTCACATGGGGGTGAAGCTCGCCAAGGCGATGGGGCACCACGTGACCGTGATCAGCTCATCGGTCATGAAGGAGGAGGTGGCGCTCAAGCACCTCGGTGCCGATGCCTACCTTGTGAGCTCAGATGAGGACGCCATGAACTCGGCCGCCGACTCACTCGACTACATCATTGACACTATGCCAGTATCCCATCCCCTGGAGCCGTACCTTGTGCTTTTGAAGGTCGACGGCAAGCTGGTCCTGACCGGCATCATCAATACTCCCCTCCAGTTTGCCAGTCCAATGGTCATGATGGGTAAAATCTTAAATTCACTCATGCGCCAGACAAGCAGGAGCACACGGTGGAGTCTCATAATCTCTTTATTCTCACCGACTATGCAGGGAGGAAGTCGATCATGGGGACGTTCATAGGGAGCACGAAGGAGACCGAAGAGATGCTCTGTTTCTGCAAGGACAAGGGTCTGACTTCTCAGATAGAAGCTGTCAAGATGGATTACATCAACGAGGCATTCCAAAGGGTCATGAGGAAGGACGTCCGGTACCGGTTTGTGGTGGACGTTGCGGGGAGCAAGCTCGATATGTGAACAGTCCAGCTGATAAATAACGAAGTTTGTATAGAAATTGCACTGATTTAAAATAAAATTGCGAAATACTATTTCGATTCGTGAAACTCCTTTTTCACTTTCTATGTCGTTTTCAATGGCTATTACACACAGAAAATGTGTTTTCAAACCGTAACATTAGTTCATAAGAGGTATGACGTAAATGGGAATCGCATTATCGACACTTTGGAGCGTTGTGGATCACTTGGAATAATTTTTTTTCTAAGTGTCTTCGAAAAAAATTTTTACACTACATTAATGTTTGTTGATTCATAATTACGACATTCATATGGATGTCAATGTCGTAGTTGACGACGTACCTCCCTCGACCTAGTATTATTATGGTTGAAAATCATATTTTTATTGTAAATTGAATGTCGTGGTTAGGCGGATAAGTGATATTTTTCAAATTTAGTAAAACGTGTCTGTACAATTAGTTCTTGATAAATAACAATGGCAATGAGGTAAAATGGACACTTGGCGGATCCTTGAACATGGATGTGGGTAGGTGAAGGGAAAGCAATGTCCTTTTAACATAACAAGCACTTCGGCGTGTATGATGGTCGAACATGCGTCTGTCCTGGCTTAGATTAAGTGGAAGGCTCATTAGTATATAGGGCTTGGCTAATATTTCTCTTATAATAGTCCTTATAACATTACAGGCCGGCCCAAACATTATACAGAGACGGCCCATTAATGTGATGGAATCGGATCACTCCCGGATCCGAAATCGACCCGTCCGGAACCGTCCAAAACCTATTGTCCCATAACCGCCCAAAATCCAGGGACGACGATCTACGGCTGACCGCGTTGCAGGAGAAGCCGACGTCCGACTCCGGCGCGGGCGCATTGGTGGAGTATGCCTCCCCTGCATTCAAGGAAGAAGAGGAGGATCTGGAAATCAAGCTCCGTCGTATCGTAGAGAATGTTCCTGTTAGGGTTAGCAACACCTCGGGGAGTTCCGACTGTACCGGTTCGGCCGATTTTCACCAGGTAATCGGACGCATGTTTTCCTGTTCGAGGATTTGAGAGGAGCTTTCATTGTTGGGAGTGTGATCGGAGTTAGGGGCTGGTTCCCTGTTTCAGCAGTTATACTTTCTTCATATTAAGGGTTTTAGGGTGTCAGTCTGTGGATTGTTGGAGGATTTTGAAGTGCGTTGAGTTTCCACGGCAATGTTCCTTCTACCGCCAATGTCTAGTGAAACAGTTGCGGTAGAAATCGAAGTGACCGATATGAGGTTAACTATACCTTTCCTTTAATGATGCGACGGATCCTGAGGTGGCACCCTGTGGTTGCCTTGCAGTAGTTTTGTGAAATTATTTGATTCCTATTAACTTGAAAGATTTTAGTTAATAAGGGGGTCGCAAATTTTTTGCATCAGGTGAGAAACACTGGTTTAGGCCCTAGATATTGAATTGAGATATCTCGATTGTGGTGGGTCTCAGGAGTCGTATCCCACGTCTCACCTTTAGTTGTGTGTCTTGAACAATGTGATGGTTTGAGTTTATCAGTGGAATTATTAGGTTGGATCTGAAGTTGGTTTTATTACTTGAACAATGTGAGATATTTCTCCTTGCTATGAAGAGGAAACCTCCTATTCACGTGCAATCATATTAGTTTTGTGGTTGCTGCTGCCACATACGCACAATTATTCGAGTGGATCAACGAATAGAAGCTACATTTGATTAGCCTGGATGCGTCGATCTGTTTATGTTCCTCTGGCTATGTTAATGTGGCAACAGTTGTTGCAGTGTCGTCAGATGAGATGGCGAGACCAAGACTGGCTATCTAGAATGGATTTAGAATGTAGGTTACCAGAAGAGGAAAGAGATGGCCGACTTCATCAAGAGGGAAGAAAGAAAGCGGCCGAGGAACGCACTGTAAAGAGCGTCGAAAACGTCAGAAAAAGAAGCAGAAAGAGAAAGGAGAAGAAGGAGAGCAAGCCGAATTCGGCCGGAGAAGGAAGAGGAGTCTGCCGACGATTGATGAGGGATGATAACACCTGACGACGCCTACGAAACGGTCGGTTTAGAAGAACCGTATGTTTGATCCTGGATGTCCCATTTGCTGTTCCAAAATGTTGAATGAATGATCATAGTAGAATGCCCCTTTACAGATCATGACATTCCACCATCCATCGAAAGAAAATCGATTGGAGGGAAAGGGTAAAATTCGATTCCTGATCCATTCCATGCAAGAGCGAAAGAAATATATGCAAATTTATGGATAATTAATAATTATATTTTCGTAGCATGAAAAAATTATTATATGAGATTAATTAATCAATTAATGGATTGATGGGATTGTTTCTTTTGTGAGATGTCATATTGTAATAAGAGGGGAGGACCATTACCAAAAAGCTTCCATCCCCCCGTCCCTTGATTAGTCCTTTCCAACGGATCGCCCTCCTCCTCCTCCCCATGGGGTCACCGTCCTCCGATCTCTCCCCGCCCCGCCGCGTCTCCGTCCACCATGCCCTCGGTGGCGGCTCCGGTAATGCCACGTGTCCCCCTTCCCCTTTTACTTTTTTCACTCCCCGACCTGTCGGATGATTTTGATCGGGTTTGGAAACTTGGACAGTCGCCGACGTTTTGTTGTGGAGGAGCTGGAGCTCGAGCGCTGCGGCGCTGATCGCTTCAGTGATGACGTGGTTCGCGTTGGAGAGGTGCGGCTACAGCGTCATGAGTTTCACCGCGAATGTCCTGCTTTTGCTCGTCGTCATACTCTTCATTTGGGCTAAATCTGCGTCTCTTCTCAACAGGTTAGTGGATCGAATCAGTTTCTGTTACTTGGAATAACGACTGTTGCTTCGAACTGATTGTTGTGTAAGTAGGCTTTACCTGCTTGCGTCTACAACATTTCTTACGAATGGATTGGAGTTCTGGTTGTTTGCTTTTACGAAGTTTTTTAGGTTTCATGGGTGGAATTTTAATTTTAGGATCCTATGGAAGTATTCTTAGCACTCTCGATATTAGTTAGTACGTGGATGAAAGGAAGAGACACTTTGTTCGTTGTGGTGTGTGGCTCACGTTATTCGACTGTTATAGTACAGGACAGGAAACACTGAACATAAAGATGTTATTCGACTGTATTGGACAACCCTATTTGGCGGATTTCTTCTTTGTTTGTTTGGTTAATTATATGTTGGTTTTTCTATGTAGACCGATGCCTCCCCTCCCTGACCTGAAGATTTCTGAGGAGAATATTGACAGAGCTGCTGGTGTGATGTTAGAATTGGTTAACAGTTCCTTGTCCGTCGTCCGTGAAATAACAATTGAGCGGAACTTTCGGCTTTTCGTCCAGGTTTGGTTGTGTTTCTTTCTAACTTAGTTCTATGGTGGAGTACCGCAGATTCTGGCTGAGTAATGTTGCTTCTGTCTCCTGTTCAGGTTGCCTCTTCCTTGTGGTTCATATCTTTCTTCGGAAGTATCTTCAATTTCCTTACACTGGTTTACATAGGTAAGACGGGTTCCCTTGTTCTGGCAGCCTTCACATAATACATTCAGTAATCCTTGTTATGGTTCTATCTGTAGGAATTGTTCTGGTTTTGTTTGGTCCTTTGGTGTATGAGAAGTACCAAGACCTCATCGATGAAAAGCTACATACAACGTGGAGAACTATGCAAATGCAATGCAGATATATTGACGACACTTACTTGAAGAACCTCCCCATGCCCTCTATGAAGGAAAAGAAGATCCAATAGGCAAGTTGATGAACTTTCCAAACTTTGATGGAATTGAGAGTCTTATCTGCTTGATTCCTAGGGGGGAATTGGGAGTTTTTGGAGGAAATGGATTCATCAGGTTTTTGTTTTCTGGAATGCTCTATTGAAGATTGGTTAGTGGCCCTCATTCAGCTTCTAAGCATGCAGAAGATTACTGAAGTACTTTAAATAATCTCGATCAGTTCTGCTTAACACGATGTAATTGCAACTCTTTTGGTGGAATGTACAAGAGCTTCTCCAAAGCAAATTAGGGATGTTGCATGCCTACCCCCAGTTGATGAGGCTTTTTCGTTTGTTTGCTTATTCTTGAAGCATAAGCTAGACCTTTTTATCATCCGCTTCTTTCCTAAAATAATGCTTTTGTGGGTGCAGGTTCTGATTATGTGGACACTCCGAGCCGTGGGGGCACAAGGACCTTTTTGTTGATTAATATAGATTGAGTCCCCCCTGACGGGAAATGCACATATAGTGCTTCGAGTGAGTAGTTTTCCAGTTGCGGTAGACAAGAGGCCTTCTCGATTTTATAGTAGTGGTTCAACTAGTGCTGCCATGTCAATCTTCTCTTCTCCAACCCTTCTTCAAGCTTTGTGCAGAATGTGATGATTTAGAGGTGTGGCCTCCTTTTCCGGAAAAAACCTTTTTCGGTTTCATTTGATAGAATGAAAGGCTGTGCTACTTGTTTCTTCCCCTTTGGCAGTCTGGTGTTGGAGCAATCTGCGTGTGCAATTTTACGTAACAAAACTGGAGCTTTTCCTAGACAACAGATCCTTTGGCCGCTCTGTAAAATGCTTAGCTTTCTACTCTGTTATAAGAGTACAACAAACTTTGGCTACACGGCTACTTTAGTTTAGAACACTTCCAAACATCTCAAAGTTCTCTCAAATGACCAAAAAGGGAACATACAACAGTCCCTTAACAAGTGTAGAAAGTTCAACTTTCACTCCTCCAACGCCACTCGAAAATGATCAATACCACACCTGGGAATAGGGACATCAGGCGACCCGTGGTACTGGAATGGCCTCAACGGTTGGCAATGTCACGGATCTCAGGAGCTCTAGGGAGAACACAAGGCCCAGAAAATGGGATAGGATTGTGTTGGCTGACGCCTGTGTTAGGAAAGAAATTGTTGATATGAAACAGCTCATCGACCAACGGAAAGCACTTGAAAATGAATGCAAAATCTGAACCCAAGAATAACAAAAATATGGTACCTGCACGAGAAAAACATCGAGAGCAAGAACGGGGCTAGCACCGGGGGCTATTCCTTGGTAGTAGGGGTTTGCCGAGGTGGTCAGGGCCTTTGCGACAAGTAGACCGACAGTGGCTTGCAAGCCAAGAATGGCAGCACCCATACCCAAGAGGTTCAACACAATTCCATTCTTCAAACTTTTGACCACATCAGTACGAGGAGGGGCCTGAATTTTTATCACCCCAGGCCAAGTCAGAATCATCAAGTACGCATAGGATTGGCCACGAATTGACTAAGAACTATTTGGGAGGAAAATAAGAACCCAAGTAAAATGGAAGGAACAAAAAATATTTTGAAGAGCCGCATTATATGGTCTTACTTTCCGTGTCACGCAGACAAAACATAGCAACAAAACAGACTTCCACAGTTTCAGAGAATAGTTCAAGGCCGGGAAAAAGTTATTTCAAATAGATCAACTAAGCACCAGGTCCAGATTTCAGAGGATATCCATCACGGTTGCTTAGAGGGAGGGAGGCATTTTCTAACAGCCTAAGGGAAATAGATCTTGTATAAATATAAGTTAAATAACTAAGAATCCCAGGAACCAATGCAAGTTTAAGTTCGTCCAACTAAGATAAATAAAGCTAGGGATACAAAAAAGTAAATGCAACAAGATCATTCACCTTGGAGGGATCATTGACAGTTTTCCGCAGCTTTTCCGACAGCCTGATATAACCAAAAGACCAGAAAATTGAAATAAAAGCAGCGGCCATCCCGCCCGCAGTGGCATAGAAAGTAGCTGGGGAAGTGATCTTCCCAGTCACCACAACGGAGAAGGAAAGGATCGTGGCGGCCACCACGGTACAGACAAGCTGGGACCAGAACCCTAGATTCCCTAACCTCCTGAAGTGCCTAGAAGTAGTTTCAAGCCTCTTAGCCACCTGCACAATAAACCCCTAAATCCCATCGTCATCCGAAAAACCCTCATTCACCTCACCCGCTGATGAATCCAAAAGCATCAAACTCGAATCAAAACCCAGGACCCAAAATCAGACTAACACAAAACTACAACATCGCCAGATATTTAGAAAATGCCAAGGCGAGGGGGCGGGGGAGGACAGGCGGACGGACTGACGGACCTGAGCGAGCTTCGCCCTTTCGGCATCGTCGCCAGGGGAAGGAGGAGAAGGGTAAGACGAAGAAACCGAGGAAGAAGAAGCGACCACCACAGAGAGTAGCCTCCCGGAGCTTCGCCGGAGGAGGGAATCGACGCCGCCGAGGTCGTTCCAGGAACTGCGGTTGGGGAGGGAGGAGGTTAGGGGAGAGAATGGGAGGACTCCACCGAGGGGCCGTCGGAGGACGGAGGCGGAGACGGGAGTTAGCCGCAGTGCCGCTGGCAACGCGAGCGCCTGCATGACGTGTCGCCGGCAAACGTTCAGGGAATTATACGAGGAGCTCCGCTCTCGTCCAAACCAAAAACTACCTCTCTGTACCAAGGGAGATCTTCCCGATGGGCCGCTTTCGCCCATCAACATCAACAAATTGTAGGGCCCATTAAAATGGTCCGACCCATTAGCACTTGATTTCGGGCCTATGGAAAAGCCCGATTTCCCTCACCTCAAAAATGTCGGCGGAAGGGTAGATTCAAAGAAAGAAGAAGAGGTAAGAAAGTCGTGTATTTTGCAAAAAAAAAAAAACGTAACGTGTGGGTTTCAGTTTTAATTGTAGCCTAATGGGCCCAAGGGAGGCCCAAACGGGGACATAAGGAGGCCCATTAACCCAAAGTCCAGGCTCCCCTGCTCCGGCCTTCCCCAGGGACATCATGCCGGCAGATGGAATAACGTGTTGTTTTGCAGCTTGTTTGTTATTTGATAATAATAATAACAAAATAACAAAATGGAATTGACATTTTTTTTCTCAGAACACCAACGGAAAAAAGAGTTGTTCAAAAGGGGGGGACTAAGAAATATGGCGCTTAGCACCACGCAAATCGTCCATCAGCCTGTAGAAGTCCGCGTAGGATGATCCCCCCTCCTCCACCGCCCTCCTCGCCATCTCCGACAACCCCTTCGCCCTCCTCCTCAGCCCCTCTCCCTCTTCCCCCTCCATGACCCTCCTCACCGCCTTCTCCACCGACTCCTCCGAGATCCAGTCCCCTGTCCCCCTAATCCACTGTTTTACCCCCACCGGGACACCCACCTTCAGCACCTCCGTCACCAGCTTCTCGTTGTAGAACTGCTCCGCCGCCACCGGCCACGTCACCATCGCCACCCCACAGCTTATCCCTTCCAATGTAGAGTTCCATCCGCAGTGCGTCACGAAGGCCCCTACCGCCACGTGCTCGAGTATCAGGACCTGGGGAGCCCATCCCCTTATGATCAGGCCTCGCCCGCCCATCCTTTCCTCGTACCCTTCGGGCAGCCACTCCTCCTTTCCTTCCTCTACGTCTGGGTCCTTCTTCACGACCCAGATGAAGTTCTGGCCGGAGCTTTCCAGGCCCACCGCGATCTCTTGGAGCTGAGCCGGATTGAAACTAGCCATGCTTCCGAAACAGACGTACACAACCGAGCTTGGCTCCCTTGAGTCAAGCCAGCTTAGGCACTTCTCGCAGTCGATTGACGCCTGGTCTCCCCGGAAGGTCTTATCCTCCTCGCCCTTGTTACACAGCAGTAGTGGACCAATCTGCCACGTTCTTCGCCCCAACCCATTCCGGTAGTAGTCCACGTAGACCGGCTCGAGCTCGTAAAAGCTGTTGACAACGACCCCGAAGCTCCTCCGCTCCGATTCCTTCACTTCGTTGAAGAACTTTGTGAACGGGGTCTCCTCCCTAATGAAATCGGGCAGCTTCGACCTCGTCAACGTGATTTCTCCCGGGAGTTCTGGGATCAAAAACGGCTCGGTATCTGACGAAACCTTCTTGTGGGGCTCGTAAAGCCTGACGCACTCGCCCGCCGCCAGTGGGAAATTCCCGGTCCCATGAAACACGATCCTGGGGATCCCGAACTTGGCGGCGACATCGGTCGTCCAGGGGAGGAACATGTCGGAAACCAAGCAATCAGGCCTGTGCTCCTCCAGAAGACCCTCGAGCTGCCGTTCGAGGAGCCTAACGGCCCTGAAGAACTTGTCCCTCGCGTCCAGATCATTCTTGGGCAGGTTCTTCAAATCCCCGTGCTCAGGGGAGAGCCCCACTTCCTGAAGAGGAAGGTTCACGATGACGACATCGATCTCATGACCGGACTTCCTGGTCGTCTGGATGGACCTAGAGAGGACGGGTTCGTTGGCGGGGGTAGAGATGAGGGTGGAGCGGCAACCCCGGACGGAGAACAGCCTGGCCATGTCGGAGATGGGGATCAGGTGGCCGGAGGCCATGAAGGGGAAGAAGAAAACATGCAAGGGAGGATCGGGGTTCAGGCCTTGTCTGCCCATATTGAAGAACCAAAACACTTGCGACTCGATTACGTAGACGATGATGATGTGGTGGTGGCGGTTTACTTATGTAGTAGTAAGGTCAATATATATATGGTAAAGAAGGAGGGTTTGGATTGAAAGTGAATGTATGGCAAAAAGGATGAAGAGACCAAAAAAAGAAGCATCACAAGAGAAGGATGCGTCAGCGCTTGCGTCATCTCTCGAGGAATGTCGTTGAATATTCCAGGTGGTGGTGGTGGGAATGCTTTTTAAGCCACCGGCTGCTTTTTGTCTTCCTTTTGGGTACGTCTTGTCTAGACACTACCCGAAAACATGGATACCAACACTTTGGCTGATCCAAAACTTTTCAATTTTCTTTTTTCTTAAGTTGTTTGGTTTCTAAAATGTCAAAAACGAAATAAAAAATTACGAAAATTTTGCAAAAGACGTTTTTGACATTTTAAAAACAGGTTAAGCCCGTTTTCAAATTTTTTAATCCTAAAAAGTTACCCACACCATCCCCACCCCCACTCCGTCCGTCCCTCTCACTCTCGCAGCCAGCCACCGCCCGTCCCACCTCTGCTCTCGAAGGCTCTCCCGACACAGTGCCAAGTTCAGGTGCAGCTTAGAGTGGACCAGTGCCACGCTCTCATAGCACCTCCCATGCTCCCGCCCCCGCCCCTTAGCCCAACTCCCTTCCCCCGCATTCTCCGACCCCCTCAGCCCAACCCTCTTCCATGACACTTCCCGAACCCCTTAACCCCAGCGGCGACTTACCCACGTCCTCAAGCCCCATCATTCCTTCTCTGTTGATACTTCTTCCGCACACTAAACACATTTAAAAATTAACTCGAGATGAAAAGAGAAGAAAATTTTCATTAAACAAACGGCACCTTAGCTTTCTCATTTAACGTGGGCACATCAGTTCCTTTTCCATTTCAATGTACGGTCGAGCTGTCTTCCTGCGACGAACCCACTTCCTCCTCCAACTGCTGACGTAAGATCTGACGCCCGACCTCCCTGTCACGTCTACGTGATGACGCCATCAGGAAGAATGCCTCAGGAAGAGCGTTCTGACAGAAGTGGGATCGCAGGGTTTGAAGCTGGCGCGTCTGATCCGTTTATTCTAAACTCTGGGGTGGGTCTCCATGACATTCCCATGGCTCCTCTGGCTTAAGCAAACAGCGTTAAAAGGGCCCAAACCCAGAACCCGACAACATCCAAACGGCCCGATAAACTTCATACAGCAGGCAAATGTTTTTTTTGGGGAGGGGGGGAGGCATAAAGGCAACTCGTGGGGGTTCGCCTTCGCCTCTCAGAGCAGTAGTATCTCTCACCACCTGCTTTCACCCTAAAATCGAAAACCCCTACCCCCAAAAAAACCTATCTACCCCACGCGCCGCCGCAACGCGGCCGCTGCCTACCTATCTATCAGTCTATCTATCCCCATCGCCTCGCCCCATCTCACCCCACAAAAAAAAAAGAGTAAAAAAGAAAAACGACCCAGTTCGATTTCGGGTCGTCGGCGTAGGAAAGCTCGGTTCTTGATTGAGTTTATAGGCGGAAGAGTGAAAAGGAAGAGTTTTTGGAGAAATCCCGGGAAAATTAGAAAAGATCGAGAGTTGTTTTTTGTTTGTTTGTTTGATTGATTGATTTGGTCCGGGGATTGTTGTTGTTGCTGTTGGTGTTAGAATGGCGCAGGTTCAGGGTAGTGCCGTTGGTGGGCAGAATGTCGTTAACGGCGGCGGGGCGAACACATTCGCAACGACCTCATTGTATGTCGGGGATTTGGATGTGAATGTGACGGATTCCCAGTTGTATGATCTGTTTAACCAGGTGGGTCAGGTCGTTTCTGTCAGGGTCTGTAGGGACTTGACCACCAGGAGGTCCCTTGGCTATGGCTACGTCAACTACGGCACTCCTTTTGATGGTAATTTGTGATTTTCATACTTGCCTTGACTGAGTTTTTCTTGTCATTGGATTTTTGGATGTGCATGTGGATGTTTCTATGTCAGTCAGCATTTTGCATGTGATGGTTTGGTTGTTCCAGATGATGCAGGGTTTAATCTGGGAATCAATTCTTGGATTAAATTTATTTTTTTCCTTTCGCTTCTTTTTTAGCAGTTTGTTTCGATATTTGATTCATCTGCTTGGATGAGATATGGAGGATTGTCTGTTTTCTGAATTCGTTCAGCTTCCAAGGCATTGGAGATGCTGAATTTCACTCCCCTCAATGACAAGCCCATCAGGATTATGTACTCTCAGCGTGATCCCAGCGTCCGCAAAAGTGGGGCTGGAAACATATTTATTAAGGTATCCGCACATATGACTGGGAACATCTTTATTCATCTTCACTTTTGCTGGCATTGCAAACACTCTGCTCAAGCGTTGTGTTGATAGAATTTGGACAAGGGGATTGATCAGAAAGCTTTGCATGATACATTCTCTGCTTTTGGGACCATCCTCTCTTGCAAAGTTGCTGCCGATGCTGCTGGTCAGTCAAAGGGCTATGGATTTGTCCAGTATGACAACGAGGATTCTGCTCAGATAGCAATAGAGAAATTGAATGGTATGCTTTTGAATGATAAGCAAGTTTATGTCGGGCCCTTCCTCCGCAAGCAAGAAAGAGATACCACCAAGGGTAATAGCAAGTTCAACAATGTCTATGTGAAGAATTTGTCCGAAACTACCTCCGAGGAAGATCTGCAGAAGGTCTTTGGTGAATTCGGACCAATTACCAGCACCGTGGTGATGACGGATGCTGATGGAAAATCCAAATGTTTTGGATTTGTGAACTTTGAGAACCCAGATGATGCTGCAAGGGCCGTTGAAGCGCTGAACGGAAAGAAGTTTGATGAGAAAGAGTGGTATGTTGGGAAAGCTCAGAAAAAATCTGAAAGAGAAATGGAACTTAAGCAGAAGTTTGAGCTGACTCTGAAGGAAGCCTCTGATAAGAGTCAAGGGGCAAACCTTTACGTGAAAAACCTGGATGACAGCATAGATGATGAGAAACTTAAGGAATTGTTCTCTCCTTTTGGTACCATCACATCATGCAAGGTTCGTGCATTTGTTCTGTTTCACTTTTCTTTGAGCGGCAGTGATAATGCACAAGGTATTTCAATTACTTTCTATGAGGGTGTAAGGAGATTGTAGCTTCCCTCAGTTATTATACTATCATATGCCCCTTACAACCTTGCTACGTCTTTTCGCTTGCTTAGGTTATGCGAGACCCTAGTGGAGTCAGTCGAGGATCTGGTTTTGTTGCATTCTCGACTCCTGAGGAGGCAAACAGAGCTGTAAGCTCTACCCTACATTGCTCACTTCTATGTTTTTTATCAATCCCTTTTGTTGAATAAGTAGTTTAATCAGGAGATTTCTATCTAATGATTGAGAATGTTTTTCCCCCTCCATTTTTAAAAATCCATACTTTCATTGGTTTTCTTAAATTTTAGTTGGGTGAGATGCTTGGGAAAATTGTAGTCAGCAAGCGTTTATATGTTGCCCATGCTCAGAGGAAAGAGGATCGTCGGGCAAGGTTGCAGGTACAGTCTTTCTGCTGGTCAGTTGACAGTCGAATGCTAAATTGGAGTCCCATTCCCCCTTTCCTACCCGGTGACTTTTGCACACAGGCTCAGTTTTCTCAGATGCGTCCAATCGTGATGCCACCTGCCATGGCTCCTCGCATGCCCTTCTACCCCCCAGGAGGTCCTGGACTTGGGCAGCAGCTTTTCTATGGACAAGGTCCTCCTGGTGTCATTCCTCCCCAGGTAAACCAAGCGCCAACTTACTTTTGATTGATTTGATCTAATTGATGTGATTGTGTTCTCTTTTTGCTCAGCCTGGTTTTGGGTATCAACAACAGCTTGTTCCTGGTATGAGGCCTGGTGCTGCTCCTATGACGAACTTCCTGGTCCCCATGGTTCCTCAAGCACAGCAAGGCCCACGACCTGGCGGGAGACGAGCCGGGGTTGTCCCACAGGGGCAGCAACAACTCCCAATGATGCAGCAGCAGGTTCGTGATTTCTGGAGATGCGTCGATGGTTCATTTATAACAGTGTTCCAAGTTTTTTAACACATTTACATCCCATCCCAGATGCTCCCAAGGGGGCATGTCTATCCCTATCCTGGTGGCCGTGGCGTGCCTGATATGTCATTGCCAAACGTCGGAGGGGGAATGGTGGCCATGCCATATAATATGGGTGGTATGCCAATACGGGATCCGGCTATGCCACAGCAAGTTCCGATAACTGCTTTGACCAGTGCTCTCGCCAATGCAACCCCAGATCAACAGAGAACGGTATGGAAGAAGTCCGCGTTATATCTGATTGCCCATAATTCCTACGCGATCGGTTTATTCAGGGTATTTTTCCTTGGTCGTATTTATTCTGGTGGGATGTTTGTCTCACAGATGCTGGGAGAGAATCTCTATCCCCTGGTGGAGCAGCTCGAACCTGATGCTGCAGCCAAAGTCACCGGCATGCTCCTGGAAATGGACCAGCCCGAGGTCCTGCACTTGCTGGAGTCTCCCGAGGCCCTGAAGGCAAAGGTCGCCGAAGCTATGGAAGTCCTGAGAAGTGTCTCTCAGTCGCAGGTCGGCAACACTGCTGATCAGCTCGGATCCTTGTCTCTCAGCGATTAGCATTGCCTCTTGATCACAACCTGCCCAGAGTGGACCGAGACAGGTGGCCTGACGCTTGTTTTGTGTTCACTTACTCATCTTGTTTGGTACTTGGTTTTGCCAATTCCATGCAGTCGGAAACTTGCTTTTAACCTGGGAAATGTCAGTGAATTGTTTTCCTTACTGGTCCTGTCAAGGTTTATCCAGCGATCTAATACATGGATCATCATAATTTACAACTCCAGTGATTCTCTTGATTTACAATCTACGGAACCAGTTAGAGAATAACTACACACATGTCGTGCCCCCTTCATACCAAAAGCTTTCATTACAAATGCCTTGCCTCCGGGTGCGAAAAGTCTACTCGTTGGGTAGGTTCAAGTGCCTCAACCTTAACCCAGCATCGGCCTCCCTGTCAGATAGGATTGTGCCTGTTCCTCGCAAATTTGATGTGACTACCTCTGAGGTTTCCTCTGACTTGTCCTGTTGCTTCGAGATGGAGCCCTCACCAAAATTATGAAGCCTGCGACCGATGAGGTACCGGTCATCCCTTATGGAGTTGTGGAGGTTGGTGAACCAGACACGGAACCTCTTGGCACAGAAGCACAGGACACTCAGCGCGAGGCAGCCAAGCCAAGCGAAACGGTAGACAGCAGAGTTCACAACCAAGGGGTATCCCACCACGGGGAACATGCCTCTGGCCAGGACATACGGTACGCAGAGCGCAGTAAGGAGCTTCATCATGATGGGCAGCACGATCTCTTGGAGCACCCAGAGGCCTTGCAATCTGGAGAAGCCGTCCTCTCTCACCCTCTCAAACTTCAGCCGCCAACTCTCGTCCACAAACGGCATCATGTGGTCCAACATAACCTAATGCTTACAAGAATCAGCAACACATCCATCCAGTAAAAGCGAAAAATGAATGAAGTTGCGTCAACTTGTAATGCTTTAGTGATCAGAACTTACCAGTCGAGTCCAGATCTTGAGGAAGATGAGTCCCAGAGCCCAATATTGGTACAGGAGGAAGACAGGGCTCTCATCTACCGGCACTCTCATTGGGACAATGACTAACAGCTCAAAAAGAAGACCAATCAACACCGGGATTACAAATATCTGCATCAAGCCAATAGTAATATTAAACCGTATCCAAAATAAAACCGGAAGATTAGAATGAAAACATGAAAAGGACAGTCTTGTTCCTAACCCATAGGAACAAAAGTGCAGAGCTCTTGAAGACGATGCCACAGCACTTCCAAATTTGGGCCAGCAAGATAGCGGCCCTTCTGGATCTAGCATGATCGACAGTATATCTAGCTCCCGCAATACCAGTCCATATGACATAACTCCCAATGACGTAGGCATAGAGATCTACCAAAAACGTATTTGGATGTGCAGAGATTATTATTTCTCGTCAAAATCAAAATGACTATGACAAGTCTGTGTGAATTGCATACCATTGCATTTGATGCCATGTGTTATTGGGAGAAGAGGAATCGTATTGAACAACTTGCGCCCAAGGGAAACGGGAATAAAAATCAAGGTCGAGTTGAAGATCAGTAACGTCATCCATGCAACCATGAGCAGAAGCACAATGCGCAGGACAAAGCTGTACCTCCTATTTGAAAAGGAACTGATATGTTAGTAATTTAAAAAAAAAAAAACAGAAAAGATCTGGTTCAACCTGAGGAGAACACAATTGATTTGTCGCCAATATTTAAAAGTTAAAATGACATACTCTGAATCTGATAGTTCATCATCATATTCCTCTGCCACATCAGCACTGTCAGATGCAGCACCCACAGTGGTGTCATTGATGGCTGCACCAACCACCCTTGCTCGATCTTGTCCACCTTGTTGGACAATCTGTAGTCTATCCCGCCTCGCAGGCTCTCCATTCACATTTTCCTGAGCACTGGCGTCCTCTGGTCTAGGTAACAAGAATTCAGTCAAGCCCAGAGCCCAACCGACCGCTGTAAACCAGTAATGGAGAAGGGATTTGATGGTTGTTCGCAGCTTGAAATGTTCAATGGCAAATGGAATACAGATTTGAAAGAGAAGCATGTCCGCGGGAATTTCAGTAAAAGGATCAGATACCCTGTATTGATGCACGTAGATATCAGTAACCAAATCAGCAGAAGAATCTGAACAGGGTAAACCCAAAGAGCTGAGGATATATAGTTATAGGGTCTTACGAAATATCCAGGGGAAAGATGGAGGGTGCTATTCGCATAGCAAGTTTCACAGGTAAAAACACGAGCATCACAATCAGACTTCCATACACAGCTATCGACAACAACACTCTACGAGCATGTTTATGGACTGGATCGTCAATGAGATCCCGGAATGGATTGTAGTTTGGGTCAGCAGGATCCCGGAGGAAGTATAGAACACCATTCCGCAATACCTTGCGAATGGATCACCAAGGGGGAAAATAATTAGGGGAAAGCGGCAGAATAATAGACACTAACCCATAACCAAGTGACATTACATCAAATGAAACAGGGAATAAGGAAATACCCCTCTAAGAAGGCTCACGAAAATGCTTATCTGCAGCATGTAGACAATTCCAACAACCCAATGGACCAGAGAGCTCGCCAAAGGAGACACGTAGAAGAACTGAACCCTATGAGTCATTGACTTCCCAAACATTCTTATCGTGCAGACATCAAGCCACCATCCACACATCAAAGGGAATACCCCAAGTTCAATCACCAGAAGGAAGGCAACCTTTATCATCGTCATCAAATGCCTCATTGCTGCCAAGAATTGTCTAAATAGAGATGGAATGGTTTCTGCTATTGAGGCAATACCATAAAAACTCCCATTAGTCAACGGTCCTCCTTTTGTATAACGAATTAGGATCACGATACCAAGGTAACACAATATGGCAGAAAAGATAACCAGATATCCAATTGCAAGAATTGCCACATCAGAAAGTCGTGATGATCCAATAGGAGCAGATATCAGAAGACCTCCTTGAAGCTGGGTGCTCATAGTACTCAGGGTTTCATTCACAGTATTTGCATTAAAACCGAGTGTTTCTGAAACTTGACCAACTACACCACCATTCTGGTCATCAGAAGATAAATTTGGAACAGCTGTGAGTGCATTCTTCAGAGTAATATTTGCTAAAGACAGGGCTGAGTCAGTGAGAGGAACAACTTTTGACAATACCAGGCCATTAGAAAGGAGACCTGTCAAATGGTAGAGTGTGAACCGACCCAGAGAGAAGGGAATCAAGATGATTACACCGAGGAATATCATGTTGCTGGCCAGTACCTGCAGCAAAAGCAAAACTGTCACATGAAAAGAGCACTTTGAAGAGCCAAGCACTTAAATAGAATTTCCAGCAGAGACTTACTGTGAAGGCATTCTCAACCAGATGAAATACAGGGCCCTGCATGCTGACTAGCTCATTAAAAGGGACATCCTCAGCACCATCTACATCATCCAAACCATCGAACATCTGATCGACATGAGCTTCGAGACGAGCAGCCTGCATCTCCCAAAGAGCCGCGACATTTTCTGCATTACGTCTAATCAGTTGATCAGCTCCTGCAATTCCCTGCGCACCGTTCCCATCATCACCATTTCCTTCCCAAACCACATTTCTATTAGGTAGCCCAGCAGGCCTCCTTGCAGCTGCCCTCGCACCATTTCTCTCCCCATCATCGTCCATCTCAGCATCTTGACCACCAACCTCTCTTAGATGCCTGAAATGATCCCTCAAGAAAGTGGCTCCAAGAAAGATGAACACAATACT
The DNA here is from genome assembly GCA_023653495.1 of Melastoma candidum. Classification (NCBI taxonomy): domain Eukaryota; kingdom Viridiplantae; phylum Streptophyta; class Magnoliopsida; order Myrtales; family Melastomataceae; genus Melastoma; species Melastoma candidum. Next base: position 312,789 of record CM042889.1, on the reverse strand, counting down.
CGCAGAAAGCAGGAACCCATGCAGGCAATCAGTGAGAATAACTGTGGTGGACAAGTGGCTGAGGAACAAGCGCCGAGCCTCACTAAAACTCCTCACAAAAGAAAGCCTCCATATCCAGAACGTTATGAAGGGAATAATAAGTAGCCAGACTGAAAGCACGAAGGTCAGACGCAAGAAGAACGGAACAACGTGGCAGGCCTTCATGGCCATCCCGACCACAAACTCCTGAGAAGAGAGCCTTGCTGGGGCATTATCCGCATAAACAGGAGAGAAGGCAAACGAATGTTTACAGACCTGCACAATGTCCATCACAATCATCAACATGAAAAGAACAAGCACAGGCAATTCACACCCCAAGATTAATCAGCGCATCAAGTAATAACAATTCGCAACCAGCAACACTAGTCACCAGGTGCTGGGCAACAAACAAGATAAGAAGATTGAAAGATTAATAAATCAACAGGACATGCTGCACGGAAAAACCCTACAATTGCCGAAACCGATAGAAAGAGTGCTCATAACATGCATTTCTTGCATAACCAAAAGAATTGCAAGCCAACTTTAAAGAAAAAACCCTATCCTATCAATTTCAACAGAAAATTCAAAAGAAAGGACGCACAATCGACTCGGGAACAGATTCCGGCGAACCTCGCACTGGCGAGCGTTACTGTGATGCAGCCACTGAAGGAGGCAATCCTGATGAACAAACTTGATACTCCCACAACAAGCGCAAGGATACCTCAACGGATTCTCGGCATATCCAGGGTTCCTGCATATCCTGCAAACATCCTCCTCTTCATCGTCATCGTCGTAGTTCCTAACAGAAGGAGATGACGAAGACGACGCAGCCGCCTCCGAGGCAGATCCCTTCGCCCTCTCCGCGAACACGGACGAAGGCGACAGCCGATCCTCCGCGCTAGCGTCGTGCGACGGCGCCAGGAGAGGGGTTTTCGCCGCCTCTGGGGAGATCTCCATCGGGGGGGGGGGGGGGGGGGACAAGGATCGGTCGGTCGGACTGGCGTCCGGCGTGAGGATGTGATCGGAGGCGGTTACGGCAGGGGTTTGGTGGGTATGGAGGGGGGGGGGCGCGCAAACGGGAAGGAGTCTTTTTTTGTAGGACGAGATTGCCCCCGAGGGAGGTGATAATTAACCGACGTGTCCTCGCGATGAAAATGGCGGGAGAAGTATTTATGGCTCGTACGTTGTGGAGCAGTGTGGTATTATGAAATCTGTTGCACGTCACAATAAGTCGATACAAACGTCCGACAAAAATGAAATAAAATGTAGCACGTATTTTGTATTCGAATTCGTAAAGAACGAATGGGATTGATTGATTGCCTGATCTCTGTGCAGGACGAAACTGGACAAATCGTCGAGCCCAGCCTCCTTGTAACATTCCGCGATGCGGTCCAAGTGATCATCCCAGTTAAAAGCTCAGACACTGATAATGATAAGCACACCAAGCAATAGCTCAGAATAAAAGCCAAAGGGTCTTCCAAATCCTGGAAACATGTCCTTCTTTGTGTAGAACTCCCCAGTTACCTACCATTGCTGAAACCTGCAAGAGAGATGGGTCCAATATGTTTGGTTTGTCCCCAGTTACCATTTGCTGAAACCTCTTGTCCGAAGCACATTAAGCAAGTGATGCAGATTCTCGGGAGGTTGGGTCGCCGCAATCTCTTCTATGAAAGACGCCATGCCCTTGTTACGGAAACCTAGTCATTGTTAGAAATCGTGTCGAGGTTACCTTCACCTAAAACTTAGCAATTAGGTCAATAATCCCACATCAGATCTTTATCCGGGGTCGGGCGCCCTCGTTCGGAATCTTTGTCCGACGAGACGAATCTGATTCTGATACCATGTTAGAAATCGTATCGGGGTTACCCAACACCTAAAAGCTAGCAATTAGATGAAAGGTCCCAACCATATATAAACCCTTGGCCCATGCATTTTATAGGCAACGTGAGATTATTTTCTCGACACTCATCACTCCCACTACCATCATCACACATCCTCCCATTTCCAAAACAATCCTACCACATAAAAAAATTCTTCCTTCCCATCCCACTTCAACCACATAAAACAACGACCAACAACACCATAAGCCCTCGCACAAAGACTCCAACTCGCGTTCACAGAATCGCCCTAAAAAAGGACAAAGAACATGACGGCAGGTAGAGAGAGAACCGGAAGAAGCATAGGACGAGCACCGGAGGCGAAGCGGCGGCGGCCGGTGCTCCGGTGAACACCCCGACCCTCATAACGGCAACCAGTCTTGCGACCGGCCACTTTTCCGGACTGATGATGTAACGAAGAGGATATGAAGGGTAAGAAAAAAAAGCCCATTGGGCCACGTCTTTGAGCCCGTTAACGACAAAACTCGGCCAACTCAGAACGACGTCATTTCCCTTCACCCGGACTGTATATAATGCGCGCGCACGGCCGTTCTGGGGTTAGGGTTTCTAAAGGTTGCTCCCTCTGATCAATTGCCATCAGCCGACGGTGCCGGAGGACATGGGAATCCTGGCGAATCAGCAGGCGGTACAGTGCTTCGGGAGGAAGAAGACGGCGGTGGCTGTCACCCTCTGCAAGAGAGGACGCGGGCTCATAAAGATCAATGGCGTCCCCATCGAGCTCATCCAGTCGGAGATCCTCCGCTTCAAGGCCTACGAGCCAATCCTTATCCTAGGGCGCCACCGCTTCGCCGGCGTCGACATGAGGATCACCGTTAAGGGAGGCGGTCAGACCTCTCAAATTTACGCCATCAGGCAGAGCATCGCCAAGGCTCTGGTCACTTATTACCAGAAGTTCGTCGATGAGCAGAGCAAGAAGGAGATCAAGGATATTCTGATCAGGTTGTGTTCGGAATCTTTTCTCTTTGTGACGTGAAATTGTTCTCGTGATGTAACCCCGGTTGACCCATTGTTCCGGTTTCTTAAAATTATAGTATGTCCCTTTGGCTCGGGATAGTGAGTATGTTGGTGGCTCATGTTGCTTCTCGGAGATATTCTATGAGATGATGATCATCCCGATGTAGGAATAGTGCAGAATGAACAAGATGTTGTCAACTGTACTGACCTTGGTGGGACATTCTTGTGTAGTAATGGTTGATTGCGCTCCTGTCCTGTTATTGCGGTGATTATGTTCCTGTGTCAGTATTTTATTGATATGTTTATGATATTGACCCGATGTTAAGTTGATTGTTTTGCATGACCTTTGAGATTTAGTGCACGACATTAGCGAATGCCGCGTGATCCAGATAACAGTGTATAGAACAAACATCGACTAGTCTAGACGCTTAATGATTGCTCTTCTTCTGGAGAAGGAGAACCTTTTATTGAACTTTGTCGTAGCACTAAATACTGATGAGTTTGATCTTTCTTCTTTTTGCAGGTATGACAGGACATTGCTTGTTGCAGACCCCAGGAGGTGTGAGCCAAAGAAGTTTGGTGGTCGTGGCGCACGTGCGAGGTTTCAAAAGAGTTACCGTTAGAGAGTTGCTGTTCTTGGCCGAGGATTTATGGGGTTTGGTTTCTAAATTAGGTCTAATGAATCTTTCATGGGCTTTTTGTTCAAAGACTCGAAATCAAACAGTAGGGTACTATAACTTTATTTATCATTATCCAGAACTGAATCTCAGATCGCCATAATTTGCTGCTAGTTTAGATGGAAGGCCACTTACCGCTTCCACCATAGTTCTGCTTCACTTTTTTTGTGGTTGGCGTAGCCGCGGATCTCTTTGTCTGGCATCATCCTGTCTTTTGATCTGTATGTGATGTTCTGGGATTAGTGACACCCTTTGGATTGTTAATGGTTGAATTAACGGGCCATTATTATTGATACAATCTACTTGTTGAGCTATAGTATTATAGCCCTTGATGACACAAAACAAGTAAGTGTAAACTGGCAATTCGTTATAGAAGCGTAAGCATAAATTGTCAATAATGGAATGGAGTCATTTGTCATCTAGCTGACACGGCGACAGAGGGTGATGCCGTCACCAACTGGTAGCATGCAGATCTCAATCCGGGGATCGGCAGCGAGGGCCTTGTTGAGCTCGAGCACGAAGTCCCTGTAGTACCTAACATACTTCCTCAATGGGGCGTCAGGCGGGGCGACTACAGAGCCATTCCAGAGGGTGTTGTCATATCCGATTAGGCCACCAACCTTGACCAGTTCAATGAGCCTCTTGTGGTAGTTCAGGTAGTTGTCCTTGTCTGCATCGACGAAGATGAAGTCGTATGCTCCATGGTTTTTTGCCTGCCATTTCAAGATGACCAAAGTATTCGATGATTTCGTATCTTGATTAGGTGGGGTGTCAGGTACACCCAGAAAATTGTGTTTGATCCTGGTAAACCTTAGGGAGGGATTCAAAATGAGGAACACGGAGGGAAAAGGAAGTGAACTAACATCTTCTACCATCAGATCAAGAACAGGGAGGGCGGGGCCTTCCTTGAACTCAATCTTGTGTGCAACCCCTGCCTTCTGGATTACCGGCAATCCCAACTCATAGTTCTCCCTGTTAATATCCATGGCCAGGATCTGCACAGCAAAAAACAAACACAGATCTTCATCATCTTCGTATCAACAGATTCAGATCTCATCGTCTATAACATTTTCTTTTAAATATTGATTTTAGGCTCTTTGTCAGGACCTTCCCATCTTCGGGGAGGGCGAGGGCAGTGGCGAGGAGGGAGTAGCCTGTGTAAACACCTATCTCCATGGTGTTCTTCGCATTGATCAGCTTCAGGAGCATGTTCAGGAACTGCCCTTCGTCCGCGGATGTCGTCATGATGTTCCTGAAAGAAACATAAATTCAGCTCACCACCTTCAATCTCCCGGCCAAAAAACATCTTGACAAACTCAAGTGGGATCAAATTACCAGGGGTGCTTGGCAGTCAACTCCCGGAGCTCCTTCATGGCCTCCGGCTCCCTCGGATACACACTCGTCTCCAATATGTACTGCGAACCCAGTAAACCAAAATCCATGAACGAGATGACCCAGAAGAACATATCTCGATCGCTACCACGTTCAGGAGTCACATACCTGGTACAGGGCATCACTCTGAAGGAGGGACTTGTGGCCAACCTCCTGGTGCCTGCTGCTCTGCTGCTGCTCAACGTTGGTTGCCATACTTGAATCAATAAGATGAGATGTTGTTTGTCTGAATTAGGAGTTGGATCAAAGAGGTGATGGATGGTAACATTAGACCTGAGATGCGGGGTGGATATAGACCAATAACATGGGACGTTTTATACAGAAGTAAGAAGGTGAATGCGGTTGGGCGGCAGTTCGGTCCGAACCAGTTGGTGGTTGTTGGAACGCCGGTCTGGGATTGGTGAGCTCTCACAAACATAGACCCACCCCACTTCCTAATTCATCATTGTCAAGTATTTGACACACTCTCCCCCAACCTAACATATGTACAAATAAGAGAATGAATGATGAAGATGACGAGGATGCCTTTGGCATGGAGTTATTTGGTTTGATTTTGATGTGGGGGAGTGGGTGATATGTTGGGTCTTGGACTGGGGGCTTAGGTGGCCGGATCCGCCGACGAGTTTTTGTGGGGAATTTCCCTGTCAAAAAAGTAAAAAAGAAGAAAAAAGAGAAAAGTTGGGAAGCGGTTGGTGATAGATGGAGACATCTTTTGGGTTTTGCTTAATATATTAACCAAATGGGGTTGGCCATGGCCACCTCACCACCCTTCACCTTCACCTTCACCTTCACCTTCACCATCACCTTTCGTTCCTGCTGACATATATACGTTTAACTAAACTGCTTTCTTTTTGACGAATGACAGCCAAGTTGTCGTTTATTGTACATTTTTTTGGAGGCGAAATTCAATTTTTGTCTTTTGTATCTACTTTCGTTTTTGCTTTGTTTCCTACTCTATGTTTCTCTCATAGCTTAATTGTCCTTGAAGGATTGAGCAATGAATTTCGAACAGAGCAATATTGTTAAGACCACGAAGATTTGAAAAACTTTTTCGCTTAATTGATAATTCAAGAGGGCTTTGCTTGACTCACGTACACATGAGAGTATAATAAGACATGTAACTTCATCCAAAAATCATTGGACTTAGAAAAATAGGTAGAATAAGTGGATAAAGTTTGACGAATTCGAAAGTCGAACTTTGCGAAAAATACTCCTTAAAATGATTCTAAACTTCTTTGATAAATATATCATAAATTATAATATCTGCTGGCTTCATAGCATTCAAAATTCATATTAGAACAATGACATTACATTGTGATCAATTGACTCATTCGGATGAATTTTCATACGAATTTGTATTGTTTTATCGACAAATTCGTGTTTATTATGAATTTCAAGACATCATTCGACTTCAGGTTGAATAATTCTCGGTGAAGGCTTAATTAACTAGTTGATTTGTTGTTTGATCTCTGTGGTGGATAATCATTGTTATTAAAAGCGTAAAAGTGCAGTGAAGCCGCTTCTAAGATAGCGCGCCCTAGGCGTTGGAGCACAGTGAAGCCCCCAGAGTGCAACGGTCGAGTTTGCCCAAATACGTCCTTCCCCTTCATCTTTTCTTTGCCCTATTATGTTCTTCCGCCCTCCACTGTCGTCCCTCCGTCGTGCTCTATTCATTGTCGTTGTCTTCCATTGCTACCGCATCGCCGTCGCTGTCCTCCTCTGCCGCCATGAGTAGCTCGCCAGCTATTACTAATGTCTCTATTGGTACTGAGGTATCAAGTGAGATGTTGGCATTCCAAAGGGATGAGGCTTCTCAATCAAGAAGTGGCAACTTGAGTTCTTTTCTTTCGAGAACTGTTGCTATGGAGTTTTGTTCCTAAATAACGTTGGTCCGGAAATTATTTCGTCAAATAAGATTGCAAGTTTGGAAATTTCTTAATTAATGTGGCGAAATGGGCCTTACAAAGGCCGACATCCATCATGAAAGAAGTCGGCCTTTGTAAGGCCGAGTTCATCAAAGGTGAAGTGAAGTCGGCCTTTCATGTCATCCGTCCCACCCGCATAAAGTCGGCCTTTGTAAGTCCGACTTCTGAACATGTAGAAAAAAACACCAACGAAATCAGCCTTACGAAGGCCGACTTCTGATAAATTAAAAAAAAAATCTTCACCAAATCTTCAGTGAAGATTTTTTTTTTAAAGTTCTTAGAAGTCGACACTTTTTAGTTTTTTCTTTTTCTAAGTGTTCAGAAGTCGGCCTTTGTGCGGGTGGGACGGATGGCATGAAAAGGCCGACTTCGTTTTACTTATGATGAACTCGGCCTTATAAAGGCCGACTTCTTTCCTGATGGAAGTCGGTCTTATAAAGGCCGATTTCGCCACATTAGTTGAAAAATTTTCAAACTTGCGACCTTATTAGGCGAAATAGTTTTCGGACCAACGTTATTTAAGAACAAAACTCTGCAGCTATGCGTGATGATCTGCATCTAAGAAAATAGTGAGAGAAGTATTTCTGAAGTTCCCATGTTTACTTCAGCTGACCGTTGGAAGTTGCCCCTTTGTCATTCTTTCCCAACACTAGTTCAGTTGCTGGCCGACGGAGTGCAAATCTGCCTGTAATGTCGTCGGGTCCTTCTTTTGCATATGATGCAATCTGCTCAAATGGAGGTAGTTCCCGGACTCATCCTACACGTTCCCAGAGGTCCTCGATCATGGATGCTCAAGACGATGATGAGGACGATTACATGCCCGATTATTTGCTGAACTTGCCATCTGATGAAGCGAGGACTCGATTTCTATCCGAGGTTTGTCTCACACGTCCATTCCCTCCTAATGTATTACTCTTTTGTATGGCTAATGAGAGCTTATTGTCTGGTAGATCCTGTGGTGGCCTTACCATTCCTGACAGATTGTTCCTGCTTGCTTTTTGTGGGATTTGCGGAATCCAACTGGAAATGAATTTCTTCTCCAAGTTTTGATTTGTTCATCATCTTAACTATGTCCTTACTGTGTTTGTTGTAATTTGGTTTCCATCCTTTATACTGCACTTTGAGTTGACATGATTTCGTTTGTTCTCACAGATACGTCAAGTCTTGGATGCCTTGCACCGATGGCAATCGAGGTATGTTGTTTTGGCTGCTTTTCTGATGATGCGATGGCAAGCCAAGCACGAGAATAGTCATGTTAAAGAAACCCATCGTGGTTGATCATCCTACCCAGACCATCATGATACCTAACTTCCCTTTCCTCTGCAATGGTTTCCTGAACAGCTGTATTTGCTGTTGTGATTAGGCGAATCATGATTGGTTTTGTGTCTCACTGTCAAATGAGTTCATCAAACTCATTATTTGTCATTGTGTCGATATATGCTTAGTTTGTCTCGTGGACATTGGGAACTATTACAGGGAAGATCGAATTTAAAACATAGGAAATGGACTAGAAAAAAGCTTTGCTTATATGCACTTCAAAACATATTTTTGCAGTATATTGCAGCTCTTCTTTTGGAGTTGGTCGATCTTCTTCTATCAATTTCTCTTGTCTCAGATTGTGATTTCTTTCAGGACTTCTTTGTTTTCGAACCATTTGTTCACGATGGCTTAGCTGAGCTTCATGATAAGCATAGAGATATGCGCCTGGATGTTGATAACATGTCCTACGAGGTGAGAATTCCGAATTCCGTTGTCAGCGTCCTCTTCATCAGAATTTTGAATTCTCAGTCCCAGATGTTTCTGTATCATATAGGAGGAGTTATTTGCTTTGGGAGAACGCATAGGAGACGTAAGCACCGAGCTGTCAGAGGAAACTATTTCCAAGTGCAGGAAACGGAAGAAAATTCCTGAACCTGACATTGCTGAATCAATGCAAAAGCCATGCTGCATTGCATTTGTCAAGTAACATTGTTGCTCGTTTGATGGATCATAAGAACTTATGAGATCTTGTTTTAAATGAGTTTTCTAAGTCCTCGAGTTCCTTATTCTTTTTCCCTATTTGTTGTGTCTTTTGCTGCAACTGGAGGAATACGTTAACGGAGATGATATTGGGATACTGGATTGTGGACACGAGTTTCATTCCGAATGCATCACGCAGTGGCTGGCCCAGAAGAATCTCTTTCCCATTTGTAAAACCACAGGCTTAATCACATGATCAAGGAGAAAAACAACTCCGAAAAGAACTTTTTAGTTTAAAATTGTCTGATACAGATTCTTAATCTTGATTATCGAAAGATGGGAAAGACCAGAAGTTTGGGAACCTACACACTACGGCAGGATATCGATCATCCCTTATGGCCGATCATTATCCTGCCTTGTGTAGACTAATATATCTTTTCCATCCAATGCTTTTGTGGTTCTTTCCTGTAAGTCCTCATTTACAGATATCATGATGATTCAAGAATCATTTTCGAGGCACAAGATCCGGATGTAGAATGAGATGATTGTGTCTATGTGTCCATGGATAGATATCGAGGCATACTTGCATTCAAAGCAGTCAGTAGGAGTTTCAGCTCATGCTCTAGTTATAGTGGTAATGTTTCGTATCTCATTCTGCACAGAGAAATGGAAACGGATAAAACAGCGGCCAACAAAAGTTCAGGTTGCCCTGGTCTAATCCCGAAAGCTGGCAGAGCCCGATTCAGATGCTGGTGAGGGCGGAGGAGCGACTTCTGCCGGACTGCATAAGCTGTAAAGGGGAGAGCAGCAGGTGCGAAAGCAGTAAAAGATTATGATGACACAACTCTAGATCTTAGGAAGAAGTCTGAAAAATACAATGTCGATTCGATCTTACATTGATGCGTCCGACCTTACTTTTCCCGGTTTATTGTGTTTATTATACATCGTCAATGGAACGAACTAATACCAGTACTACTGGGTAAGGAAAGAATTGGGATTCATGAATCCATTACGCGGCGTATCGCGGCCTCGTAGAAGCTCTTGGGCATGGTCCCTATCACGGACTCGCGTTTCTCCCCGCCCTTGAAGACCATGACGACCGGAACGGCCTTCACGTCGTAATCCCGTGCGATCTGCAGGTCTTGGTCCGTGTTGAGCAGGTAGCACTTGATCTTCCCGTCGTACTCCCGGGCTATCTCGTCCATCACCTCGTGGACCATCCTGCACGGCCCGCACCATCTCGCGTAGAACTCCACTAGGACGGGGCACTCGCTCCTAAGTATAGACTTTTCCCACGAGTCCTTGGTCACCACGGCGGCCGCACCTGCAGATAGGAAAAACTCCCTTTAAGTGTCAGTGTTCTCTTTTCGGGATTATTATTAACTAGGACGAGGAGAGCTACCTTTCAGATCGCTGCACATGCAGATATAAGACCGGTGCCCAGAGGAGGAAGAACGCAAGGTTCGAAGCCGAGTTCTGTCCCTGGGCAGCAAACGGGGAGGGAGCGTGAGGGTAGAAGAAGCAGGGTCACCGCGAAGGACGACGATATTGGAGAGAAGATGGGGAGTGAGTTGATTAAGGGGGGAAGTGGTAGAGTGGGCAGGTGCAAAAGCCATGGTTACGACCAAGGGAGGATCAAGGGAAAGGTTTTTGGAGGAGGAGGAATGGGAATGGGAGAGTTGGGATTGATTTTGATGCGTCGGCAGGATTAAATCTAGAAGAATCAAAGAGGGGGTGGGAAAGGAAGGTGGTGAGATGGCGAACTAACTTGTGGGTCATGGTGGTGGTAGGTGGGGGGGGGGAGGGCAGAAGAATGAAAAAAAAGGAAGAAAGACACGCCTGGTGGGACTCGAACCCACAATCGTCTGATTAGAAGTCAGACGCCTTATCCATTAGGCCACAGGCGCTACTGTCCGTCATCGGATCCTCATTAAAAAGATATATAGGATAGAACCAAAACACGTGGAGGCCCAAACTATACAATATATTAAACTATATCCTCGACAAGTCACGTGTGTTTAATCCTGGATAAATTAATGTTCCATAATCCTCAAGGAAAAAAAACATATAATATATTATGAAGAAATATTAATTACAACTCTTCTATTCATTGTTCGATCGAGAAACAGAGAGAGAGAAAGTTTCAGAAAATCCTTTTTTTCTTTCTTTCATTTGCCAAAAGTGAATTAATTAGTCGGTCAAACAAAAGAGAAAACTTTTTCACTTTTTTTTTTATTTGTAATGGTAATTCCATCCATGGAATTATTAATTAGGAAATACGTTAATTATTACCCCTCCCCCCCTTTTTCATTTCGGTTGTCAATTGTCATATTTTTGTGATTTCATATTAATAAAATCTGAGCGCCGCCGCCGAAATTTGACTACGCAGCCCCCAGACACCGCCATGAACAGGCGGACCCTCCTCAAGCAACACTCGTGGTCTCCCGACATCCACCGTGACCGGGCGTGGTTGCGGAGGAAGGAGACCAGCTGCCTCGGGAGGACCGCTGCTTCCGTCACCGACGATGACCTCGACGAGCTCAAGGGCTGCATCGAGCTGGGGTTCAGCTTTGACCCCGCTGACGATGTCGATCCGAAGCTCGCCGACACATTCCCTGCTCTCGGCCTTTACAAGTCCGTCAACCGGAGGTACCGTCGCAGCATCTCGATATCTTCCTCATTCGCCTCGTCCTCGTTAGATCTGTCTTCCCCGGAGGACACCGACGGGGACGTGGCTGCCGGTTGCATATACGATCGCGGTGAGTGTGAAAGGCAATTAGGTTGTGCCACGATGAGGTTGGAAGCCCCGCTTTCGTTTAATAAATGGATTGTTGCCAACACAGGGGATGATCCAGAGAGGGTGAAGGCGAGGCTGAGGCAGTGGGCGCAGGTTGTGGCGTGTTCAGTCCGGCAGCCGTCGATGATTTCGTCTTCATCTTCATCTTCATCTTCATCTTCATCTTCTCCTCCTCCTCCCCCTTGATGGAATTAATGAAGGTGATTTTTATTTTTGGTCGTTTGTTTTGTTTTCGGACCAAATGAAATAAATAAACAAGAAGGCGTGTGTATATACTAAATGACTCCGGAATTTCGAATTATGTGTGGAGTGGTGAGATCGGATTGGTCTCTCTCTCCCTCCCTTGTCGAGAGGAATAATAATAATTAATAACGACAACGAATCCTGTGGCTACTCCTCCTCCTCCTCAGGAACAGAAAACCACCCCACCAGAATAGGAATAAAATATTAAGTGTGTCCTAAAATATGATTTCGTTTAAGTACGAGGATGGACAGCATTAAAACTATATTTTACCTTTGACTTGTAAGAAGAGGAACCCGGGGAGGGTAGTGACGTTTGGGGGGTCTAAAGAGGCTGACGGCGGTAGAGGACAGTTGGCCATTGGCTGATTTAGAAGGCTAAATTCGTTCCGTTATTTATTAATTCATTTATTTTTGGTGGTGGTGGTGGTGGTGGTGGGTGGGGGGGATTGGGAACTCCTACAATGGGGTTAAGGGGCAAGAGATAGGGGTGATGCGGAGAATGTTACTTGTGAATGAAACTGTCTCCATCCAAACAAAACTCCTGCTATCTAGTTTTTACATGACGAGAACAAAAACTAAGAGAAAAGAAGATGTGTTAATAATTAGTCTGCCGTCGTTTGGGCCACCCAAATAGCCAATCCTTTTTTGTCCTCCTCCTATTCATATTTTAGTAAAAAGAAAATAAAAACCATGTACCCTCCCACTATAATAAATAAAACTCCCCTTCGTTTCCCAAACAAATATGGTCCTCACGTTATAAAATAATAGTAAGGATAAGTATTCCCAAAAAAGGAAAACATTCACTAGGAAGGTTTACATGCAGTATGTAAAATCTGAACAAGGCTGCTGTTGTCTCCCCCGTCTTTTCTTACCGGTCAGAACTGGCGGTGGTGGTGGTGGGGTTTGGCTTTTGTTGTAACTATGTGCTAAACAGACTTATGTTCAAGTAAGTCACTGTGATCCATGGACAAATAAACAAACAATAATTTGTGTAATGATTTTGTGCAACTGGACTTTTCTTTCTCCTCCTCCGTCCGTCAGATTCAAACCAAGGGAAAAAAAAAAATAGAAAGGGGAAGGAGGACGACCCTTTGCACCTTCCAAGAGACTCTTCTTCTACTTCTTCTTCCCCTTTCTTTCACCAATGGCTGACAGACAAACCTTCTCCTCCTACTTCAAATACCTCCAAACCCACCCCTGAGATTTTATTACCCACCACGTATCATCTCACGTAACACCCACCGACTATCTCCCCTCCCCCCCCCCCCCCCCAAGCTTTCTTACAACAACAGCAGCAGCAGCAACGACCATGTCCTCCTCCTCCTTTGTTTCCATCCGCTGCCTCCCCTCCACTTCCCCTCCCGGCATCCACCCTCACAGGAGGCCCTCCATCCTTCCCACCCCTCATTCTGTCTCCACGTCTGGGACCTCCCTTGGGACGACTGCCCACCCTGGGTCTTCTGTCGGAGGGATCGTCGATAGGACCGAGCCCAGGGTCGAGGAGAGGGACGGCTACTGGGCCCTCAAGGAGAAGTTCCGCTCCGGAATCAATCCCCAGGAGAAGATTAAGCTCGAGAAGGACCCCATGAGGTTGTTCCTCGAGGATGGCGCCCTCGAGGAGTTCGCGGCCATCCCTTTTGAGGAGATCGATGGGAGTAAGGCCGGGAAGGACGACATCGACGTCCGCCTCAAGTGGCTCGGGCTTTTCCACCGCAGGAAGCATCAATGTGAGTTTCGATGCTATCCCTTTCGGTTTCGTTCGTCCGCCAACTGCGGGGGCTTTGTTGTGTCGATGATGATCGGAGATTTGTCGCATTGATGTCACTGTCGATTCAGATGGAAGGTTTATGATGAGGCTGAAGCTCCCCAACGGGGTGACGACGAGTGCTCAGACGAGGTACCTGGCGAGTGTGATAAGGAAGTATGGCAAAGACGGTTGCGCCGATGTCACGACCCGTCAGAACTGGCAGATCAGGGGTGTGGTACTGCCCGACGTTCCGGGGATAATCAAGGGTCTGGCTGAAGTCGGCTTGACGAGTCTGCAGAGTGGAATGGACAATGTGAGGAATCCGGTCGGGAATCCACTAGCGGGAATCGACCCTGAGGAGATCGTGGATACTTGTCCTTACACGATCTCGCTTTCGCAGTTTATTACGGGCAATTTGCATGGGAATACTGACTTTACTAACCTGTGAGTCCCTCGTTTTCTTTTCTGTTGCTCGAGCTCTAAATGGTTGCGATTGTTCTGAATTCATTTCGGCGTGCTGCAGGCCGAGAAAGTGGAACGTCGCGGTGGTGGGATCACACGACCTGTACGAACATCCTCACATAAACGACCTTGCGTACATGCCTGCCGTGAAGGATGGGGTGTTTGGATTCAATCTCTTGGTGGGTGGTTTCTTCAGCCCGAAAAGGTGTGAGGAAGCGATTCCTCTTGATGCCTGGGTCTCGGAAGACGACGTGATCCCAGTCTGTAAAGCCATTCTCGAGGCATACCGGGATCTTGGAACAAGAGGGAACAGACAGAAAACGAGGATGATGTGGCTGATCGACGAAATGGTATTTCGATGAAAGTCGTTAGTTATTTGCGACAATTCGAACCGTACCTGTGGAATTGATAATGACCTGGTGTTGTCGATGAAATGCAGGGGATGGATGCATTCCGGGTGGAAGTGGTGAAGAGAATGCCACGACAAGTCCTCGAAAGAGCGTCGCCTGGGGATTTGGTTCAAAAGAAATGGGAAAGACGGGAATATCTTGGCGTACATCCTCAGAAACAAGAAGGCCTCAGTTTCGTTGGCCTTCATATCCCAGTCGGCAGGATCCAGGCGGATGAAATGGATGAGCTCGCTCGATTGGCTGATGAATATGGGACGAGCGAACTAAGGCTGACTGTGGAGCAAAATATCATAATCCCGAATATCGATAACTCGAGGGTAGAAGCTCTCTTGAAAGAGCCACTCCTGCAGGGTCGGTTCTCGCCCGAGCCACCTATCCTGATGAAAGGACTGGTTGCGTGCACTGGGAACCAGTTCTGCGGGCAAGCCATCATCGAGACAAAAGCCAGGGCCCTGAAGGTGACCGAGGAAGTGGGTAGGCTCGTTTCTGTCGACCGGCCCGTGAGAATGCACTGGACAGGATGCCCGAACAGCTGCGGACAGGTGCAGGTCGCTGACATTGGCTTCATGGGTTGCATGACTAGGGACGAGAACGGGAAAACATGTGAAGGCGTGGATGTGTTCTTGGGTGGGAGAATTGGGAGCGACTCTCACTTAGGGGAACTCTACAAAAAGGGCGTGCCGTGCAAGGACGTCGTGCCCCTCGTCAAGAAAATCCTGATCGAACACTTTGGGGCAGTTCCGAGGGAGCGCGAAGAATCGGAAGAGTGATTCTGTTTGTAGAGACAAACAAGTACGCATAAGAATAAGCTTTCCTTGTACGTTCCACATGTAAAGCTTCTGTCCTATTTATGCAAACAGTTCTACATCTCCATCTTGAGGTATCAGCGATACAAACTCTCAACTATTTTGAGCGCAGATACAGATGCAAACAGCCGCTCCACCGGGGGGCTTCCGAGATATTCCGATTTGAACTGCCTCGGGATGTCAGGCGGTTCCTTAAAGTCCAGTGGCATACCAGACATCTTGTGTATGTCATCCATGGTTTCCTTGGTGAAGACGGTAGGCTGGTACGGGTCGCATTCCCTAGATTTGGCCGAGGAACGAGGTTGCACGAGGACTTTCTGATATTCTTTGTGATCAGGAAGGATAGAGAACTCGACACCCAGAACTTTCTCTGCCGACGATGACATGGGAACCAGTTGGTCCTCGAAATGGTCATC
Organism: Melastoma candidum; assembly: GCA_023653495.1. NCBI lineage: Eukaryota > Viridiplantae > Streptophyta > Magnoliopsida > Myrtales > Melastomataceae > Melastoma > Melastoma candidum. The sequence continues at coordinate 297,085 of CM042889.1, read as the reverse complement.
CGCAAGTATCATGGACGCGCCATCGTCTCTTTTACCAACCTGCCCCTCGTCCTGCTTCTTGGATCTTCTTGTCCTCATAAAATCCATTGGCTTGCTCATGCACATTATTGATCTCATCCATGGCCTGCTTCAAGTATACGGTTGGCTCAACCAGGCCATGTGGCAAACGTCTGCGTACACCTCTGTAGGAACCGGGGGAGCTTCTCCATCAGCAACTGAGGCTCCACGTCGTTCTTCATCCTCTTTATCCCCCGGTTCAGAACTGCCATCGCCACCGTAAGACTGAAATAAAAGCAAACTCTACTCTACGGAATCCGAAAACTGAGATCGTTACCGGAGCCAGGGAAGGATAGGATCGTCGCCGGAGTAGGACTTGATGTCGGGACGCGGCCGAAGGGGAGGAGAAGTTCGAATTTTGAACGGGAAGGGATTTGGGCATCCAGTAAATGGGCCGAAGAAACATGGGCCTGCCCAAAATCCATCTGGACTGAGCCCATCGACCCGACCATCTGCTCCGTGGAAATCAAAAAGACTCATTTCCCTCTGCTTTTCTGTTACTAACAGAATCTGGTAACCGCCATAATCCGTGTTCAACCGTTTGCTTCTCAACAAGAGTGCGCTAGCCATCCAACACGATCGTGCAACCCCCTTGGTTTTGATCGTTCTGCAGCAGATTCGCGAAGGTTCTACGTGTTCGAGTTGGAGTTCTGTTGATTGGTCCATGTCCTGTGCGAAATGGAAGGCCCTGAGCTCCGAGATTTCGTTGTTGCGATCTCCTTCGCAGTTTGTTTCATTGCTGCTCACTGGTTCTTGGACAAACTTCTGTTCAGAGTAATCTTCCAGTACTGTTACACTGTTCATCTGTTGTGTGATGCCGACGGGGAGTTTTTGTTGATAGTCATCGTTGGTAGAGGATTATTATTGTTTGCATTGGGGGATGATGTGTCGTGCCTGGAAACGAAGTTCTGATAGTATTCCTGCTCCAAGAACTGGCCAATTTGACTGTAATCCTGAAGTTGTGTCACGGAATTAAGATGATAGTGTGCGATCGCCAATGTCAAATTCTTTCTTGAAGACCTTTTACTTCTGTTAGGTCAAGGATTCCATTTGCTAGGCTTTGTTTTCTTTTCCAATCACTGGTTCTTGGATATATTCTTGTTATAACAGTCACCATCTGATGCTTCTGCGAACTATTGTTGTGAAGTAGGTTTGATCATCATTTCTAGTTGTGAATGAATGTCGTTTCCTGATGACATCTGGTGCTGTTGTATTTTATGCTCCAAGAAATTGTCCTACTGAAAGGAATTGTGTAGTTTGGCAGTAGAATTATGATTCCCTTCCCAGCTTAACGTGCTATCAACATTTCATTAATCATTTGAATTGTATTAGACTGGTCTCGAGGGTATAAATCTGGCAGATCCGTTTTGGATAGAGATTATCGAGAAGGTTCATTTTGAGAAGACAGTTCTGAAAACCACTTGTGTCTGTTACTTTTGTTTGTCAATCAAAGAGCTACATGTGAGTTTTCTGGAAATGACCACTTATGCTAGCAGGAAAGAGTTACACAATTACGAGTAATTTGCTTGCTTGAATTGTTTGCTTGCTTACTTTGTCATGCGCTTTCACGATGCAGAGGATTGCTATCTGGGTACTGGGCTGTGGTCATGGTCGTAGCCGTGTTCCTTTGAAGGTTGCCAACAGATTTCGTGCAAAAATTAGGAAATTTTCTGAGTCTTTGTGGAAGTTTACGTACTATGCTGCTGTTGAAATGTGCATCCTCTGGGTAATATACCACAAGCCTTGGTTGACAAACGTAAAAGAGTGCTTCAGAGGCTGGCCCAATCAAGAACTTGAGTAAGAATCATCCAATCTGCACGCTATGCTACTATTGAATCATCAGCTAGTTTATCACTTGGATTGGTACGAAGAACATTTTTATCATATTCTGCACAGAACAAATATGACCCCCTTTTCCCATGTCAGGCTCTCGCTGCTGCTCTTCAACATGTGCCAATGTGGGTTCTACCTCTACAGCATCGTCTCCCTTGTCACATGGGAGACACGAAGGAAAGACTTTGCAGTCATGATGTGTCATCATGTAATCACCGTCATCCTGATAGGATACTCGTACTTGGCAGGGTAAAGTTCTCTGCATTCTCAAACATCCGCTCTCAGTGGCTCGTCAATGAGTGTTTCGATGCGAGTAACAAGCTTTGAATTGTCCTGGATAGGTTTTTCCGACTCGCGTCAATTACCCTCGCTCTCCATGATGCTAGCGACATCTTCATGGAAGTCGCTAAGCTCTTCAAGTACTCTGGTGTAGAAATTGGAGCCAGCGTGTTCTTTGGGCTGTTTGCCATTTCATGGGTGATACTGAGGCTCATTATCTTTCCCTTCTGGATCATCCGAGGGACAAGGTTTTCTTTATCGAACATGGATTTTACTCTAAGATTTTGCTTATGAGTTTGCTAATCCTTTTTGCCTGCTTTTGCAGCTACGATATTCTGGAAGTCTTGCCCATGTCGGAGGCCTATGGATTCTATACGTACTACATCTTCAACACACTGCTAATCACGCTGCTTGTGTTCCACATTTACTGGTGGATCCTGATATACAGAATGATCGAGAAACAGCTCTACAACAAAGGCAAAGTCGGAGAAGATATCAGATCTGGTAAGCTACTAAAATGTTCCTTGCTATGTATGTTTAGAGTATGGAATGGTTTTGAACCACGCCTCTTTAATGCGAGTCTTGCGAATGTGCTTGTCTCTACATTCAGATTCCGAGGAAGATGATGGTGATGCTTAGACCGAAGATATAGGTGGGTTCCCAATGAGAAATTCAGACGGGGATGAAGTTCGATCGCTTTAGGAATTGTGACAAATGATGTGCTGTTGGAAAGAAACATTCTCCTTCTCCTCTGGTAATTCTTCAACGGATAAAACATTGGCCGCATGGAGGCAGCAGGTAAAGGAAAGAAACACTGCAGACTCGCATCTTCCGTATTCTTCTATTGGGGACACCATTGTTGTTGAGAACAAAAGACTTTTGTTCGAAAGTTGAAAAGAACTCAACTTCCAACTCCATCCAAACACATACACCAATAAGCCATGCACTACATCCGTGGCAACACTGAGCGAGCTATTCCCTCCTGTGACCACCACAGTCCAGGCAGATGACCACGGCGGGAAGAAGAAGAAGAGGAAGGGTTATTTGGCTTCATCGAGTTCAGGTAGTGGAAGTGGGGTGATGAAGAGGAAGTACAGAAGAGTCAGGCAGAGGCCCTGGGGGAAATGGGTGACGGAGATCAGAGACCTGAGGAGGGATGTTCGCGTCTGGCTCGGTACCTTCGAGGACAGAGGCCCTGGGGGAAATGGGCGACAGAGACCAGAGACCTGAGGAGGGATGTTCGCGTCTGGCTCGGACCTTCAAGGGCAGAGGCCCTGGGGGAAATGGGCGACGGAGATCAGAGACCTGAGGAGGCATGTTCGCGTCTGGCTCGGTACCTTCAAGACTGTAGAGGAGTTCCGCAGGCCGAGGGCAAAGCTGAATTCCCCGTATGAGGATCACTCGTTGCATTCTGGTCAGCAGCAACAGCACCCGCAGCCGGTGCACGATACGCCAATGCCGAAGAGAGACAGAAACCGTGATAACACAATCATCGGGAAAGGGATCACAGAGGCCAATCGTTACTGTCATCCAGATGATATCACGACTGATCATTGGGAGGTTTTTGGGGATCACTGAAAACGCCATACTAAAAGCATAGCGTAGAAAAAGAACGTTGCCATGCTCATCACCTCCTTCCAGCCGAGTCGTGATCATCGCTGACGAAATAATTAACAAAGTCGGCAAATAAAATTTTACATTCTAAAGTAAAAAAAATGTATCAAAATTATTACGTCCGCTGATCACCACTTTCCATTTGATGAAGATGATGATCCGCTGCTTACGTCACCTCTCGTGATAACGACCGGGGGAGTGGCGAGGAGGTGATCGGGATATGACGACACGCACGAAGCCAGGAATGGGCCTACGACACATCTCATTGGGCCTCAGACAAAATTATTGGGCCCATTGATGGGCCGATTGCCCCCCGCGGGCGGGCGGGGGTTTTTTTGGGGGGGGGGGGGGATTTTACTTCACTGTAAGGCAAATGGGTTTGGAAACTGAAATTGAGTGGCAACTTCCGAATTTAGAAAGCAATTCTAAATCTTTTTACCATTTTCCAATGAGCCCTTTTCTCTTCTGTTTTTTTTTTATCCCTTGAAATCTTTCAACACTCCTTTTTTTTTGTGCCCTCGTATTGGGCTTTTAATTTTCCCAATTGTATATAGTTTAGGAGAGTTTTGTTCCTTAATGATGTCATTTGGCGAAATATTTCGCCAAATGACGCACTAACGAAAATAATTCGCGAACTAACCCACCAAAGTCGGCCTTACAAAGGCCGACTTTGATCCTCAAGGAAGTCGGCCTTTGTAAGGCCGACTTTGGTTTTGGCGAATGACAGTCGGCCTTACAAAGGCCGACTTCACCACACTTAGAAAAAATTTTAACAAACGAAGTCTGGGACGCTGCATGAAGGAAGTCGGCCTTTGTAAGGCCGACTTCCTTAAGGACCAAAGTCGGCCTTGGGTTAGTTGACAAAATATTTTTCAAACCGTGTCATTTGGCGAAATATTTCGCCAAATGACGTCATTATGGAACAAAACTCTAGTTTAGGAATCCCCCACAAAACTGTTAGTGTACTTTGCTGGGTACTACAAAAGATAAAAAAGCAAACCATATTTGCTTTGTCCCTAATTGCCATCTCTTTTAGGACAGTGGCACAGAAAGGGGTGGGGAGGGACTTCCTTGCAAAAACCCAACAGGACAAGAGGGTCTCCTGTCCATCCTGCAATAAGACCTTTCAGGTGCTTTGTCGAATCGGCTCTTTCTTCCGTGTGCTCCGTTTTTTTCTCGTCTGTTTCCAGGGTGGTTCTTTTTTTCCTCCTCCTGGATTCCGTCCTTCTGCTCCCCTGACAGAGTTCATGACTTTTCAGGAACTGGTCCACCTGGGTCGAACAAGGGATGTCACCGATTCTCCAAGTCCCGTCGGATCCGGAACACAAGTCTCTGCGTGATCAAGAACGGGTGTGGAAACTTGTCATCTGACCGCTACTTGCTGCTTTTTTTTGGGGGGGGCTTTGTTTCTGGAAGTTTGTACTTAGTCTGCTCTAGGTCTAGGATTTACGTCAGTCCCTCGATTGTGGGTGACCTGAAACCAACCGCCTGTGGAAATGTTGGCTCAGCATTCTGGGGAGATTCTTGGTCAAAACTTCATCCTGTTGCTCTTTCTCTTAATAGTGTCGGGATTTGCTAGGCTAGGCTGTTGAACCTGGGTGTCTGGATGAACTCGATGTTGGAGATTCTCGTGTCGCAACTTGTTGTGATTATGGGATGTGGGTCGATCATCACTCTCCTGTTAGAAGTTTTCTAGGATCTAGGTTTTCTGATTTGGGCTACCATCAATGTCCCTGTCTAGGATGTCCTGAAATGTACCTGGCTAGGCCATCTGGTTGTTATGTCACCAGCCTTGCAAGGAATCAAATTTGATTGTCACATTCCACCTGCGGTTGCCGAAAAGTTACCTTAGTTTGAGTTTTTCTAAACCAGTGACATGTATGCTAACATCCTGGATTTACAAACAGGCAATGTGAGGTATCAGGAATTTCTGTATTTGTCTTTCTGTTTGGTCGTGTGCTTTGCACTGCGCTCAAGGGTGCATTAGGCATGCCTGATATGAGTGGTTGCAGAGGTCTGTGTAGACGATATGGTTAAATTCTTCTTTCTTCAAACATAGGCAAGCTTGTTTCTGGATATCCTCTGCCGTTGGTCATCGTGAGAATTGCATGGCCAACTTTTTTCCAGTTGCTGCTTCTGACACCATCTCTTTATTGATGAAGGAGGGTGATTTCCCTAACAGTTCACGGGAAACAAAGAGGTCAGTGGAGTCTTAGTTTAAATTTTGAAATGTAGGACTCAAGATTTAACCCAATCCATTGACAGTTTCCTTCATTTTGCAGGAAGAAGAAGCTCACCGTCGACGACTCCTACCATTATGACCAGGTTGGATTTGCAGTCAAAACTCCTGCCATGGAGCTGGCAGAAGAGTTCCGTGCGAATTTGCCTGTCGACAATCCTAGCTTTCTGAAGACGATGGTTCGATCTAATGTCGTCACTGGATTCTGGCTTGTGAGACTATAAGAAAAACGTTCCTATCATCTTGTTATAGGTTCGGATAAGAAAGACATAAAGATTTCGACTTTTATTGCTGCAGCATCTTCCTATGCCGTTTTGCAAAATGTACATGCCTAAACAGAATACTATAGTATCCCTGGAGGATGAGAAAGGGGAAGAATACAGAGTGAGTTACATTGTTGATAAGACAGCCCTAAGTGCTGGCTGGAAGAAGTTTTCAAGTGCGTGGGAACTATCCGAGGGTGATGTTGCGGTTTTCCAACTGGTTAAGCCATCAGTTTTCAAGGTAGGACATTCTGACCCTGCAATTTTCAGGTCCCTGATAATATGAAGTTATGAGAGTTCTGAAAAGTAGTCGTTCCACGAATGTTGCATCTTGGTAATTAGCTGGAATGTTCCAAAAAAGGGACATCTTATTACTATGCATTTATTCCTCGCATTCACATCTTGCTATAGGTATATGTAATAAAGGGAGATCACTCCAAGCATGAAGGCAGATCATTGGTTACTGCAAGCAGAAAGCAAACGAGTTATGGTTTGTCACTTCATCCCTTCTCAGGACTTCGAATTTGATTCTTGAGGTTCATCAGGCTGACGTTTCACATTTTCTCCAGTGGTGAAAGAAATTCTTCCTGGAAATGGAGTTGTGACAAACAAGAAAGCTGAAGATATCTTTCCTGAAACAACTCAGGACAAAGGTTTGACTGCCTCAAACGTAGATTCTGGACTTGTGGCCCCTCAATCGGCGGCCGATACTGCAGGCCTAGATGCTATTAAAGGAAATGGACTTCCAGGATCCAGTCACGAGGTTGAAGAAGCAGCTAATGACGTTGATGAATTCAGTGTATTAGTGTCTGGTGTATCCATAAACAAGGAGCTTTCTAGATACCATAGGGCAATATATCATGAGCTTTGTTGCTCTCAGGACATGATTTTGCATGACAACCTCCTCAAGAACATTAGCAGTAAGCTAGCGGCGGAAATGATATCTGAGACGGTCAACATTGCAGAGGCCATCGGCTCCTGCAATTCATCTACTCCAAGGGAAGAATACGTGGTTTGGGACCGAATGTTGCAAGGGTTCGAGCTCCTGGGTATGAAAGTGGCATTCTTGCGAGCCCGGTTGGAAAAGCTAGCCCATCTCAATTCACAACTCGACAAATATCGGGATGCCGAGGCTAGACGAGATTCGGTGAAGGAAGAGGTTGAGAATGTCCGTGGCAGGGTAAGAAAACTAAGGAAGCTGACGAGAAGGCTCGACAACAAGATCGAGGAGCTGAGGGCCGCTGCGGAGAAGCACGATATAGCTTTCCGGGAAGCAGCAACCGCGCCATGGTGATGTATATAAAATCCCGAGATCCTGGAATAGACAGTGGAGGTGGAAGGACTTGGTAGAATAGTTTTGCAGAGGTATTTGTTGCTTCCTTCCATTCCCCTGTTTTTGTTCTGTTTTTTGATCTTTCGAAGTAAAGGCACTGTAGTGACAGTTGACAAAAATTATCATATCGACACGTCGGACACGAGCATTAGTGCACAATAGGAATTTTCAATTCTTAGGCCTCATAAGTTTTTGTGATTTCTGTTGATGCGTGCTGAGGTTGTGTCGCACTACTTTTGTTGTTTCGATTTCTAGAGCATACAAAATCTTGCTTTACTGTGGTAACATTTGGACTTTATTCTGCACTGACCGAGTAGATGTATGACAGTGGCATACGAAAGCGATCTGTGTTGAGAGTCCATAAAGAGCTTCCTGCTTTCATCTTCGAAATGCTCGCTCTTTCGGATCAAGCTGATCACCGGGACTCTGATAAGTTGTTTCCGGGTGAAACCCTGCAATAATTCGAAGTTTGAGATGATAAACTATCTTTTCCTAGGAACAAAATACATGGAATCAGATTGTTTCTTACTGAAGATTTATGCCATTTTTGTTCCTCAAGGAATCAGGAATCTTGCCATTCAACTTATTGTTCTGCAGAAATCTGTTATTTGATTCCAAAAAGTTAGGTAACCCAAAAGAACACTTTTTTGTTCTTACCATCAAAATCACAGGTAAGAAGAAAGTGGGCAATCGACAAAAATCAATCAAAATCTTACATCTCCTTCAGCATTGCGAGCTCCCCCAATGATTTTGGAATACGTCCCTCAAACTGATTACCCTCCAAATGTCTAATCGAGACACGAAGTTAAAACATCTCAGGTTAACATAGATTCCAGGACAATTTAATCCAAGTCTGGGTTGACATTTGCTTACAATGTCTGGAGCTCCTTCAATGTTCCCATCTCAGGAATTTTCCCTGACAAGCTATTCCCTCCGAGCCAACTGAAGAGATGCAGGTGAAATTTCAATCAGCCGGAGGAGTCCGAGGAGGGAAAAACAAAGGGAAACAGTCGATTTGCTTACAGCTCTGAAAGAGCGGTTAGATCCGATATGGATGAAGGCAACGATCCAGATATTCCCGCGTTTGTCAAGTTCCTTTCGAGAGATATATGATCGTATTTCAGCAATAAGGAGTTAGCTTAGCAGACTGACTGTGTGATGCTTGCTTCAGAGATTAGTACTCACAGGCTTACGATTCTTGTGACATTGCCTTGCGAGCATTTCACTCCGGTCCACGAATGGTTCTCCGGCAAGCATGGATCGCCGCTCCAGTCGGATGGCGGGTTGTTGAAGCTTCTCGCTAAGTCCTCCATGGCGATCACTGGATGGAAATGTGGAAATGAGAAGGAAGTTTCAACCCAAACCGAATGATAGAGACGTATTAAGATTATTTACCATCTCTTGTGACTGTTTTGCTACCCAGAGGAAGCAACTGCAGGACTTCTCCGGCGTTGATCAGAGGCCCGACGGGACTATCTGCTTCGGGGACCATGTTGATCTCGGTTTCACCGGAAAGAGGCCACATCGCTGAATATATTGTCACCCCCTTGGCCGTAGTATTCACGTACGAGTAGAAGTTCTTCCCATTGATGGAAACATTGAATGTTCTCCAGCTGTATGGGCTCGGCGATCTGTTATCCTGAAAGTAGAGCGATACGTAGTACAGGCTTTCTGGAAGGGACAACGGTGGCCACTTGAGACTCAAGCTCTTCCCCCTGCTCGTGGTGATGGCCTCTGCAAAGGCGGCCTTCGGCGGGGTGTTCCAGAAATCCAAGGGGTCGACTTGCGAGTGGCTTGTGACAACGGGGTCTGCGGTCTTGAACGGCTGCCATAGCCGGTTCAAAACGTCGTCTGGATATCTAGACGCGTGCAGAGTTAATCAGTTGAAGAGACACGAATCAAGCATTTCATCATTTCATTCACATTTCTTACCCAATCGAATCCGGGGCATCGCCAAACGTCGCCCTGGCGATTGTGGCGAGCGCGTAGCGCTGGAAATCCGTCCCGTTATACACCGAGTCATCGGCATACATCAACTCGACCGTCGAAATGAAGGGGTCGGACGCAGTCCTCTCGTTCCTAGCCAGGCAGACGCTAATCGTCTTCCCCCTGGCGGCAACGAAAATCTCGTAAAACGAGCTGAGCCCTTGAGCATAATCCTCCGCGGTATCAACAGTGCTCCAAATCATCCCGTCGACGATCTGGTCAAACACAGGGGGGGTCGTTCCCCCATCGAAACCACCATAATAAAACGTGGTCCTGAGGAGGTACCTCCCGCCCTTGATCGTTGGGATGACGTAACAGTATTTACGGGCCGACTTGTCGGGGAAGTAGCGCAAGGTGGACAAGGGGAGGGAGACGTCGGGGTCCTTGACGGTGGTCTTGTTACCGACGGCGATGAAGCCATCGTCGGGGATGTACTTAAGGCTTCCTTGTTGGGTCTCGTTCGATGCTCCACAATCGATCAAGTAGCCTTTCATAAACAATAGGAAGGGTAAGAATTGTCATGATACATGAAAGGACGAAAGGAGATGATGGTTACAACCTCGAGGGGCAGGCTGGGAATGGGCAAGGAGAGGGATGCTGACGAGCCATAGGAGGAAGATTGAGACACACATTCTTGCGTGATTGTTCTTCCGTTTGTCCTTAGAGGGACAAAATGTCCCCAAGGAAAGGAAAGAGGAGGAGGAAGAAGGGGACGATGACGATGGTTGTGGGGGGTGGTGGTGAAAGGAGGAATGGTTTGGGACACGTCAATTCAATGGACATGCTCCAAAATTAGAATGTGTGAGGGTAAAGATAAAAAAATCGTTTACTTTGTGATTAATAAAATTTACAAGTAGGCGCCTGTAGCTCAGTGGATAGAGCGTCTGTTTCCTAAGCAGAAAGTCGTAGGTTCGACCCCTACCTGGCGCGATTTGTTTATTTAATTTTTCCGCCAAAGGACAAAAACGTCTTTTCAGACTCCCTCCGTCCCAATTGCCGCCAAAAGGACGAAAACCCTAAATTCCTCGTTAACATTTCTTGCATCCCTGCTTCTCCAGAACGGCGGCGATGAAGACCTTCGACGTCAGCGGCGGCGACACCCTTTCCTTCTCCCTCTTCGACGACGTCACCAACGCCAAGTAAACTACCACCTCCTCCCTTTTTCCTTGTCCGTAGGCGTGTCCGTCGTTTGCTGTGCTGCTTCTTGTTCTCTTGATCAATCCCGCGCGTAATCGTCTAGGGAACTCCTCGATTCTATGCAAGCGGGAGCTCTCGAACCGGAGGTCGCCCTCCTCAACCCTTCCCTGGTATGCCGCAGTTGTCGTGATCCATTCCCTGATGGAATGCTGTTGTTGGGTTTCTGATTCTTTGTTTTGTGGGGCAGATTCCGGATTTGTTCCCCGTCCTTGTCGCTGCACACAAGACGCTTTTGTTCAAATCTCGTGGATCCCTGACCACCCGCACACTGCATTCCGAGCTGGTTTACAATTACTCCGGGTCTAAGCACGTATACTTCCTTTCCCTAGCCTGCCTTTTTTACGTGTCGTCGTTGGTTCTTAGCTTGTGGGTCATTCTTTTTTCGCTAGATTTCGGAATCCCTGAAGAGATGCGGAATATCCGATGGATCAACATATGTTCTCGCTGCTAAATTTAATGCTTCCATTGAAGAGGTGCTCCCTTTTGGATCCTTTTGTGCTGTCTAAGGATAGATTAATGGATTCAAGTTAACTCAATCGACCCTTTTTGCCTCATTTTCCATTACCCCGGGCTTTTGATAGATGACTGCCGTGGCATCTCTTATAAAGGGTAAAGAAATCGGCCTAGAGGAATTGGAGGCAAGAGCTAGCACTTCCCAGATACAGAAGGTAAGTGCTTTCTCTGTGCCGCTGCTGCATTCCCGCATCACCTGTTGTTTTCTGACAATCCATGAACTCGAACAGCACTATAAAGTACCCGCCCCAGAACTGGAGATATCATCCCTTGCCGACGCCATCACGTGTCGTATTGCTGCAAGAGACGCCCTGTGAAGCCCTCCATCTGGTCGAGACTGTCGCTGCCGGGGGACTATCCTGACACAAGTCAGAATTTAATGAAGGAGCCGCTACAACTGCCACTGCCACGAGTGTAATCTGATATCCGCCTCGCCCTCCTAGTGGTGTACAACACTAGCACGTCGGTGTTCCTTGTTGCGAAGTGTTGATGTTTCTCATGGATGTACTCAATTTATTTTCCCTTCACTGTCTTTAGGATGGGGATAAAGCTAGATTCTTAATGGTTTATGTGACTTCAGATTAAGGTGAGGCTAATTTGGTATTTTCAGGCGGACCGCGGTTAGTTACGTAACGGGGACATCAGTCCGTGTCTGGCACTCGGACACGTGTTGCCCGCGCCTAAGGAACACGCGCCACTCTTCCTCTTTCCCTGTTCCTTCGCAAACAAGTAACGGACGGAATCATCTAATCCCAATTGCTTTTCTATAAAAAGCGCCGGCAAGAGCCCTCTTTTCCTTCGGTTTCCCCCGTTTACCCATTTCGAAATTCATCGAATTTGATCGGATTGAATTCAGAATCTCCTGATAAAATTCCGATCTTTGCTAACCATGGGGGCGTCTCACAGCCGTGAAGACCTCGAGATCGACTCTGAAGAGGAAGAGGAGGAGGAGGAGGACCAGGAATCCTCGGATCACGAAAGGTACGAGGATGCCGAGGATACTTCGGTCGCGGGCCGATCGAAGTCCTCGCTGGACGACATCGAGGCAAGATTGAAGGCGCTGAAGGTGAAGTACCCAGGGGACCAGAGGGTTAGGAACCCCGTGAAGCTGTATCTGCACATCGGGGGGAACACTCCCGGGGCGAAGTGGGTGGTTTCAGATAAGTTGACGTCTTATTTTTTCGCTAGGACGGGTAGCTTAGAGGATGATGAGGGGGATGAGGACGAGGAAGGCGGTGGAGATTTCAAGGGGATGTTTTGGGTGTTGAAGGTGGGATCAAAGGTGCGTGCTAGGGTTTCGAGTGATTTGCAATTGAAGATGTTTGGGGATCAGAGGAGGGTTGATTTCGTCAGCAGCGGAGTGTGGGCTATGAAATTCTTTAGTAATGAAGACTATAGGAAGTTTGTCACGAAGTTCCAGGATTGCTTTTTCGAGAATGTGCACGGAGTGAGGGCCACTGACGAGAACAAGGAGAAGGTTTACGGGAAGGAGTTTATTGGCTGGGTGAAGCCTGAGGTCGCTGATGATACCATGTGGGATGATACGGAGAATGATTTGGCGAAAAGCCCTGAACTTTCAGCCAGGAAGAGGGGTGATGGCGACCTGGTTGAGGAGTTTGAGGAGGCCGCGAACGGGGGCATTCAGAGCTTGACGCTTGGGGCGCTGGACAATAGCTTTTTGGTGAATGACTTGGGTGTTCAGGTTTATAGGAATTTGGCTCATGGAATTCGTGGAAAGGGCACGTTTGTGAAGTTCGGTGGTGGTGGCGCTGGCGGTTCTGGTGGAGGGTTGGGTTTGACGCCGAAGAAGGCGATGCTGATGAGAGGTGAGACTAATATGATGTTGATGAGTCCCTTGAAAGAAGGGAAACCACAGGCTACTGGGCTTCAGCAGTTAGACATTGAGACGGGGAAGATTGTGACGGAGTGGAAATTCGAGAAGGATGGGGCGGATATCACGATGAGGGATATTACCAACGATACGAAAGGGTCACAACTGGACCCTTCAGAGTCGACTTTCTTAGGGTTAGATGATAACAGGCTTTGTCAGTGGGATATGAGGGACAGGCATGGGATTGTGCAGAACTTTGCGGGCGCCTCGCCCATCTTGCAGTGGACACAGGGCCACCAGTTCTCTAGGGGGACCAATTTCCAGTGCTTTGCCACCACAGGCGATGGTTCGATCGTTGTTGGCTCGCTCGATGGCAAGGTAAGACTTTACTCCAGGACTTCCATGCGGCAGGCAAAGACAGCTTTCCCGGGGCTGGGTTCTCCGATCACCCATGTCGATGTAACATACGACGGGAAGTGGGTGTTGGGTACCACTGATACGTACTTGGTCCTCATATGCACCTTATTTACCGATAAGGACGGGAGGACGAAAACTGGGTTCGGCGGCCGGATGGGGAACAAGATTCCCGCTCCGAGGCTGTTGAAGCTCACTCCTTTGGATTCCCACTTGGCGGGCGAGAATAACAAGTTTCACGGCGGTCACTTCTCTTGGGTAAGCAACCTTTAATTCCTTCCTTCCTTCCTATTGCCTGCTAGTTTACTTTTGCTAAGGTTTTGTGCCCTAACTTGCCTGGGGATCTTTCAGGTGACGGAGAACGGCAAACAGGAGCGGCATCTGGTAGCAACAGTGGGGAAGTTCAGCGTGATATGGGACTTCCAGCAGGTGAAGAACAGTGGGCACAGGTGCTACCTAAACCAGACTGGGCTCAAGAGCTGCTACTGCTACAAGATCGTGTTGAAGGATGAGTCGATTGTGGAGAGCAGGTTCATGCACGACAAGTTTGCTGTCCGCGACTCTCCCGAGGCTCCTCTGGTGGTGGCTACCCCTATGAAAGTGAGCTCCATCAGTCTTTCGGCTGGTGGAAAGCGGTAGAGATAGGCTGGGGCTTCTGATGCTGCTGCTGCTATTTGATTTGGTTGTTCTTTTTTTTTTTCTCTCTCAAAATGTGTATGTAGGAATCAATTCCCCCCCAATCTTCGTTTGTGTACAAAATGTTGAAACATGAAGAAACATTCGGTTTCGTTTGGTTAATATTTTCTGTCCATCCAGTTTGAGGAAACAGAAATGAAATCGACATTCTGTTATAAAACAGAATTCAATGTAAAAAAAAAACAAAACAAAAAAAGACAAAACAACAGTTTTCAGTCGTCAAAAGACTAAGCCCAAACTCAACAACAGCAAGAACAAAAAGGAGGCTTTTTGGTTTTGGGTGTGGTGGTCTGGTTGGTTCGTCTCGACCCTTCTCCGACAGAACAAAACAAAAGTACGAAACAGGGAAAAGGGGGGCGTTGCAACGGTCGATGCCAACCCCAACCCCAAACATTCCTTCCAGAGTAAAATCTCACATAATAATATATATAAAATCCCAGAAAACAGGAGAGAAAATTCTTTTTCGTTCCTCCCGAGGGGAAAAAAACACAGAGTGAGACATACAGAGAGAAGTGGGGGATCCCCTCTTCGGAGCCCATCCTCACTCTTTTCCCTTTTTTGCTTTTTCATTCTGAAAGTTGTTTTCTCTTTTCCGTTCTGGTCGCCCTCATGCTCTTGGATCGTCTTCCCCTTCGAGATATTTCCCCAGGATGGCCGAGGATCTCTGTCTCTTCTCCAAGGTTTGGTTTGGAGGACGGGAGGATCTTCCTCTTCTTCTTCTTCTGTGGGCGGTGTGATGTCATTTCTTTGGATTGTGTCTGTGTCGTTTTTTTTTTTGTCGTAAAAGTTGTCGTCTTTATCCTCTCCGGGTGATTTCCTGGGCTGATCTGGGTGTTTGGAAGTCGGGTGTTACTAGTGTTGCCCTAATGCGGTGTTCCGTTTGATGATGGGCGGCAGGATTCGTTTGGCCTTAAGTCTTCCAAGAAGAATCCTTTGCTGCTCCGGATGATCCTTTTGGTGTTCGCCACCGTCTGTGGTGTATACATTCTAACCATATGCTTGAAGCAAATCGGCAGCGCCTCCCCATTGAAGTCTGGAGCATTTAATGTCCGTGTGATCGAGAGCTCGTGTCCTGTGGCTAGTGTAGATCCCTGGGAGATTCCTTACTTGCATTACCCGAACCCAAAGACTTTCAGCAGGTGTGCACCGGTCATGACGTCGTGGCGGATTCTGATGTTAGATGTGATACGGGCATGCTAATTCAAGTAATGGGTTGTTTTATGTAGGTCTGAGTGCGCTTGCAATCCGGTGCGGAACTTTGCGATTTTGTCGATGCAAAGATCTGGTAGTGGTTGGTTTGAGACGTTGCTGAACAATCACACGAACATTAGCTCCAATGGGGAAATCTTCTCGGTTAAGATTCGGAAGACTAACGTGTCTACAATCGTAGAAACATTGGACCAGATTTACAATCTGGATTGGTTGAGCAGTGCCTCGAAGAATGAGTGCACAGCTGCCGTAGGCTTGAAGTGGATGCTGAATCAGGTGCTTGACTGAGACATCCGGGTCGTCATTGGTTTTCATTATTAGAACTTAGCGAGTGCACCTTATTTTGCTTGATTTTTTCTCTTAAGGTTCTAAGGAAAACATCATTTTTATATAATTTGAATAAAAAGATATAAAGATCTTGGTGAAACTTTCTCCAGTCTTGTAAGTTAAATGGAAGTTAAGAGGTACCACCAACATGAAGGTTTTACGGGACTTAATCCATGCCTTTGATAGTCTGGAATAGAAGGCTGTTGAATACTCTGGGTAGGGGTTGAGAATTGCAGGAATTATGTAACCTTGGAATCTGCAATTTCCCTAGTTTGCTCACCCACGTCCAATCCCGCTCGAGTCAGGAAGTGATTTGACTCAAATCATTTGAGCATTGCAGATGCAATTTAGGTCTCTTGTAGAACTATTTTCACCAATTTTCTCATGATCTTATGCTTATTGTTTTTCTATAATTCTTTAGGACATCCTGAAAATATGGTGGAATCTGATGCGTAGTTTGTTTGTGCTGTCTGGGATTCCTCACTGATGTGGGGTTTAATTTTTCTGCTTATTTTCTGATGCTTTATTCAGGGTTTGATGCAGCATCACAAAGAGATAGTCGATTACTTCAAGAGGAATGGTGTTTCCGCTATTTTCCTCTTCAGGAGAAATCTTCTACGCCGGATGATATCTGTGCTTGCAAACTCATATGACCAGAAGGCGAAACTTCTAAATGGCACCCACAAGTCTCACGTGCATTCCCCCCACGAGGTTTCTCTCCTCTCCTTGCTCATTCCTCCTGTATCCCGTGCTTATTCACGGAAGCAGACTCAGCATTGTGTTGACCTTTACAGGCCGCAATCCTTGCAAAATACAAGCCCACGATCAATTCCTCGTTGCTCGTTGCGGACTTGAAGCAAGTTGAGGACATGGCCAAGCAGGCTCTCCAGTACTTTAATGGCACCCGACATATCGTCCTATATTACGAAGACGTTGTGAGGAACCGCACGGTAAGACACTCTATACTTTGCATCATTAGGATTGACATGAATTCACATCAATCTGAGTTGAAAGTTGGAAGTATGGATATAGAGTATCTTTTCTTTCTACTAGAATCTCCTCCCAAGTCCTTGTTTTCTTACTAAAAACTGG
Source organism: Melastoma candidum (assembly GCA_023653495.1). Classification (NCBI taxonomy): domain Eukaryota; kingdom Viridiplantae; phylum Streptophyta; class Magnoliopsida; order Myrtales; family Melastomataceae; genus Melastoma; species Melastoma candidum. The sequence goes on along the minus strand of CM042889.1, from coordinate 280,202 downwards.
TGTTGTTGGATTGAATTAGTTTCTATTTATTTAATCTCATGAATTTCTCCTTTTTCCATTTCATCATTGATTTTTATGAAGCGGTGTTTACTACTAAGAATTAGTATAAGATATGTTTATGGTAATAACAGGTCTAAATATTCAATCGAGGTACCCATTCTATGACAACTTTCAACAGCTTTTCTTACCCACTAATTATTTGCAGTTAGTAGTCAAATAAACCAGATAGATAATCTCATTCATTTTTCTTTCAAGACTTATTTAGTGATAACATGTGCATTTAGTAAAGTATGTTGTGGTAAAGAGCTCATCACCATCTGTCTCATTGCATAATGCAGAAACTAGTGGACGTCCTGAACTTCCTAAGGGTTCCTCAGATGGAGTTGAAGAGCAGGCAGGTGAAGATACACAGGGGGTCATTGAGGAACCAGATTGAGAACTGGAACGACGTCCAGAAGTCGCTCAAGGGGACAGATTACGAGAGCTTTCTTCTCGATGATTATCGGAAATAACAGCAGAGAGTTTAGGCTCTCTTTTTTTGCTTTGTATATAGTGGTTCTAATTATTTCTTCTAATCTTTATTCAATTCATTCCGTGTTAAAATTTTGTTCCCAGTGGCCGGCACTAATATTCAATTCGTTCGTGCTCAATTTAATCCATGTAGTGGTCTCAAATCCTTATACATCAGACAGTTTCAGTTGTCTGAAAGTAGTTTCAGTTAAGTGGGCGTTAGTTCCGTACATCTCGTCGTAGTAACCCTTTGCTCGTTGTAATAATACCTCGTTTGGTTATGGATTGAGTTGATTGTCATTTTTTCCTTTTATTTGTAAAATTTTGGAAAATACTCCTAAATTTTATCTTCCTTCCAATTTCCCTCTTCCCAAACAGAGAATAAGAGAATCGGGACGGAGGAAATGCGCGCCCTCCACGCGAAGAAGATTGCCGCCGTCAACCGCCGCAACGTCTCTTTCCTCCCCTCCCCTCCCCAATCCCTTCCTTCCTCCGCCGCCGCCCTCGCCGAGAAGGCCGCCGTCTACCTCAGGCGCCACCCCAATCAGCTCGATCGCTGCTTCGCCGCCCAGTTCACCCCCGAAGCGGCTGCGATCCTCATCCTTGACTCCCGCCGCGACAGGGCGCTTATCCTCAGGTTCCTCCATTGGGCGAGATGCTGTGATTTCTTCGATGCCCCCCGTAAGTGCCTCGCGCTCCACGTCCTCACCCGGTTAAAGCTGTATAAGACCGCACAGTCCCTCGCGGAGGATGTCGCTGCTAGCGTCCCCGATAGAGATGGTAGGTTGGTGTTTGATATGCTTAAGGAGTCGTATCACGAGTGCGATTCGAGTTCCGCCGTGTTTGATTTGGTGGTCAAGTCGTTCTCAAAGTTGGGATTGGTTGAGAAGTCGAGGAACATCGTTGGTTTCGCGAAAGGCGTGGGATTTATGCCTGGGGTGCTGTCGTACAATTCGATTCTCGATGCAATGGTTAGGTCGAAGTGGTCGGTTAAGTCGGTGGAGGAGGTTTATGAGGAAATGGTCGGGAGCGGGGTTTCGCCGAATGTGTTTACTTTTAATATCCTAATGAGAGGGTTCTGCGTGGCGGGTAATTTGCAGATGGGGTTGTATTTTCTCGGTGAGATGGAGAAGAAGGGCTGTTTGCCGAATGTGGTTACGTATAATACATTGATGGATGCGTACTGCAAGTTGGGACGAGTCGACGAGGGTTATGATTTGTTGAGGTCAATGGCGTTGAAGAATTTGGAACCGAACTTGATATCTTATAATGTAGTAATCAATGGGTTGTGCAGAGAAGGGAAGATGAGAGAGACGACTGAGGTGCTGAAAGACATGGGTCGCAAAGGCTTCGTTCCTGATGAGGTGACCTATAATACGCTCATAAATGGGTACTGCAAGAGTGGGGATATCCACCAGGCTCTCGTTCTGCATGCGGAGATGTTGAGGAACGGGTTGTCGCCGAATGTCATTACTTACACTTCGTTGATAAGTACTATGTGTAAAGCGAGGAACTTGAACAGAGCAATCGAGTTCTTCGATCAGATGGGAGTTAGAGGACTTCGTCCAAATCAGAGAACCTATACGACTCTGATCGACGGGTTTGCGCAAATGGGTTTCTTGGAGGAAGCATCCAAGCTTTTAGAGAAGATGAAGGATGCTGGATTCTCGCCTACTGTAGTGACATACAACACGATCATTAATGGACTCTGTATCAAGGGAAAAATGGAGGATGCTCTTCAAATAATCCAGGAAATGGAGCGTGTGGGGATCCCTCCTGATGTCGTGAGTTACAGTACCGTAATTACTGGGTTTTCAAAGTATGGTGACTTAGACAAGGCGATGCAGATGAAGGAGAAAATGGTTGCTAAGGGAATTCTGTCAGATGCCATCACTTTTTCCCCTCTTATCCAGGGCTTCTGTGCTCAAAGGAGACTCGATAAAGCTACCGAGCTATTTCGAGAGATGTTCCGGATTGGACTGGTGCCCGATCAGGTTACGTACACAACCTTGATCAATGGTCATTGTGCAGAAGATGACTTGAGCAATGCTTTTTCTCTGCATGAAGAGATGATAGGTAAGGGATTCTTACCCGATGTAGTTACATACAGCGTACTGATAAACGGACTCAACAAGCAAGCTCGCACAAGAGAGGCGAAGAAGCTCCTGTTAAAACTTTTCTACGACGAATCTGTTCCAAACGATGTCACTTTCGATACTCTGATAGAGAATTGCACCAATGCCGGCTTCAAAAGTGCGGCGGCTCTTCTTAAGGGATTCTGCATGAAGGGTCTGATGGATGAAGCGGATCGACTTCTCCATTCGATGCTTCGGCAGAGCCATAAGCCAGATGAGGTTGTTTATGACGTGATTATACATGGTCACTGTAACAGCGGGAATATACGCAAGGCGTACAATATGTACAAGGATATGGTGCTCCAGGGTATCGTTCCCCATTACGTGACGGTCGCGGTTCTCCTGAGGGCCCTTCATGCAAAGGGGATGAACGATGAGCTGGGCGAAGTCGTGACCCGTACGCTGCAGAGCTGTAATCTTGGCGATGCAGAGGTAGCGAAAGTGCTGGTCGAGGTCAATTGTAAGGAAGGGAACATGGATGCGGTATTCGACGTGCTCTCAGGGATGGCTCGGGATGGCCTCCTGCCCAATTCAGGAAGGGCTGTTTGCGTCGGCGGGGCCGCGGACAGAAGCTCGCTGCCACGACCACGCTAACAATGTCTGGCAGAATGATTTGTGATTGGATGGTGTAGAGATCCAAGTGTAGAAATCAATTGTCAGTTTAGAATACGTAGTCAAATTCTCGTCAAATCAATTGTCAATCCTTGTGAATGTTTTAGGAGAATGTGATTCGAATGGTATTGCTCGTCTCTTTTGTGGTAATAGTCGTGGGCTCCTTGTTGATGGTGTTTTGGAGAACTTGGTTTATTAATCTTAGTGCTGCTGATGGAACCCCCCGTGTTAAACACACATTCAGAGCAGAGGGACCTCCACCTAATTCACAGATCCACATTTCCTCCTGATCTGCCCATTCCCACCAGTGATCACCCCGACGCTTCCCATCTTAACCATGGACGTCCCGAAGTCGTTCCAGAACGAATCAGGGTTGTTTGCGTAATTATAGACCATCGGAGCGGTCCTCCTGTCGACAGCCAGGGCCTGGTCTGATTCTAGGAGGCCGGAGTTGTTCAGCAGGGCGGAGTAGTAAATCCCGTCGAAACGCTTGTTGGTGGCGTCCAATGGAGCGAGGTTGGAGTTCGACCCGTCTGGTTTTGGGCACGTGGTCTGGAGGTTGGTTAGGAAGGATGCGTCCAGCGTTGGGTCGGGTTTGCCTGAGCCATTGAAGTCGAATAGCCTCCTCTTGAACGTGAAGCACTGAGCGGAGCCGATCGTATGACCGCCTGAGAGGACTACGACTTCCTTTACATCGAGGCCCTTGGATGCAAACTTGGTGATGATGTTGTCAAGGGGCTCGAAGGGGGACGGAAGTTGTTCGTTGGCGGACTTCTCTCGAGCAGTCAGGCCATCTCTTCTTCCCAAAGGGACTGCCCAGAAAGGGCCTCCAGACTGCACGCAGCACATCCGTAAATTTCAATCACCGTAACATACTACGAGTGATGATTTACTCAAACGAGTTCAGCTACCATGGTAACTGCATCTCTCGCTGCAAGGGCAACGATATCAGCGCAGGAAACAGTGGAAGGACAGAACCTCTCGAGATCTGCCTTGATGGCGTCTATGACCTCGTATCCCCGGAGGGAGTTGTTGTTCGGCCCTGCATGCTTCTCGCCTTTCATGTCCGTGGTGTCGTCAAGGAGAACGGACGCTTCGCAGCCCTTCACGACACACGCGACATTCAAAAGAAAACATAAGAAATCTCATAACGACGGACACACGGAGGCCCTGGCTTTGGATTCCCCTTACATCGACGAAGCAGTCATGGAAGTGCAAGCGGAGGAGGGAGGCGGCCATTCGGGGATCATTCTGGATGGCGTTCCAGACGTTGTACTGAACAATCATGCAAAGGTGAGGGCAGGTTGCTTCATAGTAACTCGGGGTAAGCTGGGCATAGACATTGGTATGTAATAGGAAGATGACGATGTTTGTGACGATGATGATTCGTGCGGAGAAACCCATTTTCCTTTTCATGACACTTTTGATGAAGAGACTAAGTCCTTTGTCAATTTATACATAAGAGGGGATGGAGAAATGTTAAATGAGCATGGCTCCATCATCATCAATAGTGGTGATTCCACTATTATTAACATGTTTTTTTTTAAATTAAAAAAAAGGAACGAAATTATTCACGTGCTGTAGAGATTAATAATATCATATGATCCAATGACAAATATTATATGGGAAATGAGGTCATAGGTGGTCAATTGTTAGTGGGTCGTTGCTATGAACTACACTAATACTGGCTGGGATAATATCTCAAAGAGTGGAGGATGACACATTTACATGGAACTAAAGTGATAAAAGAAAAAACAGCAAGAACTGGTAAGATGAGTTGCCATGCGAATGAAATGTTTTTATCCAAATCTTTTGCCCAATATCATAAAAATCCGACCGCTTAATGGCGGCTGCTGCCTAAAGTCAACTTGAAGATAACTAAGCACAATCAGAAAGTGCCGAAACCCATCCATCATCTCTAAAACTGACAATTCCTTCAGTCATGTAAACGACAAGAAGAGAAAAGTCCCCCCATCATTGGGTCCTCCAGTCCACTGCATTATTCACTGAGCTTTAATCTACAACAAAGGCGGATTAAAGTTAACCCCAATTTCCTACCCCATCTCTTCTTCCCATGCCCTTCTTTTTCCAGTCCTACACATCTCCCACAATCACTGCCTACCAACATGGATTCATCCCATCCCCACTACTGATCAGCAGGAACGGCTGCTAACAAGGATATAAGGATTAGCAATTCTTTGAACCTGGTCGTATCGGAGAATTAGTGAGGTGGTATAGCGGTCGGACGGAATTAGCCTCTCGGTATGGCGGCCTAACCTGTGGGGCGCGAACGGGTTTATAGGAATTACGACATTGAACGGAGCCCTTTTTTTTGAGGCACAAAAGTCGGTGACTGGAAACTCTCCTTATTGTCGTCTATCACAACTAAAAAACATAGATGAGCAGGACGAGAGCAATACAACACCGACCGGCACGATTGTTGGATGCCTTGGCGAAGATATCGATTCACGGAAACAATGGCAGGTAATGGAGCCCTGTGATCTCAGGGAACCCCATCATCAGGTTGAGATTTTGAAGGGCCTGACCAGAAGCTCCCTTCACGAGATTGTCGATCTGCATCAGCCATGGGATACATTTGAAACTTTTAAATTCCATCTGTTTGACATTGCAAAAGAATATTTCAAGCAAAAGAGAGGCTTTATACATACAACAGATATTATGATTGCTCTTCCCGGAATGCGATCCGGGAATACATTCATCAGGCAATAGTTCGACCCCCGAACATGTCGGGTATGAGGAACGACTCCTGCAGGTAAAAGTTTGACAAACTCTTCGTCCTGCAAATTCAAGATTAAGACAATGAAGATAGCTTTTCCAAGGAACGACCATTATATCTTGCATTTGCATGAGTATAATAGATCAGCAATAAGCACTTTTTACCTCATACGAGACCTTCAACTGTCGGTACAAATCATCAATTGTCACTCCAGGAGACATTTCCACATAAATGGTCGACTGCATTCCACGACTCTGAAGAACAGATCAAGAGAATTAACATCTAAGTGCAACAGCTTGAGTTAGAAGCATTAGATTAATATACTATTATTGCAGTAGCACCATTGGCATCAGATGTGGAGTAAAGCTGACTGTTATTTTTGACTTGGCAGCATCAGAGAGCCCCTGCTCAATCTCTGGAACTGAAAACATGAAGCCAACAAACTAATTAGTCGAGACAGCAAGACACAAATAATACCTCTTGAATTGGTGGATAATCAAATAATCCCAGTTTGAATATCAATACCCAACAAAAATGACAACTCACAATCAATTTTTATATTAAACAAAATCAGAGCAAATAAAATTTACCGTGCCGATGTCTTGTAATGCCATAAGAATGGATGCCCTCAGCTATTTCAGTGTATAAGTTTGCCTCCTTAGCACCACGTCCTGCAGTAGTGTTTGGATAGTAAATGGAAGAAGAACAAAATGGAAATGATGGAGAAGCAGTAAAAACCATGGCCATCTTAGCATGGAAAAAAAAAACATCTTCAAGGAAAACAAATATGAACCTGCTCCACTGACACCAGATTTTGCGTCAATAATGATGTTCAAAGGTTTAATAATATTTTCCTGCAAAATTGTTGATATTCATGAGAAGATAGATAAGCTGAACTCAGCGAGAAAAATATAGCTAATGAAGCAAGGGCACAGATTCATGAAAAAATATTAACTCTTTTCAGTTTGTGTTCGGCAGGCATGGATATACCTTTACTAAGGGAACAAGAGGAATTTGAATTGATGTAGGATAGCAACCAGGGTTGGCAACAAGGCGGGCATTTCTGATGTCCTCCCGCAAAACCTCAGTCAAGCCATATACAGCTTCTTCCTGGAAAAGGCCAAATGCTCAGGGCAAAATGGAAAAAGGATAACAAACCAAAAAGGATAAAGCGTGCAATATATTCCAATGCCACAAAGAGAGCAGCAGCAGTTATAGTCACACGGTAAGGTGACAATATGCTTGTCCGATCCTATATGAAATTCTTGAAAGAAGAACATTTATAAATTTATATCTAGAAAAGGCAAAGTTTTTCAACTGTGCAGACCTGGTCCTCAATAAGGTGGTAAGGCAGTCACAATAAGCTTCTTTGTTGTTATCAGGTTTTCATGTAAGTCAGATCAATGAGAACAAACACAAGCTAATTCAGGGTACCTGCAATTCTGGAGCTCGATGCGGTTGACCATACCATTCTTCATATTCTGAAATGTCTCTCAGCCGGAAGTCCTAAACACTTGGAAAAGTTTAGAAGCTTTCAAACAATCTGTAAGATATTCATGCTAATTGTATGAGAAGGCATTTTGAAAAATAAACCAAAGAATTGGAAGAATCATACTGCAGAAAGATCGACGATCTTCAAACTTTTCGGCAGACCTTTAATTATGTCCTGCAATTAAATTGAGATTGCAACTCACAATCCAATCACCATATGAACAACAAAAACTGAAAACCATTCCTTTGGTGAAACAAACGAAGTGATGTCAACAGAGCAACCTGGGTGGTCCCATGCGGCAAACAGCAAAACACTGCATCCACCTCAGAAAAATCGGCATCAGCTATGGCAACCATATTTGGCAGATCCTACGAGCACAGAACTCCAATCATTAATACACATCCTGGGTTACATAATCATGCAAGAGACGAGAATAAACTAAATCAATTTCTACTAAACTTGAGAGAAGCCGTACTTGAGTGCTCAGATGAGGAAACACAGTCCCTATAGATTGACCTGCTTTCCTATCCGCTGTCATCACAGTTATACCAAAGTTGGGATGGTTGGCCAGCAACCTCACGATCTGCCAGGAAAGAGAAAGCCTATCACCATCCAATGGGACAAAGCAAAGTAACACATATCAGAGCCAAAAACACTTGGGGCGTTAAGAACGTCATCCATTGGTCGAACCAATACTTCCAGCAGAAACCGTGCAATGTGGGACTACTATCAACAACTGAGATTCAATCAACATGGGCAGCGAGCACCGGAAATGCTATTGGATCAACACATTACCAACAAACGACTACCAATTTCAGAGGATGCATGCAATATCCACGAGCGAAAAAGAACAAACGCACCTCGGAACCCGTATATCCACTGGCTCCGAGCACGGCGATCCTAACATCTTTCTGAGGCTTCACTCTACTTTGCCCAGCAAGCCTCAAGCTCGGTGGAGTCGACGCAACGGATGCAGCGACGTACATCCTGTCAAGACCCGCCGCCGGCGCCGGCTTGAGTTTGGAGCGTTTAGCTTCCTCCTAACAATCCAACACGGCCACGGAATCGGTAACACCGGAAAGGGATGATAACTCAGGAAGAGTTGCAAACACAGGGGAAACCTTCAAGAAGGGACGGCTGTAGATCCGATTAGCGGCGATCGAGAATGATGCCATGCTCTTTCCCTTCCACCGCAAAAAGTTGGTCCGTCGCTCTTTAGACGAGTTTAGGGTATTAGCAGCGAGTTTCGATGAAATATTACGGATTCACTCGACCCGATCTGGGCTCAGCCCGGCAACCCAACTTTGATCGGAGGGCCTAGAGGTGGCCACGAGTCGGGATGGCCCGTGAAATTCCACGGGTTGGCCGGGTTAATCAATGAAAAGGTCTTTTTATGAAGTAAGTTATAGTACTATTACGAGATTTATCCCTGGAAAACCAAGAAATTATTCGGCATAACATTCATGGAACATTCATTGTTACAGCACAGCGAGTCATAACCTTATTTGTATGCATATATATATTCCCAGACAGCCTAATATATTCAGACAACAACGACTCAAAGCCTTGAAGGTGTCGGAAAGTTATTCACCCAGGAGGATGACGTCAACCATTTGAGCTACGAGGTAATCTTGAAATGGTGGATCTGAATGTTCTCAACGTCCAGCTTCATGAAGTTGCTCCTCTTCCTAGTCACAAAGAACTTCCCCCAGTTGTAGCCCTTGTACTTTGCTGGCCTTCCTTGCGCCTCCGCTACCTCCCTCAGCGGCTCCACCACTAGGCTGTGCCCTGGGTTGAAGAAGAATGGGATCGAGAACCTCTCCCTCTCCGAATTCACCATCACCCTGTGTTCTACGCTCTCGTACTCCTCGTTGCTCCACACCTGGATGATGTCCCCAACGTTTATGATGAATGCGTCTGGGGTTGGCCTCACGCGGACCCACTCCCCATCTCTCTTCCTCTTCACCTCCAGCCCCCCTACGTCATCCTGCGCCAGGATCGTGAGCCCCCCTGCATCCTTGTGCCGGCCGACCCCTAGAGCGAGGAGTGGAGAGGGGCAGGCAGGGTAGTGGTTCAGCCTCATGAAGGTTGTCTGCTCATCAAAGAAGCCGCGGAACCGGTCCCCCGGGAGGCTGAGGCTCAGAGCGATCAGCTCCATCAGCCTGAACGCCAGCTTCTCCATCTCTGCCACATAATCCTCACAAACCTCCCTGCAGGAAAATCACTCGTGGTGGTTCATCATATTACGATCGAATCAAACGTGTCATCCATTACACAAACAAACAATTACCTCATATCATGAGGGTGCTCGGGCCACTGATTACGCCACCAGGTGACCTCGCTGTCCTCCGGGTAGTAAGAGGCGGGGACGCAAGTCGGATCATGGGCAGTGATGTCGAACACCTCCTTCCAGTCCCTTACGTTCTTGGTGTGCTCAGTATCGTAATACCCCAGCACCCTCTTCTCGTCCCTCCTCACCTTGGTCTTCTCCTCCAACGGCAGCGCGAAGAAACTCCTCGCAGCGTCCTCGATCCTCGACCGTTTCTCTGCGGGCACGCCGTGGTTGATCACCTGGAAGAATCCCCACTTCTTGCAGGCGTTGCCGATCTCGGTCACGAGGGAGGGGTCGTCCCTGGGACGGGAGAGGTCGATGGTGGGGATACCATCGTCGACTGTGAAGGAAAGGTTGGGCCTGTGCTGGAGTTCCTGGATGAACGCAGGATCAACTTGACCCATGTCTTGAGGATTTTCGGCAAATGCAACGACAGAGAGAGAGAGAGAGAGAGAGGCTGCTTGTCTTAAGAAATGGTTTGTTGAAGTGGGATGGGAAGTTAAGATGAACTTGGATGGGAAGTTAAGATGAACTTGGATGGGATCTCGGGTGACATTCAGAAGACGACATGGTTATGGTTTTGGTCTCGTCCATTTGTGGTCCGTCCATATTTGCTGCCACATGACGTGTCATGAAACAATAATGTTCCGAGGGGAAGGCTTTATCGAGTTTTGGTAATGTTTCGGCCTTCATCGTTTTTGTATTTAGTCGGGTGATGATGTTCGTTTATCTTACGACGTAAAAAACAATATCACTTATATTTTTTCTAAATCATTTGGTGATCATATTTATATGTCATAGTAAGTCTTCGTGAAGTTGACACATTAGTCAACAAAACATGCCAAACAAACATTGAAGCTGACTCTCTCTCTCTCTCTGCTAAAAGAATGATTTTGATCATACATTCGGAGGCCTGAAAACTAACAGCTGTTGATCCACAAGTTCATGGTTTGTGGTTAAAAAAAGGTGATGGTGGTGATGTAAATGAAACCCCGTTTAGTAGCCTTGGAATATCGGGGGAGGTGGGGACGAGTACTGTGATCCAAAGATTGGGGGGAGGATTACTGGCCCCTCTGCTTCTGGTGGGGGAGACTGCACCGGAGGCGGTGGTGGGGATGCGGCCGGAGGCGGTGGAGAGTAGACTGGTGGTGGTGGGGAGTAGATGGGCGGTGGAGAGTAGACTGGTGGTGGTGGGGAGTAGATGGGCGGTGGAGAGTATACTGGCGGGGGAGGAGAGTTGACTGGAGTTGGTGGGGAGTAGACCTGGGGAGGGGGTGGGGGCGAGTAGATCGGGGGAGGAGGAGAGTACACTGGTGGGGGTGGAGAGTAGACTGGTGGCGGAGGAGAGGAGACCGGAGGAGGAGGATAGTGCATTGGTGGGGGTGGAGAGTAAACCGGTGGAGGAGGAGAGTAGACCGGAGGTGGTGGTGGTGGAGAGTACACCGGTGGCGGAGGAGAATAGACCGGTGGTGGTGGTGGTGGAGAGTAAACCGGTGGCGGAGGAGAGTAGACCGGAGGAGGTGGTGGTGGAGAGTACACCGGTGGCGGAGGAGAGTAGATCGGAGGAGGTGGTGGTGGAGAGTACACCGGTGGCGGAGGAGAGTAGATCGGAGGAGGTGGCGGTGGAGAGGACACTGGTGGCGGAGGAGAGTAGATCGGAGGTGGTGGCGGTGGAGAGGACACCGGTGGCGGAGGAGAGTAGATCGGAGGAGGTGGTGGTGGAGAGTACACCGGTGGCGGAGGAGAGTAGATCGGAGGAGGTGGCGGTGGTGGAGAGTAGACCGGTGGCGGTGGAGAGTTTACTGGTGATTGTGGAGAGACGACGGGGGCTGGTGGCGGTGGGGACTGAACTGGAGGAGGCTGGGAGTACACTGGCGGAGGTGGTGGAGAGTGTGTTTCTTCATGACTGGGAGGTTGTTGCACCTTCTCAGGAGGAGGAGGCGGCCTGAATCGTGGAATTGGACCTTGGTCATGGAGAGGAGGCGGTGATGGTGTGGGCGTTTGGTTTGCTGGGTTAGCAACAGGAGGAGCCGGGGCTGGGGCAGGAGTTTCCTTGGGGAGGTTACTGACTGGAGTATCCTTGGGAGGAGCAGGTGCTGGTGTCTGGGTTTGCTTAGGTGGGTTGGCGACCGGTGTATCCTTGGGAGGAGCTGGTACTGGTGTTGGTGTTTGCGGAGGGGGGCTCGAGACAGGAGTCTCCTGGGAAGGAGCCGGTCCTGGGGTTGGCGTTTGCTTGGGAGATTCCTCCGATGGTGTTGGTGTAGGTTTCGGTCCCTTGGGGGGTGACACCTTCGGCGTTGGTTGGGAAGGAGTAGAACCGCCTTTACCTCCACAGGACTTGCTGCAGTCAACCTGACGGCTAACCACTGGGTAGCATTCCATGCCGGACTTCTGTCCTGGCCTGTTCGGGAGACAGTTACCCGAATCTCCGAAGAACTTCCCTTCTGTCTGGGACGGGACGCAGGATTTGTCCTCCGCATTGAAGTAGTTGTCGGAGAAGGTGAAGTTGATTAGCTTCGGCAACGAGCAAATGCTCTCTGACACCAATCCGGTCAGCTTGTTGTTTGCAATCTCCAACACCTCGACGTTCTTCAATCCGGTCAGCGTTGTGGTTATGCCCCCGAAGAACGAGTTGTGGCTCGCATCGAAGATGGTCATGTTCTCCAGCAACCCGAGCTCGTCGGGGAAGCAACCTCCGAGATGATTATTAAGGAAGATGATCTCGTTGAGATTGGTCATGTTTCCGATCGTGCGAGGGATACACCCAGTGAACTTGTTGTAGGCAAAGACGACCACCGATGCAGTCGACTTCCCAACAGTATCGGGAATCGTCGACGTGAACCTATTGTTGTTCAAGAAAATGGCGTCCAACTCCTTCAGGAAAAGCTCGGGCGGCAGCTTCCCCTCGAAGTCGTTGTACCTGATATCGATAAACTTCACGGCGGGCCATGTGAGGACGACCTTTGGGAACCCGCCAACGAAGCGGTTGTTGCTGATGTCGAACTCGTGCATGAGGATCAACTTTGAGAAGCTCTTCGGGATGACCCCGCAGAACCTATTCGAGTTGACGTGGAAGAGCGCCACGTCCGTTAAAAGCCCCAGCTCGGTTGGGAGGTAGCCCGCAATGTCGGCATGATTGAGGTCGACCCCTGCAACCACGTCCAAGCTAGGGTCGTCGAGGGCCGGTGCGCAGAACACACCGGTGTACTCGCAAACATTCGGGCCGTCCCAGTTGCCAGTGGTATTAAACGGGTCGGAGTAAATGGCCTTCTTCCATGTCTGGAGGGCGACGTAGGCCCTCTTGAGCCTCCGGTTGGCGAAAGTCACCGTAACGTCGATCTCATACTCGAAGTCAGCGGGGAGGTCATCGTTCTCCTTGAGGGACAACAGCTGACGATGGGCGATGAAAGAAGCCTGGTCACTGGTGAGGGCGTGGGAGACCCTGGCGAGTGCGAGGAGGATGACAACTAACGGCAGGCAGACGCCGGAGGCGCTCATCTTGCACGGAGAAGGCCTTCGGTAGCCACCTCCACCAACCACCCAAGGCTGGTTTAGGGAGGACAAAATTAGGAGGGAGGGGGGATTGTTTTTCGTGGTGGAAGGTGAAGAGTTATAATTGCAAAAAGGTTGAGGAAGAGGAGGCCTTTTTTCCCTCCCTCTTTCTCAATCCCGAATTGTTTAGGACATCCTTAAATTAGGAGGACAAATTTGAGGTGGGTATTTTTCTGTTTTTAATTTTGTTAAACCAGCAAGTTTCTAGAAGTTGGTTTGGTTTTGGTTATGTTACAGTGGAGGCCGTATTTGCCCGCATTTGTTTCCTACCACTAAACATCGTTTCTTGTCTTGTTTTGTACTGTTTTCCTCGGATAACAGCAAGTTGTATAAATCCCATCAGGTAAACACGATTTAGTATTTATCGTAACATCAATCGAGTAAATGGGATCATTCAAAATTAAGATAAACATTCATAAAAAAAGGCCAAAACCATTCAACTTCTCTAAGTCTTTGTATTTGCGTCCTTGATCTTGCCAACAAGAAACAGTGATATAGTTTATCGCAGACCAAGAAATGCACTGCCCGGTTCTAGTTTGCCATCTCTTCCACCTCCAGGACGAGCGAGCCCCGACAAAGAAATGATTCCCGCCGAAGGATCCGATCGCTCCACCATGCCTTACTTCGACCGGCAGTTCTGCGATCTCGTCAGTGAATATATGTTTATGCTACAATCATGATCGACATCAATATGTTCAAGTTTTATGAAACTTGCCTATGCGTCTTCTCCTGCTGCATAAACTCGCCGTGCTGTTCTGGAATCGATCGAACCCTGCTTCAATCATTCGTTATCGTCAAGATATCGTGTAAACAGTATAGTACATAGATCTTTCCTGGGCAACCAACGCTTGTGGAAAAGAGTAGATTCTTAACAGAACTACCGAGGTGTACATGATGTGAGGACGATTTTCGGGCAACAAGTAGTTTGCGTAACAATGTACCTTGATCAGGCTTCGCAAAATCACTACAGGGACCGTGAAAACAATATTCAATAACAAAAACAAGTGATGCAGCAAAGCTCGACCTACCTTATCTCGAGGACGATTAATCGAGTTTATCGAACCCCTGATCATGAAAAGCACTGACCATTCTAGTTTGCCATCGCTTCCACCACCTATGGTTGTGGTCGAGCAGTCTTGGATCGAAAAACGATCCCCCTGTGGTGCGATAAACCTAAGGCTTGCCGATGAGAGAACGGAAAACCCATACTTTTCTCCCTGAGCGGGGGTTATGCTCGACGCACAGACATAGGCAGGGAACGATGGCAAACGAGAAGAGACAGCGAGAGTCAGGTTGCGAGTTCAACATGTCAAACCTATGATATCTTATACAAATGATCTCGAGATAACAAATATTTGGAAATCCCTTGGAGATTAAATTATGAAATATTTTCATTAAACTAACAAAGATTACGGAAAATCATGGCAATTTAAATTGCCAGTCAGGTGAGAATTTCCGTTAACACAACAGATGATTACGAAAATCTTTTAGGATACACGTTAGGATACGCCTTAACCACACACACGTATCAGTAGAGAGTTGAGTTTTCATTCAATGATCTTTCATGGAATATATGCATGTTGCGATCATACGAGGAACAACGCGGTGTTTGGTCTGCGGAATGGAGGGAGCGATGGAGCGAGACGATGAAGGGAATGCCCATTCCATCGTTCCAAACTCTCCTTTGTTTGGTTAACCATGATTCTGTTTTATTTCTTCCGCAGACCAAACGCTCCCCAAAAGAGTTTGTTTAATCCACCTTCAAATGGGTGAATATGTTATATATCATATCAAAACTTTTGCTTTAGCATATTCAAGATAAACCTCACCCTGTCACATTTGTAGCAAATTCTGTTTGTTTTTCGCCGCTTTTGGTTGTGGGGATAAAACTTCCCAGCCCCGGTGGGAGTAGCGACTAGCGTCATCGGTTGTTGGACGGCCGGAAGGCTACTGCCAGCCACGGAGTTTGGCTGGGCGTTCGCTCTTATAAGATCATCTGACTTATCCCAGCCGCAAGCTCGCGACTCTGCGTCCTCTGAGTCCTAAACACAACCTAAGAAAAAAAAACATAATTTTTTTTATGTATTTCGTCGTATTTTTATATTAATAAAATTTAATATTTTTTTTAGCATCACAAAAATACATAAAATTGATTTTGTCATCATGGTATACTCCGCCCGAAATTACAAAATAACCAAAAAGTAGAGGAGAAAAAAGCTGGAAACATGAAGCCTTCGTAATCTGCTCCTGAGCCAACCAAATTATTTCCCACCTTATCCGACACATTCCTCCTCACCACCACATACAAAAATAAACCCACACGCCAAATCTCCTAACATTCCCACACCACTCTATACCTCAAGGATCCCTTACCTGCTCCCATGGCGGCATCGTCCACTGCCTCCGTCTCCCCTCTGACGGTCATTGCCTCCTCCTCGGCCACCGCCGCCGTCCCCAAGACCAAGGCTGGTAGAGTCAACCTCGTCTCTGGGCTGAACCCGTTTGCGGGTCTCAGGGCCCAAACTGGCGCCGTGGCCTCGTTGGGTATGCCCGAGTGTGCAGACCGGTCCTTCGCGAGGATCGTCGGCTCGTTGAGGACCCAGGGGAAGGGTCGCCGCGTGGGCGGTGGTGGGGCGTTGTCTTCGCGGTGCAATGCCGCGGGGGAGATATTCCGGATCGCAGCGATCATCAACGGGCTCGTCCTCGTCGGGGTCGCGGTCGGGTTCGTGCTGCTGAGGATGGAAGCTTTCGTGGAAGAGTCCGAGGCCGAGTAACTTTGATGGGAGGGGGGATTTTGGAGGTCGACTGTTTAATGTAATTTAAATTTATTTCGATAAAACATCATCGTCATCGGATGCTATTACGACGATAAGTCACCGAATTTGACTGTTCTTCTTCACCCGGATGGGTTAATGTTGTGACATTTATTGATTGTTGTTTGTAGTAATTTTCTTAAAAATATAAACACTTGGTTACAGGGTTTCAAATATGTCATGAAGCAGAGGATGAACACGGACTGGTTTTTTATAATTTAATGTAAAAAGTGTATATAAATTTAAAATTTGTTAAATAAAATCGAATTTAATAAATTCGATTTCAAATTAATGTTATTAAATTCAAAATGGCTATTTTTTACAACAGTTTGAGTTTAGGGTTTAGTTGGACCAGGTTCACTGCTATTGCTATACTCCATTAAACTTCCTTGGAAATCTATGTTATATATTCTTGTATACACATGTTTGATTATGTTGTTGGGAAATTTTGATAAATGTACATTTTTCTCTATATAGTAGGTTCTTGGAGATGCAAGAGATAGTCAAAAGGAACTAGTATCAGGGCATGAATTATCAAAGGCCGGATAGTGCTGATTTATCCTCTGCAGTAGAGGATGATGATAATGAACTCTCAAGCTTTGGTGTAATAAACACCCAAGAACTTCAAGGCTTCTTTTCTGGACTGACCTTGGACGGTAATGGATTTCTATCTGCCCCTGAGAACATCTGCATCAGTAGTTTTGGATCTGAATTTTCTTCCTCTGATGCTAGTGCTACCGATTAGGATAGCACAAGAATTGGTATGCCTTTTCCCGAGTTTAAGCCATTAAAAAGTAATGCTCTGTCTTCAGCAGATCTTCTGAATCCAGCATGACAATGATTTGCTGATGCAGAACTCCTACGAGGATGGAAATGATGGCGAAATTTCATCTGTAACATCAATTGTTGATGGATCTGGTGATCATCCAGAAACTGAGCCATTTTCCACCTATGAACAGCAAGCAATGCATGATCTCAGCTAAACAAATTTCTGGATTAAAAAAGTCTGATGGTGCTGATGATTCGATCTCTGAGGAAGTTAACAGTGCGGGAGCAACTGTGGGTCCTCCTCCAGATGGTCATGGTTCCCGTGAGCGTTCTTGGGGTAAGTAATGCATATGAATCAGATCTTTAGACTTAGTTCACCTATTATTCTTATTATATTGTTTGTAGCTTATTACTTCTGCTATATTTTGGGAATATCTTGATGTGTTCGGACACCACCAATCCTTGACCCCTTGGCGTATGCATACATGTTCATTCTCACCCTAGTCCTGCACCCCAACACCAGTAGGAGTGCGATTTGCATGCCGGGATGCAGTTATCTAGTTGTGTTTGATTTATGAAGTGTGAATTAGAAACAGAAAAAGGCGTTAAAATGTAATAGTGACGTCCTCTTGTACATCGTGCACAGGTAAAAATCCATATGCTAGGTCAGTTCTAAGAAGAATAGAAATGAAATTGGATGATGGTTCATGATATTGCCAGTTCCAGGTACTCTTTTACATGTTATCAGCCCTCTTTTGTATTTATGAGGCCACGAAAGAAAATTGGCCAGCTGCCTAACTTTTTGGAATCTCTTTGTTCTAGAAAATTAAACATTCCCGAGCAGGTTGACTATCTGATTAAGCAAGCAACAAGCGTGGACAACCTCTGCAATATGTATGAAGGTTGGACTCCATGGATCTGAATTTGGCTCGAAGAGTTTCTAATTGGCCTGAAGATTGTTAAGCTCTCACGCTGTCATGTGGTTCGCTGCTTGGGGCCACAGAGTGGTTCCTCTGCTTTCGGAGCAGGCCGGGGTCTGATGCCAATGCGAAATAGCATATTGCACTTACGGGATGCTCCAATTAGCTTGCAGGCTGCTTGATCATCCGTGCATCTCCAATTGGTCTGATGCGAAGCTGCAAGAGCGTACGATGTGGTTTAGCCCGTTCTATCTGGCCGAACAACACTTTTAAAGGACGAGTGGCCTCGGGTTATGGATGGAGTACGTCGGTGGCGACTGGTTCAAGGAGACACAAAAACATGGACAGGGTTCTCGACGTGTGAAGTCGATGAGCTAAGGGGAAGCCGTCAGGCCACATCAAGTGAAAGGAGGGGGTTAGCCACATCAGTAGTGTATTTATGTACATTTCGCAGAATAAATATCTCTTTGGATGTGTTCATTCTCTTGAATGAAACAAACAAAGGATGGGAATTTGTATCCATCTAATAAAAAAACTTAACCAACCGCCCACTGGATGAATATTTTTCATCCCCAGAGAGGAATTCGCCACTTTTGATCACTCCCGTACATCTTTCAAAGGATGGGTTTTGCCCCGAAAAGCTTTGTCAAATTTTTACAGGCCTACGTTTGTGATGGGATATCAGAAGGTGACCAATAGGAAGAGAACACCCAATTACTTGGACCAAAGGTGAGTCAGCCAAGTTAATCTTTCTGTAGTCCCCCCCATTGTTTTGGCCTCACATGAACCAACCAATAATTCTGGTATGTGGGCTAAAAAACCCATCGAACCACAAAACCATCAAAACTGTTCCCATGGTATGTATGTATGCATGCATGTATTCCCCTTTTTCTCAATCCTCCGGCCATGAACTCTTCCTCTTTTACCCCCCCCCCCCCCACATACACACCTTTTTCTTCTTTGGGTTTTGTATATATATACATGGTGGGTGGGTGTAGTCATGCCTCCCTCAGATGCGTGAACTAGAGCTCAACCCAAAACAAGAAAACGTAAAAACTTCAGTTAGTTCAGAAATTCCTTCTTTTTCCAGAAGGATGTCAGCGCTGGTTGGAATTATGGAGAATGAAGCGGCCAAGCTCTCCGAGAAGGTCAAGCTGTGGGGGTTCCTGGAGTCCAAGTCCAAGAATCATCCACACAAGGAAGAGGCAGAAGAAGAAGAAGAAGAAGAAAACGATGTTGGGATCAGAAAGAGAGCCGGCAAAGGAGTTGCCCTCGTTCGGAGGAAGAAGACGGAGATCGCCACCATCTCTGACGCAACCCTCAGCCTTATATTGGATCGCTTCTCCCCTTGTTGATTTTTGGATAAGCTTTTTAAAGTATTTCCGTGAAGATGTATATATTATGCACAAGTCTCTTGGTATCCGTTCGTGTAGTTTTGTAGCTCTTTAAGTTCCATGAACTCGTCGGTTCTTTGTTTTAGTTCAGTTGCTTGCAGCCGCTCAACGAGCTTTTTTTTTTTTTAAAAAAATAATGTTTAAAATTCTTCAAGTAATTTTCATATAATCCGCGGAACGAACTCCTCCCGACCCCACAAAACGAGTCAAACTTATATTCATGATCCCTATATGTAAATTAACCAACGGAATTCACTTGATTTCTTTTCTTTTATCGCTATTTTCACCTTCCCCCAAACACGGACGACAGGAAGCGGATGGGTCGGCACATAATAAAAGTTATTGGGCCGATGATGAAGCCCAAAATCACTCAACATGGACCAAACGATTCACGTGATTCAACTAAGTGAGCCTAATAATGGAAAAGCAGAATCAGCCCAGCCCAGTGGCCTGGTCCAACATGACAATTTAAGGCCCGAATTGTGACCCAGCAAACCATTCCATCTCCTCCTAAACCCCCCTCCTTTTGCCTTACATTTCTAATTTATTTTATTTATTAACCCTTCTAGATCCTCTCCCTAACGCTTGGATTACGAAAACGACAACCTCGTACTTGTTAAGTGTGATTTTAAATATCACGTTAATTTGTAATCTCATTTAGTGTGTTAGTGGGGTGGTGTTAATGATCTAGGAAATAAATGGGAGTTAATGGCATAATAACTAGGGTAATGTAAATACTCTATATCTTTTCTAAGACACTATAAAAGGAGAAGCAATATCCAAATGTTGTAAGAGAGAAAAAAAAGGTGTAAGAGAAAGACTCTGGTAGTAAGAAAAGTGAAAAGCTTCGCAAAGCCAAAATATCCTCTCTAAATTTCCTTGTTCCTTGTTTCCAGAAATATTTCGCTGTGTCGCAGCAGTTCCGCAAAACCCTTCATGTGATACAGCAAAGCAACGCTTTCCAAACAGCCCCAACAAATTTTGGTATCAGGGCGCAACAGATCATGGCTACGTCTTCCAGCAACATGTTCTTTTCCTACTACGCCAACCAAATCCCGATTTTTGATGGAGAGCGCTATGATTATTGGAGTTCGCAAATAGGGTCATTAGATTTGTGGAGGATCGTTGATGAAGGCTTTGAAGAAGACGACGAATTGTCAAGTGAGGAAGAATGTGCTGGAGAACAAGAAAAGAAGACAAAAGAAAACATGATGAAGAATGCGATGGCATTGCGGATCTTGAAACAATCCGTAAGCAAGACGATTTATCCAAAGCTTTATGGTCTCAAGAAGGCGAAAGAAGCATGGAGCGTGCTAAAGAAAGAATTTCAAAGCCCAGAGAAAGTGATTTCCATCAAGCTTCAAGGCTCGTGGAGGGATTTTGACAACTTGACCATGAAGGAGTTCGAAACGGTGAAAGATTTCTTCTTGAGAGTGGTTGAAATCATAAATCAAATCAAATATTGCGGTGATGAAGTTTCCGACAAGAAGGTTGTGGAGAAAGTGTTGAGAAGCCTGCCATAGAAATTTGAGCACGTTGTTGCTCTGATTGAGGAAATGAAGAATCTGGGAGAAATTTCTGTGTATGAGCTAATGGTTTCTCTTGAAGCATACGAAAGAAGAGTAAGTAACTACTCCACTCCCATTGAACAAGCTTTTCAAATGAAGTTAAATGTTTTAGAAAAGAAGTCGGAGCAGAAGGAGCTTACTGTGAACAACAGTAGAGAGTTTTATGGTCGTGAACGTGGAGGCCGTTCTCGAGGAAGAGGCAGAAGACGAACAGCAAGCCAGTTCCGCAATAGAGAATACCATTCCTGGAGTAGATCTGGAAATTCAGAAGGTAGTTGCTATATTTATAGAAAAGCCGGACATGAGTCAAAGGATTGTTATTTCAGGTGCAAGAGATACCGATTTCCAAATCATTCAGAACGAGATTTTTATTTTAAAGACTAGCAGCAGCAGCCGCAGCAACATGTTTAATTCAGTAAATTTTTCAATAGAAGAAGAATCAAAGCAAGCATTCTATTCTTGTTTCAATGCAATACAAAATATGAATGAAGTGTGGATTTTGGGTAGTGGCTGTAGCAATCATGTGACAGGAAATAAGGAAAAATTTTTGGAAATTGACAACAACTACAACTCGCTGTTAGAGCTTGGAGACAACAAAAAGATAATGATTGAAGGAAAGGGAATCGTTGCTGTGAAAGCAGCAAATGGTGAAGAAAAGCAGATTAATGATGTGTTTTATTCACCAGGCATTACTCGGAATCTTTTGAGCGTGGGACAAATGATGAAGAGAGGTTATGGTCAATGTGAGATGATTGACAAAAATGAGAAGATGATCGCTGTAGTGAAGATGACAGCGAATAACTTGTTTCCACTAAAGATGAATTCGTCCTTGAATGTTGCATTGAAGAGTGAAGTTGTTGATGAAGCTCATTTATGGCATCTGCGAATCACAAGGACCTAACGTTGTTGAGAGAGAAGAATATAATCATAGATCTTTCAAAAATCCAGTCAACAGCGACATGCGTCAGTGAAGGATGCGTGTATGGGAAGCAACATCGTCTACCTTTTCCCAATACCTCTTGGAGAGCTAAAGCCCATCTTGAGTTGGCACATGCTGATATTTGTGGTCCAACCCAAACTCCAACGATCGGTAACATGAGATACTTTCTCTTATTTGTCGATGATTACACTTGTATGATATGGGTATACTTTCTTGAAAAGAAATCGGAGGCTTTCACTACTTTTTTGAGTTCCAAAGCCAATGCAGAGAAGCAAAGTGGATATCAAATAAAGATTTTGAGGACAGATCGTGGAGGAGAATTCATTTACAAGCATTTTCTAGATTATTGCAAGCAGCAAGGCATACAGCGACAACTTACTGTGAAGTACTCACCTCAGCAGAATGGCGTTGCTTAGAGGAAGAACAAGACTATTGTTGAGATGGCTCGAAGTATGCTCAAAGGTAAGGGTCTTTCGAATTCATTATGGGCTGAAGCTGTGAATACAACGTCTTACATTCTTAATCGATCACCGACAAAAGCTGTTCAGAACAAGACGCATGGCATAAGAGGAAACCCATGGTTGAACACTTAAAGGTATTTGGATGTGTAGCATATGCCCTTTTGACGAAGAAGAAGGAGAAGTTTGATGATAAGAGCGAGAAGCTAATCGTTATTGGTTATAGTGAAGAATGTAAAGGTTATCGTTTGTTTGACCCAAAGACTAACAATCTAGTGATTTCAAGATATGTTATTTTCGATGAGAATGCAGTGTGGAAGTGGGAAAACGAGTATTCTCATATTAGCCAACGTTTTCATATCCAGAAGCACCAGCAGTAGTGCCTTTCTCAAATCTCACTTATACAGCAGCAGCTAGTTCCTCAAGAATAAATTCATATATTGAAGATTATGCTAATGATATGCAACCAATGAGGCATCGCTCATTAATTGAAGTTTACGAGCAAGCTAACTTTGCACTTGCTATGTTTGAGCTGCAGAATTTCGAATAGGCCGCAAAAGAAGAAAAATGGAGAAATGCAATGAAAGAAGATATGTTTAGTATTGAGAAGAATGATACTTGGTCCCTAGTAAACCTTCCCAAAGGAAAAGAAACAATTGGCTTGAAATGGGTATTCAAAACAAAGTTCAATGAGGATGGAAGTGTATAGAAGCACAAAGCTTGTCTTGTAACAAATGGTTACTCACAATAGCCCGTAATTGATTTCACCGAGAAGTTCACTCATGCAGCAAGAGTTAATGAAGCAAAATTGATGTGTAAAGATTGCCCAATCGCTAAACCTCGTTCAAGTATACGAAGTATTGGAATGACAGGAAGTGTTGATGATTGAAGAAGCACGTCAAGATATCTTTTCTGTCTTGGAATGAAACTCATCTCCTGGAGTTCGAAGAAGCAAGCTACTGTAGCGTTATCATTAGCTGAAGTAGAATATATTGCAGCAAATGAAGCAACTCGTGAAGCAATATGGTTAAGAAGGTTATTGTGGGGTTACAGGAGAAGGTTGTTCATCCAACAACAATACTTTGTGATAATCAGTCAGCCATTTCTCTGACGAAGAATCCCGTGTTTCATGCAAGGTCAAAGCATATTGAGTTACGCCACCACTTTATCAGAGAAATGGTGATGAAAAAGGAAATAATTATGGAGTTTATTCATATCCAGGATCAGCCCGCTGATGTTCTAAGAAAGGCCGTGAATATCAAGAAGCTCGAGTTGTTCAAGAAGTTTTCGAAGATTACAAATTAAGAGGGGGTGTTAAATGTCGTTTTAAATATCACATTAATTTGTAATCTCATTTAGTGTTGTGTTAGTAGGGTGGTGTTAATGGCTTAGGAAATAAATGGAATTTAATGGCCTAATAACTAGGGTAGAGTAAATGCTTTCTCTATATCTTTTCTAGGACGCTATAAAAGGAGAAGCAATCTCCAAATATTGTAAGAGAGAGAAAAATGGTATAATAAGATAAAGACTCTGGTAGTAAAAAAAGTAAAAAGCTTCTCAAGTACGTGCCGTACGTGCTTTGTCTCCTCCCCTGCCATGCGGCCCGTCGTGCTAATTCTCCGCGACGCTCCACACCCTAACCGACCCGTCCAGGCTCCCGCTATACAACCTCCACCGTCGATCTCCCTCATCAGACGAAGCCGATGCCGAGGATGGCATGGCCACATCCTCATCCTCCGCCATGACAGCAAGGCACTTGATGGGCCCCGTGTGCCCTGTCAACGTCCCCAGGCACGTGTGCACTATGCCCGATCCCTCCTTCTCCCTCCTCCACACCCGGACGCTCTTGTCGGCCGAGCCGCAGAACACCAGTCTGCTCCCTCCCGTTGCCAGGCACAGCACCGCGGTCCTGTGCCCCCAGAGTATCCCCCCATGTCTCATCTCCTGCCCCCGGCTCGTTACCGTCCAGAAGTTTACCACCCCATCCGATGACCCACAGTAGACCACGTCTGACGTGCTGTTTACTGCTAGGGAGGTTACTGCACTCTCCTGGCTCAGCAGGACCCTAACCAGGACGTGCCGCGTCGTGTTTGGGCCGCTGACCTCCCGTCGCCATGCTTTTACTGTGCCTTCAGCTGACCCGGTGAGCAAAATCCCCTTCCCCATCGCAAGGACTGTGTTCACCGCATCGTCATGCACGTTCACCGACTCCATGCACCTCGAGTTGGCTATTCTCCACACCTTCACAGTCTTATCCCACGACCCCGAGTACAGTATTCCAGCTTCCTCGTGTACACTCAGGCATGACACTGCGTCAAAGTGCCGGATCCGCAACGCCTTGTGGCGGCGGCGGACCCTGACATAAGATCTTGGGTTCACCGTGCATTTCATCATGTCCTGCCAAGTTGGGAGGCTCCCCACCCTTTTGTTTGCATTCTTCGACTCGGTCCAGATCCTGATCTTCCCATCCTGATGGCCGGTGAAGATCCTATTGCTGAAGATAACGATAGTCTTGACGAGACCGCTATTGGACTTGAACCAGGAGAACTCGTCGGAGTCCTTCCACACCCTTATGTTCTTGCTTTGGGAACCACAATAAAGCAAGTCCCCAGAAACAGCCAGCGAGTGCACGTGGCCATCCTTCTGGATGAGTGATCCGACGAGCCTGCACCCGGATAAGTTGAACCAATCCAGCTCCCCAGGCGTTTTATTCTCCAGAGAAGGGATTATCCACCGTGGCTTGACGAAGGAGGACTTGTGGCACATCTGTGACTTGGGATGAGGGGTGATGATAACATACATCATCCCATCAGCCCCATACAGAACCGGGCCCTTGGAGAAAGCTGCAGGGAAGCGACTGGGGTTGTCGTCATCGACGGATTCTTCGTCCATGCACGGGGATGACGCCAGCACTTCACCTTCGGAACGCAAGAACAAGGCAAAGGCCGGGCGGTCGTCATGGCGATGATCTGGCTTAATCGATAAAACCTTGAGGGGTTCATCGAGTTGTTGCTTGGACAAGATGGCGTACCCTCTTCCTGTGTTCCACATGTCTGATTTTCCTAACGTTTAAGGTTGTAAAAAGGAGATGCTAAGATATGCTCAGAGGTGAAGCAGACAATAACCGTAATAGCGTTGGGAGAGGCTTTAGAAGGCGATCTATATATAGAGAGAATGACAAGAGTCGCTGTCAGGCTTTCTCTCATGTTTCAAACATTGTTAGGTTGGGGGGGGGGGGTAAGAAAGCACTTTAGACCAGAAAGAAAACCCTCCTCTGTTCATACAAAACTTACGCGTGTTTGGTACGTGATCATATTGGGAAGATACATTGACCTTCTTTTGGTAACACGTAATGCCAAACAATAATACAAGCTCGTCCATCGGACATCTCTTCCTCAGGTGACGGGACGACTGCAAAGTAGAAGCTTCTATTTCATCCCACCCCATCATTGTTCCAACAAAACCCTGGTTTTAGGTTCTCC
Organism: Melastoma candidum; assembly: GCA_023653495.1. Taxonomy (NCBI): domain Eukaryota; kingdom Viridiplantae; phylum Streptophyta; class Magnoliopsida; order Myrtales; family Melastomataceae; genus Melastoma; species Melastoma candidum. Next base: position 254,489 of record CM042889.1, on the reverse strand, counting down.
TTGTAATAACTGTGATTATCTAACTGCGGCAGGAGCAAAATGGGACAAGGATGTAATAATGGGATCCAAGAATCAAATCATAACCACAACCTGTTGAACCGTGTGGATGTGAATCCCCCGCCGAAATAGTGTTGCACATTTGATGGGATTGATCGTTCTTGAGTATGATAATCGGAGATCATCAGTACCTTACTGAACGTTTGACTATTAATTTTAAAAATAATTTATAAAATACGATTATTTAAAGTAGGAAATTATTTAAGTACCTTAAAAAACAATTTTTTGAAATTTAAAAAAACTAAATTAAGTACTTTCATAAAATAAATTCGAGAAAAAGACTTAATAATAATAGACGAATTATATCCTCCTTACTATTTGATTGAACAACCATGATTGAGGGGGGGGTTTATCTGTCCTTTAACTTTAGACTCCCACGTAACCCTATTCACCAAAACTCCCATATATATGGTCCCCCATCCCATGAACACATGTCCTTTTGTAAGAACGTTCAATCCAGAACAAACGAAAAAGATCACCCCCTATATTATCAGGCTATATAAAAATCACACAAATATGTGCTGTAGATATATAAGAGGAATGGCAATAGGGGGGGCAGAAACTTCGTCTGGGGGGGTTTTGTCACTTGATACTTTGAATAAACAAATGGGAGTGGATTTAATACGCTGCTGTCTCTTCCAACACGTATTTGAAAAAATGTATAATGAAGATCGGGGGGGAATGATGATGGGTTGGGTGGGGACAGACGACTCGCCTCTCCCACCACGACATGTCGACACGCAGGCGAGTGCGTTAGGTGTTGTGTGCCACACCCACACAGCACAGGTCGTGAAAAACGTGGCCCCTCCTTTTGGACAATCGAAATGATTCCCCAACTTCATTTCACGTGAATGGCGTGCATGTACGTGCTCACGTGAATGAGGCAAAAACATATATATATTTAGCTGGAGGGAGCAGACAGGCCTGTCTGAATCATAACATACATAGGCAAAAGATGTTTTACGCACCCTGTTCTTACTGAATATGTAATGTCACTCACGACTTGACAATATGACCCGGTCATGTCACGAGGTAAAAGTTAAAAACAAACATATTCACTTAAAAACAAAACGGCCGCTATTAGGAGTTAGTAGTTGTTTTTTAAAATTAATCCAATGAAACGTTTGCCAGGAAATTGAGCGACACGTGGTTCTTGCCTTTTGATACTTACAATAATAATTAAAACGAAGACCTCATCTGCTAATATGGCAAAAAAGTCTCAAACTGCTACCTGTCTAAGACCACAATTCTGCCGAATCAAAACGTTGTTGAAGGAACGAGACCTCCATTTTTTTTTTTTACATTGGTATTTTTCTTACTTGGGTCAACCCAAGTATTTGGTGGTGGTTTCCCACAAGAATAAGCAAAACCCATCTCGACTCGTACACTTGGAAAGCAATAGGAGGAAAAAGAATGGCTCATGTTTGCGTGTACATAAAAATTCGTGGCCGGTGATGATCCCAACTAAGGACGCAAACCCATACTTTTAACAAACAAAGGACACGTACAACTCTACGTACACCATCTCATTTTTTTATACAAAAATATTACCCCCTGTGAAGGAAAGCTGACCATTAAATTCAAATCATATATACATATAGGATAATATATCAACATACCCGATTCTAGAAGGCCTTGGATTATTAATCGGGGTCCACTTTATGTCGGGATTCATCGAACGATAAGGTTGCTTCTTCCCTCGAGCTAGTTTTCATTCTTCATTATATTTTTCTATCGATATTTCATTTGTGTTCCACTCTCATCTTGGCAGGTGTTTAAGATTTTTAGTTAGGCCTTCAAAGGGGATGGGATGATGATGCTTCAGTTTTTTGTTTGTTTCTCTATTAAAAGTAAAAACAGACACAATTTTCTATAATGGGCCAAGGAATGGGCTTTGTCTTTGGCCCAATAATAATCCAGAAGCCCAAATCTGCCTTCTCCCTCAAGGCAGAGAGAAACCTTCCTCGCGACCCCCCACCCCGAGTTTCAGCCGCTAACCGACAGGGAAAAGGCGGGCAAATCACACTCCGGTCGATCAGAAATGGAATTCGTCCCCGAGAAAGGCAAACGACCTCCTCCCGTCGACTGCACCTCCCTGATTTTGGTCACTTCCCTCTCCTTTTCTTTCGTTGTATTTGTCGTGTTATTGCGATCGGCTATGGCTTCGACGGCCGTTTTTTATTTCCTTTGTTATTGTTGTTGATGTTGATGTTGTTGTTGATGCTGGTGTGGAGGGTCGATTAGCCGGCTCTGTCAATTGGGAATGTGGGACAGTTGGCGGTGGACTTGTTGATATCCACTTGGAGGGCTGAGAGGGTTGGCTACCTGGATGACCCTAACGTCCTTCCCTGCGTCGGAAACGACCCCTACTCCCCCGTTCCCTCCGGTGATCTCGCCCTTCCTCTCGAAGGTGTGCCGCCCTTTCCTTGGACGGAACTTCTTGAAACTGTGTCGGGTTTCCTGTTCAAGTGTTGTTAGTGGTTTTTTTTTAAATGAGTTTTGTCTTCTATGCTTGTTGGATGCAGCGTATGTGTCAGGTTCAAATGGCCCGATGCTTATCCAACAGAGGTCCCCCATTGTTAAGGTATGGTGGCCAAGGGCGTGTTGTTTGCTTATTTGGCTGGCCGAGCATATGTGGTATGCTTTTCAAGAACTCAGTTGACTGATGTGCTTGTTGCTGTTGCCTTTTTGTGGATTCCTGGTGCTGTGCAATAGGACATGGATGTTTGGTGCGTTAGTTCTTTTTTTACCTTTGCAGATGGAATTTGTTGAACAAAGAAGAATAAATATTTATGTAAATTTTGACATAGATAGAATTTTATATTGAGCTATGCCTAAAGATTCTACGATTTTATTTCTTAATCTTAAGTTTGTGATATCATGTTATTCAGGGTATGATGATAGAGTTTGCAAAGAATTTAGCTGAGTTTGCAGCTTCAAGTGGAAAGAAGGATGTAGTAATTCTGTCTGGCTTGGACTTTGGTAGATGGCAAAGAATTGACACATCAGGGTACATGAATTGTGATTCTTGTTATCTCTTCAGATCGTCTTTTAAAATTGCATTGCATATTTATCCTTCTCATTCTGGTGTTGCTAATGTTCATTGTGGTGCTTGACACGCTGATGTTATGCAATATGTATCTGTAATTTCTGGATTCAGGTTGTTTAGTATTGTCGTGTATCCTCTGGTGGGGAATTGCTGTAAATTCTTTACTTTTCATTAATAGCAATTAGTATAGGTCGCACCTTTTATCTTTCTTCCATGCATGTACCATTGCTGCCATTGGCGTTGGCTAAATTGGAATTTGGAATTCCCTGCCCCGTATAAACCCTAAAGCCCCTTATAACCTTATTAGTGCTTCACTGCCAATTTTTTTATCTCTCTCTTTGAATGATTGACATTGCCTTTTCTTTTTAATATGTAGTGGCTCGCAGACATATTATCTTTCCAGCGTCAACTCAGATGGATATGACGATCGATGTGAAAAATTTGGTTGGAAAAGGCTCCCAGAATACAACCCTGACCAGAAGTCTTGGAATTATCTTAGGGCTTCAGCTGAAGGAACCAGTTGCGTGGAGGAAGGGTTTCCTGGTGAGGATGATCTTGAAGAAGAGGATTACTACCCCAGTTTACCTTTCTCTGCCCTTTTCTCCTTCTTCAAGGTAATTATTTATTTTTTGATTAATTGTGGACCAACGGTTTAATCCTAGTTTTCTAACTATAATGATGGGAGCTGAAATAGTAGTTGTATACTGCATCATCTCTATTTTAATGTCTAAGAAAGTGATGTTTGCATTCCTATCAATCATAAAGAAAATTCTCTTCCTAACCCAAAGTGATGTAACTCAAATTTTGCTGTTCATCTATGATTTGTTTTCAATCAGGCCAAAGGGCTAAATGTGACTTGTTTGCTATGCTACTGCTCGGAAGGGGACAACATACCCGATTCGTTCCATCTTGCTGAAGCATCATGCAAGCTCTTCGGAATAAGGCCTACTGGCAAGTTCCTTGATAAATCCTTACTTCATGTCTGTGCCCTTGTATGTGTTGCCTTCTACTTCTGGAATTTCCTCCTACCTTTTTCTAATAGTTTTGATCCACGTCCTTTATTTTAGAATTTGAAGTGCACTGGACCTGGTTCTTGTCAATCATATTTTACTTGGTTTATCTTTCTGTTCATTGGGTGATGAAGTCATTATACTGAATCTCCCTTTCTCCATGCAGGCGAAGGTGATGGTTGGCTCATCCCATATTCTTGGCAAACTGTGTACGGTCCACCTCCTGATGTCTCGATCTTTTAAGTTACAGATCGTTGGCTTAAGATCTAGGCATGCAATTTTTGTGTTTCCGATGCAAACTCTCTGTTAGATGTGCTGTTGTCATCATATGGCGACAGTGACCAGCTGTTGTAAACTTGAGAATATTCAGGGTGGTTAAAATTTCATAACCTTAGCGGATACTGTATCACGGCCTTTGGCAAGAAATGAGCATTGTTTTAACCTCCTAGCAGTTCGCTTGGTAAGAACGTCGCAGCGTGTTAGGAGACTGTGTGAGTTTCATTATTACGATTTAATCAAGTCCTGCTACTGGCAGTCCTATCTTCTCATAATGCAGGAAGTTATAGCATTTCATCAATAGGAAAGAGATGTCTGCAGTATACAACTTGCGTGGGATGTGACTTCCTCATGCTGTCCTATTAATTCGTGCTGGGAATATTGAATCTCTTGCAATATGTGATTGGTTTTTGTCTAAACACGGGCAGGGTTTACTTAATGGGTAAGATCAGAATAATATCTTGTCCTGGTGGTTGAGTCGAATTTGCTATAAATGTTTTTTCCCGGCCTGTGACCAGGACAGGATCTAACACGTGTCCCCATTTTCAGCGTTAAGGCTATGTTTGGGAACATGGCATCATGTGGTTGGCCACTCAACTTTGAACTCTTACATACTGCCAGCTGCTAATTATAATATTAGTCAATTACCAACTGTGATAATTGTCAAAATGAACAAGTAAGGCCACGTAGTCAGAGTCCCCAATATTCAAATGTCATGCTTCTTGCAGAAAGAGGAATCTGCGTGTTTTTATCCCCATCCAATGCTTTGATAAAAGGAAACCTGTCCTAGGTCAAACTCGGGCTGTGTGCAAGAAGATATGGGGAAACTTGGGTATATTGCAATGACTACAGATGAAGATGCCCGAGAGTTGATCTCTTCTGATTGGAGGGAGCTCAGAGTAGTTGCCATGCAGCTTGCTGGACATGTGATCAAGCTGGGAAGTTTGGGCATTGGAACATTTATTCTTGAGTGGGTGGCCTCTTTTGCTGCAATGTGAGTATGAAATTCCAGCTTTCTTTTTCTTCGATGCTTCAGGGAATATAGTGCTTTTCCGATTGATCTGATTGTTGAGTTCCAATCGCAGTTACCTGCTTGTCTTGGATCGAACTCACTGGAAGTCGAACATACTAACAACACTTTTGATACCATACATCTTTTTCAGTCTCCCTTCCCTGCTGTTCAGTATCATCAGGTAATCTATTGTTATCATATCTTTCTTCGCCTCCATCATACACGATCTTGAATCATCTGTGCGTGTTATAAACAGGGGGCAGATTGGAAGATGGATCGCATTCATCGCCGTGGTCTTGCGACTTTTCTTCCCACGACACTTCCCAGGTATGTCATGCATAGTCACGACGCTCGGTTTCATAGTCGGAAATAACAGAGAGATGAAAAGAGCCTACTCGGTCGTGTTGTTCTGCAGATTGGCTGGAGATGCCCGCTGCACTGATACTTCTGACAGTGGTTGCCCCAAGCCTATTGGCCGACACAGTTAAGGGAAGCTGGATCGGGGTCGGGATATGTCTTATCATTGCTTGTTACCTGCTTCAGGAACACATCCGTGCCGCGGGAGGATTTAGGGAAGCCTTCACCAAAGCTAGTGGAATCTCCAACACTGTCGGGATCATCATATTGTTCGTTTACCCTGCCTGGGCGTTGGTAATGGACATTCTATAGATGATGGCCTTGGGTCGATATGCCCACCCTTTCCAGATTTTCGTGGATGTTCTTGGTGGTCTCTGCTGGCTTCCGCAATGTTGTTTGGTCGGTTTGATAGGGCTTTAGATTGCAGTGTGTTTGATCCTGTGGGATTCAAGTCTTGGATGTCTCTTTCACGTAAGACTTTTATTTCGTCTTTATTTGGATGAAAATAACGTAAAATGGAAGCATGGCCCACCATAACACGGGACATTGGGCCCAATTTCGAAAGTATCAGGCCGGTAGGCCCAAACTAGTGGATCGTCGTAAACCAACCGAGGCCCGATAAGGAGGCAGGGGAAAGACCGTCTCATTTAGATCCAGCCCAATTGAATGGGCCCAACCATTTGACGTCATTATCTTCCATATCATCCATCACCGTGACAAAATCCACCATCCAGGGTGGTAGTTTGACCCACATTGTCTACAATTTGGTTCGCGAAATGTATATTCTGTGGGCAGGCGACGATGGAGATTAGGAGCTTGTGGAACGGACACCAGGGCCCAATGGTATTATTGTAGGAGTGGTCGCCAATGGATGGATGTCAACATCGGGTAACCCAGGACGAATGAAGATTGGGGGGTTCTTCTTCGATTGGATTCGTACGGACCCGCATTTCATAGGCCCTTAGAAATTTGTTATCCAATAGGCCCATAATGAGAGAGCTCCTGTGGCCCAGTGAGGACCATTTTTCTAGTACTACCTTTATATTCGGCTTATTCTTTTTTGGTAATTGGATTGGATCCGCAGCTCTCCAAGGGAAGCACTTCGATTCAGTGAAACTATTGACTTTGTCAAAACCCTTTTTATAGAAGAAGACTAAGAAAAAACTCGAGAGGTGTGATTTGAGAGTTTGGTCCTGAGAATTTGGGGTTTGGAAAATAGATTTCGTGGTTTCAATAATAGGCATTTCGGGACTTTTTTCTTACTGTACGGACGCCATCCTCTGCCTTTCCCAAAAATTCTTGTTTTCGGCCAATTTGTAACGATGCCTAAAATCTGAGTCCACAGCCTCAGGGCCTGGCCTCAGGGGCTTCCTCTTCCCCTCAGACTTGACAGCAAACGGCAGCTTCCCCCTCACCCGTGAGTCTCTCTTCGCCGCCAACCTGGATCACCCCGGCGAGCTCCAGCTAGTAGGCGGCCAGTTTTCGATCTGGGAGTGAGTCATTCAACGGACGAGAACTTCACAAGGCTGGCTCAGACCATAGGCCGCCGGCGTAGCCGTCGCCGGAAGATCCGGGGATGTCGCCGGCCTTGACCTCAGAGAACTACGGCGCGGCGCTAGTGAGGGAGGTGGCAGAGCCTGACGTGGGACTTGTGTAATGGGCTTTATTGGGCCTACTTGAGCTCAAAGGATGGGCCTCATTTGTACCTGTTGACCCGATCCCTTTATGTAACAGGCCCACTGGAGCTTACTGTTGGGCCTAATTAGGGCCTTTTGGGCTGAGTTCCTAAATGCTCTTGGTCGTCCGTACAAGTTTACGGATCCGGGGAATGTCGGGGGCGTCCGTACAGTGAAAAGTCCCGAAATTGCTATAACCGAAACCCCAAAACTCATTCGCCAAACCCCAAATTTCTCTTCTTCCATCCCCCGACCATGGATAATACCCTCAAACCATCCGTCGGTTTCAGCTTTTTTCGACTCCCAAATCTGACATATGAATATAATCAATCCGACAGTTGATCAACTCCCAACTGTCTCCTACAGCCGCAGACGGGGTTGGTTCTTACTTCCCTCCATAGCCCTTTCAAAGCAAAAATGTTTTCGGATAGTTTCCGATCATAATCACGAGCTGCCGGTCAAAGATCCGAACATACCCGATTATTCTTCACTGATGGTGATATTCTTGCAAACCATACCCGATTATTCTTCACCATCACAGATCAGTAAGGATAAGCAATAAGCATAAAAGGGAGACTTGGTCCAGAAAAGTGGGCACAACCTAAACACATATGCCCTCTGTCTGTTCTTTTCCTTCCTTACAAAGATTTGATTCTTCTGATGTTCATTCGTCAATTTGCCACCTTCCCAAACACAATTCTAGCCAGTTTTGAGGTGTAACCGTTGCGGCAGGAAAGGCAGGAGGTGGAGCTACCGTGCAGGAAGTACAACCTGCATGTGGCCTTTGTATGGGAGATGCTCGTGCCAAGCTTGCTGGAGATCTACCGCAACGGAGGGAAAGGGGTCAGGGGATGACCCTCGTCACCAGCCAGGATCCCGAGCCAAAGGGAAACGCTTGGTAATGATATTGGTACACATGGTGGTAACGGCAGTAGAAAGAGCGAGGAGAAGTACGGTGAGGTGGCCAGCTTGGCCCTTCAATTTGTGATTTCAGCTGTTGGGTGATCCGACAACACTAATTGCTGGTGTAATTGGGTGTCTTAGAGCAAGATGAGAATGTGAACTGATCCGTCAATTTATATTTCATCATTCTCAAACACAAATTATGTAGACTATAGCAAATGACCAAGCATAAGGCAAACGGGATGTGCTTTTATTGTATCAGAACGACATTGGGAACACGAGGAAAATTTAAGTGTATGGAGATTGCACAATCAAGTGGCCGACGGCTTCATTTCGCTCTTGATAGCAGCTTTCAGCTGATTATAAGCTTCTTCCCAAGCGCTCTTCATCTCCGGGGACCACATATCCGGCACCGCCTCCTTGATAGTCTCCAGCAATGCATATCTCACAACCTAGTTGTCCCCAAAGATGTTGTGTCATAAACCAAAAGCAAAACTGGGATGTCATCAAGGCATGAAATGAGGCTTTACCTCGAAGTGCTCATCCACGACATTGTACTTAATGTGAGTTGCTCCAAGATCTTTCAGATTGGCATCCTTGATTGTAACTTTACCAGACTTCCGAAGCTGGACCGCAGACTCGCAGGTCTGCAAGCAGGTGATCCCACATCAAATACCATCATTCACACTGCAGTTCGAATTAGTGGCCCCGGGTGGACCATTTTGTAGAAAAGAATGAAATCTCACCATTACAAATACAATCATGGCATGTGTCTTCAGCTTCGGGTTCTGATCCAGCGGAACAGTAGAATCTTTTAGGAACGAGAACAGATTCTTCGCTGATGGTGCTATCTCAAATACTCTGACCCAGGAAAAAAAACACCATTCAGGACAATGAAAGAACAAAACTGATAGAAATAACAAAGTATAGTGTTTTAGACGAATTGCCTGAGGAACAACTTGAGACCAAGTTCACCAGCATTCTTCTTCATGGAGTTCCATGACTTAACCACCAGAGCTTCCTGCTCTTCGCTGAAAGCTTTGACGCCGAAGCTCCTCCTCCTTGCAAAACCTATCACGATCCATTACATACAGATCAATCTACGATGAACAACATCGGCAAAAAGAAAAAAATGAGATATTTTTACCTGCAAGGAGAGGCGGGTTCTCCCATATAAGACTGCTAATAGCAGCATGATCTCGGCTCACCCAGCTAAGATTCTGGCAACAGCCTCGGCTGGGGAACTTCACTTGGGATTTCTGACCATTAGGAACCACCGCCGTGGCACACCCAAGTACACTGCTGGCTGTAACATCAGATGAAAAGGGTAGGAAAAACAGGATGCCGAGGGCAGATTCAATGAACAAACAGTAGACCCGCAAGCAACCCACCTCTAGGAATAGTAAGGGCAGCTCTTGGTGCAGTAAGCAAGTAGCAAGGCGCTATGCTGCGGGAAGTGCGACTGGCTGCCCTGAGAGTGGTGTTGATATCCATGGCGGCACTGTTTGCTGGAGACCTGCTGAAGGAGACTCGGTTGAATTGGATCGGGACAGATGAAGACTAGCCTGAGGTTTCTGAGCAGCTTTATAGGATTGGGCGCGTCCTTTGATACTGATCCGAGGACCGAGATGGGATCTGCAGACATTTCATGGGAACTAAACAACTAATATATTATAATAAGTTGTGACCCTTGGAATTCTACAAGAGCCATACTTCAGGTTAGTCCCCGTTCAAATGTATATGAAATGCCCATTTTATTGGGTGTAGGTAACAGATGGCCCAATGGTTTGCATATACCAGATTAGATGCTTTGAACTTCAGATCAAGATGGCGGTCTCCAAATCCATGTCCTCCCTCCATCATAAATATAATAACCAAACCACCTTTCTCTGTCTGGATATGTTCTCTGTGGGCTTCACTCCCCCATAAGATGGAGTTTGGTTTTGACTTGACAACAGAATCAGTGTCCAACTTGAATTCCCACTGGGAAACCCCCTGGACAAGAAACCAGCTCCAAATACGACTATACATAAGTCAAGGTGGAGTTAATGCTGACATGGAGAAGTTACCAACAGGTGAAATTTGGAATCACTTGAGATCTCAAAAGAGTAACAACATTGTACAACTTCAGCCACATCCATAGTTTACATCTGGTGTCGTAACTACAGACTCGAACGGGACTTCTACTCTTTCTTTCACCATGCACCGAGCTTCCCCGTCTTCCATAACCAAAACCCTTCCGGGCGGGCAGCGAAGGCTCCGTTCTCTGCCTTTCCCGACAATCGAGCCAAGCAACATTCCCAGGTCATTCAGAGGGCCATTACCACTTCTCCGACGGTTTGGCCTTAAGCCGTACAGTCGCAACAACGAAATGATCCCTACAACTGTAATCACCGTTTTGGTCACGGCCCCTACCACGTGACCGAACCCCGATTCCCTGCTCGACGAGGGATCCCGCGGCGGACTCTCCTCTGCATCATTGGCAAGGGATTTCAAATTCCCGACAACTTCAGAAGATGACACCCCATTTCTGATGGATTTGCCAGGGGAGGAAAAGCTCGATAGGTGGAGCGGAGGGCGGGTCGGGTAAGGCGGAAGCAAGAGACTAGTGTCGTGTTCTGCGTCGTCCCCAGCAAATGCAGAGGCCTCTTGAATAACTTCAAGATCTCGGCCCTTGTAGTCCTTGAGTTTGTCGAGCAACATCTTGCGACTGAAGTCGATCTCAGACAGCGCAACCTCCCTCTCATAACGGTGGTTTTGTTGCATTATCTGGTCATTTTGCACAAACGTTTTGAGCGTTCCTCGTGGTATGAAAGCATTATCGACCTAAGAACGCAGTTCTACTTGAACCTAAAAAGCCTGTTTCGAGATGCAATCACGCCATAGAATGGAAACAAAAGCCACTGAGATGAAGGGTGGATTTGGACCTGCAAGGAAGAGAGCTGGGACTCGAGAACCTCGAACGCGTCGCAAATACTCAACAGCCTCTCCTCAGCCTCCGCCTCAGCAGTGCCGGTGACTGTCTCTTCCCCGTCGTCGTCGTCGTCGTCATCATTGCCGCCGCCGACGACGGATTCCACCTCGCGGGAAGCGAGGGACGGGTTGGCTTTGTGGACGCAGTTGCTGATCTTCGACCTCAGCTCCGTCGCCCTTGACAAAACCAACTCGATGCCCTGTTCCTCCATTACTACTCTCTTCCCCCACCCCCCTCCCTCGAAAGATTAGGGTTTTCAAACAACAACAACAACGACAGACCCAGTTGTCGTTCTTGCCCTGTTTTTCTACGAACTGTTTGCTTTCGCATTTATTTGTGGTGTAGAAAATCCCGCAAATTACGGCCAAAAAAAAGAGGGAAAATGAAAAAGAATATCAGAAAATTATGCGGAAAACCAAACAAACCCTTAAGTTCTCAGAACTGCAACACAGGTTTTAACCATATACTGGGGGGTAAGTATATGCAATAAAAAGCATAGTGAAGATAAACGAAGGTAGAGATAAGATTTAGGCATACGTCAAAAGCCACCACCACTTAAACCTTTTTTTCCCAATAATAGCAGCAGTAGTAGCAAAAGCTTCCTCCCTGTGCTTTATGTTAAAAAAAACTGTACATCTGCCACTTCCCTAATGCAAAGTCCCAATTCCTTTTCTTCTTCTTAATTTCAATTGCTGAAACATCTACCGATGAGGAATTCCAGTCAGTAGCCACTGGCAGGAACATTAAGATCGAATCGTCCTCCCGCTGTACCATCCTTCCTAGGTCTCTTCCTTGTATGTCGTCCGATGTTGTCTGTACTCCCGGATCCTGATGGTCGATCTGGTTCCGCCGGTCCTCCTGCACAAATCCTCGGTTTCAGCTTTGGCAGACTGAGTGACATGAGACTGAAAGATGAAGTGATGCACAGTTTACTCATGCTAGATATAAGGTTTATGAATGAAATGGGTCTGCCCTGATCAACATCTTATTTACTCTAGAGTAGACACGAATGAGTAGTAGTGACCAAATTCAAATAAAGGGTTTGAGACCACTCCAAAAGATCCATCAAATATGAGAGCCTCTCCCAAATTTTCATATAGAAGGCTACAACTACGGACCGGGATTTGAATTCATCTAGGAAACAAATATTGTATTAGCAAAGTGAGTCATACTTAAACCTATATGGAATATTCCAATAACCTTTTCACGGAGGTTCAAGTTTTCATTGATAAAGTTTGTAATCAGATGGTTCTCATCCACAGTACAGCAGCATGCTGACAGAACTAGATGAAAATGAAAATGGAAGAAACACAAATTTGACATGGAATTTCATCTATGTTCAAAATATTGAAAGACGACATTCAGCCTAGTATAAGCATAATCTGTGTTAATATAAGTCTAGTCAACAAAGATTATACTTCTAAGTGGACCCAACAACTTAAACTAATTTGAAGACAGAATAGAATTATTATGGAGGTGAAAGAAATAGGTCTCAATTGCTATAGCATTATAACGGAGATGAAATAGGTCTCCAATTGCTATAGAATTATTACAGAGGTGAAATAGGTCTCCAACTGCTATAGAATTATTACGGAGGTGAAAAAGTTCTCCAACTGCTAAAGGATGTGACAAAGGTATCAATTACCAGTGCCGCTGAATGATACGGCATTTTGTTCTGGAAGGAAGGGAATATCAACTTATGCGGACATTATGTTTATTAAAAGTGAAACAAAAAATGTATATATTATTGATAATCTTTATTCTTAGGAATGATAATTCACAAACACTGTCCCCACCAGATTGGTCGCCAGACAACAATCTTAAAAGGACTCTGTCCAAAAGAATACCAAGAGAACAGGCCAAACCAGAACAAAGCATTGGAAGGAAAGGTTGCTAGGAGACAAGGAACCGAAAGAAGAAATCAATAACTGAGTTAAGGAAAACATACGTCTTCGCAAATAGCAGAATTTTTCAAAAGAGGCCTACAAAAGAATAAAAAAAAACACTCCCATCAGATAAAAACCGTCTGCCAGACTCCTAGCTCTTTCATTAATATAAAATTAAAATTTTAAATTGCAGCGAGGGAAATCACTGATTAAAATAAAAAAGTGAGTGAAACAGTACAGAAAAATCCATCCAAAACAAGAAAGATAGCATCTAAACAAAGCCACCTTCCTCTAACAGCATGGCACTTGCTTAATATTCCCTTTTGGATTGTGAATGGGAGATGATAATGCAAACTGAGACTTTTAAGTGCAATGACGCTTTCAAAGGATATATCTTCCAGGTGAAGCATCTTTTAGTCCTCAGAGGTTCATGCGATGTTGTAACAACCCTTTCAAATGCAGGAACACATTCACATAATACTAAAGATAATCCGTACCAACTTTCGCCAAGTCCAACAGGGGATGATGATCCGTTCCATTGGCATTGGAACTAAAAGAACCAGAAAGTTCCAAAGCCCGCTCAATGCCCTTGGACCTGTAAGGAGCAATGTCATGAGTGCTACCAAGCAGATCATTTTCAATGCAGTCGTACCTGTAAATGCCTGTGTTAGTAAGACTCCACTTTTCCAATCATCCAATTACTGGTCTAAGAACCCACAGAATAATGTATACTCACATTTTTTGGCAGAGAGAATCGGTGACAACTGTCAGATTTAATACTTGCATTCTTATGTCCATCATTTTGTCTTTCTCAAATTCATCAAATGGCGCTTCTAAGAACTTCGAAAGCCTCTCGACATTTGATTCAAGTTGTTGTTGCTGGTCCTCAAACAGCTGTTGCTTTAGTTCTCTTTCCTCCTTTGACATCTTGTCTTTGAATAGTTCCTCCCCAAACATATAAAATGCAAAGGGATAAGAATAGAGAAGCACACGCCGAGACCTGAAAAGTCTGTACAGACCATTTGTGACCCAGGCGAAATCCCTAACATTCGAATCCTTTTCCTCCGAAGCTGATACCTTCTGTTGAACTGTCTCTCTTAACTTATTCTCAAGCTTAAATGAGTCTAGGTGAGCTTTATAACGGCTGTGATAGTGCATATATCGGTACAGCTCCCGCTTTGCACGTTCAGCCTTTTTTTGCAAATCCTCTTTGTAACGTCCGCAGCTGTGCCCAGCAATTGAAGACCAAGTGTGGTCCCGTCCTGTAGCTCCACCACACAACCAGCTGCATAGATCAAAATAATTATTTGTATCATGCTGTGACCTTACCATACATCAAGGACAAAATCAGGACGTGTGAACTATACATTTAAAATCAATTATTGTCATTATATCAATAAAATCATTGAAAGTAGCCAAATTGTGCATACTAATCTGTCTGTTCCTGTATGCATACAGATGAATATCTGAGGCCTGGATTACAAGTCCTAAGAAGAGAAGAATTACCAAAATGCCTGCCCGCAGATGCAGCTGACTAAATTGCATCCACCGTTCTTCTCAACAGGCTTGTGGCATTTTGGGCAGGGCTTGGTGTGTACCGTTATCCAGTTAACTGTTTCAGATTCATCTCGGCATTTCTTGGTCCAAAGTTGCCACATCACGCATGAACAAGGTGAGTGCGCCTCTGATAAACAACTGAAGCAAAACTGGAAGCCACACGAACATTCTACCTCATGACACCCGTTTTCTTCCGCACGTATTGCGTTGCCGCAATGAGGAGCACTCGGACACCACTTCACCATCTTATTGTCGTCAATATAAGATTCAAGGAGGAATCTATCAAACTTCTCAGCCAAATCTGGGTGTCTTTGGCTGACTAAATTTTTAACTATAGCCTCATCACATATCGTGCTGCACTTGTGTGCCATGCACCTGATCCGCTTGCTTTGACCTTCATTTATCTTCACAATAAAATGCTCTGTCCAACCTAGAGAGAAACATTACTAAACAGTTAAAAGAACGGAAGAAAAAGACATATGATGATCTCTACTTTCCTTTCGGTATTGACTGCAGGAGTAAATAATTGACCTCCTAAGGCGGAGATCAAGAAAATTTAGAGCAACTTTAACTTGAGAAGCACAATGCAGAGAATAACAAGTCTCAAGAGAGGATGAAAAAAGACTATGAAAGAGCATCAAGCAAACTACTTACAGTCGTTGCAAAAGCAATGACCACAGTCCATTCTCGATGCCCGTTCACCAGGTACTTCTTCCATGCAGATGTCGCACATTATCGACGACGTAATGCATGTAGGCGGACCGACACATGAACCCACAGACACAGGGACTCCGGCATCGGCGAATAATTTAGCTTGACCCTCCTCAACCAGCACCGCCAGCAACGTCTCGACATCCCATCTGTAGTGGATAAGTAAAGTACGAGCATGATGCTCCCTCAGCGACAGGACATCCATCACTTTTCTCAAATCTTCTGTCTACAGGGAAAAGGATCGGAAAACCCATTAACTGCAAAGAAGACTAGCACATAATTCACGGGCACAATGAACAGTGTCCAAAAGCAAGAAACAATTACCTGTGCAGCCAGGAGAGACTCCTTAGTGATAATCTGCAAAACGCAACCAGTAAATCAATACGCCAGGAAACCCTGAAAAAGGAAAAATGAAAAGAATCAAGCATGAATTTTGCCCTAACAAGCTTCAGCATTGGACATAGAAAAATTGGATTAATCACGGCATGTTTCATTCATACGGCACGGAAATTTAACAATCAAAGCGAAAATACAGCACAAGAAACGACTTCTCCGACTCAAAATTGGGGGATAATTCTTCCAAAATCATGGACGCGGCAAGGGCTAATGGCCCATCCGGAGGCACAAGAAACCCACAATTCACAGAAACAAAGCAAAAGGATAAAGCAAATAATAAAAGGCGAAAGGAACCTTCGTGGAGGAAGAATGCCGATAAGCAGCAACCCGGTTAACATCATCCTCATCGCTCTCAATCCCATCAAGGGAATCCCTATCCGAGTAATAACAAACATCATCGCCGCTCAAACAATCATCGTCATCCTCCATCCCCTCCACCCGCCCCGATTCTAACAATCACCAAGAACTCAAACCCCAAAAGAAAAGAACAAGAAGACGAAAAAAACAAAATCGGAATTCACACCAACTACCAGCAACAACGCCCCCACAGCAAGAGAACAAAAACCCAGAAAAGGGGTGGGATCGTCGATCGGTCGGTCGATCAATCAATCACCAACAACCCTTGGATGGGGAATAAATTGAGTGAAGAGGGAGGGGGGGAGGCGCCTGACGGCTCCGTCTCTCCTTTTTCCTCTTTTTTTCCCACCCTTTTTGAGTGTATCAGAGACGACACGATTTTTTATTCATTTTAAAATTTGGAGAGGGTGGGGGTTTAATCCCTTCCCTGGGCGTTGAAGTGAAGTTTATTATCCGAGATCCTCTCCTCTCCTTCTTTGTTGTCAGTTGTTGTTCAAGTGTAATATTCTTATTCTCTTTCTCTTTCCCTCTTTTATTTTCTTCTTTTTATTTCCAAAATAAGAATTATTAACTCATAATATTATTGTCGCGTGCGTAGCGACTTTTGGATATTAAGCGGAAAAGTCAGGCCCAAAGACCGGCCCCCGGTCACACGGAATGAAATTTGATCAGATCCGTCATGCTATGTACGTTGCCCAGTCGGTCACAGGAATGAAATTGTTGTGAAAATGGCAGCTTAGGTTTAGGTTAGAGTTCCCTCCCAAGACTTGCCCCTCATTTTCGGACACACACACACACACCTCAACATGTGCTTTACATTATCCACATGTGAGTCTCAGTCATGCTTATCGTACGGAGATTATTTACATTCCTCCAGAAGAGAAAGGTACAGTCGACCAAAACCAGCAACATTTTTATAAAGGCAAAAAAGAGGAGGCATCGGACCAAAAAGGAGGGGGCAGCTTGCCCCTGGTGGATCCAGTCAAAATGACTGGATCCATGTGTGACTCTTTTTTGGTGGATCCACACAAAAAGCTTGAAAATCTTGGAAGGGTGGTGACTGACCATTCTCCATCCCCTTACTTTAAAGCCCACGGCAAAAGGCAAATGGCACCAGCACACTCCCTGAAACCACGCCATAATGAGAATCCCCTCCCTCCCTCATTGATAGCAAGCACTACTCTAATGATGCGCCACCTTGCTTATCACCACCACCTTTGGTCACGACCCAAGAGCCACATGGCTAGAATGTCTCCATAATCGTATGGAGACAGCAAGGCGCGATACCCCTTCCCCGGAATCTGGGTCGTCGTCATTCACAGACATGCTACCATTGGTCATGGTGCTGCTCCATTTCAGGAACGAAAAACGAAATATGCTCCAGCAATCAACTTCGTCAATGTTTAGTTTGGAAAAGATAATCCTTCGCCTTCCAGTCCCTCATGAAAAACAGGCTAATGGATGGAACTTCCAATATTTTATTATGCACATCGTCATTGGCGGCCGATCGGTGTCCCTGCAGAATAGCAGTGGGAGGATGAGTTAAGCCTCATGACTTATCTCAGGCGGAAGCCAAGTCCATTGAGTGAAAAACGAGACGAATGCGAATATTTCAATAAGAATCACGCCGACCTTCTTCCAGGTGTAGAAGAAGTAATGGAAACCATCGCCAAAAGTGCTCCACTCAACAGACCAGCTGAACTCTGGAGACTTAAAAAGAGGCCGCCGAAAATGCTGCTGCAGGAGGATGAACAAGTTAGCAACAATACATTGCACTCGGCAGGAGAAATTGGAAACAGTCTGTCGTAAATTAACCTGGCCAAAAGTGATGGCTATAACCCCCCCCCCCCCCCCAAAATCAGATTCCGAGACTCGATGCACGGATACAGTTGTCGGTTGAGAGTTCCATGACTGTCCGTGAACAATACATCCTTCACGAGCAGTTAACAGGGACAATGCAGAGGTATCTTAGTCTAGCAGTTGGTGATAAAAGAATAAGCAAGTACAAATGCAAATGCACATAAAATACTCACCAGGGAAGGTCAGGTCAGGTCCAGCATGTCAGCTTCGGGTACCTTTTATTCCTGGATTTAGAATTTAAAATCCAAGGGCGATCCCATAGTCAATAAATGTATGCGGAAAACCCAATCACAGAAAGAAAAGCAACATATTTCCCCCACGTCGTCTTCCCCACCCCCGGCCAAGCAAAAACACCTACGACCCTCCGCCCCTCTCGGACCGGTTGAGGCCCATTAAATAGGGCCGAATGATCTGGGCCTAAAGCCCATTATATTATGGGCTGTATTCAGGAAAGCCCAGTTCATTGATTGGGCTTAATAGAAATTTGGTGGCGTCGTGTGGCTGGTCTTCCGATTCCGACCAGAACAAACGGTCGCTGTCCGAACTCAAAGAACCTACTTGTTTGTGGATGTGTTTGTGTTGTGGTGGTTTCTGGGGGAGAAGGAATTGCGATTCGACCCCAACTGTAACAACCCGAAATTTCGGAAATGGAAATATATTATTTGGACTAGAATTAGAATGTTTGACCAAGTCAAAATCCGACGTGGCACGGAAGTTTAATACTTTCATTGTCAGTGAACGTTAATATCGAATATTAACGAGACTACTAATTCGATTTCGTGTGATTACGTCATGTGGAAAAGGAGACGCCTGGACCCAAACGAAATCGAATTAGAGTGTCAATGATATTCATTTAACGTCGCGGATTTTGATCGGGAAGACTAACCAAATTATGATTAATACGTGACCTATAATTAGTGTGTTTACGGATTAATTATGAGATGAGAGGATGTTGAGTCAAGGAAGTCGCTTTTATAATTATGCTTTAGATTGCTGCTTACCGACATGTGGGTTGCATTGTTATATGATATCACTACAATTGCCTATAACTATTATTGTTGGATTTGAGACTTCTGCTGTTAAGATGTGTGTTGCATAAAAGGGATTTTCGGAAATACACAATTAGGGTGTGTTTAGTAGTCTCATGTTTCGCATGTGTATGGACGAGGCGTACTCAGCGAATTATCGCTGACCCAGGGATTATTTTTTAGTGTGACTTATGATAAAATGGAAAAAAGGATACGTAGTACGGATTTGAGTAGCAAGGCAGTAAACATTGCCACGATGGAGGTAAAGTTTGTCGCTTCTACCATCAAACGACGAATAACTACTCCATGAAAATGGGAATAATTTTGTAGGTCCTTTCACAAACACCCCGCGGCATCCCCGAATTCGGGAAACGACAAGCATCCGAATCCATCCAAACTTACAAGGAACACGAATCTCTCCCCTCCTCCACCTCCCATCATACACGCCCACTAATTAATCTCCGGCGTTGAACCGACTGACTCCTGCTAACATGCGCCGACTATGGCTGTGTGCTTCCAGCTCTGCCGCGTCCCCGCCCTTGTGGCGGACCTTTCCGCCTCCAAGCCTCCATCCTTGTCCAGGATCGGCAGGAGGATCCCCTCGTCCTGCGATGCGACGCGTCTTCTTCCTCTTCCTTGGCCGTGGAGGCCGCCGAGTTCGACGCCAAGGCTTTCCGGCACAACCTGACCAGGAGCAAGAATTACAACCGCAAGGGTTTCGGTCACAAGGTGGAGACCATGGAGCTCATGAACCGCGAGTACACCAGTACGTCGTCAGCAGATAGAATAACTCTGGGCTTTGATGAGTTTAGCTTGCTATAATTGGACATCTGCTGTTGAATTCGTTTTTATGGGATTTTGGATTTGTCAGGTGATATAATCAAAACTTTGAAGGAAAATGGGAACGAGTACACATGGGGAAACGTTACTGTGAAGCTTGCTGAAGCCTTCGGTTTCTGTTGGGGCGTCGAGCGGGCGGTCCAGATTGCTTATGAAGCCAGGAAGCAGTTTCCCACCGAGAAGATTTGGATCACCAACGAAATTATCCATAATCCAACCGTCAATAAGGTACGACGGACGACATTCTCGTTGCTATATGTTGTCATAGTATTCATGCATTGGAGCAGCTGATTTCTCTTTCTTTTTATTGCCGTGACACTCACTGAGATTTGTGCCTCATATTTCTGCTGTTTAGCTGAACTAGCCATCCTGGAATGTTTCTTCTAGTGTCCTCTCCTTGTTCTTTGTCACACCACCCGTCACTTCTGCGAGTAGTTGCATGAAGCATTTCTGGAGGACTTTATTGGTGTCCTTATGTAACTATTCAAAATGGCAGCGCTTGGAGGAGATGGAGGTGAAGACCATTCCGATTGAAGAAGGAGAGAAACAATTCGATATCGTGGACAAGGGTGATGTTGTCATGCTCCCGGCTTTTGGTGCTGCAGTCGAGGAGATGTTGGCTTTGAGTGAGAGGAGTGTGCAAATCGTTGATACAACTTGCCCATGGGTGTCTAAGGTAGGATCTTATGGAAAAAGGAAACAGGAGAAGATATATGGTGTGTTATGCTTTTCTGGCCATGTTTATCCTTCTTGCCTCTCTATTATTTGTGAGAATCATTCATTATTTGCGATTGACGCAAAAAAGGTGTGGAATATGGTGGAAAAGCACAAGAGGGGAGACTACACCTCAATCATACACGGTAAATATGGTCACGAGGAAACCACTGCGACTGCATCTTTTGCTGGAAAGTATTTAATTGTCAAGAACATCAAAGAGGTAACTCTTCTTAGACACTAAATGTTTGTGCGAACTTGTTTTCCAACATCCTCATTATTGGTTTTTAATTCTATTTAGGCGACTTATGTCTGTGATTACATTCTTGGGGGCGAACTTGATGGTTCTAGTTCAACCAGAGAAGCATTTTTAGAGGTTTGATGGTACTGTCTCACATAAGTCTCTGCTTTCTTGCTTAGTATCCATGTGTTTTCTTGACCAATGGCTTTGCTGCAGAAATTTGGGCATGCTGCTTCCAAGGGATTTGACCCTGACACTGATCTAATCAAAGTTGGCATTGCCAACCAAACCACCATGCTCAAGGGCGAAACCGAAGAAATAGGTACGCGGGCACTTCAGGCCCATTAAAGTAGTACATCCCTTTAGCTGAGTGTTGAGCCAACTTATTGATGGATCGAATCTGTCTCTTCCAGGTAAGGTGCTTGAACGGACTCTCATGCGGAAGTTTGGGGTGGAAAATGTCAACAAGCATTTCATGGCATTTAACACGATCTGCGACGCCTTCCAAGTAAGTGATTAGCCAGAGCCATTCATAAGCATGCACGTGATATATTATTATTATTATTCAAAGAAATAAAGGCAAAAAATTAGCCGAAGAGCATCTATATTGATTAATCTTCTCCGGCGATCATCTGCTTACAGGAACGCCAGGATGCCATGTATAAATTGGTTGACGAGAAGTTGGATCTTATGTTAGTTATTGGTGGGTGGAACTCTAACAATACCTCCCACCTTCAGAAGATTGCCAAGGACCGGGGAATACCCTCCTACTGGATTGACAGTGAATGCAGGATTGGTCCCGGAGATAAAATCGCATACAAATTGAACGTGAGACTTTCTGCCTTCTTGTTTCCCATGCTCTCTGATAATAATTGACTTGTCGGGGTCGATGACTTCCACCGATGTAATTGCAACAGCATGGAGAGTTGGTCGAGAAAGAGAACTGGCTGCCCAAAGGTCCTATCACAATCGGTGTTAATTGCAACAGCATGGAGAGTTGGTCGAGAAAGAGAACTGGCTGCCCAAAGGTCCTATCACAATCGGTGTGACATCCGGCGCCTCCACCCCGGATAAGGTGAAAACGTCTATTTAAACTCTGGCCATCTTTCCCTTGTTCGTGGGAACTCAAACCTGATGCTATTTTGGGTCTTCTTTTTTGGAATATAAGGTTGTTGAAGATGTGTTGGTGAAGGTTTTCGACCTCAAACGGGAAGAACTTCTGCAACTCGCATAAGATAGAAGCTCGGTGGAAGCTCTTAAGACAATCGCTGTCGACATGAAACTCTGTAGCTTGATCGACCACGTGGTAACGTTGTGTTGCGAGAGGCTTAGTCTTTTGATGTAATGGTGTTAATATGATAATAACCGAAGTAATCGGTACCGTCACAAATTTGGGCAGAATGCAACAATCGATCGGGCCAACCCCAAAAAATGCATTGAAGGAAAATTATTTGTCACTAAAACACATTGGCATCTTTGAAGGAAAAAAAAAATACAGCGACCTAACTCATCATGTAGAAGTCATGACCTCGTTGAGTTGGAATCTGCTGGAAGGTCACGCGAGTTGTTAAGATAATCCGCCGGAGGCTCTCGCGAGTTGTTACGATCATCCGCTGGAGGGTCTCGCGAGTTGCCACGATCATTTTCCTCGTCATCGTACGTCATCATACGTATTTCAGCTTTCATTACCTGAGAGACACGAACGAAATCAAAATTAACTTCTCTATGAAGAGAAACAGGTAGTTGTCCAAGTAGTAGTAGTAGTAGTGTACCTCTTTGTTCCAGTTCGCATGGTACACGATGAACAGCAAGATAATGGTCTGGACCAAGCAACCAAGGAGCATCCCAATCCAGACTCCACGGATGTTTAGCCCAAATTTAAATCCGAGCAAGGCACCTATTGGGAGTCCTAGGATGTAATAACACGCCAAGTTTATAACGGCAACACTGACCTGCCATCCCACTCCTACCGCCACTCCTGCAAGTTGCTCAAGCACCAACCATGGAAACGTGAGGCACAAATCAGCGATCACTGCAGGGACAGCATGATAGTTGAGTGAAGTACCGTGGAGCACAGGTAGGATGCCGTTGAGGAAGATTGCCGCTGCCAATAAGTAGGTCAGCTTGGCGGCTTCCTTGACAACGGTGTCATTGTGACTGAAAACCATAGGGAAGTGATTTGTGCTTGCGCAAATAGCTATGGTAAAGAAAAGAGCAATGGCTGTGGAAGTCAGCAAGTTGATTCCAACTGAGTATTTCGCCGCTTTCGAGTCCCCAGCCCCAATCTCATTCGATACTCTTACACTGTGAATTTATTAGTTGCTCAGCAGGATTAGTTGGAAGACAAATATCGAGAATAAATTAGCACACCAACTAACTAACTAACCTCACAGAGGCGTTGAAGCCCAGGGTGATCATTACTGCCCAGGAAAGAAAGTTAATGCTGCAAAAATAGTCGATCGAAATGAATCGGTAACCATTCAGTAAAACGTGCGAACACACGAATGAATTCATCAACATGAGGTATCTACCAGATGGAGATGGAATCGACAGCAATTTTCGGATTCTTCAAGCCTCCAACCATGAGAATGACAGCGGTGTAATACCATAGCTCCAAGCTGCGCACGCCAAAAACATTCGAATTTATAACACATTGAAAGATTGCGGTAAGAGTACCGAGTCTTTAACCGCGTTCACTAACCATAACATAACTGCAGATGCTAAGGAGAGTTTGATGAAACTAGTCAAGGACTTGAAAGCAAGCAAAGAGAAGCCGGTCCAAGCCTCAGGGAAGCGACCTGAGGTCACGTATACAAACTGCACAATGACTATGAACCACCAGGATATATTCCCAGCTAAAGCCACGCCCACCAGGCCCATGTTGAGCCAACTAATGAACACCATATTTAACCCGAGGTGTAAAACGACAGCCACCGCCGAGATAATGGTCATGACCCAGACCTTGGTCTGGGACAGGAGGAACTTTTGGATGGGGAAATTGAAGGCGTAAGCGAACACCTCGGGGAGCACCCATACAGAGAATTTCCCGGCAATCTCGGAGATCTCCTTGTCCTGACGGAACAGCTGGAGCAGTGGGGACGCAAAGACATAAACAGGGACGAGGCAGAGGGCAGTGACGAAGGTTATGATGCAGGATCGCTGCATGTAGATCCCAAGCATGTGAGGCTTGCCAGCTCCGACGGCCTGGCCGCAGAGCGTCTCGAGGGCACTTCCCATCCCCAGCTGCTTGGTACAAAAAAGTAACCTCAAGAATGAATGAATGAATAAGAAAATCCTGGGGGATGAGAGGACGAACAAGTAGTAGTAGGAGGAACTGACCATGACACCATAGACGAAACCCTCCAAGACGTTCTCGGAGACGGAGACGGCAGCGAGCTCGAGATCGCCAATGTGACCGGCGAAGGCGGAGGAAATGAAAGCAATGGAGTACTGGAAAACGCCGGTGAGGATGGCGGGAGCGGCGATCTCCCAAGTCTTCTTAGACTCGTCCACGAACTTCTTGAAGGTCATGACTTGGAGGGACGTCACCTATCTTTCTTGATTACACCATGCACTCGCACAACTCACTCCTCCAATTCAAGAACAAGCCACAGAAGCTACTACTACTAATACTACTCCAGAAACGAACAAGGCCTTTCAACGCTTATCTCTTCTCCCTCCGGAAAAGGAAACAACCCACCCATCTACTTCATCTCATAAAATATTAGCCAAACGACATTATTCTACTAATTAATTATTCTTTTGTACCAAATTAGTCTCTCAACCATCCTCATAAACTACTCATTCCTTTTTACTTTTCTTTTTACTTTTTTACCAATTTTGGCCCCGGATGGGGGGAGTTTGGGAAATGCAACTTATTTAATGTCAACAAAAAGCAGCAAAACCCGTCCATATCATAAATACGAGTTAAACAAAAATCAAAACACACCACCGAATGTTTTGGACATTTCCCAACCCCCACCCCCCCCTTCCCAAAAAAATGCATAACGACGATCCATTCGTTGTTGTTATTCCCAGTGCCCTCCCACCAAACCCCACATCATCTTCGTTACCACAACACCCACATCCACACCCTTTATGTTATGAATTGGGGAAACTAAGGAATGTAACCAAAACCCACGAGTTGCCCACAAGAGGAAAAAATTAATAACAATAACAATAATAATAATAATATTATCGAGAGACGTGCATCACACGAAACAGGGCAGTTTAGCTGGATCAATCACCATTCCTAATCCCCACCACCATCTCCATCCTCTGTCCATACCATGTATCGACTCGCTTCCGTCCTGCTTTTCGTGGATATTATGTGTAAAAAGGGGTCATCAAGCTGACCTCATGAATAAACAAATAAAATAAGAGGCCATTCGATGCAACCGGTCTCACCCCTTGGCGATATAGCTTAATTCTGCCTGATTAGAGCTCCAATATCGGCTCCGATTTCAACAATCTTGGTCTCCTTGGAAGTCCTGGCTGCTGCGGCAATACTCGCGACGTCAAAGTCCAGAGCTATTTGCTTCACTGACCCATCCAACATCTGATCAAAGCATGTGCAATGTTGTATCAATTGACATCAACAATCATTCACGTCAGGGGCTGCAACAGGTCAGAACTATCGTTTCGGTGCTCCAAGGCACAAACAAAAGAGTAAAGACACTGATATCAGAAAAGAAAACTTATGGTAGAGCCATACCAATGATCCAATGGCCACCAAGGCCCGAAATCTCGCATCAACCTCTACACTTTCCTGCTCTGCAACCTGTGAAAAGAGAAAGCATTAGAAGCACAGAATTTCCTAGCAGACAACATATCGAAAGACAGGCCAGAGTTTGTCACACCTCAAGCGCTGCAGAAAGGACTTGAGATTGGCCATCTCGATCCTTCTTCTCAATTAACAGGACCGCATAACTGCAATATACAATAGCACTTCATTAATAATTTGTCACCTTCATGCAAGATAATAGAAATCCATTATGACACGGGCATAAATTAAAGAGAGAGAAGCCCAAGAATAATCATACTTTAATAACAATGTCGAGTAAGACAACTGCAAAATCTTGTTTGATGTCAAACAACAACTTGAATATGCATCAAGAATCTGCAACAAGCCAAAGCACAAGTAAGCGAAAAATCAACTTTCAACTTAAAGGTGGCCTTCCTTTCTACTTCTGTTTTTTCCCTTGTGATCACACCAACCTCGCTGCGATGCTGTTGAAGGAAACCGAAGAAGGCTGAATTCTTGAAAAGATTAACAACAGCTCGTATGCTGTTTAAGAAATTTGCCAAAGCACTAGAGTTCCCGGTCGCTTTCTTAAGTATAGCCACAAAAATGCCTAGGGACAAGAATGAGAAACAAATTATCATGAGAGATACAAATAGTTAGTAATAACCTGTCATGTAGAACAAGCTCATCACTAGAGTTTTGTTCCTAATTAGTATTAGTCGCGAAAATATTTCGCAATTTAGAGCACACACTTTCAAAATTTCTGAAATAATGCCCTGAATTTGGCTTTTATAAAGCCGATTTTATTCCTTAACGAACTATGTTTTTTTTTTTAAAACAGAGTTCGAGGAACTTAAGCTTTTTTTACATGAGTTGGCCCCCTTATTATTTCTCAAGGAACACATCTTTTAAAAAGCCGAGTTTGAGTTAAGGTGAACTCGACGTTATAAAAGCCGAGTTCGGGAATAAAAATCAAGTTCGGGACATTATTTCAGAAATTTCTAAAGTAGATGCCTTAAAATGCGAAATATTTTCACGACCAACACTAATTTGGAACTAAGTTCCTCATCACTATAGCAAAACATGTCTAAGAAATAAGAGACCTATTATCTTAAAGGAGCTTCCGGTTGACCAAGATACTCGAACCGAGATCAATATCCAAGCATAAGTTCAAGTTGGACATTGATAACAATTATTACCAGTTGAGCTGTTAATATGTTTCAAAAGTCCAGCTGAACCATCAGGATGTAGAACAGCCATCCTGAGAAGATCAAACACTGCAGAAATAGAAAACACGAATAAGTATCATGCAACTCAAGAAACACAATTAGATTCCAAAATCCTACAAGATGCAAATCTCTTTTCTTCACTGCCTCAGCACCACTACACATTTGTACAGGCAATAAAGATGCAGCAAACTAGTGTCGTAGGATATCAAAACAAGACAAGGCAATTCAATGAGTTCAGTTCCATCAATAATAATTATTGTACCTTTCAATAGCCTGAATGGAACCGTTTGTGTAAAGACCATGGTTGAAGATCATACTAAATAAATAATTAACAACTAACCGGGAAAAATTGTTTCATCGGGCCATGATTCTAGCAAATGAAGCAACAAGGTTATGTCAACATCCACAATTGTGTTTGAATGGTAGTGTGAAGTATCCTTCAAAGTCTTAACAAGAGCTTCCAATCTTGCAGTCTCCACGTTGCTCATGGTCACCTTTCTTTTATGCTTCAAAAGATTGACATAAAATTATCAGTCTGACTGCAGTCTATGAACTAATCATTAATGCATCTGCCAAGTGGGAAAACCTACCTGGTCAGATGATAACGTACTATTAAACTCGAAGACCTTTCTGAGGATCCCATCATATTGAGCCACGTCGAAAACAAGCATTCCTTTCTGAAGGCGCCACAACGATAGCACAATTGGAAACCTTTCCTATTATTTTACAGAAAAAGCTCAATTGGAAACACAGCCAGTAATAATCATTTTTTTTATATACAAGCAGCTGATTAATACAAGTGCTTGACATGGTCTCAGGCAGATAAATTTGCAGGCTAGGTAACCTATCGATTAGACCGACTACAAAGAATATATTATTAAAGAAAGGAGATCTTTCTCTTAGATAAGTACATGGAAAAATTATGTTTCTTCCATGTATTACTGCAAAGACAATAAATGTATGATTCAATGAATAGGAGGATAAAGCATGCAATGGGATATGACTCATGGAAAAGGTCGCAAACTAGAATTTGGAAGTACTTCAAAAGGTAACTTTAAGTGAAAACTTCTAGGCAAAGATATAGTACTTTCTCCCATTTCATCTCGCCTGAATTCCATGCATATGCTACTCCATCGTCTCCTTCCCTGATCACTTTTGTCTGGCCATCACTAGTTCCTAGAAAGAACCAAAAAAAAAAAATCACGTGTATTTAGGTAGTGTTAGTCTTGGTTTTGATGATGAGCTTGAGAAGATAATTGCTGAAACACTTCGCTTATTCTTAGTGATGAGCTTGAGAACTGTGTTGCTGGACCACAGCAAGTAACAGTTACAGATTGCTGCGTTACAGTAAAGCGTTACTGTGATATTGCGCATAAATATTAAAAATATGGAAACATATTCTTTAATATCCATGATTTATTTCGGACTAATTCAGAATATTTATCTGAGTGTCCACGTTCATTTAATCTGGCTCATTGATCTCATTTATAATATTTAGGCATCTAAATATTACGAGATTAGCTTTCCAAGTTTAATTTTGGAAACAAAATATTTCTTTAATATTCTGCAGCAATGTTATGCTGCAACCTGAAAAGGGTGTCGTTACACTTGAGAAACACCTTGCTGCATTACAGCAACACTACTATGCGCTATTGCGCTAATGAAAGAATAATTATTATTCCAGATTTGCTTATTGCAGTCTAATTATATTTAATGATTAAATATATTATCTGATTCTGATAATCATTATTTAATCTGATAAGATTATACGTGCAAGGAATATCATCAAAGATTTCCTTTCCTTCTTGGTCATTATGACTGTTGAGCATCCTGTTGCTGATCCACGATTACAGCTTCCTGTATTCTGATTTTAGGAAACAAATTATTCGTTTTTGGGAAATCGATTATTTGTTTCGTTTCTTTTTATACCAGACGACCCTCACATAATCCTACAACGTTTTCGAACGATTTCTAAGTGGGCTGAGTGGCTGAGTGGTCTGAGTGGTCTAAGTGGTCGACGGAGAGCGGAAGGTGCTAAGTGTCTCCTGGTTCTTATTGCTCGCAAACTGCGTGCGAGGGTGTCAAGGGGCTGAGTTCAGATTCCTTGATCGTCGTGAGAGGGACTAGGTGTCCTCGGTGCGTTCAACGAGCAGCCGGCGAATCGTCTGAGGGAAGCTAAGTGAATACCTGTGCTGATTGCAGTAACCGGTTGCTGACCCATCGGCAAGAAGCCGTTCTTGTCGTGTCTTTTCGCTGGGAAGTCTCGAGCCTACGGAGTTTGAGCAGTTAGACACGCACTTGCGGGTGCGCGCCAGAAGTCTCGTACCTGCAGGGTAGAGCAGAAGTTGGGAACGCCGCCGGAGTGGAAAGAGTTCCTCCCGAGCACAGGGGTGCTGTGCAGAAGTCTTGAACGCCTGATACAGAGGGTTAGTAAAGCAGGTTGCGTGGAAGCCAACGGATCGGAAAATTCCACCCTAGGCACTGGTGCGCAGTGCAGTGAGTCACGGCTGTGGTAACCGTGCACGTCCGAACTGAGTGTAGGACGGATACCTTCTAAGTGGTCTTTGTGGTTCTCTTTGTGGTTGTTCTCTTCGTGATCTTTGTGGTGATCTATTTGATCAACTTTGTGGTTGTCTCTCTTGCGCTTATAGACAGGATCATCCTGAGAAGGGACGAAATCTTTGTGGAAATCCTCTTCTGAGCAAAAAGTGCCGAATTCCTTCGCTGTGAAGCAGAAACGGGCTGCTCTCTGAGAAGCCATTCTTCACTGTAAGGAATTATCTGTGAGGATTTATATACTAACACAACGTTGTCTCTCTGTTTTGATAGTCAGGTTTATATTAAGCGACAACGAGCTGTGTGCGAATCCTTTGAGCAATTAACTGCTGAGCGTGAGCATCATTCTGCTGGACACGAGCAGACGTCCACTGTGTGAGGAGCTGACCGTTGCCAAGAGTGATCATCTGTTGTACGGGATTCTAAATCTCACTTTGTGAGAAAAACTTACGCCTAGTGCAAGGGCTCTTTGCACCCATTATTTTCAAATAGTGGAATCACCTCTACGGTGAAAAGTGGACGTAGGTCGATTAAGGCCGAACCACTATAAACTACTGTGTCCCTTACGATCGCGTAAACACTAGTACGAGAATCCAACGATTAAGTCGTAACGGTTACAGCAAAGCAGTTCTCATTCTGAGAAACGTTCTGCTGTGATACAGTACGCTTCCGCTGACACTGAGAAAGGGCGAAAAAGTTATAAACACTAATTCACCCCCCTCTTAGTGTTCCTGAACGATCCAACAGGTAGAAACACATGTAGCACATGGTGTTACAGAATTTTTCATGTCACAGCCCTATAAAATTATTGTACAGCGTAAAGCAAAACCTGGAACATGCAAAGCCTCTATCCCCGGTAATTCTTCTAGCTTTAGTCCACCAACCCTCTTCCTGACACGATAGATGGTAAGAAAAATCCTAATAACTTGTACTGGAACCACTTATCTTAAATTTGCACAATGTATCCACAGTCGTTTAATTACTAGGTCACTTTGACATGTTGCTGACCAGACAAAAGACAAACACTCAAAGTCAACAACGTAACATAACGATACAGCCAGTTTCAAAAGTAAATGCCAATCAACTAGTGACAATACAGGTAGCTTACAGATAAAAATTGACAATCTCCGAGTATTCCCCAAATACAAAAAAAGAAATCATAAGTGTGGGAAGCGGCTAACGGTACGTGCACGTAACGGTTACGTAGTTTACTAATTAATACTAACGAAAAGTAGTAAATTTTACTAAAAGTTGACCGTTACTAATTAATACTAACGAAGTCAACGCATATTTAGTAAAAAATGTAGTAAAATTTACTACTTTTCGGTCAACTTTTAGTAAAGTCAACGCAAACTTAGTAAAAAAGTATGGAAATTTTACTACTTTTTCACTGTTCATTCCACTTCAAGTTTAGTATTTTGCGCTGACTTTACTAAAACATTTCCGTTAGTAACGTCAACGCAGAATCAGTAAAAAAAAGTAGTAAAATTTACTCCTTTTTTTACAAATTTTGCGTTGACTTTACTAATTTTTTTCGTATTTTAGTAAAGTCAAACCAGTTTTAGTAAAAAAAAGAGTAAATTTTACTACTTTTTTTACTAATTCTGCGTTGACGTTACTAACGGAAATGTTTTACTAAAGTCAGCGCAAGGTTAGTAAAAAACGTAGTAAATTTTACTACTTTTTACTGTACGAATTATGCCGATAATTAGTAACCGTTTACTAATTCTGGTGTTTTTTAAGTAAAAAACTCTTCCACTTAGTAAATTTTACTAATTTTGACATGTTTTTACTAAAAAAAGTAGTAAACTGTTACTAAAAAATGAAGGTGTTTACTAACAAATTCACTAATTTGAACAGTGTTTCCGAACCTATTACGAACCTATTTTGATGTGAAATTACCGTTTTACCCTCGTTACTAATCAGTGAAATCCGAACCTAATTACGAACCTAATTTCTCCCCTGTAACGGGGGTAAACCGGTAATTTCACATCAAAAATAGGTTTGGAGTTAGGTTCTCAAAAACACTGTTCAAATTAGTAAATTCGTTAGTAAACACTTTCATTTTTTAGTAACAGTTTACTACTTTTTTTAGGAAAAAAAACTCAAAATTAGTAAAATTTACTAAGTGGAAGAGTTTTTTACTAAAAAAACACCAGAATTAGTAAACCGTTACTAATTATCGGCTTAATTCGTACAGTAAAAAGTAGTAAAATTTACTACGTTTTTTACTAACCTTGCGCTGACTTTACTAAAACATTTCCGTTAGTAACGTCAATGCAGAATTAGTAAAAAAAGTAGTAAATTTTACTCCTTTTTTTACTAAAACTGGTTTGACTTTACTAAAATACGAATTTACTAAAATACGAAACAAATTAGTAAAGTCAACGCAAATTTTGTAAAAAAAGGAGTAAATTTACTACTTTTTTTACTAATTCTGCGTTGACGTTACTAACGGAAATGTTTTAGTAAAGTCAGCGCAAAAGTAGTAAACTTGAACTGGAATGAACAGTGAAAAAGTAGTAAAATTTCAATACTTTTTTACTAAGTTTGCGTTGACTTTACTAAAAGTTGACCGAAAAGTAGTAAATTTTACTATAGTTTTTGCTAAATATGCGTTGACTTCGTTAGTAACGGTCAACTTTTAGTAAAATTTACTACTTTTCGTTGGTATTAATTAGTAAACTACGTAACCGTTACGTGCACGTACCGTTAGCCGCTTCCGTAAGTGTGTGACCTCATCATGTGAAGATGTCAGACACATCAATCTGATGGATGACAAATGAGAAATAGTACCTGCTGAGCTTGTATGCGGAAGCTCTGATGCGAACAAATCAAGCTCTGCTGAATCAGCAGTCTTGTCATTTTTTCTCGTCCAAATACGAACAACACCATCAGAGCATGCTGTAACAATGTCCCCGTCATCCAATAATTTTACATCCCAGATGCATCCAGGATGCTCAATACTCTGAACACGAACCCCATCTGAAAAAAATAGACAATCCACTTTTAAAAGATATAACACTTCTTACTCAGAACAGATCACAAAAATGGCACTAAAAACTGATTGATCTATAGTATCATCGTATCAAAGCCTTAGAGCATATGCTGAACTCTACATGGTTAAGCTGACAAAGATTTCACCCCCTCCGAGTATTTGCTAACGAGAACCGTGCAATCCTATCCACGGAGCAAGTCCTACAAATTCTACAGACACCCAAAATCATCTTATTAGTGGTAAAGGCTATTCTACTTTCTCTAATTTTCTCAAAGGGGACTCCTAAGAGGTAACTGGACTCTTAAACATGTTTGAAGTGGATTTTGCCTGACTTTTGGCTTAATATTCAAAGTAAAAATACTAGGCAAGCTTATCAGCGAACAATCAGAAACCACGATGAAAAAGAACTCCGAATCCAGGAACAAGCACCTTTCCATACTTTAACGAAGCGATCTTCGCAGCCACTGACTATGAGACCAGGAACGTGCGAATCAACAGAGTACACAATGGAAGAATGGCCAGCCATCTCCATTAAAACCTCTCCGCTCATAGCCCACAACCTGACACAACTGTTCCAGGTAGACAAATGATCAACTAAATGTGTACATTATAAATTAGACATGAGAGAACCCAACCACAATCAGAGTTATCAATATAGTATATTAATAATGAGAATCCCCTCCCTCCCTCATTGATAACAAGCACTACTCTAATGATGCGCCAACGACACCACCTTTGGTCAAGACCAAAGAGCCACATGGCTAGAATGTCTCCATAATCGTATGGAGACAGCAAGGCGTGATACCCCTTCCCCGGAATCTGGGTCGTCGTCGTTCACAGACACGCTACCATTGGTCATGGTGCTGCTCCATTTCAGGAACGAAAAAAGAAATATGCTCCGCATTGTGGGTTCTGAGCTGAGCAATCAACTTCGGCAGTGTTTAGTTTGGAAAAGATAATCCTTCGCCTTCCAGTTCCTCATGAAAAACAGGCTAATGGATGGAACTTCCAATATTTTATTATGCACATCGTCATTGGCGGCCGATCGGTGTCCCTGCAGAATAGCAGTGGGAGGATGAGTTAAGCCTCATGACTTATCTCAGGCGGAAGTCAAGTCCATTGAGTGAAAAACGAGACGAATGCGAATATTTCAATAAGAATCACGCCGACCTTCTTCCAGGTGTAGAAGAAGTAATGGAAACCATCGCCAAAAGTGCTCCACTCAACAGACCAGCTGAACTCTGGAGACTTAAAAAGAGGCCGCCGAAAATGCTGCTGCAGGAGGATGAACAAGTTAGCAACAATACATTGCACTCGGCAGGAGAAATTGGAAACAGTCTGACGTAAATTAACCTGGCCAAAAGTGATGGATCCCGGCACATCAGATTCCGAGACTCGATGCACCTCTCGAAGCATCTGCATGGCTTTGGATACAGTTGTCGGTTGAGGGTTCCATGACTGTCCGTGAACAATACATCCTTCAGGAGCAGTTAACAGGGACAATGCAGAGGTATCTTAGTCTAGCAGTTGGTGATAAAAGAATAAGCAAGTACAAATGCAAAAGCACATAAAATACTCACCAGGGAAGGTCAGGTCAGGTCCAGCATGTCAGCTTCGGGTACCTTTTATTCCTGGATTTAGAATTTAAAATCCAAGGGCGATCCCATAGTCAATAAATGTATGCGGAAAACCCAATCACAGAAAGAAAAGCAACATAATGCCCCTCTCGGACCGGTTAAGGCCCATTAAATAGGGCCGAATGATCTGGGCCTAAAGCCCATTGTATTATGGGCTGTAATTCAGGAAAGCCCAGTTCATTGATTGGGCTTAATAGAAATTTGGTGGCGTCGTGTGGCTGGTCTTCCTTTTCCGACCAGAACAAACGGTCGCTGTCCGAACTCAAAGAACCTACTTGTTTGTGGATGTGTTTGTGTTGTGGTGGTTTCTCGGGGAGAAGGAATTGCGATTCGACCCAAACACCCCGCAGCATCCACGAATTCGGGAAATGACAAGTATCCAAATTCAGAGTTTTGTTCCTTGATGACGTCATTTGGCGAAATTCAAATTCACGTACTAACCCACCGAAGTCGGCCTTTATAAGACGGA
This sequence comes from Melastoma candidum, assembly GCA_023653495.1. Lineage (NCBI taxonomy): Eukaryota > Viridiplantae > Streptophyta > Magnoliopsida > Myrtales > Melastomataceae > Melastoma > Melastoma candidum. Next base: position 219,952 of record CM042889.1, on the reverse strand, counting down.
CTTCGGTCCTCAAAGAACGAACGGAAGTCGCCCTTACAAAGGCCGACTTTCTCTTGTGAATTTTTTTTTTTTTTGTCTTTAAATTTTAAAAAAAATTACTTAAGTGAGGAAAGTCGACTTTACAAAAGCCGACTTACTCGTACGAATAATCATTAAATTTTTTTTTTTTTTTTTATTAAGTACAGAGAAGTCGGCCTCGCCGACTTCCGTTAAGGCGACATTCGCCGAATGACGTCGTCAACGAACAGAACTCCCCTCTTTTCTTCTCCTTCTTCCAGGAAGTTCCGTCGTTCATTGAAATGACGTCGTCAACGAACAGAACTTCCCTCTCTTTTTCTTCTCCTTCTTCTTCCAGGAAGTTCCGTCGTTCAACGACTCCTCCACCTCCCATCATTCACGCCCACTAATTAATCTCCGGCCTTGAAACCGACTGACTCCTGCTAACTTGCGCCGACTATGGCTGTGTGCTTCCAGCTCTGCCGCGTCCCCGCCCTTGGGGCGGACCTTTCCGCCTCCAAGCCTCCATCCTTGTCCAGGATCGGCAGGAGGCCCCTCGCCCTGCGATGAGACGCGTCTTCTTCCTCTTCCTCGGCCGTGGAGGCCGCCGAGTTCGACGCCAAGGCTTTCCGGCACAACCTGATCAGGAGCAAGAATTACAACCGCAAGGGTTTCGGTCACAAGGAGGAGACCATGGAGCTCATGAACCGCGAGTACACCAGTACGTCGTCAGCAGATAGAATAACTCTGGGCTTTGATGAGTTTAGCATGCTATAATTGGACATCTGCTGTTGGATGGTCTGTTGAATTCATTTTTATGGGATTTTGGATTTGTCAGGTGATATAATCAAAACTTTGAAGGAAAATGGGAACGAGTACACATGTGGAAACTTACTGTGAAGCTTGCTGAAGCCTTCGGTTTCTGTTGGGGCGGTCCAGATTGCTTAAGAAGCCAGGAAGCAGTTTCCCACCGAGAAGATTTGGATCACCAACGAAATTATCCATAATCCAACCGTCAGTAAGGTACGACGGACGACGTTCTCGTTGCTATATGTTGTCATAGTATTCATGCATTGGAGCAGCTGATTTCTCTCTCTTTTTATTGCCGTGACACTCACTGAGATTTGTGCCTCATATTTCTGCTGTTTAGCTGAACTAGCCATCCTGGAATGTTTCTTCTAGTGTCCTCTCCTTGTTCTTTGTCACACCACCCGTCACTTCTGCGAGTAGTTGCATGAAGCATTTCTGGAGGACTTTATTGGTGTGCTTATGTAACTATTCAAAATGGCAGCGCTTGGAGGAGATGGAGGTGAAGACCATTCCGATTGAAGAAGGAGAGAAACAATTCGATATCGTGGACAAGGGTGATGTTGTCATGCTCCCGGCTTTTGGTGCTGCAGTCGAGGAGATGTTGGCTTTGAGTGAGAGGAGCGTGCAAATCGTTGATACAACTTGCCCATGGGTGTCTAAGGCAGGATCTTATGGAAAAAAGAAACAGGAGAAGTAATTTGGTGTGCTATGCTTTTCTGGCCATGTTTATCCTTCTTGCCTCTCTATTATTTGTGAGAATCATTCATTATTTGCGATTGACGCAAAAAAGGTGTGGAATATGGTGGAAAAGCACAAGAGGGGAGACTACACCTCAATCATTCTCGGTAAATATGGTCACGAGGAAACCATTGCGACTGCATCTTTTGCTGGAAAGTATTTAATTGTCAAGAACATCAAAGAGGTAACTCTTCTTAGACACTAAATGTTTGTGCGAACTTGTTTTCCAACATCCTCATTATTGGTTTTTAATTCTATTTAGGCGACTTATGTCTGTGATTACATTCTTGGGGGCGAACTTGATGGTTCTAGTTCAACCAGAGAAGCATTTTTAGAGGTTTGATGGTACTGTCTCACATAAGTCTCTGCTTTCTTGCTTAGTATCCATGTGTTTTCTTGACCAATGGCTTTGCTGCAGAAATTTGGGCATGCTGCTTCCAAGGGATTTGACCCTGACACTGATCTAATCAAAGTTGGCATTGCCAACCAAACCACCATGCTCAAGGGCGAAACCGAAGAAATAGGTACGCGGGCACTTCAGGCCCATTAAAGTAGTACATCCCTTTAGCTGAGTGTTGAGCCAGCTTATTGATGGATCGAATCTGTCTCTTCCAGGTAAGGTGCTTGAACGGACTCTCATGCGGAAGTTTGGGGTGGAAAATGTCAACAATCATTTCATGGCATTTAACACGATCTGCGACGCCTTCCAAGTAAGTGATTAGCCAGAGCCATTCATAAGCATGCACGTGATATATTATTATTATTATTCAAAGAAATAAAGGCAAAAAAATAGCCGAAGAGCATCTATATTGATTAATCTTCTCCGGCGATCATCTGCTTACTGGAACGCCAGGATGCCATGTATAAATTGGTTGACGAGAAGATGGATCTTATGTTAGTTATTGGTGGGTGGAACTCTAACAATACCTCCCACCTTCAGAAGATTGCCAAGGACCGGGGAATACCCTCCTACTGGATTGACAGTGAATGCAGGATTGGTCCCGGAGATAAAATCGCATACAAATTGAACGTGAGACTTTCTGCCTTCTTGTTTCCCATGCTCTCTGATAATAATTGACTTGTCGGGGTCGATGACTTCCACCGATGTAATTGCAACAGCATGGAGAGTTGGTCGAGAAAGAGAACTGGCTGCCCAAAGGTCCTATCACAATCGGTGTGACATCCGGCGCCTCCACCCCGGATAAGGTGAAAACGTCTATTTAAACTCTGGCCATCTTTCCCTTGTTCGTGGGAACTCAAACCTGATGCTATTTTGGGTCTTCTTTTTTGGAATATAAGGTTGTTGAAGGTGTGTTGGTGAAGGTTTTCGACCTCAAACGGGGAGAACTTCTGCAACTCCCATAAGATAGAAGCTCGGTGGAAGCTCATAAGACAATCACTGTCGACATGAAACTGTGTAGCTTGATCGACCACGTGGTAACGTTGTGTTGCGAGAGGCTTAGTCTTGTGATGTAATGGTGTTAATATGATAATAACCGAAGTAATCGGTACCATCACAAATTTGGGCAGAATGCAACAATCGATCAGGCCAACCCCAAAAAATGCATCCTTAAATAAATACTTTAAAGTTAAACAAGAAGCAAAATTATTTGTCACTAAAACACATTGGCATCTTTGAAGGAAAAAAAAAATACAGCGACCTAACTCATCATGTAGAAGTCATGACCTCGTTGAGTTGGAATCTGCTGGAAGGTCACGCGAGTTGTTAAGATAATCCGCCGGAGGGTCTCGCGAGTTGTTACGATCATCCGCTGGAGGGTCTCGCGAGTTGCCACGATCATTTTCCTCGTCATCATACGTCATCATACGTATTTCAGCTTTCATTACCTGAGAGACACGAACGAAATCAAAGTTAACTTCTCTATGAAGAGAAACAGGTAGTTGGCCAAGTAGTAGTAGTAGTAGTATACCTCTTTGTTCCAGTTCGCATGGTACACGATGAACAGCAAGATAATGGCCTGGACCAAGCTACCAAGGAGCATCCCAATCCAAACTCCACGGACGTTTAGCCCAAATTTAAATCCGAGCAAGGCACCTATTGGGAGTCCTAGGATGTAATAACACGCCAAGTTTATAACGGCAACACTGACCTGCCATCCCAGTCCTACCGCCACTCCTGCAAGTTGCTCAAGCACCAACCATGGAAACGTGAGGCACAAATCAGCGATCACTGCAGGGACAGCATGATAGTTGAGTGAAGTACCGTGGAGCACAGGTAGGATGCCGTTGAGGAAGATTGCCGCTGCCAATAAGTAGGTCAGCTTGGCGGCTTCCTTGACAACGGTGTCATTGTGACTGAAAACCATAGGGAAGTGATTTGTGCTTGCGCAAATAGCTATGGAAAAGAAAAGAGCAATGGCTGTGGAAGTCAGCAAGTTGATTCCAACTGAGTATTTCGCCGCTTTCGAGTTCCCAGCCCCAATCTCATTCGATACTCTTACACTGTGAATTTATTAGTTGCTCAGCAGGATTAGTTGGAAGACAAATATCGAGAATAAATTAGCACACTAACTAACTAACTAACCTCACAGAGGCGTTGAAGCCCAGGGTGATCATTAGTGCCCAGGAAAGAAAGTTAATGCTGCAAAAATAGTCGATCGAAATAACCATTCAGTAAAATGTGCGAACACACGAATGAATTCATCAACATGAGGTATCTACCAGATGGAGATGGAATCGACAGCAATTTTCGGATTCTTCAAGCCTCCAACCATGAGAATGACAGCGGTGTAATACCATAGCTCCAAGCTGCGCACGCCAAAAACATTCGAATTTATAACACATTGAAAGATTGCGGTAAGAGTACCGAGTCTTTAACTGCGTTCACTAACCATAACATAACTGCAGATGCTAAGGAGAGTTTGATGAAACTAGTCAAGGACTTGAAAGCAAGCAAAGAGAAGCCGGTCCAAGCCTCCGGGAAGCGACCTGAGGTCACGTATAGGAACTGCACAATGACTATGAACCACCAGGATATATTCCCAGCTAAAGCCACGCCCACCAGGCCCATGTTGAGCCAACTAATGAACACGACATTCAACCCGAGGTGTAAAACGACAGCCACCGCCGAGATAATGGTCATGACCCAGACCTTGGTCTGGGACAGGAGGAACTTTTGGATGGGGAAATTGAAGGCGTAAGCGAAAATCTGGGGGAGCACCCATACAGAGAATTTCCCGGCAATCTCGGAGATCTCCTTGTCCTGACGGAACAGCTGGAGCAGGGGGGACGAAAAGACATAAATAGGGACGAGGCAGAGGGCAGTGACGAAGGTTATGATGCAGGATCGCTGCATGTAGATCCCAAGCATGTGAGGCTTGCCAGCTCCGACGGCCTGGCCGCAGAGCGTCTCGAGGGCACTTCCCATCCCCAGCTGCTTGGTACAAAAAAGTAACCTCAAGAATGAATGAATGAATAAGAAAATCCTGGGGGATGAGAGGACGGACAAGTAGTAGTAGGAGGAACTGACCATGACGCCATAGACGAAACCCTCCAAGACGTTCTCGGAGACGGCGACGGCAGCGAGCTCGAGATCGCCAATGTGACCGGCGAAGGCGGAGGAAATGAAAGCAATGGAGAATTGGAAAACGGCGGTGAGGATGGCGGGAGCGGCGATCTCCCAAGTCTTCTTAGACTCGTCCACGAACTTCTTGAGGGTCATGACTTGGAGTGACGCCACCTATCTATCGAGATCAATACTCCCTCCCTTCCCCCCTTGATACTACTAAACCTAAAACAAAAAAAAAAGAAGCTTAATTTTTCTTGATTACACCATGCAAAAGCACAACGCACTCCTCCAATTCAACAACAAGCCACAGAAGCTACTACTACTAATACTACTCCAGAAACCAACAAGGCGGCCATTCAACGCTTATCTCTTCTCCCTCCCTCCCTCCGGAAAAGAAAACAACAACCCACCCCCATCTTCTTCATCTCATCAAATAGTAGTCAAACGACACTATTCTACTATTAATTATTCTTTTGTACCAAATTAGTCTCTCAACCATCCTCGTAAAGTACTCATTCCTTTTTACTTATATTTGACATTTTACCAATTTTGGCCCCGGAGGGGGGGAAGTATGGGAAATGCAACTTATTTAAGTCAACAAAAAGCAGCAAAACCCGTCCATATCATAAATACGAGTCAAACAAAAATCAAAACACACCACCGAATGTTTTGGACACTTCCCACCCCCCCTCCCCCCCCCCCCCCCCCCCCCAAAAAAAAAAAAGCATAACGACGATCCATTCGTTGTTGTTATTCCCAGAGCCCTCCCACCAAACCCCACATCATCTTCGTTACAACAACACCCACATCCACACCCTTTATGTTATGAATTGGGGAAAATAAGGAATGTAAACAAAACCCACGAGTCACCCATTTAAAAGAAAGCTAATGTGATATGAACCAAGTAGTCTCGTTGAATTTCGATTTTCTCCTCCTTTTTTCCTTTTTTTATTTTTCCCGGTAGGTGGAGACGTTGACAATTTGGGAGTCGTGGTTTTCACAAGAGGAAAAAAAATAATAACAATAACAATAATAATATTAACGAGAGACGTGCATCACACGAAACAGGGCAGTTTAGCTGGATCAATCACCATTCCTAATCCCCACCACCATCTCCATCCTCCTTGATTAAGCTTTACCACCCCCCCCCCCCCTCTCCAACAATGACATATGACATGACATCATCAACAGATCACCCCCAGTCAACTACTAATTCCCACCTCAACCCACAAGTTAGACCTCCTAACTTCTTTCAGAAATCCACAAAGGTTGAAACATTAGATAAAGAACCTTATCAAGCGGTCAACTAATCATGCCAATGGTACACAATCGTCATCTAGGAAAGGGTAAACTTCATTACTCGCTTAAATCATCTTCATTCTTAACTCTTCCCCTCCTCACCCGCCATAAGACGATGACTGAATATTACATATGCAGACTTTTTGTTGACACGCTGACATACCTGTCCATACCATGTATCGACTCGCTTCCGTCCTGCATTTCGTGGATATTATGTGTAAAAAGGAGTCATCAAGCTGACCTCATGAATAAAAAAATAAAATAAGAGGCCATTCGATGCAACCGGTCTCACCCCTTGGCGATATAGCTTAATTCTGCCTGATTAGAGCTCCAATATCGGCTCCGATTTCAACAATCTTGGTCTCCTTGGAAGTCCTGGCTGCTGCAGCAATACTCGCGACGTCAAAGTCCATAGCTATTTGCTTCACTGACCCATCCAACATCTGATCAAAGCATGTGCAATGTTGTATCAATTGACATCAATAATCATTCCCGTCAGGGGCTGCAACCGGTCAGGACTATCATTTCGGTGCTCCAAGGCACAAACAAAAGAGTAAAGACACTGATATCAGAAAAGAAAACTTATGGTAGAGCCATACCAATGATCCAATGGCCACCAAGGCCCGAAATCTCGCATCAACCTCTAGACTTTCCTGCTCTGCAACCTGTGAAAAGAGAAAGCATTAGAAGCACAGAATTTCCTAGCAGACAACATATCGAAAGACAGGCCAGAGTTTGTCACACCTCAAGCGCTGCAGAAAGGACTTGAGATTGGCCATCTCGATCCTTCTTCTCAATTAACAGGACCGCATAACTGCAATATACATTAGCACTTCATTAATAATTTGTCACCTTCATGCTAGATAATAGAAATCCATTATGACACGGGCATAAATTAAAGCGAGAGAAGCCCAAGAATAATCATACTTTAATAATAATGTCGAGTAAGACAACTGCAAATTCTTGTTTGATGTCAAACAACAACTTGAATATGCATCAAGAATCTGCAACAAGCCAAAGCACAAGTAAGCGGAAAATCAACTTTCAACTTAAAGGTGGCCTTCCTTTTTACTTCTGTTTTTTCCCTTGTGATCACACCAACCTCGCTGCGATGCTGTTGAAGGAAACTGAAGAAGGCTGAATTCTTGAAAAGATTAACAACAGCTCGTATGCTGGTTAAGAAATTTGCCAAAGCACTAGAGTTCCCGGTCGCTTTCTTAAGTATAGCCACAAAAATGTCTATGGACAAGAAGGAGAAACAAATTATCATGAGAGATACAAATAGTTAGTAATAACCTGTCATGTAGAACAAGCTCATCACTAGAGTTTTGTTCCTGATTAGTATTAGTCGCGATAATATTTCGCAATTTAGGGCACACACTTTCAAAATTTCTGAAATAATGCCCTGAATTTGGCTTTTATAAAGCTGATTTTACTCCTTAACGAACTCTGTTTTTTTAAAACAGAGTTCGAGGAACTTAAGCTTTTTTACATGAGTTGGCCCCTTTATTATTTCTCAAGGAACTCATCTTTTAAAAAGCCGAGTTTGAGTTAAGGTGAACTTGACGTTATAAAAGCCGAGTTCGGGAATAAAAGTCAAGTTCGGGACATTATTTCAGAAATTTCTAAAGTAGATGCCTTAAAATGCGAAATATTTTCACGACCAACACTAATTTGGAACAAAGTTCCTCATCACTATAGCAAAACATGTCTAAGAAATAAGAGACCTATTATCTTAAAGGAGCTTCCGGTTGACCAAGATACTCGAACCGAGATCAATATCCAAGCATAAGTTCAAGTTGGACATTGATAACAATTATTACCAGTTGAGCTGTTAATATGTTTCAGAAGTCCAGCTGAACCATCAGGATGTAGAACAGCCATCCTTAGAAGATCAAACACTGCAGAAATAGAAAACACGAATAAGTATCATGCAACTCAAGAAACACAATTAGATTCCTAATCCTACAAGATGCAAATCTCTTTTCTTCACTGCCTCAGCACCACTACACATTTGTACAGGCAATAAAGATGCAGCAAACTAGTGTCGTAGGATATCAAAACAAGACAAGGCAATTCAATGAGTTCAGTTTCATCAATAATAATTATTGTACCATTCAATAGCCTGAATGGAACCGTTTGTTTAAAGACCATGGTTGAAGGTCATACTAACTAAATAATTAACAACTAACCGGGAAAAATTGTTTCATTGGGCCATGATTCTAGCAAATGAAGCAACAAGGTTATGTCAACATCCACAATTGTGTTTGAATGGTAGTGTGAAGTATCCTTCAAAGTCTTAACAAGAGCTTCCAATCTTGCAGTCTCCACGTTGCTCATGGTCACCATTCTTTTATGCTTCAAAAGATTGACATAAAATTATCAGTCTGACTTCAGTCTATGAACTAATCATTAATGCATCTGCCAAGTGGGAAAACCTACCTGGTCAGATGATAACGTACTATTAAACTCGAAGACCTTTCTGAGGATCCCATCATATTGAGCCACATCGAAAACAAGCATTCCTTTCTGAAGGCGCCACAATGATAGCACAAATATATTAACTTTATAAATTTAATTACAAGTATACAATTAAAAAACACAAAAATGATCGCAATATCAAGTCATAAAAGTAGCAACCCAAAAACAACGAAAGAAAAAAAATAAAAAATAAAATAAAAGCAATATAAGAAAAATTACCATAGACAAAACAAGCAGTGGGGATAGCCATTCGGAAGCATTGATCCAAAAATTTTCAATAGGTGTTCTCTTAATATCCACAACACCAATCCACATTTTATTTTCAAACTTTGGTAAATTATTTCCTGAAAAATGCTAAAGCTAGCAAACATTAACAAATTACACTCCACAATAAAATATAAAAGCAATGTTGAATTTCACATGAAATCTGTTTGAAATTATTTCATAAGATTAAGAATTCCCGATGAAAAATCCCAAACGGCTGAGGCATTTTGCTTAACTTAGTCATAAGTATAACATACCACAAGATTTTCTTAAAGAATGTAGATGATAAAATCTACCTTTGGTATATGCTTGAAGCTTGGTTTTCCTGGTTTAGCTAAGAACAAGGCACCAGATGTGAATTAGGACACGCTAAAGAAAATCTTAGCCGCATTGCACATAATAGAATCTTGGCAAGCATTAAAGAGGAAACTCAAATGAGTGTTAACATCATACCAGCCATAAATGAAGACTCCCCAGGAACATAAGCACTAGCTGGGAAATAGAGATCACGTCGCCAATTGGTAAGGGTACAAGTATGAAAATATTGAGTGTGCCCCATGTGGCAAATGTGTTACACTAACCACCAGTATAGGGATCACGAAATGAGGGATTAGGTGTGAAGTTGCTTTGCCCAGTATTTGCAAGTATGAACTCCACCACTTGTTGACGGTAAGAAAGAGGAAGATTCTCCTTAAGGAGCCACTTATCAGCTGTATCATATGGGTTGTCTGAAATGATCATAAATCTTGGTAAGTTATGCTGTGTAAGAAATCTTAACAAATGATACCATAAAAAGAAACTACTATATGACGTGGTGATAGATATTCCCTTCAGGATAACAGGACCTGATCGGTTGTACGGTAACTTGCGGACAGGCTCCCCATCTCCAATATCCACATCAAAAACTGTAAACAAGAAAAGCCCAGATTAACATTAAGGATACATGAAAGAAACTCGACAATATAAAATGATCTAGAAATTAGAGGTGGACCGTAATCATATTGGACGCCATCAATGACAGGCTGTTTCATGCTATCATCTGGTCCATCAACAACTTCACCAATCTGAAGAAGTAAAAGAAACAGAGTAAACGAGGGAATAAATTCAAACAAGAGGAAGAATAAGCATTTGTAAAAGACCCGATGAGCAGGCAAGCAAAAAAAATGACTGCTGAAATAACCACCCGAATTTCTTTTTTGTTTTTAATTTGGAACAGCAGACGGACAATATGAGGTAAGTTCTGAATTACTGTCATATACATGGATTCATCACAGCAGTAACAACATAAAGCAGGTCATTCAGAATCGAAGGTCACCCATTTTCAAATTGAAAAGCACTTGTAAAGTATCCCAACCGACTAGAAAGAATATATTATTAAAGAAAGGAGATCTTTCTCTTAGAAAAGTACATGGAAAAATTATGTTTCTTCCATGTATTACTGCAAAGACAATAAATGTATGATTCAATGAATAGGAGGATAAAGCATGCAATGGGATATGACTCATGGAAAAGATCGCAAACTAGAATTTTGAAGTACTTCAAAAGGTAACTTTAAGTGAAAACTTCTAGGCAAAGATATAGTACTTTCTCCCATTTCATCTCGCCTGAATTCCATGCATATGCCACTCCATTGTCTCCTTCCCTGATTACTTTTGTCTGGCCATCACTAGTTCCTAAAAAGAACCAAAAAAAATCACGTGTATTTGAATAGAAACACATGTAGCACATGGTGTTACAGAATTTTTCATGCCACAGCCCTCTAAAATGATTGTACAGCGTAAAGCAAAACCTGGAACATGCAAAGCCTCTATCCCCGGTAATTCTTCTAGCTTTAGTCCACCAACCCTCTTCCTGACACGATAGATGGTAAGAAAAATCCTAACAACTTGTACTGGAACCACTTATCATAAATTTGCACATTGTATCCACAGTCGTTTAATTACTAGGTCACTTTGGCATGTTGCTGACCAGACAAAAGACAAACACTCAAAGTCAACAACCTAACATAACGATACAGCCAGTTTCAAAAGTAAATGCCAATCAACTAGTGACAATACAGGTAGCCTACAGATAAAAATTGACAATCTCCGAGTATTCCCCAAATACAAAAAAGAAATCATAAGTGTGTGACCTCATCATGTGAAGATGTCAGTCACATCAATCTGATGTATGACGAATGAGAAATAGTACCTGCTGAGCTTGTATGCGGATAGCTCTGATGCGAACAAATCAAGCTCTGCTGAATCAGCAGTCTTGTCATTTTTTCTCGTCCAAATACGAACAACACCATCAGAGCATGCTGTAACAATGTCCCCGTCATCCAAGAATTTTACATCCCAGATGCATCCAGGATGCTCAATACTCTGAACACAAACCCCATCTGAAAAAATAGACAATCCACTTTTAAAAGATATAACACTTCTTACTCTGAACAGATCACAAAAATGGCACTAAAAACTGATTGATCTATAGTATCATATCAAAGCCTTAAAGCATATGCTGAACTCTACATGGTTAAGCTGACAAAGATTTCACCCCCTCCGAGTATTTGCTAAAGGGAACCGTGCAATCCTATCCACGGAGCAAGTACTACAAATTCTACAGACATCCAAAATCATCTTATTAGTGGTAAAGGCTATTCTACTTTCTCTAATTTTCTCAAAGGGCACTCCTATGAGATAACTGGACTCTTAAACATGTTTGAAGTGGATTTTGCCTGACTTTTGGCTTAATATTCAAAGTAAAAATACTAGGCAAGCTTATCAGCGAACAATCAGAAACCACGATGAAAAAGAACTCCGAAACCAGGAACAATCACCTTTCCATACTTTAACGAAGCGATCTTCGCTGCCACTGACTATGAGACCAGAAACGTGCGAATCAACAGAGTACACAATGGAAGAATGGCCAGCCATCTCCATTAAAACCTCTCCGCTCATAGCTGACAACCTGACACAACTGTTCCAGGTAGACAAATGATCAACTAAATGCGTACAGTATAAATTAGACATAAGAGAACCCAACCACAATCAGAGTTATTAATATACTCAGAAGAAACTTATTCTGAAAACTGACAATCTAAAAAACAGGACTGTTGATAGAAACCACACTTTACAGATGAGACATTTTCTCTTCATTGACACGAAACGATGGTTTTTTTTCTCCAAAAATTCAGAAAATAAGGATGCCTCAGTTTCAGACAATGTTGACCCTTCAAAACATGTTTTTTTTTTATAAGTAACTCTAATGAAAGCTATGCAAAACAAGAAAACAAAAAAAAAAAAAAAAAACATGTTTTTTCCAAAATCCCATGCGGTGCTTTTATGGATCAGCATGATGTGGCCAGTATATTTGCTCATTGCAACCTAGAAAACCACATTATAATGCATTTGTTCGGAAAAATTTCAGCTAGCATATATAAAAATTATCCTATTTAAAAAATAGTGGATTAGTCTAGGAACATCCAACAAAAAACAAGGAAAAGCCTACCCATCATGGGATGCAGAAAGTATTCCCAAGCCATGCATTGGGGCCAAGCCTCGAACTGTATCTGCACTATGATAAACTGAATTAGTACAATATATCTTATCCACAAAATAAAATCAACATTACTGATATTCTTATTTGCTCGGGAACAAGCAATAAATTAAAAGTTATGCCATCTTCACAACATGCAGCTATCAGACCTCCACCTGGGCATAAAGCAATATAATTCAGAGGAATTTCAACGTAGTCCCTCCACAATCACTGAAATTTAACTCCAATATCGGGTTGTCGTTGTTTCGGAAAACCACATATAGCCTAATTTGCGGGGACAGTCTGATTACAGAAGATTTTGCTTATGGGAATCAATTAATAAAAAGGAACCTGTGTGCCCCGTAAGTGTTTGAGTGCATGTCCCATCCCTCCAAATCTTGATTGTCGTGTCAGTAGAACCTGCATGATCAGACAGCACAATGAACCGGATTATAACAAAATGATGAACCCTATAGTCAGTTTCATGATTGCAGCATACCTAATGATTTAAATAACTACAAAAATTTATAAAAGTCAGTCTGATTTCGTGGATAAACAACAAACATTAAATCAAAAGAGATTCAATTTGGAAAGGGAAGCTGATTCGAGAAATTGGAGCATCCAAGCTGCCAAAATGGTTTAAAAAAAAAGATGCCTCAATGTGATGCAAAAGGGAGCATCAGAAGTCTGATCTTTGAGCATCCCACACTTTACAGGGGCACAAGGCTTGCCGCTGGACTGGGAGCCCCTTCCATACTCGCCAGATAGTTCAGGCTAATTAGAAAATAAAGAATATTGTTATACACAATAATCCTTGCCTTTCACAGACACAGAGACACCATTAAAGAAGAGAGAAAAACATTGGAGCATACCAAAAGCAATTGCTCAAAAGGATGTAAGAGAATGTGTGTGGCATCAATTAGGAGACATCCTTAAACTTTCAAGAAATGACAAAGGCATGCACAACAGTACTAAAGTTTGACTATATCATAGTTCTACCTGTGACAAGCTCCCCTGATTGAAGCCTGATAATTGCTTGCACCGGGGCCTTGTGGGCCTCCAGGACCTTGACACTTTTTCCATTCCGCCATCGCCTCAGGGAACTGAAATGAAAGCAGGCCGGAAAATCTCATGCCATTTGCCTCTAGAAGCATCATTGCACTATAAGATCAAGTGAAAACTAATTACAATGTAGGGCAATCCCTCACTCTGACTGCAAGACTAAAGCAGCAGAGAGACCATGGAGGCCCTAAAATGGCAATTTTTTCATGTGTGCCCAACGCACATAGTGCGCCACGATAAAACCTTCCCCGTGGAATACCACGCCACCCCATGACTCAAGAGGGAAGCGCTCGGCCTTGGGCACTGAGCATATTCATCCGAAGTGAAACACACGGAGAAGCAGACAAGACATAGATCTTACCCATCCATGGAGCAAGACACGACATCACCATTATCCAAAGCGATCCCCGTCACCTGCATCTGGTGGCCCTTCAATGTCTCAACTCTAGCAACACTCCTCAAGTCCCAGACCATAACCATTGTGTCCATCCCTCCAGACACGATTCCCCCCTCCGGGAACTTATCATTTGGTGATATGTATGCCAGGGGCCCAACGAAGCTCGTGTGCCCCAACAATACCTTAGACGCCTCGTACTTCCGCTTGTCCGTTGGGTTGACATCCCACACCCTCACCGTTCTGTCACGCGATGACGTGGCTATGCCACTGCCGCCACACAGGCATATTCCACGAACCTAACCACGAAGAGAAAACAAACAAGATGAAGAGACTCAGTCGAGTCCAATCACAGTCAAAAGTCTTCGGGACTACAATCAAGAAAGCAACAATCCGAAACACATTCATTAAAAAATAAACAGATTTCGAGATCAGAATCAACAAGGGGGGACGAAAGAATGAATCAACGCGGTCGGAATTCGGGAAGAGTACATCGTCTTCGTGGCCGCGGAGCTCGCAGCGCAATTTGTACTCGTCAAAGTCGATCTCCATTGGCCTTCTTGGGTAGGAGGGAAGGGATAGCGAACCAATCCAAGATCTCTTCGCTTGCTTCTTGCCCAAGTCGAGGATTCCTCGACAACCGGAACGACAACAAGAAATAGGAGAAGACGAAGATGGGGAAAAGAAAGGAAAAAAAAAATGGGCGGGATCGGGATTTAGAGGCTCGATTAGGGTTTAGTTTTATAGGGCCTCTTTTACTTTTATGTGGACTAAGTTTTTAGGCTGCAATTTTCAGGCCCAATTGTGATTGGGCCGAGTCCTTATTTACTTGGGGCGGGGGGTTGCAATAAATTAAACCATGTTCTTTCTAAGATGTTAAATCTAAATACTTGGAAGACTAATACATATAGCAGCAAAGCAGGTGGTTTATGAACATAAAATGAAAGAATTGCCTTAAAGACTATGATCGAAAGGATCGACGGAGAAGCCTAGTTATTGTTAACTTCAATTGGTGGCGTTGGGATTCTTGATGATCCGCTGCAAGACAACGGTCCTCGCGCGTCGGATGTCCCTCCCGCACTTATCTGCCTGCATCCCAAGCTCGTCGACGCTCTTCATGAAGTCGGTCAGTTTGTTCCTCATCTCCTTGACGCATAGCATCACTGCTTCTTGGGTGACCGCCAGGTCTGCAGTCCGAACCATGTCATCAATGCTGATCTCCAGCTTCTCAACCAAAGCCTTTATAGTATCAAGATCCCAGATGGCCATCCGTGTCCCGATGGTCATCGCAGTGGCTGCATCCTTCTGGGTGCCCACCATGCTCTCGTGTTTCTTCAGCACCGAGTCAATCCACTTCCCGGCTGATCCTATCGGCAAAGCTGTGGCTGCAGCCAGCGCTGCCGTGACTGCTGGGGCGGCCACTGCCGCAGCCACTACGGAGCAGATTATCACGGCCGCTACAGTCGTGGCGAATATGACGCCCGAGACCTTCCTCCACGCCTGGATGTACTTCATCTTCCTGTCGAGCTTGGTCTTCCGAGACTGGAGCTTCTCGAGCGTCGCCATCTGGTGGGAGTAAACCGACCTAAAGATGGCGAAGAACTCGTCGGTGAAAGGATCCCCTGCCTCCCTGAACCGGTTAAGCTCCTCCAGAGTCCTCGCGTATCTCTTCCCATCCGGTTCCTTCCCTTCGGCCTCCTCGCGATCAAACTGCTGAAGCGCGACGAGGATCAAAAGCTGGCTATCTCTGGTCCGCTTGAGGCACTTGTCGAGGGCGGAGAGGAAGTCGAGGGTGAGGAGGCTGTTCTCAAAGTACTCCTCCACGAGATCGAACAGCTCAGGGGTCTTCCATATATCGGTCTTGCAGCCGAGGATGACCTTGACAACGTCCTGCTCCATGTCAAGGAGGCACTCAGTGGTCTCCTTGAGGGAAGCCAGGGACATTGCCCTGACCTCAACCCCTGCGGCAAGCCTCCTGATGAGCAGGCCGGTCTTCGTCCTGAGGTTGGTGTCGAAGGCCCTAAGCTCGGCGTCATCCTGGCAGGCGGACTCGTACGAGTCAAGTTCAGGGTCAGCGGAGGGGCCAACATCATCCCCCTTCAGGGGCAGAGGAGTCGGGGGGCGGAGGTCGTGTTTGAGCTTGCCATGCGCAGTCCCCATTTACAAAACGACCAAGTCAAGCAAGCAAAGCAAAGAGAAAGGAAGAGAGGGGGTGGCTTGAAAGGGATTGAAAAGAGAGAAGAATTGCCAAGAGAATAAGAATGTTGGGGGGTTGGTTTATATAAGTTTTTTCGATGATTGTTAATGGAAATGGATGGGATTGATGTTGGGGACTTGGGGGGTTTGGGTTTGGGATTGGGTTTGGGAGAGGCTTGCACGCATGCCTCCCATTCGTTTCCATGGAAATGTAAGGGAGGAAAGTACACAAATTCTTCTGCATTTGGGAGGGAGGGGGAATGGAGAAAGGGAAGTCGGTCCGATCTGGCCTGACCCATCATCATCTAGAGATAGATAGAACTTGGAAGCAACGTTTTACTCGTTCCCTCTCCGCCCTTTCTTTTCTCCACGCGGCATGACCTCCATTTTATACATCACAATTCCATCTCTCATATGATATGAACCACTCAATCTTAGTATGCCGTTGGGGTTATAAGCAAACAAACAAACAAACGCATGAGAAATTTCTCCACGTTTTAAAGACGTATGTGTAGGGAGGAGGGATGGAGAGAAGATCTTTCTACGCAAGCTTTGATTGGTTCAGGATTGATTTGATTGGTTGTGGCGTCGTTGGTGGAGATGAACGGCGTGTCTTCTCCCCCTCCCCATCCCAATCCATGGTTGTCAAAATCGCGATTTAAATCGTGTAATCGGCGATTTTACGATTTTTTACGCCTTAACGAGTTGGATCGTCATGAAGATCGTTTTTTGGTGAAATCGTGGTGAAATCGTAAAATCGTTCGTGTGATCGTAGGATCGAGTCGTTCGTAAAATCGTAAAAATAGCTTATATCAGGCCTTAACAATCTGAACCCCCAAACCCACCTAACCCTAAACCCAAAACCTGAAAGCCCTAACCCAAGCCCACCAAATCCAGCTGTCCTAGACTCCTATCAGCCGGTTTCGATCTCACCCCCGAGTCTCCCCTCCCTTGCCGATCTTGCTCTCACCCTCGAACTCTTTCCCAATCTCACCCCCAAGAGCAGCCCCCAAGCAGCCGGCGTTCCGAGCTTCCCCGCACAGAACCGGCGTTCCGAGCTTCCCCGCAAGCAGCCGGCGTTCCGAGCTCGCCCGCAAGCAGCCGGCGTTCCCAGCTCGTCCCCAAGCAACCGGTGTTCCGAGCTCGCCCCCAAACAACCAACCCTCTGAGCTCGTCCCCAATCTGTTCCGCCTTCATCGTACTTGCGTATGTTTTTCACCCCCTTTTTCTTCCTCTACTGGTAGTCTGGGTGTCCGAAATTGGTTGGATGGCTGGATGCTGGATGACCCATTGTTCCATTCCACACATTGGATTGGCTGGATGCTCTCGTGTGGCTCTCTTGATTGTCATTGTTCCATTTCAAGAGAAAGGCTAACGTGCAGCGAACCCTTTTGTTGACATTTTTCCAATTTCAGTGTAACTGTTGTGTTGTGTGGTCAACCGATAGTTGATTTTGTAAACTCTTCCGATTTTACTTACGATTCCACGAGTTACGATCTTGCAGCTTCCTTCCGATCCCGTGTAAGATCTCGATTTTGACAACCTTGTCCCAATCCCAAAAAACACTTAAAATTTTATTAAAAAATTATCACCGTTAAATTATATTCTTGGCGTGTAAGTAAAGACTAAGAAAATAAAACACCCACCTCCCATTCCTCTCTCTCTTCACTCTTTCCACTTCATAGAATTCAACGCGATGTTTTGTTCTTGGACTTTGATTATCATAAGACAAATTTTATTTTTTTAAAAACCTCCGATATATCCAAATCCACCGGATTTATGACGTCATATTTTTTAAAATAAAAAACTTTGGCTTATGTTCATTAATATAAAAACGAAGGAACTTAATACTAAATAATGAATGAATGATGTAGCGAAACCCGATGCTCGGCCCGTGAACTAATCTCGTGCCCTTATTTAATAAAAAACACTTACATAGTCACGGGGCACTCCTAAATATTCCCTCCCCCCCCCCCCCTCACATAACATGATCCCTCCGATCGAATGTAATAATACCAAATTCCCCACCCTCACATGCCTCCCTTCCTATAAATAGGGTGGCAATGTCTCCGTCGTACCCCCCACCAACTCCATCGACCGTGGTAGTAGACCAAATATGGAGGGCAATGCTAAGTTTGTTGTGCTCGCCTTTGTCCTGGTAGCGGCAGCCATGACCTGCCCTGCGACTGCAGGCGGAGGCGGCAAAGCCTTGTGCAACATGAGCCAGGAAGGGTTCGACGCTTGCAAGCCGTCAGTGAGTGGGTTCGTCCCCGTTCCTCCTTCCCTTGCTTGCTGCACGGCCCTTGCTGACGCCGACCTGCAGTGCCTGTGCCTATTCAAGAATGCCAGGATGCTGCTCCAGGCTTACGGGGTCGACCCGACCCTGGCCCTCGAGCTCCCTGCTAAATGTAACCTTGCTCCTAACTTCCATTGCTAGGGCGCATGCTCCGGGGTGTAGTTTTCATTGCGAGGCTACTGTTTCATGTGCCTTTCTTTAAGTCTGTTGCTCGATCGTGAGGATGTTTGTATCAGATTGTTGCACTCGGTGGCTTCTGTTCGTGAGAGCATCTGGAAATAAGATCAACGTCCATCATCGCCATCTCTTGTTTACAAATTCCGGTTTCGTATTATGTCGCGTTGTTCGTATATACAACTCTGAAAATCTAATATGGGGCTAGTCTGTGAAGCTGAGGTCGTCCGAGACGCACAGCAAACCAAGACTGGCAGCCATTATCGACAAACTTTGCACAACAACAGCTAGTAATAATCACAAGCAGAGCAATAACCTCACGGACCGATGAACCGTATCTTTCGCGGAATTTTAATCTCTTTCTGAGGAATCATAGCGACCATCTACTGAAGCAGACCCTCTGCACGACAAATCTCTTCTTCAGGGGGACTTGCTAGCCTCCCTAGATGATCCAGTCTCGTGCTGAAGTTCAAGAACAGTCTTCGTCATCTCCTCACCGCCTTGCTTCGACGATACGGTGGTCATGAAATCCAGTGTTATCCACCTTCTTTAACTCTGCCTTCTATCCGAGTCTCGGTGCTACCGTGGATATTCATCAGCCCCATCACCAACGCCACCCCAGCCTCCACCACACCTGCAACGGGAGGGACCGCTGCAGCCGCCGCCACCCCGCCAGTGCAGATCCCCACGGTTATGGTCGCTGGGGAGAATATCTCATTCAATACATTCCTACACGCCTCAATGCCCTTGGACTTCATAGCAAGCTCAAATTTGTAACAGCGAAACTCCTGAAGCATCGAGATCTGCCGATGGTACAGCTACTGGACTGGTGGCGGTAAGGAAGAACAAACCCAAGGGGAGTCTCAATCATTGGATAGAAACGGCATCGTTTTCAACTTTTACTGAAATTCCTATTATATCATCATAAATAGAATTTTGCTACTAACGGCATGACAACAACAGGGTGATTAACGTTTGGGAGACATATAATTGACTCTGACGGCGTATATACTATAAATACAAAATCATTCCTCGGCACCACAAAATTCGTTCCGTTTTCCTTTTCCCCCTTTTTCCACTTTCGCCGTCTTCTCCTCGTCAGGTAGAAATCCCAATCTCTCTCGATGGAGTTCGCGTGCGATTCCGATGCTGTCCTTGATTCAGGAGTTCTTCTTTCTTTGGTCGGATCTCTCGTGCGTCGTGATTTTTTCTCTGGAACGGAGGTGGACGATTGATTGCGTTTACGCGGGTTCCCTGTTGTGGGGGAGGGGATTAGTGCTAGTATTAGTGTTAGTTGTTGACTTCTGCGGGATTTGGAGCTCTTTGATGCGTTTTTGAGAGTTCGATTCGTTGAGATGGTTGGTCAGTTGCAGTTGAATCAATGATTTAGGTTATTCGTTTTCTTGGGCCGCTGGGGGCGTTGGGGTTTGGTACGGGATTATCCTCCAAGTTTGAGCGAGGTTTGGGCCTATGGAGTCTTGACTGGATGTAATGGGAGGATGGAGAAGACTGGCTGATTGGACAAGAACTCTTTTGATGGATATCTAGTCAGATGTTTCTATTCGTGAAATGTTATCTTTGTTGGATTTGTTTTGTTAGTCCTTCCATTCTTTGACATTCTCGTGTCATGGGATAATTGATGGATTTAAAGACGGGCAAGTTTTTGAAAGATAGCGAGGCATACGGTATAATTTGTTGCTGGATATGCTGCATCCTAGTAAAGTTTTCCTGGGATTGCTTTTGTAGGTTGCCTTCTATCTTGGAAGGGTTTGGTGACTCTTTACGAGATGATCAATCTTTTCAAAGTGAAGGCAAAGCAGAAGGAGATAGCGGAGACTGCTAATGGGAAATTGCCCGGCAAGAAGCAAAGTGCCGGCGAACTGCGTCTCCACAAAGGTTTCTTGCTTATTGATTCCGCTTCCTGTTATACCATACATTTGAGGTTAATTAGTTTGAAAGATCACAAGTTGGATGACCACTTTTGGAGAATGTCTTATTTTTTAGCTGGAGAAATCTTCTGTGTTGCTTTCCGCTCTCTGTTTTCAGAAAATTTAAGGAGAGGTTGACGGATGAAAGAATTTCTGCATAGCTTAAGGGATACAAACAGTTCATTATTCTTCTAAGCTAGTGAGATATTGGGCTTAGAACCAATGTTTGTGTACTTTCTTCTTACCAGATATCAGTGAGCTGAACTTGCCAGAAACCTGTAGCATACTATTTCCAAATGGCAAAGATGACCTGATGAACTTTGAGGTTACCGTACATCCCGATGAAGGCTTCTACGTGTAAGTGATTGATTATATTCATTTTGTATTGTCACACTTGGTTGTTGATTTAAGGAGCTATCATCTTTCTTGTGCCCGAGGGTGATTCTAATAATCTTTCCATGGAATTTAATCTCGCACGTCATTGACTGCTGGAAATTTATTTTGTGTTTTTTGACGACATTTATTTTAGTGTAGATATGTGGATTGATAATTTCTGATGGAGAAGGGAGGCAAGCATGAGCTAGGCGAAAAGATGTTTGTTCTGCTTATTGGCAAAGCAGTCATACTTCCTTCACCTAAATGAGAACTTAATTTAGCGGCTCTTTCCAAAAGGCGTGAATGCAAATAAAAAACATCTCCTGGATAAGCTTCAGATGTTCCATTTTGAAGTGTCCGAACATGTGATGTTATACGCTATTGCCCATCCATTATCTCACGTTGTATCAAGTGTTTTAAACCTGTTTGCATCTTCCTTAAAGAGTATTCCACTGCTTCTGGTTTCATTTTTCTAAGCATTAGTAGGGCTCATGAATGAGCATTCATTTGCATACGACGTTCTTGCTGCAGAGGGGGTACTTTTGTCTTCACTTTTCAAGTGTCCCCAATTTATCCTCACGAGGCTCCGAAAGTGAAGTGCAAAACGAAAGTGAGTGTGCTGCCGCTAGTACACACTATATTTCTGTTTTGAGAGCTTTCCTCAGAGCATGGATGTAACTGCTCTTTCTGGATGCAGGTGTACCACCCTAACATTGACTTGGAAGGGAATGTCTGCCTGAACATTCTTAGGGAAGACTGGAAGCCTGTGCTAAACATAAACACCATTGTATATGGACTATTCCATCTATTCACGGTACGATAAACTCTATCCCGGTGCTCGTTGTCAAAACAAAGTGTTGACAACTTAGTCCATCTTCTATTAATGATGATGACCTTTTACTTTCTGCAGGAACCCAATTATGAGGATCCCCTAAATCATGATGCCGCGGCTGTGTTGAGGGACAACCCCAGGTTGTTCGAGTCAAATGTAAGGCGGGCTATGGCCGGGGGATATGTGGGCAACAACTTCTTCCCGAGGTGTATTTAGACCATTCGTCTGGGTTGTGGATCACCCGTTACAATTGCTGAGGGTTGTAAATTTGGTTCTGAGTGCTGTTGTGTTGTAAAACATACGGGACTAGCAGCTTCCGGTAATCCAGGGTGCATAAAAAAGATGCTCATCAGCTCAAAATTGAACTTTGGGGTTTGGTTGATCAAGTCTTGTTGTAAACAAGGAATTGGATAATTTTCTAAATTTCGAGCATTTATTCGGGCTTCGTGTTTCGAGCTTCACAGAATTGTTTGGTATAAAATCATAGTCCGAGTTATGATCCGGTAGCAGGGTTAATCTGCCCCCGTCCGCGGGGATTCGGCTTCCCGACGGCAGGGATCTTCGGATTCACTCGACCGCGTTGACGTTGACCTCCTGGTGAAAAATCGTGGGCCTGGTCCAACACCAATATAGGCCCATTTAAAGCCCTTATGTGTGGACTCTTGATTTAAAAAAAAAAAAAATTAATTTCAGGGGGAGGAGGGTATTCTTCATTAACACAACGCACGTTAGGCCACAAATTCTGGTCATTTTGTCCCCTTTGCTTCCTTCTGGCCTTGGTTAAAGGTGGCTTCCACTCCACACTTCCCGCATTCCAGAGAAACAGAACAGCATCTCTCTCTGTCAATCTGCTGCTACTCGCTTCCTCCTCCCGCTATTGAAAGTCGTCCTTTTCGTCGTCGTCTAACGATCCGTTTCGTTTCTCACCATCACAGGTCGCGGTTTCTTCTTCCCTCCTCCCGTGCGATCCCCCGTTCGGACAATCGCGTTAACCCCCCTTCGAATCTATTCTCATTTGTTATTGTGGACTTGAAGTTTCTTGTTTATCTGTTTGTGTGAATCGACTGGACAAATTCCCATTGTCATTGTCGCGGTATCGGGTTTCGGTGCAGTGAATGACTGTTTCGTGTGACCCGGGATTCAGCTGGGTTCTTCTTTGAGGCGCTGCTTAGACTCTGCTGTTTCGAGTTTTGCCGTTTTCTGTTCTTCGTACCTCCAGTTCCCGCAAATCATTCAAGTTCATTAACGTAGGCTCATGCCAAACAACGACAAAAACATTGCTGTCGTGTGTTCCGTGCTTTTTAGTGCTGGATTATTCTGCATCCGTATGATTTTGAGTTCTGATTAGATATGAAAACTGTTGATGGATGTATTTTTTTCTTACCAGTTGTTGCTATTCCTGGTATTTAGTTGGCTCTGACATACTTATCTGATGCACGCCTACTTCAAAGATATGGCTGGCACGGTGACCATGCGGATAATAGATCCCTGGGCCACTAAAGTGAGTGCTCGGACTTCTTTTCCAATTATTCTTTTTTGGAAATTCCAGGTTACTTAGTGGCTGTTTATTTGTAACTATTGCCTTTGGGCGACTTATTTGCTACACTGACAAAGGTGTTACCTTGCCAAGCAGGTTGTTAATTTGGGTGTCCTCCTTCTGTGGCACTACATCCATTTTATCGTCAATGTTTGTTACTTTCTTCTTGGACTGTCTGGTGCCATTAAAAGTTACCTTATTTCCACTGGAGTGTTAAGGAAGTATCGGGCCTTGGACTTGGGGAAGCTCCGTTATTTGGCTGTTGTCATTGATAGTGTGGAAGCTCGGCAGACTGAAAAGGTAATTGAACTGTTGCAATGGTTGGCAAAGATGGGCGTGAGACGTGCCTGTTTTTATGACCCTGAAGGTATAAGCTGTATTTTTTCTTTTTAACCCTAGCCCGTGTTTGCCATACATAATAACTTTGACATTGTTCTTTTCTTCTTTCAGGAGTCTTGGAAAGATCCAAGGACGTGATCTTGCGGAAACTGAACTTCATCAGCTTATTAGAGGTACTTCATAGATTTTCGTGCAGACCCTAGTTGGCTTAAGACAATTTGTCAATATATCATCCATTGACAAACTCATCACTTGTTGATTCATTATGATGATAGAATCTTATGGCTGGCAGTTTTCCTTTCG
Organism: Melastoma candidum; assembly: GCA_023653495.1. NCBI lineage: Eukaryota > Viridiplantae > Streptophyta > Magnoliopsida > Myrtales > Melastomataceae > Melastoma > Melastoma candidum. Next base: position 195,882 of record CM042889.1, on the reverse strand, counting down.
TGGTGGCTCTGTGCTGATATGTTGTTCGTCTAGAGGAATGAATTCTGCTTTTCCATATGAATTTAATGTCCTGACGTAGCTAGCTTCTTATGGGAGCTTTAGATTGGTTAATTTCTAGTTCTGTCTGATTCGGGTGATCTGGCATTGCATTGATTTTGTCGGTTCTCATTACTAGAGTGAAACACAGCAATATTAACATTCGTGACCTCATCTGCAGGATAGTACTGATGATGCATCTCCTGCGTATGAGAAGAAGTTGATTCTTGAAGTTGCTTCAAAATCGGATGGAAAAGAAGCTGTAGCAAGAGCAGCTAACCTACTTCTTGTGAAGTACCTGAAGTCAAAAAGTTCCAGTGAGGACAAGGAGGAAAATTTCTTCACCGAAGAATGCATGACCGAGGCACTAAAAGCAGTTGGTTCGTACTTGCCCCTGATTTAAATCGAGTTCTGTTTCCACAGAATCATGTTATGCCTCTCTTATATATTTCCTTCTCTTCAACATAGGTTGCAGGGGCCCTGAACCGGATCTGTTGTTAGTTTATGGACCTGCTAGGTGTCACCTAGGCTTCCCTGCATGGAGGCTGAGATACACGGAGGTTGTGTAAGTACTTTGTCTTTCTCTTTTCATGCCAAGCCACTGTTCCGAGTTACTTTGGTGTTGATTGGTGCTGACTTCTCAACACGGGGACGATTGAATAGCTAGAGCACTTGCTTTACTGTACACCTGCAGAATCGGAATTCCGTGGTTTGAATTGTCTAATGAAACCACTCTCTTTCCTGATACTCTTTTGATGTTTTTTCTCGTCCTTGTTGCAGACACATGGGTCCTCTGAAGTCCATGAAGTATGGTGCGCTCATAAGTGCTATCTACAAGTACACCTTGGTTCGCCAAAACTATGGTGCGTCACTATTGGATGATAATTCGTTAAAGGATGGGTAGCTTTTGCATAATACTTCCCTAATCCATGTCCTATTGTCTTGCATATGCTTTCACTCCGAACATTAATCTGATTGCCATGTACCCATTTTCTATGTCAAATTGTTTTGCCCGATTGTTGACATGTGAACAATCTCTATACCTCTTAACAGGTAAGTGAGATGCACTCTGGAAACTAAATGATGCCACATGGAAAAAATAAAGTGTGGATCTTCTGCCACGTCCATAGGTAGCTAATATGAATGGGTAACTGGACTACTTAGATAGAAAAGGTAATGTTCAGAAGTTGAATAAGACCTGTACCCTTTCAGTTATGTAGAATAACTGTTGTGGTTTGTCACATACACCTTATAATTCGTTAATTTCAGTGCCTTCCTCTGAAAAGCTTCACCATGGATAGAACTGTAACGTAGTTTGTCATGCAGTGTGCATATATAAGTGGTGATTTACAGGCATGTGACCTCGGCTGCTCTAATAAGATATGGTTTTCCTATAGCCATACTCGAATTAGAGGAGGCACGCATTAATCGAAGATGGTGTTACTTCGAATTTTGATGGCGACATACACAAACGGCATATATTATAGACGAACAACAGATATTACAGACTGATGCATAGCAGAGATGACCTAGGTAGGCACCCACAAAAGGTTATCCCAAGGGAAGAAATGGAAAACTGGAGATTTCCCCGGTTTGAAGGACAGGACCTTGAACGATGCATGATGAGGGTTCTAGTGTGAAGTGTCCATGTGACAGATGGCAAATGCTTCAACGATTTCGCCTTCGCCGGCAAGTGAAATATGAAAAAGTATCGTCTCTGTGTACTGACTGTGGCAGTAGAAGGCCGTGTAGAAATAAGGAATTGGGTGACATCCTATAACTCGGGGATGATTATCGGTTCAGGCACATTGAGCTTTTAATCTTTCATGTGGCGGTTATATTCTTCCTTGTTGAGAATGAATGGTAAGCAGATGGTGGCAAGCAAAGTAAAAGCATTAAACCATGTAACTCTCTCTAGGTTCATACCCCCTATCTCTTCTCCTCTCTCGAATACTCTGGATTATTTGAATTAAATTGATTGCATCTCAGTCTCGAATTACCTTAGTTCAATGACTAAAATGTGATCGCGATATTCTTTATTAATCCCTTTGGATCCGGTGGAGGTGCCGAAAGTAGTACTTTCTTCAAGATGGCCCCTTATTCTTCCCTGCTTCTGGATAAGCCTTCTCACTACTGAGAAGGGGCGATCTTCCTGCGAATGAAGGTGTCTGTGTGCTGCATGCATGGATAGTGTGACTAGGGAGCTGAATTAGATCATTTTTTCTACTTTTAGAAATACTTAATGTTCGCATGTTCTCGTATAATATTTAAGACCCTCGCCCATGTGGTTTGATTCAACTAAAAAAGAGTGCCGATTTAGTTTGGACCTATAATGAGCTTTGAGCTTGAGGGGATGTGATGAAAAGGTCGTAAAGCAAATCCAAAATTCCGAAAAGATAAGTGAGTTCAGCCTAATATATAAGCCTAAAACGAGTTATTCCCTCTACCGCTAATTAGATTTCGAGGGGTAGGCCGGCCCGAATTTTTCACAAAGTGAATTTACCGACGCACATCTTCAATTGCTTGTAATATCTACAATGTTTGGCAGTTACAAGAATGTCATATTTGTTCATATTACACATCTACCAGTTCAGTGATATTATTAACTATTCTATTTCCATTTTTAAATTGTTTGAATGATGTTCCAATTGCTTAGGAAAAAATTGACTAAATATGAGTGTAATTTAGAAAATTCTTTATTTACCACACTAAGTCGCGATTTAAAACTGTGACTTTGATTTTAGGAAAAAGACGCATAACACAAACAAGAAATGTTTATTTTTTGTCTCACTCGACATTTTTGGCTGTACTAGGAACATAGACAATCGGAGAAGTTATGAAAAACTGGCTCAGTCCCTGACTCGGTTATCGGAAGGACATATGATTCTTACTCCACTGCGACGTGTCCATGTGACACACTGTCACCGCGTTCACCCTGTCCTTCTTCATGCCCACCGGTGTGACCTCGAAGACCTCGGTTATCGGGTTGGACTCGACCTCCTCCCTGTGGAGCAGTCGGTGAGACAAAGATGTGTCCCTCTTCGGAAAGTAGACAGGCATGGTCTTCCCGACGTTGAGGTCGGCCAGGCAAAGAAGATCATAATCGACGGATCTAGCTGGCCATGGACGTGGTCTCTGGGCTTTGTGGCCCCGTTTCTTCACTCGGAAAGTTCAGGACATATTCCTCGTACATATAGCTCCATGAATCTGTCACAAACCAAAGTCCAAACAACCCCGAGCTTATTACATTCCGAGTTTCAACCAAGTATATGGAGCGATCAAGAAGAAACAGTGAGAACATTGGGGGGGTGGGGGAGGATCAGTCAGCCATCTTACAGCAATCAGTACGAGGAGACGAAGCGAGAAGATCGATTTGGTTTACTATTTTACTTATAAATTATGTCGTATTGTTTTTTTCTTTAAGAAACATGATAACAAACATTCCTCACGCTTGGGCTGGGCCTATCTATAATTGAACTAACCAATATTTACTACAAGACAAAAAAAAAGACATTCTTTTACTCCTCTGCCTGCTCAAAGCCTTGTTTTGTTCTACTGTGGGCCGTTATTGGGCCTGTGAATTTGATGGGCCCTAAAGAAACACCGGGGGGAGGGGTTGCGTCACATCTGACATCAGTATTGGTTGTTACGCGTTGGCCTCTCCAATAGAGATGGGGGAGTTCACAGTAATAGAGTAAACCCTTCCTCACCCAATCACTGCCCATGGACGAGAAACGCCGCGACTCCGGCTCCTCCTCAACCCTACCTCCGCCGTCGTCCGACCCTCCCCATGCGTCCGAACCCGTATCCACCCGCCGCCGTGCGGGTGCTCTCAAGCGCAAGGCTAGTGCGGCCCTCGGCTCATCTGGTCACGGCGACGCCGGCAGTCCCTCCTACTCTTCCCCTGCTCCTTCCAAGCGAGCTACCCGTGAGAAGTCATCTTCCGTGACTCCTCACTCCCAGATCCAAAACGGACCTCTGACTAGGGCTCGCCAAGGCGGCGAGAGGCTCTCTGCGAAGGAGGTCGCTGCCGCCGTTGCTGTCAAGGCCGATGAGGAGAGGAAGGCTGAGGCCGAAGAAGCGAGAAAGGCTGCTGAGGCGTTGGAGGCTGCCATCGAGGTTGAATTCGAGGGGATTAGCTCCCGCGGTGCTAATGTTCACGTGGTTCCCAATCACTGCGGTATATATTTGTGATTCTCTATGTTGTCTGGAGGAAACGCTTGATTATTAGCAAAATGTGAAATGCGTTGCTTGGCAAAGCTTAATAAGCATGAATGTGTTGATTTGGTGTTATTTCGTAGATAAAGATTAGTTACCTGTCAAAGTATAAGGACGTGGAAATCTGTCATCTATGATTGTAGCTTTCCGAGGAATGCATGTGGTAGGCTTAGATGTTGTGTTCGATTTCCTAGAATTTTATTTTCAAAATCGAAGCTACACCGGGAACTATCATATAGAGGAATTATATAGGACTGTGGTCTGAACTTTAAGGATGGTGGACATGTAAGTTTAGGCGGTATTACATGGACTTTAGCAACCCTTTTCTTTGTTGCTTTGATCCTGCTGAAGTATATATAGACAGGGGGCACAATATGGAAGCTCTCTGTGGTAGTAGAAGGTAGAAGTAAAGTAGAGCAGTTGCTGATCTTTATACCCTGCATTTGATTTCCATGTCCAAATCCAATGTTCCTGTTTGGCAGAATGTTTGATCACGTTAAAATGGCAGGTGTTTGAGACATTCTATTCCATGTAATGTAAAGCGAGAAAGTTTGCACTTGAATCATGGTGTGCATTCTGAGTGTTGCAGTCGCATCCCTGAAAGCAACCATGTATTGTATTGCTCAGATGTTGACTTGTTGGAGATGCTTTTGTTTCGATAGGTTGGTTTTCATGGACAAAGGTTCACCCTCTTGAGGAGGATTCATTGCCATCCTTTTTCAATGGAAAAACTGAGAATCGAACACCTGGTGTGTACATGGATATACGGAACATGATTTTGCGAAAATTTCACTCAAATCCCAACATACAGATCGAATTGAAGGACCTGTCGGATCTTGAAGTGGGCGATTCTGAAGCCATGCGAGAGGTACTGGAGTTCATGGATTATTGGGGTTTGATCAATTTTCACCCCTTCCCAGAGAGCCATGCTACTAAAGGTGGAAATGAAAGTAAAGGAGTGGAGAAGAAGGATATATTGATTGACAAACTTTATCTATTCGCAAAAATACAACCTGCTCCTGTAGCTTCTCCCGGTGACAGTTTATCCACCCAGCAAGTATCCTCTGGGTTGTTTTCTGAATCACTCATTGCTGATGAATTGTCAAAGGCCGAGGGCCCATCTGTGGAGTACCATTGTAATAGCTGTTCTACCGATTGCTCTAGGAAGCGGTATCATTGTCAGAAACAGGTCTGTCCCTTCTGATTCCATGGCCGTAGATGTTTGCATCTAGCATCCTAACCCTGTACATATATTTTGAAAGGATGTTGGATAGGATAGTTATTCTCCTGCTCAAAATGGCGGGGTTTATCGCCTTCAGGATATATGGTTCAATTACTGATAATTTCTTGAATTAAATAATTGGACAAGTCCTTCTGGATAATGATTGGTTCCGGCATCTAGTAGTACTAAAAATAGGAGATGCTTCAGGCTTTATGATGGGGTCATTTACTTTCACTTTCTACTGCTTAGCCATGGTAGATTATTGCCTTTAACATGCTTAGGATGACTTTTGCTTTTAATTCACGAATATCTGCGTGCTGGCGTACTGATGCCGTTCATCTTTGGCAGGCAGATTTTGATTTGTGTACTGACTGCTTCAATGGTGGGAAATTTAGCTCTAACATGGCATCCTCAGATTTCATTCTGATGGAACCTGCTGATGCACCTGGTGCAATTGGGGGGAAATGGACAGATCAGGAGACACTTCTCCTCCTTGAAGCTATAGAACTTTTTCAAGACAACTGGAGTGAGATAGCTGAGCATGTAGCTACCAAGACAAAAGCTCAATGCATGCTGCACTTTCTTCAGATGCCAATAGAGGATGTTTTCCTTGATTGTGACGATGACATAGATGTTAATAAGGATGGCAATGTTACCTTTTCGGATAATGATGTAACTGTAACTGGCGATATCCCAGAAAGCACCATAAATAAGGCAGATACTTGTCGGGGTGAAACTGAGAAATCTCCAACGGAAACTTCAAATGCAGAGGACACTTGTGAACAGAATGCCGATGCACAACCTTCAAACCAAGATGCTTTCGACCCGAAGGAAGTTCAAGAAAATATGGATGATGTTAAGGAAAAGGATGAAAATATCGTTGTCAAGACACTAAGGGAATCATTTGAAGCCATCGGTTGCTCCTCGACTCCAGACAGTTGTCTTTCATTTTCTGAAGCTGGAAATCCCGTGATGGCAATGGTGAGTGTAATACCTTTCTGTAGCCCTATCATACAGGATGCTTGATTTTAAACTTCTCCTTTTCCTGTTAAGATAATTAGCCTTTAGCTGGTAGTTGAAAGCTGTTCTCTATTTATCCTCGTGGTCTCTTTTTGCCTGAGTTATCAACTGTCCAATGTGTCTCACTTATATCGAAACCCATTCACCTGCACTCAGTGGCTTTCAAAATGATTCGTTTCCACCATTACAGGCTGAATTTTTATCACAATTGGTGGGATCTGATTTTGCATCTGCCTTCATACGTGGTTCTTTGAAATCTGTTGGTGAGGGATCTACCGGCATCCATTTGGCTATGAAGCACTGTTTTATCATGGAAGATCCACCAGATCAAAAGGAGCTAAATCTTTCTCAGAGGTATGCAGAGTACAGAGATGGATAATTTTCTTTCGTCTTAGATTATATTGCTTGTGCTCCTGTCTGATAATAACTTATGGACCGTGCTTTCCTGAAATGGTCAACTCACCCACCAGTGATTTCCATAAGTTGGAAGAGAAGCAGAAGGTGGAAATCACTAAGTCGTCTAAGGATGATGAGGATCATTCAAATGATGATAATGGTCGGTGCAATGCCTTCCTTATTTTAGAAGAGAAAGCAGAAGACACAGAAATGTCAGATTTGAGAACTGAAAAGGTAGAAAATTCAAAAGATAGCAAACCAAGTTCCTTGGGGCAATCTAGTGGTTCAGGATTAGGTGTACGGAAAGAGGATGCTAAAGATGGGGAGGCAAGTGCTGGATCTAAGGAGGTAGACATGGCTACAAGTCCGTTGGCTTTGGAATCAACGGATCAACAACCACACAAACCTGACCCAATGGCCTCAGGTGAAGATGCAAAAGTCAATGGCAATGACATGGAATGCGATGATAAAAATAAGGAAGCTATTGCATCAAAAAAATTCATGCAGCCGGAGAAATCCGTGGCCAAAGCGTCTTCCCTGCTGCTGGATAAGTCAAAAAGTGTTCCTGATTTTCTCACTATTGAGAAAGGTGATCTTCAGCCTACACTTCCTGCGAATGAAGAGAGTATGTTTCTTTTCTCTCACTCTCTCCGTGTTCGCTGCATGCATGCATGCATGGATAATGTGATATAGGGAGCTGAATTAGATCAGGAATCTGTAATTTGTACTTAGAAATATTGTTGGCATGTTCTCGTGTAATATTTGGGAAGTGTTTTTCCTTTCCAAGCAGTGGTTAATCAGTTGAAATAAAAAGTGTGTTGTCTGATCGATCTTTTATTTAACAATATTCTCGGAATCAAGAATGATTGGGCCAGATGCTGTCTATAATTCTTAATATATTACTTTTTCTACAATTGCTGCGTTAATTACTTTATGTATGACACCCGAACTGCTTGATGCTATTACTTGATTACTGATATAAGGTTGTGAGTATCATGCTTTGTTTACCATTTTTGTACAACAGCAAAGAGACATTACCCTGGTATATTGTTTAAAATGAGCTCTCTTCTTCTTACAGATGATGATAAGCCATTGAAAGTTGATCAGAATGATTCTTCAGTAGCAGAATGCAACGGCAGCATCGATAAACTAAAATGTGCAGCAGCTTCTGCACTTTCTGCTGCAACTGTTAAAGCTAAATTTCTGGCAGAAGACGAGGAAGACCAGATTCGGCGACTCACTGTGTTCTTAATTGATAAACAGGTTAGGAATCGTCACTGTTGCTCAATACTCTCTTCCTTTTCTTTACCTCTTTGAACTGAAGTTCTTTTATTATGAAACAGTTGCGTAAGCTGGAGGCAAAGCTAGCCTTCTTTAACGACTTAGATCATGTGATAGCTAGAGTCAGGGAACAGTTTGACCGATTGAGACAGAGGTTATACCAAGAGAGGGCGCAGATTATCGCATCTCGGCTAGGCGCACACGCTGCCTCTGGTCCCCGAGGGATGCTGCCCACATTGTCCGCCAACAGGGTAGCCATGAACTTTGCAAATTTGGTCCCCAGGGCTGCTGGGAGCTTGCCTTCCCTCCGTCCGCCTGTTTCCAGGACGATGAGCAATGTTTCCCCCAACCCACAGAACTCATTCGTGTTCACTTCAACTGGTGGAAGTTGACCTCCATCCCTCTCTCCAGGTGAGCCAAATCCGTTGAAGTGGTAAATGCAATTAATCTGTTGTGTTGTGTGTCTGCGACTTCTCTAAGGTGTATATATTTTTGTAACCCTAGATAGTGTGGGCCAGCCTTCCCTTTGATTGATCCCCGTGCGACAGATTATGAATTACATACATTTTGGGGGGGGGGGGGGGGGGGGGGGTTTGTTAATGTTGGCATCAAAAATAGGGGTTGTCATGCTGGCTTTGGCGGTTATAGTGATGACAACGTTTTAAGACAGTAGAGATGAGATTTGTCGAATTGATAAGGAAAAACGAAAGGAGATGATGGGGGACAGACAGTTTTATATTCTCTCCACATTTGTAGGAGACAATTGAGAAAGAGAAAAAGGGGAGAGGCTCCTCCATCTCGTTCAATCGAGCTGCCTGTCTGTCTGTATCTTTCTTTCCTATTAACCTTTTGAGTTCTCCACATTTTTACACCTCGGGATCCCTCTTAGCTTCCCCCCCTCCCTCCCCGCAGGGCTTCGATTCTCATGAATCTCTGGAGAAGGGAGTCCTCGGCTTTGGAGAGAAACCCTGGAGTTTATCCATAAGCAGCTACTTCTCTCAGGGAATTAGAACGTCTTCCCTCTCCTACTCCGGCAATGAGTAATCCTCCGCCTCCGGATCCTGCTCTTCAACAATCCCCACCTCCTCCGGATCCCGCTCTTCAACAATCCCCACCGCCTCCCCCAATCGACTCTTCACCCCCTCCTCCACCTCCTGACTCGTCCCCTCCACCGCCTCAGTCCGACAACACTGGTGGCAATTCTTCTGGCGTGCCCCCACCCCCACCACCTCCCCCTCCCCCTCCCCCTCCCACTTCGCCCTCTCATTTGAAACCCTTAGCTCCCCCTCCACCCCCATCTGATGGCTCCTCCTCATTGTCTACCACCAATGTGGCTCTCGTTGCCGGAATAGCGGTCGGGGCAGCATTGATGCTAATTGTGATTATCATGCTCATCGTGTCTTGCACGAGAACGAAGAAGAGAAAGCAGCATGATCAGATGCATTACTACAGGGACAATTCCACTGGATCCAAATGTAAGCAAAAGATCCCCTTCATGATTCTTGTGTAATCTTCTACTAAACGAGGGAATCAAATGCCTGTTTCTTTCTTTTTTATTTGTCTTTTTTGGCCTACAGTCAGTGCATATTATAGTGGACCTCAACAAGATGTGCAAACATACGGCAATTGGCAAGGCAACGTTGCCCCGAATAAGACAGATCATGTTGTCCGAATACCTCCTCATCAGGGAGGAGCAATGATGCTAAGTGTGCCACACTCTTCCGTCATCAGCAGCGGTGAGATGAGCTCTGACTACTCGGGAAACCTAGGCCTCCTGCGGCCACCTCCCCCACCGTCGTTCGCCCTTGGTTTCACCAAGAGCACATTCACGTATGATGAGCTGGCAGCCGCCACTGGAGGTTTCTCGAATGCAAACATGGTCGGGCAAGGCGGGTACGGGTACGTCTACAGGGGGATCCTCCCCAATGGGAAGGAGATCGCCATCAAGTGCCTAAAGTCAGAAAGCAGGCAGGGGGACAGGGAGTTCCAGGCCGAGGTTGAGATCATAAGCCGCGTCCACCACCGTCACCTCGTGTCTCTAGTCGGATACTGCATCGGGGAGTCCCAGAGGATACTGGTCTATGAGTTCCTCCCAAATAAGACACTTGAATATCACCTTCATGGTATGTATTCTTCTTTTGAAAAGAGAATCTCTTACTTAAATAACATATATATTTGGCATAAGGATTTGAGTCCTTTGATAATTCATTATTGTTGTTTTTGGACACAGAAAGTGGTCTTCCGACAATGACATGGACGACAAGACAAAGGATAGCGTTGGGGGCTGCTAAAGGACTTGCTTATCTGCATGAAGACTGTAAGTTTGCCTCCAGCTTAAGGAATCAATTTCATCCTTTGCTGCTTGTTATTTATATTCTACTAGTCATAACCACCTTCCCCCTTTTTGTTTTTAAATTTGTCTTCCAGGCCACCCGACGATCATTCACAGGGACATCAAGGCTTCCAACATCCTTCTCGACTTCACTTACGAGGCCAAGGTAAATAGGGTTTTCTGCTATATTTGGTTTTAAAAATAGGGTTTTTTTTTTCTTTACACGAATGCGACGAGTGCTACGCAATTTACTGTCTCAGGTTTCGGATTTCGGGTTGGCTAAGGTTACCATAGACAACCACACTCACGTCTCTACTCGAATCATGGGAACATTCGGGTAACACATCATTTTGTTTTTCCGTTGAGGCACAACACTAATATGTAACATATTGATCCCAGCATGAGGTTTCGGACTTGAATTGTTTCTCGCAGTTACTTGGCTCCGGAGTATGCAGCAAGCGGGAAGTTAACGGAGAAGTCCGACATGTTCTCATTCGGAGTGATGTTGCTGGAACTGATCACTGGGAAACGCCCGGTCGACTCTGATTTTGATGAGAGTTTGGTGGAATGGGTATGGATGATGATCCCTAATTGATTCATTCCTTTCTAATCTTAATTGTTATGTGGCGTAAGGAAGATGACATGGAATCGGTTCCTTGAAATCGAGCAGGCAAGGCCCCTGGTCACGAAGGCAATTGAGCAGGGTAAGTACGAGGGCCTGGTGGATGCACGCCTAGAAGGTAACTATGACTTGCAACAGATGTCTTGCATGGTCGCTTGCGCTGGGGCTTGCATACGTCACTCAGCCAAGAGGAGACCCAAGATGAGCCAGGTAAAGCCAATCATTTTGTCTGCGACGCTCAAAATCCAATCATTGGTTCGAACGAATGACTCATCTAACGCATCTTTCGGGTGCAAAAGATTGTGCGGGCGCTCGAGGGAGACGTGTCGCTGGACGACTTGCATGAGATGGCGAAGGAAGGCAACAGTTTGACGGTCGATGGAAGCATGGGCTCCTACGGAGAAGGCTTCAGGGGTCTAAGGAAGAAGGCGACGGATAGCCAGGTGGGCATGAGCAGCGAGTACGGTGGAGCAACTGGAGAGTACGAGCGAAGTCACTCCTTCACGAGCGAGAGTTCGCAGGAGTCACCCAGACGGCAGACGTGACCCCAAAAGACTTGCAGACGGACAGCAAAATGTTTGTAGTCAACTACAAAAAACACGAAAAAGTAATAAAGAGAAAGAGGCTATTGAGACTTGGTGGCTTTGAGTGTTTTAGCGTGTTTTTGATTTTGATGAAGGCTACAAACACCAACTTGTGGGAATAAGCTGCTGCTGTTAATAAACAAGAAAGTACTTCAGTAACCCCCCCGTTTTTTGGAGAGGCGGATTCCCTGAATTTGTGGTCTCCATGTAAAGTTTTGGGGTTTGAGTTATAGCCATTTCGCGACTCTTTTCCCTGTACGGACGCCCCCCCCCCCCCCCCCCCGGCGGCCTCAGTTCCTTGTTATATATCCAAGAAGGCCCTAACCCAGGCCCATTTAGTGGGTTCAGTTGGCCTAGTAAGTATTTCTCTGGAGGTTGCCCCGCCTGCGCAACCGTCGGTGGGCATCCATGTTTCCGATATGGAGGTGCCCAGGTGTTGTTTCCCAAGACGTTGGATCGTGTATAAGTGCGTAAAAGACAAACGTATTTCTATCGAAAGAAAATTGGGTTTATTTTCGAATAGAAAGTCTGAATTCCCTTAAATAATGTCTTGGGGGTTTATATAAAGGTCCTGAACCCTAAACGAAATGAGAAACTAATAATGAAATAAATTATAAAAACTAAAAAATAAATAAAAGGCTAAAATGTGCTGCAAACGTATTATAATAGCGATTCGAAGCCTAAACGCAAAAGTTACGCTCATTTCAACTTTTGCCGACGAACACCCTTCGAACGATCCTTGGTAGCCCAAAACTCGTCATCCATATGTTCCAGATCAATCTCCTCCACTTGAAAAGAACTAGACCCCGAGTGATCCGGATAACGAGAAGTCTTTGAAAGAAAATAGCGTGACAAGTCCGCACATTGAATGTGCGAGATATGCCTATCAACTCCGACTCAAACCGAGTAATTGTCAAGAGATTTCCCATCCTCTGAGGGTCATTTTTGTGTTTAAACCCCAGAGGTAGCAATGTAATCTTCCTCCCATCATTCGTAAACCGATAAACATTCTTCCGTCCATCATGCGTAGTACCAAGATCAAACTGTCATGGCCTTCCAAACAATAATTGACAAGCGTCCATGTTCATCACATCGCACATAACCTCATCCTTATAATATTTTTCTATCGATAGTGGCACACGACACCTTTCCTTCACCTTAATTCCCTCACCATTTGTAATCCAAATAATGCTGTAAGGCTCTGGATGTTTTTTCACAGGTAATTTTAATGTGTTAACCAAGCTTCGAGATATAATATTTTCGCAACTGCCATTATCAATTATCACCTCGAAAATATGATTAGAAATAGTGCATCTGGTACGAAACAAGGCATTACGCTGGGAATCATCTTGTCGGTGAGCCAGCAAGACCTTTCGGACGACAAAAGTCTGCTGCACATCCTCGTCACCCTATCGGGCTCGCAAACTCCTCCTTCTTCCTCCTCATTCTCACCTTCTTCATAATCAACCATATTCACTTGTCGACGCTTGGGGCAAGTATTTGATTTATGCCCCAGTTCTCTGCATCTATAACATTTATCTCCAGTCGGTTTCGCATAAGGATTATATGACTGTTTGTTCACCACTTCCTTCTCCTTCCCCTTTTCTATCATACATCTCTTCCGAGTATCGGACATATATCCCAGGTTCGGTCAAGGGCTTAGTCTGGGTGATTCAGTCACAGCCCTATGAGTCTCTTCCCTCCCATAGTAACTTATAGCCTCCATTGATTCTGCACGAAGTGCCATAGTCTGTGCGTCGCCGAGGGTTAAGATGACTTGACAACCAATTTTATCACGGATCGTCGGCCGCAACCTGTGAAGATATCTTGTCACTTGTTGTCCTTCGGTCTCCATCAAGTTATTGCGTGACGACAACCTCAAGAAATATGCAGTATAATCGGCTACAGATTTTTGCCTTTGTATCAACGTCTGGTATTGATGGAATAAGAACTGGTCATAATCTGGAGGGAGAAACATGTCCACCAGCATCTTCCTCATCTTTGGCCAAAGTCGAACTTGTTGTTTCTTCGAAAGCCGTCGTTGAGCCTGAACCTACTCCCACCACGATGATGCTCTGCCCTTCAATCGGTACGTGACCAATTTCACCTGTTTATTCTCAAAAATCTCCGAGACGTCGAAAGACCTCTCTACTTCAGCCACCCAATCTAGGAACTCCTCGATGCCCAAATTCCCATTGAAAGGAGGAATATCCACATTCAAACGAAATTCGTCTTGCCGATTTTGTCAATATCCTCTAGGGTTAGGGTTTCTTCCGTCATAAATCTGGTCAACCTCCTCATCTGACGAGTAATCCTCATTAGACCTGGTATCCTGCTGGTTGTATTGACAACCTTGAGCAATTCTCTCGGCATCATCTCCATCATCTCTGCCTCCCATGGCAGCGCGCTCCGCCTCCGATCGCTCCACGCGTATCGTAAACGCCTTCACCGCTGTGGATAAATTTCTGATCTCTCTGAGCACATCAGCGAGATTAACATTCGCACCGATTTGGTCAGCCATCGTTACGTCGAGGGTAGAACCTTCGCTCTGATGCCACCTAACACGGAACAATAAACGCGTAGAAGACAAACGTACTTCTAACGAAAGAAAATTGGGTTTATTCTCAAATAAAAAGCATGAATTCCCTTAAACAATGTCTTGGGGGCATATATAAAGATCCTGAACTTTAAACGAAATAAGAAACTAATAAATAAATAAATTATAAAAAAATTAAAAATAAATAAAAGGCTAAAATGGGCTGCAAACGTATTATAATAGCGATTCTAAGCCCAAACGCAAAAAATTACGCTCATTTCGACTTTTGCCGATGAACACCCTTCGAACGATCCTTGGCAGCCCAAAACTCGTCCTCTACTTGTTCCACATCAGATGAGGTATTTGTAAATTCGGAAGATTAGTGGAAGCTTATCAAGGTGATGGATGGATATGGACCAAAACGGGCGTGGAACCTTAACGAAGAAGTTACTAGTATGAGGAGGCGTAATAAGAGCTGTGGAAGGAAGAGGTTGCTTAGCAAGTAACTAACTACTCTATGCGGTGACATCGAGCACGAGAATCCCATTGGCGGCTGTGTAAAGATGGGAAGGGCCCAATAAAGAGAAGGAGAAGGGTCTCCCTGGGGGGGTGGGTGATCACGGATGCTTTTCTTGGTCCAATACAACAACAAAGAGTACCATCCCAATTCCCACCACCACGATCCTCAGCCAAAAAGGGATTTATACTCTTTTTTTTTTTTTTTAACTTAAAAACTTAGCTCGGTTACAGTCTCTAAATCATTCATACATTTTGGCAAAACCCACTTGATGATCTCCTTCGTTATTATTATTCCAGTTGCTTCATTCTCCTCATACCCCCTCACCGGGAAATGTGCAGCCTTGATAGCCTGGATATTGCCACCAACGGACATTAGAAAGTTTTTTACAAGTAGCAATTGGACCGATCCATGTTCATTTTGACTTACTTGGGTTTTGGTTTGTGACCATGGCCGTGCCTGAGAAATCGCAGTTCATGGGCGTCTTCCCGACTTTCTGGTAGTACGAGTTCATGGCGTAGGCTGCGTGTGCTGCCACCGTGTTTGGTTCGAAGCAAGGGGAGCCCGGTTGGATCTCACTACAGTCCCCGCCATTGCCGCATGCGTAGTCGAGGCTGGCCTGCAGTTGGGCGTCCGGAATCCCCGTCTTCGCCACACACCAGCTTCCTCCGCTCGGCCCTGTTTGACCACCTGTGCCCTGTTGAATACAGAAGGGAAGACGGATGGGGTCAGCACAGAAGAACGTCGCTTGATTGCGAAAACGTCATTTATGATCGCCATGAAAACCCTGTGTTACGTTCACCTGGCTTCCCTTCTCAAGACCGATGTCGTAAACCATCGACAGGTCCGTCTTATACAGTCCGAAGAACTTCTCAGATGTCGGACCGGGTTTCAAATCCTCGTCGTACAGGGCAAAGATGAATGTATCCACCGATTTCCCAGGCATCAATGGAGTCCCGATGAGGGACCGAAGGTGGGCGATCAGGTTCCCATTGTAAGCCCTGGCATTGTCTACGCTCACGCCGACCTCATTGGCGTCCCCATTGTAAGGCCACCCTGTCTCTGCGACCATGATATCTACGTTCTTGAATCCCATATTGTCCAAGGCAGAACGCACCGCATCAACCTGCAGTTAAAAACCCAACGGCATCTCCAAATTCAAAGGTCTGCAGCTGGCAATGAGCTAGCTTAAGGCTTAATAGATTCAGTCATCTTATATCTCCTATTCGTACTGCTACCAGTAAGATAAAGACGAATTGCGTATATGATCAAACCCATTTTTGTTCTTCAAGAATCTCTTTCTCTTCTATTTCAGCATCATTTTCCCAAGAAAAGGAGTCCCTTTTTTTGCTAAAGAAATGAAAAGGGATCAGATTCCTAAAGCCACAGGGAAGTGTAGCAAATTAATATTCCGATTCCACCACAATCACACTGATCCATGTAATCGAGACGAATTAACCTCGGATACAATTCATAGGGGAGCTGAAGAGTATGGACTCGCCTGGGCGTCAAACATGTTCATGTACTTGATCCCGCTGCCCGAATCGACCCTCCCGGCGTTCGGCTGGAACAGGCAGAACGCCAGAGTCTCAGGCCTGGGGTCACTCTGGTAAGCAAAGAAAGGGTAAGGATTGATGGCGAGGGGAGAGCCGTTATCGCTCTGGAACTGTAACAGCCCTCTAAGCTTATCCTGGAAAGACGGGTGGAACCTCCCGGAGGATGGAGGATCGGACTGGCTCAGCAGCGACATGGAGTGCACTGTTGAGACCTTGATCTTGTCACCGAGGGAGGCAGCGTCGAGGGCCTTCTTCATGTTCTGCATCGCCGGGAGCAGCTGCGAGGAAAGGGCCTCGTCGTTGGTCATCAGGACCTGTCCCGGAAGAACGACGGCCACTAAAATCACAACGCCCCAGCATCAGGAAAGAGCAAAAGATGGAACAGATCCGGGCGATGGCCTCACCTCATTGCCAACACTGATGAGGGTGATGTCGCTGGCGGGGTAGAAGGGGAGGACGTTGGAGGAGACCCAGCGGGAGGCGGCGGAGGGGTCGGAAGCAAGGGAGGGGATGTCTCCGTTGGCCGCACCAATGACGATGCCTATGCCGGTGTTGGCGAGGGCGGAGATGATGGCGGGATCGGCGCCGTAGAGACGGACCTTGCCGATGGAGGTGGAGCGGAGGAGGTTGGAGGTGGAGGAGGGAGGGGGGAGGTTGTCGGAGACCTGGCCGTAGTTGACGCCGATGAAGGACTGAGAACCTGAAACACGCAAAAAGAATGGAGAAGTCGGTCAACTGAAAGAGGTAGGAAGTTGGAAAGGTAGTTATTTAGTTAGTTGGGGGGGGGGGGGATGAGAAGGCGATGAAGGATTACTGGCGAGACGCGGAGGGAGGAGGAGGAGGAGGAAGGAGAGGAGAGGGAGGAGCATGTCCGTGTATGTGGCTGCTGCTGCTGCTGTAGAAGAAGAGGAAGAATTTGGTGGGTGAATTAAAAAAGGGGGAAAAGGGGGACGGAAGATGGATGGACGGAGGAGAAAATGATTTTAAGACGATGAAGATGATTACGATGGGGTTGGGGTGGGGGCCATCGAGAAATTTGGACTCCCCCCGAACGGTGAAGTTTTATGCTGGATGTGAAATCTAGGAGATAGATAGACACCTTTTTGGTAATGTATAAGTGTGTTTTGATGGGTCACGTCAACATCCGACACTTGTACTCATCCCATGTGGCATTGGCAGCAACATGTGCGAGTTGTAAAATAAACACGACGGAGAGAGACAGAGATAGCTAACTACTTTTTTTTCTATAATAAATAAATGTCTCATTAGACCACTGACTTATGTTTCTCCACCGCCACTCTGGATAAAAAAGGCAAAAGGGTTTTAGTTAGATATGTCTGAGGAGGTCGTCGTCGTCGTCGTCGTCGTTCCTTCCTCCCTTTCTGTTTTCAAATTTCCGCAATCAAACGTTGTCCAGAGTTCAAAATGACAAACCCCCGGATCTTAAACAAATTGACGATCCATCACGACGAGCACTGCTCGTAGTCGTTGCTGTGAATTAAAAATAATACGAATGGAGAGGAGACAGACAAGAGGCAGCAGGGGGGTCAAAATTCAGCAGAAATCGACTCCCTTTGCTGTTTTGCGCGTGCCAAAACGCAATTGAATCGAGTTCCTTCTGTTTTTTTTGTTCTCATTCATTAACTGAGGGGAGGGGTCCTCATCCTCCTCCTCCTCCTGAAAGATCTTCCCATTTGTCTTCAAAACTACAACACCATGATTGATGATCTCTTTCTTTCATGTAAATCAAGATGCAGGTTTGAAAGACGAGGATAAAATATTCGCATACATCTTTTATCCCAACACAAGAACAAGCATTCCTCTCAGTATTTTTGTTACAAACGTTGTCATTCTTCTATTACTATTAGGAAGTCGTCCAAGAGAACAAATCTCATGCCCCGGTAAAACGAAAGCCTAGTTTTGCAGGAAGAAAAAGAAGAAATTTATATGGACCAACAAAAAGGCAAATAAAAAGAGGCACGCAAAATAATAACCCTCGAAATCCCTTTGGGCAAGCAAAGCAAACCAATGAACCAGAAAAAAAAAAGAGAGAGAGAAGAGAAGCAATCATCAGTAATGCAAAAAAATGAATGGAATGAAATCGTCAAAAATAGAAACGGCTTTTCTTTTAACCTCCAGAGTGCGACGTCGGAGTTGTTGTGAACTGCCCATCTTTATATTCATGCACAAATTGCTGGGGCAACGAATGTTCCACCTGCATTATAGATGCAGTAAAGTCAGACCACTGCCAAGAAACCGAAACACCTCCCCTATGTGTCATGATGCATGAACAATCCAATGGTCATGCCCTGAAAACACACATGCATATATCGTCCGCTAGTAATTCACAGAAGCATCAACATACCCAATCCCCATCAGGCTCTTCACCAGGAACCAAGACATTGATCTCACTAGACTTAGCTGTTGTCACCGACGTGTGGAGCGAGTTCTTGCTCAGATACAGCTGACAGCCGCCTGTGTTGTCTACAGATATTGTGGGAGCGGATCCCTGAAACACAAACAGAAATTAAAAAATTGAAATTGTGCAGACCAAAACCAGCAAGGCCTTCTTTAGGTGGCAGTTACTTTTCTGAACACTAAAGGGATAACACGTCCCATGATACCATTACCTGACACTGAACTTCGATGCCATTGCAATTGACAATCTCACAAGCAGCTACAACGTCCTGTTGTTGACATGAAGTTTCATTTAATTACCACCATGTTGCTCTAGGCACTGACAAGAAATTGCACTACATACTAACCGTAAATACAACTCCCATCTTATTGCACTTATCAACAGTGATGTTATTAACCTTCCCTGCAAAATTATAACAATTATGTACTGGTTATCAACATGCTGTTTCTCAGAACAGTTTGTATCCGGAACAATTTGAGTACGGTCCGACTCCAAAACAAAAAACAAGAAAATTATAAATCCCACGAGTTCCTTGTTAATTACCATGAATCTGCAAGACAGAATCTTTGCATCCAAAAATATAAATAGATTGTTTCGCATCACAGTCATCAATAACCAAATCTTTCTTCCCCTTTTGGTTTTCTACCACCCACCTGTCAGGAACCGAAGTAGTTGTTAGAGTTCAACCATGTAGTACAGCAAAACAAGAAGAGCAGCCACGACACTTACTTCCGACCCATTTGCAGCTCAAACTTAGGAGGTCCTGCCTTTGAGATTGCTGGTTGACTAGTGCGGACTTCCTTTTCACTTGCAGCAATCACGCCAGTACGATCAGCTCGATTCTTTGTCTTCATATCATCTGTGACTTTTCTTAAACCTACAAAGAAGAGTCCCGAAACATCGGGCATCAGTGTCTCCATAGACAGACCAGTAAAAGATAAAACAAGGGATTACCAGAAGTTACGGATTTTCCGGAATTAATTTCCTGGAAGACAGCAGCCATCCCTTCTTTTGGGCGTGAGGATGATGCCTGAGATGGTTCAGAACTAAAGAGCAAAGCGGGAGGAGGTGGTGGAGGAGCAGGTCCACCTTTTGCTACAGGTTTTGGAGGGGCAGAAGAAATTGGCTTGCCGGAAGCATTCCAGACTGGACCAAGTGGATAAAATCCCTTGACATAATCTCTTAAACCTGGCAAATAGAGCTCCTTCAGAGCCTTGGCCCATTCCACATGATTTACGTCCTTGTTCCTGTACTCAACCAATACCTGAAATTCCAATTCAAATTATTTCACCACTGGGCAAGAGTAATCCATGAGTAGTAAAAATGCACGGCCACGCAAATTCTGGCAACACTTAAATCTGTCAGAATGACCAACCACTTTTTATTGCTTGAAACAGATGGTGAGATTGTGGAATGATATAGATGAGTGAAGGAGAAATCTAAAATTGTCAATTTAAAGAGTGGGAAAAGGCGGGGGGAACCACATTACCATCCAGTGCCATGCTTAAAAAGTCAGGGTACCTTGTTGCTGTAGAATTCGGCCATCTGCCAGCTTTCCTCAACATGCGCAATGGGCATGCTCATGCCTAGTAAGTGAAAATAACGCAAAAAACTGGGTAAACAAAAGCTTTTCGTTGGCGATGTGGTCAAATTCTTCTTGCAGTTTCAATAAATTACCACAATCTTTGCCCGTGAATGCTATCCATGCCAATGCCGATAGACTGTCCCCAGCGGCCTTCAAGTGATTAAAGAAGTCAGACCGCTTGCCTTCAGTCAATGCATTGGCTTTGGCAATCACCCCGTTCAGTGGCTTAAGAAACTCGGCCAAGCCTGCCATATCAGGTTTCTTCACCATTTCCCCCAGACGGGAAGCAAAAACAAGAAGAAAATGTCAGTACATTGTAGCATTTGAGAGAAACTTAAAATGGAGGGTTCAAGGGTAGCCGTAGAAAGTAGCTACTAACAGACGGATACAGACAAGAATACAGGACGACCCAACGAGTTTAAACAATTTTTCCCTAACAATTCTCCTAGGCCATTTGTTCTTTCACTTTTTTCTTGCACCGGCACACGCACCCATTGCAACGGGGACCTCTACTCAAAACTTCAACCCGGTTCCCAGCAAACGGAGGGAAACCTCCAACGAGAATCATCCACTAATCGAAACATAGGGAACAACAGAAACCAGAAGAACACGTCCGTCCAACCCCCCCACCTGGCTCTGCTTAATCCGAATCAAAAGCTCCTTCTGAACAAGGAACGCCTCCTCGACGACTCTGGTGACGTCCAACACCAGGCCACCGATCTTCTCTGCTTCGCTCGAAACCCTAGCAACGTAATTGGACATGAGATCGTCGAATGCCAAGGACGCCGGATCCGTCGAGTATCCAGAGCCGGCATTGTCGGGAACACCTCCTCCCCCGGCCGACAACGCCTCCAGCCGGGAGACGGCGGCCTCCAGCCTCTGAATCAGCTTCTCCTCCATCACCTTAGGGAAGGTTACGATCGATGGTTTCAGATGATGAGATCTGAAATGCAATTGCAGTTGTTACATTCAGTTATATATATGTACACGGCGCCTTTCTTATATAAATAGTAAACACCTGGCGAAGGGAATGTTGTGTATTGTTGGTTTATTCCTGATTTTGACTCAAAAAAGGCGCCGAAAGAGTGTGTGACTGTTGTGGATCTTAGCTGGCAAACTTATTACATAGAAGCCAAACGACAGCAATGGTAAGAATTTAAACATTGGTCTAAATTTATTGGAACTGCTTGCTGGGAGACATTCCTGGATATAAACAACACTTGCAAGTTTCTCTCGGTATTGATGATACATTCTGGTTCTGGAACAAGATTTATTTACAGATATAGTTCAGCTAGCCTTAAGGCTTAACCAAAGCAAGCTGGAATACTAACTAATACACACTCGGAACACAATATGAAACAATGCTGCGGCCGCGTATGCTCTTCTGCATTCACATTGTGTTGCTTCGGAAAACTGTAGGCATATATACGAAGATGAAGGTCGTAGCTCCATCAGACAAATATTACCAAGGTTTATATTACCTCAACTCATCACCATCTATCCACCTCAGGAACTCTGCCTAGCTTGGAGGGGGTGTGGGTCCTCGGTAATCGGCGGGGTTCTTCTTGGAATGTCGGGATTTCCTTAACTCGATCCAGTTGTTGTCCCTGCAGAATTTTGAAGACCGTAAAGAAGACGTCATCAGAGACTACAACATGATTAAAGGACGCAATTGTCCGCCATCATTGAACTGTTCCTACACCTTCAGTTCAAAAACGGCGGGTTTTCGTGGAAACTAGACAGTGACAAGGGCAGAACATGAAACCGATTAAGAGTAGAGATGAGACTGACTCACGACGCTACGGAAAGGGAAATCGTCTACCTCAAGCATGTGAACGATCTGCCCCATCTTCGGTCGCTTGCAGGCGTCCGTGTCTACGCAGCGCAAACACACCAAAACTACCCGCTTTAAAGCTCTTGCAGATGGCGGAACAGTCATCAAGGGATCAAAAATCTCTTCCACACACTGATTTGCTACAATTCCTTTGAACCATTCAACTATATTCGTCTGAAGATAGCATAGTCATCAGTGATTTTTTTTTTTTTTGAAAGAACTAGTTTACAAACTTGAGGAGCTGAGCAGATCGCGGCAGCAATTTTTTCTCACCTCTCCAGTTGGCCTAGAATAATCTACAGGAGTCCTTCCAGTGATGAGCTCCATGAGAAGAACTCCAAAACTGTAGACATCACTCCCTTCGTTGAGCATGCCCGTACTGGCATATTCTGGAGAGACATAGCTGTATCCAAATGGTGAAATGTTGAATACAAAGTACATATCGTGACGATAAGATCTGGCGTTGGAGGATAAACAAACCCGAAGGTGCCCATCACTCTTGTAGTTACATAAGTCGCTTCTGATCCTAAGAGCTTTGCAAGTCCAAAATCCGACACCTTGGGGTTCCATTTTCTATCCAAGAGGATGTTACTGGATTTCACATCTCTATGCACCACTTTGGGTTCGAGTCCTTCATGTAAGTACGCGAGCCTGGAAAAGCAATACGCATGAGAACTAAAAAATTGCTACTACTGCGGGTGCAGATTCAACAGCAGCAATTTCTGTTTCCTTGCCCATTGTTAATATTTTCACGAGACAGACGAAGTAAGTACTTCGCTGCTAAAGAAGTTCTGCAAAAGCCAAGGTACAGACAACTGCATGAATTAAGTGAACTAATGTCTCACCCCCTTGCCGTTCCAATGGCGATTCTCATTCGAATCTCCCAGCTAAGGGGCCTGGTTGATCTAATGTCATCGTGTAACCAGTGTTCTAAATTGCCATTATCCACGTACTCATACACAAGCATCCTGCAAGGAATTCAGAGCACACTGCATGCATTTAGATAAGGCATAACTGAAGCAAACAAAGAAAAATTCTTTGTATTGATAATGAATTTGAATGCAGAGAGAATTGCATTACCTTCGAGACCCCTCCGCACAGTAACCAAGTAGACCGACTAAATTCTTGTGCCTCACTTTTCCAATGGCCTCTACTTCCACCTTAAACTCTCTTTCGGCCTGACCCCTGTGAAAATAGCTTTGGTCATTTATTCATCTCCATAGATGTATAAAGTCGTAGAAACTCATCGTCTTTCATCCATTACCACACAATACAAGACCTACAAGGCCAACGAAGCGATATAAACCAAAGCCAGATAAATCCTCTGCATGGCCGACCAATCCTCGGCATCACAGATTTCCTATGCCAAAGGAAAACATGAAAACAAAGTAGCAGAGAGCTTTAGAAACAGAATATATCGATAGACTTTTCATGCTACGGCCGCCCCACTTTGTAGAGGAGACAATAACGGGTTGCTACCATGAGCTAAGATCCTCATCTAAAGAAGAGAAAGCAAAGCCTCCGTATGCAAAAGACGAAAAGGAGGCCTCTGATCTCGAATTATGAAGCTCAATCAAAGAGAGACGGGTGAAAAGAGAGGAGCCGCTATTAAATATCAAAGCAACTGTATGTTTTTCCCCTACGTCTATTCCCTAAGCTATGGCTCTCCGTTCTCAACAAACGAATCGGCAACAATGTGACATGATTGAAGATCCGAAAGCAGAGTCTTCGCACCGGCAACATATCATATGTCATGTAAAGACATCATATCCAGTCATCGTTAACAGAAGGAAATTCGAATCTCGACCAAGTTGTCGATTGCTATCTCCCTAGCTAACAAGCATAGCATAAATACGGGAACTAGTAGCAGCACAGGACTCCTTAATGGCGAAGGCAGAAATGCGTACTTGTTATTAAGAAGTTCCTTCACGGCAACGGCTGAGCCATCATCCAGAACGCCCCGGTAAACTACCCCATGCCCACCCTCGCCGATGACGTTCTCCTCCGAGAACCCGGCCGTCATGATCTCCAGCTCCTTCAACGTATACCACCTCCCCCATCCCATGTTCCCAAGGGCCTCCACGGCCAGCAGAACAGTATCCCCACTCCTACTCATGCTCGATGAAGTGGCGCCCGTATCTCTCCCCTCGCGACTCACATCCGCCTCCTCCTCCTCCTCCCAGGCGGCGTCGCTTCGCTTCATCAAGCTCTCTAGGTCATGCTCGACGTTGGTGAGCTCACCGACGTCCTTGGAAACCAAGGTGATCGTACCGGAAGCGTTCTCCGACGGCAGAAGCCTTGACCTACGGCTAAGCCAAATGCATAACGCGATGGCGAGAAAAGACACGGTTAGGCAGAGAGCAAAGAGGGCGAGGATGATGACGACATAGAGACGGAGACCGAGGAAGTGAGCTTTGGAGGTGAGCAGGGAGAAGGAGAAAGCCATGAGATGTGAAGGAGGAGAATGTCGGTGTTTTGGTTTAAGTTAAGTAGTAGTGTAGTCCGAGTGTTTGGAATGATGGGGTGGGAAAAAGGAGTGTTTAACGGTTGGAATGATGAAGACGGAACAGAGAAAGAATTAGGGATGGAAAAGATGGGGTTGTCGTCGTTTATGACTCATGTTCCTTCCTTCTAGGCCAACTTCTGATAGTAATACTTCCACGCAAATTCCTATCTCCATCTTTCCTTTATTTGCAATACATGAAGACAAACCCAAAATAAATAAGAAACGTCTACATTATTAAAATTCTTAGCAAAAGAGATGACGAGACGAGACAACTGGATACTTCCCCTTGGTGCCAGCCAACATTTACTTTCTTTTTCTTTTCTTTTTTTTTTTTTGAAAAGATGATAACACAGCAGAGGGAGGAGCGTAGGAGAATGAATGAAGGAATTAAATGTGTTTGACCACCCCCCCCCTCACACCACTTCTACATACATAATTCCTCCCATCATCTCTTAACTCGTAGTCTTACTCCATGCTAGGTTACTTGCACGTGCCATCATCACACAGGTCGTTGAGTCTCCCTCTAACGTTGTCACTCCACAGCGCGATCGATCGATGCGGACAGAATCGCTAACCCGACGAGCACGCAAGTGCCAGAAGCTACCGATCCAGAGCAAATATATATTCGGTGTTAAGAGTAGTACGACTCGACACTTCCTTCCGTTGAAAGACGTAGCAAACTCAATCCCACGTCGGATAAAGAAAAAAGTATGGTCTAGTATATATAATTTAGCAGGCTACTCCTTCTATAGCCAATTGCTTTTAGATAGGAATTCGCTGGACTTGTATGATGTGCTCGGCATATGGATCGGTCTGATATTCTAACATGATATCAGAATCCGGTTAAGCCCACTAAAACCGATAGTGGGCCATCGCTCGTGTGTGTGGACCACTTCAACCCGTCCGTATGTGGACTTGAATTCCCACTTTTTTTTTGTTAATATTTTATACATCCATAATTCTGAGTTTCACGTTACTCCTTTCACGAGACATGTCAAATTAAGGACATCCCCACTAACTGGGAAGACAGGGTACCATTTTGAATCTGTAAAATCCGAATTTCGAGGTTGGGAATGGAATCTGTTTAAATCATCATATATACACAACCCTGATGAGTCCCCAGTTTAGAGGATCCATTTTCTCAGGACAACTCCTCGACTCCTGGATGCACTGACAACTCAGGCCTCGCCATTCACGTCCAAAAGATTATCCCGATTTAAGAGTATATGGCTCAACGTGAGACTCTCGGGCATGGGAGTCATTGATCTCGCATTTGCTTACCCGAACATAGAATATCCTCAACTCTAACCACGAAGGCGGCACATTCACGCTCTGAAGCGGGTTCGCGCATAATATGACCGTTTTCAATCGGGCCATCTCCGTTTTCAGCCAGGAAGATGACAATTCTCTCTGCTTCCGACGTCGTTGGTCACAGGGGATTAAGACCATTAGGATCTAATCCCCACAAGAGTAAAACTTAAACCTACCATTCATCCACCGAACGATCATAATTAAGACCCACACCAAGAAGCCTCTGTCATCCCCACTCACACAAACTCATTCAGGTACAAATCATCAATTTCCACTCATGCTGGTTTCAAGTCCTCGACAATTTCTAACACTACTGTCCTCTGCTTTGACCGGAAGAGGGCTGCCCCCGAATGGCGTGCTCTCACGAAGAATCGTCACCTACAAAAGTGAGCAGGCCAGAACATGAAAGCTGTCGCCAGGAAGTGGAGATTCGGCTCTCATTAATGAAAGTCCCATAAGAATGACACCCCCTCATCCATCACCGAGGAACCGCACAGTCTAGGAAAAATGAAGAAACATCTAATCAATGGAGCATTGAATTTTGATTTGATCTTGTTTTTTCGCAAGGAGCAGAGCCATAAACCGAAAATCAAGTGGAGGAGATCATGTGATACCCAAATAAAGCAGACTAACAAGAAATGCATGTTCATTCCATGATCAAATACTTGGGGATAAGGGTGGACAACGAGGCAAGGACACAACAGATACACATCAAAATAAGTATTGATACTTCATCAGTAAGCTTCCTATACACTAAACAGAAGAATAAACTGTCACAGACCAATCTGGAAAAGGAAGAAACGACCTCCTCCCTAATACATAACTATTGATACGATGTCACACTATCTGTAGCAAAAACAGCAACATTCCTAATTCCTCCTGGCAATCTTATTCCACGTTGTGATTGGGTGTATCAGAAAGGCTGAATTCACCAAAACCAACTAAGACAAACAGAACGGCCCATATATGATATGATCATTGCATGTAATACATTTATCAAAGGCTAAAGTGATTGATAACCAAAATCACAGAGTTATCTGGATTGCTCGGTTCAATCTGGATTGCCCGGTTCATTACAGTTTGAAAACCAATTAATAAAACTGAGTCTCAAGGACAAATTTCGCAGAAATCAAATCTGAAGCATCTCAGTTCATATTAGTTGTCCCTTGATAAGCCCGTCATCACAAAGGTACGGCCATCCCTATGCATCAGGGGTAACTGAGTCAGAGCACAAGAATTAGATACTCCCTCAGTCATTACGAAGAAAAATGCAGCAACAAAGCCGTAACAATGGCACCAGAATGACAAGCTAACTGCATCAGGGGCGAATAAACTCTTCTTTGTCAAAAAAAAAAAAAAACACTCAGAATGAAAAACCATACCAAATCGTGGCTGTGGCAAACTCACCGAGAGAAAGCAAGCTCCAGCAAGACGAGTCGAAGGCGATGTTGGAATTGAGCCGAGCAGAAGCTATGGCGCTGTGCAACGGCAACAAAGACTCCACTCCTCCCAGCCCAGACAAAACCCTACAACAACAAGAAGAATCGTAAGAAACGGAATCCCGGCTGACACAAAGCGGGAGAAAATATCGTCACATAGAATCTACCTCGGGGCAATGGGGATGGACCTCGTGGCCGATCGGAGACGAGACGATGCCAGCGGCGACTCGATTTTGGAAGTGAAGCGAGAGCAGAGCCTGAACGATCTGCAGATGGACGCCATTGGTTTTTTTTACCCCCACGCTTAAACCCTAGAAGAAGGGAACAAGTACGAGGAGGGGACCCCGGAACAGGAATCCATAACTGGGCCTTAACTAATGGCCCATATTAAATGAGAACGGGGGAACCCTTTTAAACTTCCATAACGGACGTAATTAGGAATGAAAGATTATAAATTAATAATTCTCTATTATTTTTTTCCCTTGGGAGACATGATCTCTTTTTCTTTCGAAATATTATTAGTGTGTGTGTGTGTGTGAATGAACGAACTGAAGCCGAATAAAGAGGTACGAGGGGGCAGAAGGAGAAGGGTTAGGAAATGCCAGATGGGCGCATGAAAGGAAATCCCGGTAATTAGTTTTTTTTTTTTTTAAAAAACAAACTAATATTTAAATCATGTTTTGGCGGGAAAGTTAATCCTTTTTAAGAAAAAACAAGAAAGTATAATTGAATGAAATTGCCCGACTTTTTTTCTTTTTTGTTTCGGCCCGTTGCTTCGGAGGATTTTTTTTTTTTTTAAGAAAAAAAAAAAGATTTCTCGGCGATGATCGCCAACTGAATTTGATTAATCCCTGCACATGTTGTCCGAAGCTCTCTGGTCTATCAGTTCGTTTCGCCTCTTTCCGGCGTTTGCTTTGAGGGCGGTTGGGTGTTCCTGCCGTTCGCTTTCTGTGCTCTCAACCTGTTCGACGGAATTCCTAGTTAATGACTCCACTGAGCTGTTGAGGCGCTGGGGCTGCAGCGAGGATGATCTTTCTAAGCTGTTGCAAAAGCGGCCTTCCCTGCGTAAGGCGGACCCCTATAATCTGCATTCTAAGCTTAGGTTGCTCAGCAATCTCGGGATTACTGGCTCCGACCTCGTCAAGGTGATCAACTGCCGTCCTCGATTCCTCAGCAACCGCCTGCACCACAATCTGGAGTCCCGGATCAATTTTTTCATGTCCATGTTTGGTTCAAGGGAAATGCTACGCAAAGCCATCATTCGGAACCCATCGTTGCTCACCTATGATTTCCATGGCAAGATCGTCCCTGCTATCCAGTCCTATGAGGATCTGGGCCTTTCGAAAGAGCAGTTGATGCCTCTGCTCCTATCTCGGCCTACTCTTATCCCTCGAACCTCGTTCGAGCCTGAGAAGCTGGATATCATCCGCAAAACTGCCGTTGCTCGTGATTCAAAGGTTTACAAGCATTTTGTCGCCATCATGGGGATATCCAGGCTCGGAACCATCCGGGAGAAGATAGCCAACCTCGAAAAGTTTGGGCTCTCAGAAGACGAGGTGCTGGGGCTTTTCGGAAAGTCCCCAGTGATGCTCACTTTCTCGGTTGACAAAATCCAGAGGAACATGACATTCATTCTTGGCACGTTAAAACTTCCAGCCAAGGTGATATTGGAACAACCTTTCCTGTTGAACGGCAACTTGGAGTTGTCGTTGAGGCCGAGATTCCTCCTTGGGCAAATGATCCAGGAAAGGGGGCTTCATCCTCAGATCAAAGGGCCTTCCCTTTTCAGGGCTCTCAGGATGACTGAGCCCAGGTTCTTGAAGGGCTTCATCCACTGTCATCCAGACAATATTAGCGATGAATTATTGGAATATTACAACAACTGTAAGGGTGTAAGGCGTTTGGCCGAGGCTTCAAAGAAGAATAAGCACAAAGGCTTCCCGTTTTGACCCTGCTGCCACTCATGCCGTCAGCCTCCTGTTCCCTTCTAGTCTTGTACTAGTGACATTAGTTTTTGCGAAAGCCTATCATTTACCATGCTAGGGTTGGACGGGAAAAAGCTCTGTTTACTTTAAGCCCAAATGTGTTTCGATAATTCACTCCATTATGAGGGTGTCTGAAGAATTTCTTTGCATCTTTATTGGCTACAGGTCATTCATCAGAAGAGTAGATAAATTACTAAGGTTTCATATTTCTTCTGCTTTTTGATTGATCGATTTGGGAGATCACTGGAACAAATATCTTGCACAAATCATGAGTAGATAATGTAGGATTGATGGACAGAGCATGTAGATATTCTCAATGTTCATACCTGATTACATTGATTTTTTTTGTCTGAGGACTTGCTTTTCTCTTAGGATCTAGAGCCAGGTGAGAGAGGTCAAAATAACGAGCAATTTGATTCTGATAGGACGGAATGACTGGAAAATCCCATAGCTGCAAGTTGCTTGCCTTCAACATGAAATCTTTTAAAGAATGAAAGGGAGAGAAGTTAGGATACAAATCTGTCATATTCATGTTACAAGACTTCTACTCTGCCACTTCTCCAGGATAAGCCTCTACTCCACTTCTTATCAAAAGGTTGATATTTCCAGTTTTATCAACGACGGTTGGTAGCAGAAAATGGAGAAGTTTTGTGGCAATTAGTAAATGCCCCATTCGATACATGGTGTAAGATTAGATGAAGATTTTAGTTTTATGTTTCTTTTTTGAGGACCAGAGATTGATTTATTGCCTGCAAAAGCCAGGATTGTGCTTCAAGTTCTCTACAGTTGAACTACTCTTCAACTAGTGAAAACTCAGATTTTGATCCTCCTAATTCTGTGTTCCTTAAGCAGTCAGCTTACATTTAACAGTTGAGCCAGTAACCAAGGACTTTGCAAAGTTCTCTGTTCAAGCACTTATCTTTTCTGTTTTTCTCTTTAATCCTTAAAGGCCACTAAATGGTGATATCAAGTTGTGCCAGCCTGCAACTGGGCCTCGACCAATTTTGTATCTCAACCGGGCATTTTAAGAGAAAGAGAAGCTAACAAGGAATACCTTGTCAAACTCAACAAGAGGCTCCTATTCATGCAACCAGAATTTTTATCCTTGTTTATCTCTTTGAATTATCATTTTCCCGTAGATCAGCACCCAATAGGCCTCGAGATTCCCTCTGGGTAATAACGTTGGACCTTTCTTGGCCGACATTGGACCAGCCTAGCATTGTCGGCTTTGCCTCTTGTCGGCGTAGAATCTAGCTATTTGATTGCGATGAATTTGAAGGAAGCTTCAAAATTATATCAAGGGCAAGAATGCAATACTTGATATAGGAAAGGCGACTTTCATACTTAAAAAAAAAAGGCGATGCCGTCATAAAAAAAAAAAGAAGTTAATGAAACCTCAAAGCAAGAGATCTTTTGCAAGTTCAACCAGAAAATAAAGGTTGCGATGATAATCCTTACCTTTTGCAGCTCTCGAGTTGCCAGTTTTTGATAAAATTGGTTTCGGGTTGAGTAATAGAACTGTTATAAGGTAATCCCAAAAAGAAGTAAGGAGGTAAACTAAACAATGACCTTCATATTTAAATCACAGTCCACACATAAAAATTTAATAAGGCTTTTACTTAACAGAAAGAGAAGTCAGATAAGTCCATTTGACAACTTGCAAGGGAAGGACCATTTTTGGGTGTAATGGAAAGTCTTGTTTGAAAGATGAGATAAGAGAGAGAGCGAATGAAGAATCAATGCCGATCTTACATCATACGTGAGATGGACAGAGTGCGATAACGATTCCTTTATCTTGTAGGAGAGGAAGGTGTATTAGCTAAAGCATCACTTTTTGTGTCCTGGCAGATTCCTAGAATTTTTCCTCAGCTAATGATTATTGGATGCTGCCACATTCAGTAGCCTGGTTGGTATCAAAAGATTAAGACCCCTGCATGTTGACACAATGGTCCACCTCTTTCCCCACAACGTTATTGTTTCCACATTTGCACGTAGTCCGATCACCACCATGCGATTCTACGAGGGAGTGTGGATATCGTGTTGCCACTGCATTATCGTTTCGGGAGATTTTCTGAGCTGTTATTTTTCTCTTTTATTTTCAATAAATATTTCCGGGTGGCAATGCAAGAGACTAACAAAGCATTGGAATTCTAGTGGTGATATTTTAGAGGTAGCCTCTTCCTTTCCTTGCATGGTTTTTGAGGTAAAGCCATCTGAGTGGGCAACAGTGATACTTCAACTCTTCTCAATCTCTCGATTTTGAGGGAAAAGGAAAATTCAGTAGGCTCACGTTTTCTATGATTCTTTGAAGAAGTATGAACTGAACCTGGCCATGGCCTACTTGGGAGAAATCGTATCAAAATAGATAGGTCAGGGCAACACTAGGCCAACTTGCAGACAGGGGTTTGTATAATATCTCACCGCCACCCTCCGGAAGTTGTTATATTCTCTTTTTAGCGTCCTCCTCCTGACCTGGTCTGATACGGGACACAGTGAAACTGTATATTAGAGAACCCTTCTGTTTAATGCAACAGATTTGTTTTGGTTTAAGATGGAAAAATGTTTAGTGACGTTTCTCTAAATCTATAACTTCAGTGAAAAGTTGATTTGTTGAATAGTTATGGTAGAAATCATTGAAGGGTGAAAAGTTGATCGATGTGGAAATCTCAATGGTCCAGGAGTGACTTTATGAATGTGGACCAATGAAGATTCTTCTAAATCATTGTGATCTGGTTGCCCATGTCTATTCAGATATCTGATGGGATAACAGGTCACCATCACCTAGGAAGTGTCGGGGTAATACACTGACACATGGGATGCCAATCTTCAGAAAACTTTGTTCACCCGAGAGAAGTAAAAACATTCTGAGAACTCCAAGTGCTTACTGTAGCACTAACGCCCATTCTTTGGAATCAATGGAACAATAGATATGTTTCTATATAAAGTTTTAAGAATGAAGGGCAAGTGGTTTGACAAGCAGGTGCAATTTATAGAAGGCATCCTAACTGTTTGTTAATGAGGAAGTAGCAGTAGTTAATCTTCATTGTAAAAGCTGCAGAACTGCACCAGAACCAGGACTTACCTTTCTAAGAGACCCAGTTTCTAAGAGAGTAGGAAAGAAGATGTTGGTTTTATAACACAGGGGAAAAGGGCCATGATACAATCATTGTACGGACCGAGAGCTTAGCTAGGCCTTGCCAGCTAGTTAAAGCTCGGACAGAGTTTGAGTCTTTTACATGATGTTGTCTTCAATGAGAGTACCAGAAGGGCAGCTTAGGTTTTGTGGTGTGCACGTGAAAGGTCCTATCCTGTTCAGTCCAAGGGACTGACTGTGGTTTGAGATTTTCTTGTGACCCCACCTGACCCAGCACCTCTTTTTTGAGTGAAAAATATGGGTATTGCTCAATGGGATAGAAAATGTACATATGAATGAATTGTCCTTGTGGATTTGAAATACAACAAACAGGCGCCAGAAGCTTTTGTGTTTGAGACCTTTTTCTTTAATCTTTTTGGTTGAATCTGGTTGTTTTATTGCTCGTCTATCCTTGCGAAATTTGCTGTCTTACCCCCTTCCCTCTGTTGAATCGGTGTTCATGTACTCTGCTGCAGAATCTTTCTATTCCAAAGTGAGCGGGAACTCTGGTCGACATGGACGTACTTTTGTTCGCTCTCTACGTTGCAGGGTTTAAAACATGGGTGGAATTAAGAGGCAATAATATAGAGGCTGAAACTGAAAATATCCCGGCGAATGACACTGCCGGAATAGTTGAACATATTTAGGCGTTGTTTTCTCCAAGAATGACGATTATGATTATGACGAGGTATAATAATATGTCACCAGGAATCAAGGGAGCAGCACTGCCTTGTCCTTGATAGTGGTGCTTTGAAGATTACGGACGCTCTTACATAATATGTTTTCTGTCCTTGTCCTACTTACACCCCTATTCATGTGGTTCCTGAGGATACAAATCACTCGGAAATCAGGAACGAATGCCCACAGCCGACCGGCTTCGCCACACCTTCTCTCTGTCTCTCCACACCTCCCCCTCATCCCTTCTCCCTCTCCACTGGTGCTTATAAAAGGAGGGCAATGGCCATCTCTTCTGCTCATCCCATATTTGCCTTCTCTCAAACACTTGTCCCCTTAAAAAATTTCCCTCAAAGATTTTTCTTGGTTTTGGGAATGGCGTCGAGTTCGATTTCCAGGGGGTCATGGACTGCACAGCAGAACAAGGCATTTGAGAAGGCCCTGGCCGTGTTCGACAAGGACACGCCGGACCGCTGGCACAATGTGGCGAGGGCAGTGGGCGGGAAGACCCCCGAGGAGGTGAAGAGGCACTATGAGCTGCTTGTTGAGGATGTCAACCATATCGAGCGTGGTCGTGTCCCTTTCCCCAACCACTGGACAACCTCCGCAGTCGGTGATGATGGCAAGAGGTAGTTTGGTGTCTTAAAGCTGACAGTTTCAAAAAAGAAATGACTCGCCAACTCTTTTTTCCACTGGCCGAAAAAACACCTTGGGGACTTTGCTCGCGACTTTTGAGGCCCAAAAGGTGATAAAAGAACGTCATTATCAGTGAGAAATGACCCTTTTAAATGATTGGACAAAAGGGACGACGCATGACGAAAACAAAGATTTTGGTGGGTGGAAATCATTTGAGAAGGGGGGTCCAAAATCTCTTTTATTAGCTTTTGTTTGTGCTTTTTGCCCTTCACGTGGTCTCTTGACCAACCAGTGATTTCTTTCAAGTGGGCGTCCATAGATTATTATCATTCATTCGTTCATGTTACTTGTGAGCACGTGTTTACATTCCCGATTCATGCAGGATGAAAAATCTGAAACCCCAGTGAAAGCAGCAGCAGCAGCAGCATCACCTCGAAGGAATAAACACTTCTCCTCCCAGCATCACCGGATTAAGAAGCATTTCCAGTTACCCACCCATATTAAGAACCTCACCCAGTGTCATCGACTTTTCGATATGATATCCTGTAAGAATCGATCCTACGTGACGACTGATATTCATGTCACTGTAGTAGTATTTCCCCGACCAAGCTACGGTCGTCCTTTGTTATTTCCATCTGCAGAAATACCTCGGAATATGTATGCCAGGCGTCTGCATGTATGGACGTGAACTCAAAATAATGTCCTTTCTTCACATTACGACTACTTCTTCTCTTATGTTCTTTTATCTTATCATTACTCCTTTGCGGGCCGGAGGGGATCAACCAAGACGATCAATGAGCGGAACTATAATGATAGGATAACGCATGGTGTATGGTGTTGAATCCTCTTTTGTGTATTCCACACAATTTCATGAAACGAAGTACTGGACTCGTTGGTCCAAGGAATCGATCTAGCTACGAGATATTTACCCGCTCCGCGTAAAGCAAACTCCCCTCTTTGACAGCGTGAGAGTTCTACCTTAGTCCTGACATATATGTAAATAATCGAGACTCGCTGACAAAATCTGCCGATGTCCGGAAGAACGAGAGGCCTAACCACACACACGCCTTGGGTTGCTCCACGTTCGATGAAGTGTGCCAGTGGTCAATGAGGAAGCCATGACGGGGGATGGATAGGTTGGATTGAACCCCCAGGAAGAGCGATCATCTTCTCTCCCTTTTCTTCCTTTCCGGATATCGTTTTGGGCTTGCCACATGGGGATAAATGGGCCGATAACAACAACATGATTGTTTTTACATGGGTATGATTCGTAAGGCCCATTATTGATGGGCTTATTACGTGGGCTGAGATTGTGGGCCTGGGCTCTCTGAGGACAACTTCGGAATTTTTGAGCCGGTTCCATTTTAACACTGTGTTTGCCAAGAAAGTGAAGATGAATGAGAAGGAGATCCTTCATTATTTATTTGGGGGGGTAGATCTGTCTGTTGTTCCATTTCCAGCTGTAATAATAAAAAGGATGGATGATTGGGGAAGGAATCATCATTTGATCAAAAAGGAAATCATGATGGTCTTGATTTGATGGAGGCCAGCCCAACCCACCCAATTATTCAAAGAATTGAGTTATAAGCAGACATACAACATCAAACCTCAAAATAACCTACTTTTCTTGGCAGGGGCGAGGCAAAGTGCCGAGAAGATATCATGAAAAAAAGGAAATCATACTAGCATAAATCAACGAGGTACACACTAACTCAAGTCGTGTGTGTTGCCTTTGATGATGTAATGATAATGGTATTTGACCCACTGCTCTTTCTTTTCCTGCACTCGGGGGCAGGAGACAGCATCATACTCATTCCAGACTGAATGTGAGTTTTGCTCGCACTCCCTCTAATGAAAAACATGATGCACGATGTGTGTTGATTGATCATGGAAACACATTGCCCCGGTCCTATTCTCGCCATGGGATGGGATTACAGATGTTTGTGTCTTGGCTGACTATTATGGTATGGGGGTGGGTCTGTCTGTCTGTCTGTCTGTCTCTG
Organism: Melastoma candidum; assembly: GCA_023653495.1. Classification (NCBI taxonomy): domain Eukaryota; kingdom Viridiplantae; phylum Streptophyta; class Magnoliopsida; order Myrtales; family Melastomataceae; genus Melastoma; species Melastoma candidum. Next base: position 160,036 of record CM042889.1, on the reverse strand, counting down.
TGTCTTTCCAGTTGTATATAATATTTAGAATCCCTCCCCTCTTCAAATCCATCAACAAAAGCAGCACCAGATGCAATGTATGTGATTCCCCCCGGCCTCCTTATCATCTCACTGTTCTCTTTCAATATTCTCTTTAGTATATATATTATACCCTTTTCTATTCTAATTTCCAATCTATCTGTTCTCATATACACTTTCGAGGGATCAATTAGGGTTGTATGTATATATTTTACAATACGCGCACAATGAGACATTCGGAGCTATCACTTTCGTTCCCTTTTTCACTTAGTTTCCTCGTCCATCCGTCCGTTTGGTATCATTGAATTATACCCCAAATCATCCGGTTTTTCTTCAGGTGTGTCGGACGTGACCATAGAAATGCAATAAAGTCATTTTTGCAGTATTCTAACATTGATAATACAGTGTGTGTGTGTGTGGATAGAAACTGCGATCACAAGAACGCGGCATGTACGACCAAGGTTTGTTGCTCAGGAAGTAGTCCTTTCTTTTTATGTCGTCAGATCAGTCAAATGAGTTGTTTCAGATCAGAATCAGATGGATACAGAAGATCCCGGGGGAGCAACAAGATCTTGCATCAAATATTCATGTGCAACAGTTGAATGTTTGGACAACCTTGTCTGGTTAAATATTGATGACCGAACTGCTGGCAAAAACAACATCCATGAGATCTCTCCTATGCGTGTATCATTTATTATAGTACGAAAGTGTAATAACGATTGCAGATCATGTCTTACCAATTATGCTTGTCATAACGAGAAATGAATGAATGAATCGGAACTAAGACACATATACATATTGTAAAAGGATTGCTCATGTCATCCAAGATCCACAAGACAAGCATCAATAACTCAGTCCGGGTTCGGATGGAAGGACGGACGGACGGACGGACGGATGGACAGACGGCCAACATAACAACTCGGATTCCACGGGCAATAACGAAAGGAAAAGTGTAATGATGTATCTGTAAATTAGCAATGTTCCCCGTGGATGTTCGTTCTCAAGTCATAAACCAGACATATCAGATAAGGGAAATAATGCGACCATACCAAAAGCTTTTGTTTCTTTTTTCTTTTTTGTTGGATGACAATAAGGGCAAGGAATGAATGATACATGGCATGGAAAGGGGAAGTGGGGGGGGGGGGGGGGTCTCTCTCTATCTCTCTATTTAGGGATCAATCAATTAAATATAATGAGCAACAAAAAAAAAAAAACAGAGAGAGAGACAAGGAATTGCTATTTTTTATATTTGCATAAGGCCTTCCTTCCCAATAAGAGGAGTCGGGGGTAAATTGTTGTATTTGCATGCAGTGTGGTGATAAATTTAGAAAAAAAAGAGAGAAAATGAAGGAAAGGGACAACTCAAGGAGGAGTCTGCAAGAATAATTGAGAAACAAGCGCCTACAACGTTAAGCTTTTACTATCGAGTAGGTAAAAGTTTGAACTTCACAAAAAATTTCTACCCAATTTAGTATGGAGGAAGCTTTACACCCATCACTTATCTACAATGTATTGTTTGAGTTGGGGGTTAGGGTTAGAGAAATATAATTGATTTGATTGTGTTGGGATAACAAGTAGTTTTGTTTCTGTAAGAAACGAGAAAGAAATAGTGGGATAATCAGTTAAAGGTGTGGGGGTGGTGGTGGGGCTGTAAGTGTGGTAGCATTCATTTCACTATATCATCATCGTCATCCATAAATGGACCCCCCCCCTCCCTTATACCCTCCATCATCATCATCTTCTTCTTCTTCTTCTACTTCTATCCATCCTTTCTAATTATCTTTTACTACAAACATCAAGAGTAAGCCTTTTTGGATTATGGGTGATATAACATCCTCCTCCTACTTGGAATTCCCAACTGATATGGACAAAACATTGGCTCCACCTATCCTCTCAAAATCAAATTCAATTCACCACGCATCATTCTTTTCACCCTCAAGAAGAATCAAATTCTTTTAGCCACCCCTCCTCCTGTCAGAATACTATTTTCTTTTCTCTCCCTCCTCCACATTTATTATCTTTACCCACCATTACCATATTCATAGATTTCCTTGTGTTTCTCTCTTTTATTATATAATAATATATATACGTATGCTTTCCCTGCATCTCCCACACTTCTCCTCTTAAGCCTTGAAAGTAGTCAGTCATCTGCAACTTCCTCCCAATTCTTTCACTAACACCCAAATCAATCGCATTCCCTTATTTGTTAACATTCGTTATTTCAAAAGGCTGCTTGGGATGAACAGGACAACATTACCTGAGGCGTCCCAGTGCGTCAACCCTGCTGGGAATCACTTCCCTGACATGACTGTCCTCGAGCGCAAGTGCCAGCTGCAGCTACAGCAACACCAAGGCCAGGGGAGTTCCCTCGATTACTTCGTCCCCCCCGGGCTGAACACTACTGGGGCATTCTGCATGACCAGCCAGGGCTCTATAGTCGCCGATTCATTGAAGAAGAAGAAGAACAACAGCAGCAGCAACCTGGGGAAGCTCGACCAAGGCGTGTACAGCAGTTGGCCAGACTTTGGAGGGTTCGGAGGGAATTACGGGTGGTTCGGGAACGACACGCGGCTGCTTGGAGTGAATTATGGGACCATTATGAATACGTCGGTGCCTCTGCCTCAAGTTGCTGCGGCGGGCAGGTCGATGGAGGTCATGGCTGAGGAGAAGGTCAAGGGGTATGTGTTGGTGGATCAGAAAAGCAGCCGAGCAGGAGATGAAAGCCTGGGGAAGAGGAAGTTCAATATATTGAACAATATTAAGGTAACATGAACAAAAAGGGGGGGAGGGGGGAAGAAAATTATGCATGTCTGAATGTTATTTCTGGATGTGGTCGGTCTCCTGATGAGACAACTAATGTTAGTGGATCAATTATTTAAAAAAAAAATGATGGGCAGACTGACAATGGTAATGGAGAGAAAGAGATGGAGGAGGAGACAGAAAAGGCAGAGTCCAAGGTCACCGCCCAAAGCAACCATGCGTGCAAGAGCAACAAGAAGGAGACCAACTCCAAGGAGAAGGCAAAGAACTCCGAGGTCACAAAGACAGATTACATCCACGTTCGAGCACGCCGTGGCCAGGCCACTGATAGCCACAGCTTAGCTGAAAGAGTATGCCATTGTTTAGTTGTCATTTATTTGCTGATGCTTTCTTTATTCATTTCGACGAATTTCAGGCAAGGAGGGAAAAGATCAGTGAGAGGATGAAGTTCCTGCAAGATTTGGTGCCAGGATGCAACAAGATCACTGGGAAAGCTGGAATGCTCGATGAAATCATCAATTATGTCCAATCCCTTCAAAGACAAGTCGAGGTAATAAGATCTTTAAAGAAGAAGTAAAAGTAATGTTACGTAGATTAGAGCTTTTATCCTTGTTCTGATTTGGGCTTATTTCTTACTTTCCAGTTCTTGTCGATGAAACTGGCTGTTGCCAACCCAAGGCTAGACTTAGACATCGACACCCTCTTTGCAAAAGAGGTAAAATCCTCTCCTTTCCATGCCTTGTTTACTTTTGTTGTGGCATCCATCTTTATTCTTTGCTTTTGGTACGTTACAGAGCACTCTTGCTTGCGCGCCTAATTTCCCATCCACGGAGATGCTCTCTGACTTATCTGCTCAAGCTTTCCTCCATTTTAATCCGGCGAGTCAACTAGCCTCACCCTCAGGGGCGGGATCAGGAGTCAATCCTAATCCGGGTATTTGGAGGACGATAAGTGCCCCCTTGCCTGCAACTGAGAAGTTCCTATCTAGCTTCACCGTAATATTACTCTCCAATTAGTTTCATCGATACAGCCTCTGTAGATGAAACTCATTCACGAGAATGTCCCTTCTCTTTTTTCGGTTTACTGCAGCAAACGCAAGTTCAATCGGCAACATGGGATGACATGAGCCTGCAGAATCTTTACAATGTTGAGTTCCAGCCAGGAAGAACAATAACTATCCCAGGCCAACTGTTTACCGGTAATGAATGGATGATGCAGGTGTTCTTTCAGTTTAATTATGATTATTCCGATTCTCCGGTGGTACACGAAAAAGCGGACCTGGGGTCAAGAGGGATTTTAACGACTAAACGATAGAGATCAAGGAGAGGCCCCACATGCTTTTGTTTGGTGATAATTACTCATTTGGAACTTGGGATTTTGTCCTAGTTGAGACCTGATTATGCAAAAATCTCTTGCAGGTTCTTTGGAGGCTAGTGACATGAAGATTGGGATGTGAAGAAGATCCAGGACTTGAAAACAACAAGATCATGTGAATAATATTAGGTAGAGTATTACTCGATTTGTAGGAACACTTACTCTTAGTAGTAGTATGAATCATATTTAACTGCCACTGATCTCGACTCCTGAGAGAAGTTCACCTTTGTGTATCTTAAATTACAACCAACATGGGAAATTTGATTGATGGTCCATACATAATGATTATAATCAAGACTAACACAATAACAGAGAGAAAATGTCAAGCATTGGATGAGTGTGGGAGTGAGGACGCATGATAGCAAATATGGGGCATCAATCAGGTACCCAAAAAGAAGATGATGGGGATGGGTGGAAGGGGGACCACTCCAAGTGTAGTAGTAGTAGTAGTGAAGAGACGATTCCAAGTGTTGGTAGGGACGAAGAGCAATCTATTCATTCCCCCCCCCCCCCCCCCCAAAAAAAAAAGATCGAATAAATTCATTTGTTAACCATATTATTTGCCCATTTGGTGATGATGGTTTGGGAGATGGGGGAGGAGGTCAAGTTGCTACTGTTGAGAGCCAAATTTGCTCCTTTGTAACATGATCGCCGATGATAACGACAGGCCAGGAGGAGGCCATTTCACTTTTAACACCAAAGGTTGACAGACATCGAAGCTTGTGGCTGGCGACCCTCTCGTGAGCTCAACAGGAGGAGGGGTCTGCCCGTTTCCATCCTCGTCACACTGTTCGTCTGCTTTGGATTCTCGGGTAAAGCATGTGCGGTATGTGTGCTACCCAAGCTTCTCGAGACGATACCTTGACACGGACAACTCGGGTCCTCATGAACTAAGACTAGGAGACTAGATGGCGACCGGACCAAAAAAATAAGTGAAACGTTTGGATGCGATGAACGGTGGAAAGAGTTGGAATGCAATCAATCATCAAGATGCTGGGCATCGTCAAAAGACGTGGGAGAGAGGCAAAAGGGATTGTAACCCACTTGGTAACAACACGAGAAACAAACAAAGCAACAAGGGAAGCACTCTCAAGAACAAAAGAAAGAATGACATTTTCCCAAGGAGGTGAATGAAAGAAAGGAAGATGGTCCTGCACTGCAATTTTGGGAGGTAAGAAGATCTCCCGCGATCGTGCTCCTCCAGAGAGACGACGTTGACGTATGAATTTTAGGCCTTTTCCCTTTCGCCCGGTCCCAACTCCCTGGACTTTCTTCCTGCAGACCAGAAAGGATCATCCTCCCTCCCTCCCCCCACCTTTCCCTGCAATTATCTACTACGTTGCAAAACACAGGAAACACCACAACCACACCGACAGCCCTGACAAGCACATGGGCCCCGATCGATATGGGCCTATGGGCTCGATATATGGGCTTTCAAGACTGGCAATTTTTTAAAACAAATAAAAAAATTGAGTGAATAGAAGAAAACTTGGCTAAATCATAAGTGGAGGGAGTTGGGGGTGGGGAAGGTGAGGCGATGACAATTTGGACGGTGTCCTGTAGCTTAATTTAACTCATAATATAAATGTTGCCATCTCTTTCATTTCTCAAAACAAACAACAACCAAATATTACTAATGGACTTATTGTTGATAATGTGGAAGTGAGGGTGGTTGGATTTCTCTTTCGTTTAATTCATTATTCCACCATTGTAGAAAAAGGAGACTGTGAGCCGACCAGTCGCTGACAGCCAACCCATCCATTGTAGAAAAACACATTTTTTTTTTTTTGAAGTTATTAAAGGAGAAGATTCCCAGGATGATGGGATTGGATTCAATTCATTTCTGCAACAAAATCCCTACAAGAAAAAAAAAAGTCTGTTCTGTTGGCAAACCTTCATTGGATGGGCCAGCTGGGTGTTGCTGCTTTTTGTCCCGCTCAATGTGTTGTTTTGTGATTGTATCATTCATTAATTCTCGTATTTATACCCCCCCCTAAAAACACCCCTTCATCCTCCCCCTCCCTCTTACCTTTCCTCTTCTCCTGTCCTGTGACATCTCCCCCTTCCTTCCTTTGGTGCCTTTGATTCCCATTTCCTGCTTTCCTGATTTTTTTTTTTTTTTTAGAAAAGGGTAGGAGTCCATGCTCATACCCTGGGTTTTGGTGTACCAGAGATCCCATGTCTCCGGTCCTCTGTGAGATCCTACTCTCTGGATACATAACAACTTCATCCATCTGGCGGAGGACCCATTTGGTTCAATCCTTCTCGGTTGCCTTCCTCTACTGGCTCTACTACGTTTCATGATTTCCTCATCCTCCTCCTTCCATCCCTCTTAATATTTACCTCAACTATCACTCCCCGTTAAGGAATAAACACTACTACTAAACTGAACTATTACCATACTACCTGGTTTCTGTATTTTCTCCGTGTTTTGTGTCCTATCCTGTCCTGCCGTCTGGGTCTCAATCACGGTTGTGCGATTACAAGCGATTTTTTTGTTATAATGGGATGTTCGACCCGGGTGGCATCGTCATCAGCGGGCTCTGGATCCACGGTGTTACAGAACTCGGGGTCAGAGGAGGACCTGCGGGTTCTCATTGAACAGAGGAAGAGGAAGAGGATGATATCGAATCGCGAGTCGGCTGGACGGTCAAGGATGCGGAAGCAGAATCACTTGGACGACCTGGCAGCCCATGCAGCACAACTCCAGGCAGGGAACCACAGGCTGGCCTCGGCCATCGACATGGCCACGCGGTACTACCTTGCGGTCAAGACCCAGAACTCGATACTGAAGGACCAGATGGATGAACTGTGCCACAGGTTGAGGTCCCTCGACGAAATCATCGCCTCCTGCGGCATCAACAGTGACCCTAGCGCTTGCCCTCTCACCTTCGACGGGTTCCTGATGAACCCGTGATTACTTGATTCCTTACTAGGCAAAGGGGTCCGAAGATTAGTTCATGGTTTATATATGGCGTGGAACCCGGGGATGAATTAGTGTTGTTCACGTGACGCATGAGAAAATAGAGTTGAATTTTGGAATGTTTTCTTTTCTTGGGATCCAGACTGAGAGGATTATCTTATTAATAATGACAACAAGTTAGTGTGATCTAATATTTTATTAGGCTTTATGTTTTGTTATTTACATGTAAATAACATAATAATATAAGAACTCTCTTAAATATGTGCAGAGCAAATAACTCCTCCCACTTATTTATTTCTAAACTAAAATAATGGATACCTTTGATTATACATCCCCCCCCCCCCCAATCCACATTTATCATACAAAATTACAACCTTAAATCTTTACAAAAATCACTAATCTTGCCAAACAAATATTTGGACAATTTTTTTTTTTTTTGCTTTTCCCAAAGTCCCTCCCGACCTATCAAAAGTATACATATCGAGTATGACTAACAACCGAAGAGGTTTCGTATCGTGACGCTTCCATTATTCAGTTCATCAAGCCACAAAATCGCGTAGCAGATGACCGGAACCAAACCTTCCCGGCTGGCTACTACCCATGCCCGCAGCCTCAAAATCTGCCGCCTGTGCCCCGAGCGATGATGCCACGGGGTTGTACATCCCTTCGCCTCCCTTCATAGTTACGTGACCATTGCTGGACACTATGGGGGGGATCTGCAGCGTGCTGCCATCCTCAAAATGCTGCAACCCGAGCGTCAAGGAGACCCCACCGCCTCCCCCAAACCTTGCCAACTCGGACATGTTGTATGTGGTCATGAACCGGTTGTGGCTCCCATTCGACTGGACCACTGCCTCCTGGAAGAGACTGCACGCGTCTACGTCCCCGTTATTCCTGCCGAAGTAGTTGGTGCCCCCAGGGTTATCCCAAATTTCGGCAATGTGGAGCTGATTGTAGGAAGGATCCATAAACTGGCCAGGGTCATAGCCATCGGATGCAGCTGAAGTACGCTGAAAGTCCTCTGTTCTGTCACCGGAGGGCTTCATTTTGCCGCCTTCTCTTCCTCCATTGGCGGCGTTCTCCGACGACGAGTTCGAGTCGATTTCTACATTCCCGATATCTTCCTTGTATATTTCCTCGACCATGGGCTTCCACAGACGCACGCGCGCGTTGATGAACCAGTTTGATACCTGTGATTAGCCCCAGAGACAAAACATGTGAAATCAGAGGGAAAAGAAATCGTTGGCTTCGTCAAGCATTGACCCAAAAACACATTCACTTTAAAGTTTTCACAACAGTAAGAAAGACGAAGTAGAAGGACGTTGCAGCTGATGATAATAATGAGTGACTCAGTTTCCTACCTGACTTCTGCTTAATCCGGTCTGCCTCGCTAGCATGATCTTGTCTGAATCCTTGGGATAACTGTCAACAAATAATCACACGAGTTTATATTATAAAGAATGGAGAGAACGCACAACAAATAATCACACGACGTGTATGTATTGGCCTTACGGATGAAGAAAGTGCTCAAATAACCAGGCGCGAAGAATGGTGACAGAGCTTTCGGGAAGCCCCCTTTGTGGCCTCCAAGCATGTTGCTGTATCATACCGAGCTGCTGCAGGGCCCTCCGCTGCCTGATCTGCCGGTCAATGTAACGGAGCCTCGTTATCCCTACTCCCTTACTGTTCCCAGAAGCATCCTCTTCACCGAGGCTCTTGCGAGTGGCTTGGATCTGGCCGGTGATCGCATCCCGCAAGCATCGAAAATGGTGTGATATGGTCTGGAGCGCAAGGGCAGTGTATGGTTTGGCGGCTCCAGTTCCAGCAATCGAATCGAAGGAAGACACGACGATTTGCATCTGGTAGAAGTACTGTTTGTATCGTCTATCAACCTGCAATGACAATCGTCAACTTGCGTGATCTTCCAACATCAAATTCAAAGTAGAAATAAAATAACGAACAAAATTTCATCCCAAGATTTGAGGGACAATAATAAAATTTATGACAGATGGGTGATGAAAACACTTACCTCGTCCACCATGGACATGAGTTTTGTCAATTTGTTCTGCAAATCTTGCCTTTCAGCATGTGGGAGCTCACTCTTTGAAGACTTTTGATTGTCCTGAAGCTCTTCATCCTTTGGTTCCTCGTCGCCCTCTTTGGATCCCTTAGACTGACTTTCGCAGGCAACTTTACTATTCTCCTCCTTTTTCTGGGGCTGCTTCAAAGCTTTCCGAACGTTGACGACTTCATCCAGCAACTGCTGTGCAGCCTTCAGGTACCTTGAATGCGGAATCGTCCTAGGCATGGCCAATGCCCCATCCACCGACAGATTCACCCGACCAAAGTCCTGTTGGGCACTGGTGTGGAAAAACCCGTTCGGGACAAGGTCAACATTCCTGGGCTGCTCATCATCATTCCGGCTGCCACTTTCGCTAGAAGCGCCAAATCCCGGATTCGGATCCCTGTAATGGGGTGAAGGCAAAAGTACTCCAGAAGGGGTATTAGTAGCCAGACTGAGCGAAAGCCCTTGTCCCTGCAGGTTCCGCACACTGTCTTGCTGAACAATTAGCATCTCATTTCTACCATCTCTCCATCCAGCGAAATTCTGCTCTCTGCTGGATGGTCCAGGAATACCAGATAATATCGCCTGTTGATGCTCTGCAGAGCCGAAATTCCCCGCCGAAGATAAGTCGAGCTGCTGCTGAGAATTCCCAGCCAACACCCCAGAAAAGGATCCGGAGTCGACATACATCAGGTTATCATTGTTGGTGTCAAGGACAGGGGTATTCACATGAGTACTGCTGGGTAAATGTTCCTTGAGATAGAGCACAGGAGCAGGATCCCTTTCATCGGTCGAATTGGTGTAGTAACTTTCCATGGACGACTTTACATCAGCACCGAGAAAACTGCAAACGAGTAGCAGTCATATGAGAAAAAACACAAAAAAGAAGAAGAAGAAGAAGAAGAAGAAACAACTGTTTGGGAATTGACTCGTAATTTCTGTTGCACTGTAACAGAACCTAAAGGTCACGGACACCACAACAATTCAAACATCGGCGATCGGGCTAAATAGCAGGTGTCGGTGTCGGGTAAGGACATGGACACGAAGAGTTAGAAGAAGGAAGACGGAGAGCTGCAGAGAACAAGGGATGGATGTATTCCCGGGTAGCATTCGATAAATCGTTAGGTTGGGGGGGGGGGGGGGTGTCTTCAGTATAACTTCAAGCATGTGGAATCAAAAGAAAGGAAGATAGGAGGAGGAAGAAGAAGAAGAGCAGGGGGGGGGGGGGGGGGAAGACCAGAGTCAACAACAGACAGAGCTGGGAAATGAAGGCTTGTGATGGATGGATGATTGGAGATCCCCAGCCCGAGAAACCCCATGAATTCAACACGACTCGGGAGCCGATCCCCCACCCACAACAGAAAAGGTAAGAAGAAATCCCCAATTCAGGAGGAGGAGGAGGAGGAGAAGCAACGAACCCTCAACTTATCGTAAAAAGACAGAGAGAAGAGAGGAAGGGGGACAAACAAGGGAGATTGGGGGGATGAGGAGCAGAGAATCATATAAAAGCCCTTGGTTCCTCCAAATTAATTCCACCAAACCAAACCAACCCTTGTCTGTTTTTCTATCCACACTTGGATGGAGGAGGGAGAGGAGAGGACCCCCCACCCACCCACAACCTTCCTTCTCTCCTTTTTTTTTTTTTTTTATTATGAAATCCCAGAACATACCAAAACCAATATGTAAAAAGCCCGCCGTGGGTTGGTGAAGGAAGGAAGGAAGGAAGGACGAACCAACCAACGAAAAAGACGTATGAAGATGTAGTTTTGAAGCTGAGCTGAGCTGCTTTGCTGCTACAGGGGGAGGGTGTTTTTTGTTTTCTGGTGATAAAAATAAAAAATTCACATCACATACTAACAACCAGTGGGTAAGGGATCTATCTATCTTTAACTAAAACTAAACACACTTAAACCCACCCTTAAACCTCCAGCAGCAGCAACTCCCTTCCGCACCACTAGGGGAAAGGGAATAATTGTATATAAACAAATTCCATTTTCAAATTTTTTTAATAATAATAAGAAACGAAAGCAGATGATGATGTTTGTTCTGATCACCGACAGATCCCCAAAAAAAAAAAAAAAAAAAATCAAGTGAGATTTTATTTCACTACTAGTGATTAATCAAAGGGGTCTATACTTTTTTTTTTTTTGGATATGATGTGATGCAAATGGTGTTCCTTTCCTTTTTTATGCAACAATTTTTGACAGTGAAAAGTGGGCAGATGAACAAACAAACACACACTACATTTTTGGAATTTGGAGGGCTTCTTATCAAAAAAAGAAGCATCGGAGGAGGAGGAGGAAGAGTAGAGTGAAACCCAAACATAACATAACGGGGTGGGTAAAAGGGAAGGCGAAAGCAAACGGGGGAGAGAGAAAATGATGTATCTCCAGAAACTGATGGGTATATATATCCACACACACACACACACACACAATCATCATACCTTCATTATGAACCTGAATGAATCTTTTTTTGGTTATGCAATTGAGATATCTCGTCTAATCTGACAACCCCCTCCCTCCTGCTCCTCCACCTTAATCCAAATATTAGCTGTCGCAGGGACAACGTCTCAGTTTATGTTTTTTTTTTTGGAGGGTCAAAATGATAAAATAATAATATTATTTTGGTTCATTTTAATGGGATATGGATGGGATGGGTGGCCTTTTGATTTGATCCGATTTTTCTTTTAATGTCGTCATCCTCTTTTTAGGTTTTTTTTATTTTGCTTTTTGCATGAGCATGACCCCCCGGTGCCAATTTCTTATTAAAAAGAGTTCACACGCCTCCTCTCTCTCTATCTATCTAATGGAATTAACTCAATATTTTTTATTTTAAAAAAGAAAAGAAAAGATGTGTTGAGAAGTGTGTGTGTGTTGCCATGGGGGGGGGGGGGGGGAGGACACTCTAACTGAACTGAACTCCTCCTCTTAATCTTCCTTCCCCAGTTAGTTAGAAACCAAAATGGACAACTCCCTCCCAGGAAGATAAATAATCTCAAGAAGGAGGAGGAGGAGTTCATCTTCCCTCCACCGAATATTATTCATTGGCAGCCCCACCCACACTCTTCTTCTTCTTTTAATAATAATAATAAATAATAATACAATCGCTGGGAGGGAGGGGAGTGGATATTATTATTTCTATTATTATTTTTTTAAAAAAAAAACAAAGAGGGAGTCGAATTTTAGGAGGGGGAGAGTAAATGTTCATTTCCACAAGTCCCCTTTTAAGTCAATGGCGTGAATCAGGAAGCCCCCTAGTTATCAAATCAAAAACAGTTAATATTTTTGTAATTAATAAAATAATAGGAACATCCAGCCAGCTGTTATATCTAATACACTTGTCGATTAGTTATGATTTGTTGGACGAGGAAGCCTTCCTTTATCACATCAATCATTTCATTTCTTCTTCTTCTTCTTCTTCTTCGGCTGGTTTTTTATAAGATTTGGGCCGACAGATGATGAAGCCCATTCATCCTGCCATCGTTCCTCCCCCCTTTTTCCCCATTTGCTTTGCTTAGAGAGAGAGAGAGAGGGGGGAAGCCCACCGTGTCCATTATGATGAGAATCACAAAAAAGTTGAATTTGTATCGTGAGGGTGGGGTGGGCATCATGCATCCCAGTTGGCCTTGTTGGAGTGATCGGCCCATGGATCATACTCATTTGCAATTTGGGTTTGTTAATAACGAGATTTTGGGCATCCAGCGATGGGCTTTGGTGGACACTAAGATCGACAGAGGTATTCGTCAGAATAAGGATCGATGCTAGAACGGGCCGAGGGAGTGCTGATCGACGGACAGCGTGATCGAAGATAGAGTTCCATCGACCGCCTTTAGTATCGACAAGGGACCTTAACGTCTGGAAAGCAGGTGTATTCGAAGCATCGATAGATGCGTCGTGGTAGTAGTTAATCTATAGGTAGTTTTAGGATAATCACCACATGGTAAATGTGCGTCGGGGCGACGGTCATTAATTAGTGTCTTATAAATAAGCCAGCCCCGATTTATCGTAGACACAACAATCATTCCATTACCCCAACGGGCTGTTTGATTGTCAATTTATCCGTTCGTTATCATTTTAAGTATTGTACAATGGCTGTAAGTCTTTTCTTTTACACTTAGTGAATCTTTGTTCATTCTTCCTTTCATTTATTTTTATTGGCGACCATATTTACTTTCAACACTTTAATTCCCGCTATATGTTTCGCCACGCGAACAGCGTCACTTGATTCGGATTCCTTCCTTTTTTTTTTACTTTCCAAACATTTGTTGCCCACCCACCATGTCTTCTTCCCATATTTTAATAGATAAAATGATTATTTCTTAGCATTGCCAAATTAAAACACAAATTGCAGCAAGCTAATTCTATCCTAACCGGCCATAACCCCAAACAAGAAAAAGCGAATGTAGTTTGTTCATGTTAATAATAATGATTTAAAAAAAAAAAGAGAAATAACGCTAAAACCTCGGTCGGTCTTAAGTTAAACAACAACTGAAAAGGACGGTCTCTGTCGGAGGGAGCGCGTGTCGAGTCCAATCTGGTTGTCTGTCATCCCTCCCAGCCACAGCCACAGCCACCAGGCACCATCACCCATCACCCGGCACCACCACCACCACCACCAGAGCAGAAGAGACATGGCTAAGCAAAAGGCACCTCGTCGACCCCTCGATTCCTACACCGTCAACCACATCAACCGCACCATCAAAGGTACCTTTACTATCTCTCACCTTCCAGAATCTTCTCCCCTCCCCCTCCTTTTCCACCTCACCTCACCTCTCCCCCCCCCCCTTCAGCTGGGGACTGCGTCCTAATGCGCCCCTCCGATCCCTCCAAGCCTTCCTACGTCGCCAGGGTCGAGCGCATCGAGTCCGACTCCCGCGGCTCCAACGTCAAGGTCCACGTCCGCTGGTACTACCGCCCCGAGGAGTCCATCGGCGGCCGCCGGCCCTTCCACGGCTCCAAGGAGGTCTTCTTGTCCGATCACTATGATATCCAGAGCGCCGACACCATCGAGTCCATCTGTACCGTCCACTCCTTCAAGAGCTACACAAAGCTCGACGCCGTTGGCAACGATGACTTCTTCTGCCGTTTCGAGTATAATTCCTCCAACGGCTCTTTCAACCCCGATCGTGTTGCCGTGTAGGTTTGCCCTAAGCCTTCCCGTCGTGTTAGCAGCTTTAGGAGTTAGTTTGTTGGACTGGTGTTGGAGTAATGCTTTAATTACTTCTTGTTTCTGAGCTGCTTTTTCATCAACTCATCCTTTTTCTCACTATGTAGATATTGCAAGTGTGAGATGCCTTATAACCCTGACGATCTAATGGTTCAGTGCGAGGGCTGCACGGATTGGTGAGCCCACTCACTTTTCCTAGTCCTTTTAACTCGCTTTCCCGCATGGTATTATTATGCTGTTTGTGGCACAATTTTTTGGCACGCAATAACTGCAGCGTGGGTGTGAGATTGATTACAAGAAAGAATCACCATTGCCCTATTTGTGGCAAAATACGAGATAATTGATGAGACAGAGTTCAACTTTACTTTTGAAAGAGTTCATTAGATGCTGGAGGATACTAATTGTCTAGAAGTTTCGTGGCAGAATTTGATAGTAGTTGCCCATTGGTTCCCCTTCTCTTTGCCTGTATGAGCTAGCATACAGCCTTCTTATAATCAGAACTGTTTAGAATCCATGTATGTGGGCCTATTGTGGTTGGCAAGTCTGATCAGAATAATCAACGTGATTCAATGTATTGCCAAACTTTTTATAAATAAAAAAGTTACCTGATAGGTTTATCAGTACCTCTGGTCAGATCATGCATTTATCGTGGTGGTCACCATGCAGAGTTAGTCCGTGCTTCTTTCCACGTTACGACAATTGTTCTCTCCAACCATGATAATGGCTACTTCTCGACAGCTTTGCTTATTCACGAGCTGTGTCTGTGTTAGACAATGAACGTTTCATTTCCAGAGGACTTCAGCATGATCTTTGTTGTTCAGGTTCCATCCTACTTGTATAGACCTCACTGTGGAAGATGCGAAACAACTGGATCACTTTTTCTGTGAGAGTTGCTCACCAGAATCTCAGAAGACCATGCAAAACTCTCATGCCACTTCCCGAGTTCCGTCGGATGAGAAGGTTTGCGTAGTTGACTTCCTGCCGTTAACCCGAATGGATGTTTGTAATGCATTCTTAGTTTCCCATTGTTAAAGTCGGTTTTCCTCAAACCAAGCAAGGAATGAAAAAGAAAGACAATGTCAGGCGACCTAAACTGCTGGTGGATCTCCTTTCGGACCCTGTTTCTATAAACGTTGATGTTCTATTTACAAAGCATGTAGGACGGTAGGATCTGCAGCATATGCTTTGCTCTGACCAATTAGGGAAGAATTGAGGAATGGCACCTGACATCAACTAACACGCTTTATATTGCCGATTCTACAGGTGGATACAAAACGTCGCCGGAGGTGACATTGGACAGAAATGACTTGTAAGGTAGACAATAGTGATGAAATGGAGAATGATCTATCTCATACCGAATCTGGGTAGGCTTCTGTCCATTACAAAACAAAAAAAAAGAGTCATGTATAAAAACAAAATCATCTGTAGTTAGCTTTTAAGCGAAGTAGGAAGTAGTGAAAATGAGTGCGGGTCGTCTGATTTGTTTCTTCTGCTTGGGAGACAACCCTGTTTTGATAGGAGATTGAGGAAAGCGTCCGTGGTCTGTAATTATGTAGAATTAGCATCATTTAATTGGGCTTATGAGACTGATCATGTATATTCCCTCCCACTGACTGACTGAAACCTCCTCCTATATAATTGGAAACAATGCATGGCATGTACACTCTTTGGTGAGTAGAATGTGGGGGCATCGCATGGTCAAGGTTGGATGGACATGAGTTGCACGGATGAAGAAGATTCAATCATTTTTTTGCATTGTTTGGCATATCTGATAGGAGGAGGTACAAATTGCAGCTTTTTACTTGAAGGATGCCTCATCTCCTTGTTTTCTAACTCCAGCTGGGTGATGAATTTCCAGCGGGGTCGCCTCCTCAACAGATTCTGTAAATGGATAACATCAGAAGGTAAAGAAATGAAAACGCAGCAGGCAAACTAAAGCCATGACAAGGTGCAAACAGAACCGGATTCCTTTTTACATGGTTATAACATTTGGTGCAACCACTTCACTTTTCCTAAACCATGAACTCAGCCTCGCAAGGTTTTGGCTGTGGCTGATTCACGCTGTCCAGCAAAGCCAAAAACAAATTAAAGGAAAAGATAATCCATGTTAAGATTCACTTCTTCTTCTTCTTCTTCTCGAATGACATCACAGAACACGCCCCATCCCCCCTTGATCGAAATAGTTAAACGGTTGTTTATTCTCGGAATGGAACAAAAAAAAAAAAAAACATCAAATGTTATTACAAAGGGAGTTTTTATGGTATTCTTTTCCCTTTATTTCTTTTTTAAAAGTAAATTTTATGGTAAAGACAAAGAACTCAAGTATTTCCCTCATGATTTTTTAGATGCTGCCAGGTTCTTCCACTGGATGCCAATATCTATTATAAAACCAGAGGCTATCAGCTTCCACGGCGTAGCCATCCTGGTTCCTGTGCCAGCTGAAGTGTGCGTGAGTCCGGTTCTTTATGTCGAAGATCGCATGGCCAAAGCTGGCTTCCCTGAAGGCTGAGTATTTCGGCTGCGGCTCCGTCATACTGCCAAGAGTTATTTAGCAAAATGTCATGTATGGATTCTGCTTTTGATAAGTAAAGTGCCATGAAATCAAATGTCTTCCGAGTGCTCAGTTGTTATGAGAAGCATATTTTCTGTCTTACTTGTTCGCCAGGCCTTCGATATTTCCTCCATCCCCGATTGTTATGTACA
The DNA here is from genome assembly GCA_023653495.1 of Melastoma candidum. Lineage (NCBI taxonomy): Eukaryota > Viridiplantae > Streptophyta > Magnoliopsida > Myrtales > Melastomataceae > Melastoma > Melastoma candidum. The sequence goes on along the minus strand of CM042889.1, from coordinate 143,024 downwards.
CTGGGGCGGATGGATTGCTCACTGGGGTACAGAGACCGTTCACGATGTCGTAAGCGATGTTAGACACGCGCTCCTGCAGAATTCAACCCGCCAATTGTTCTATTGATCTAGTTGGAAAATAGAAAGTCAGATCTCATGTGACTGGAAGTCGGAACTCACAGATCGCTCGTAAGCGTGGACGTGTCCAGCGAAGATGACGTCCACCTTGTTCTGCACAAACCAGGTCTCGTACATCACCCTCATTGTCTCGCCTTCCATGTAATGGTAGTTGTAACTGTTGTACAACGGGGAATGCATCAGGACTATGAGCCATGGTGTTTCTGTCCTGTTCACCTTCGGGAATTCCGCTTGCAACCACAGGTACTGGGGCGTATATATGGCTATAGAAAGAGACATAACCGTAACCGCATTTACTAAATCATGCAGGTGAGAGAGAACTGATTATCTCTTGCTATTGACAGAACTGAACCATACCATATGGAGAGTATGATGAAAGGACGATGATATAAGCCGGGCCCCTCTTGATGGAGTACCAAAAAGGTGCAGTGCTGTCTGAAGCCTTGAAAGGAGTGCGATAGCGGTGCGTAAAGGGCTTGAATGGCTTGGTCTCCCCCTGTGGGGAAAGCTCTACTCTCACTTCCGCTTCCCAGAACAATGCAAGAAAATCCAACTAGAAAGTTAACATCAGGACTCACGAGTTCAGGTGCAAAATCGATCTCGTGATTTCCTGCAGTCCAGATCCAGGGCTGAAAGGCGGCGCTCCTCTCAATAAACCTCCCCCAGGTATCCCAACGGTTGTTGTCATGGTCAGGATAATCATCAGCATATGACAGGTCGCCAACAAAGAGCAGCGTCTGTCCCTTCTTCGGATTCTTCTCGTAATGTGTGAGTGTCCTGTTTGAGTCGTAAGTCTGTCCTAGATCCCCTGCAAATCGAGGAAGCCACAGATGAAGTTCAACGAGCTGACCGGGCAGATTTCCATCCAACAATCAAATCGAAGGATCGGGCTAAATCATTACCGATGAGACCAAAGGTATATGGAATGTCGGGGCCAACTTCAGGAGGGGTAACAAACCAAAACTGTCTGACCGTGAGCCCAATCCCAACCTCATAGTAGTACTTGGTGTCATACTGCCCCGTATAGCCAATAACCACAATATCAGACAATGGAACCATGCAGCAGAGAATTCGCTCGAGGGGCTATTAACAGGGGAAACAAACACTCGCCTCTAGGCCGTGGATGGTACAGTGGTGGATGTAACCGGAGGTGTAGTTGAAGTAAGTGTAAGTGGTGACCTTCCCTTCAGCCTTGTTCTTCCAAGTGCTGTTTCCCTTCCAGTAAATCACTTGGCTGGAACCGGGCTCGTTCGGAGTCACCCACGATACGATCACTCCTTTCCCCACGTGATCCCCTTGTGTTATGTGGACCTTTTTCTCAAAAGAGAATCCATCCAAACACGCACACCCAGCCAGTTCAACCAAACAGGGAAAAAGAAAGCACAGTCCAATTCAGAATCATGGGCAGGATGTAGGGGGAGACCTGTTGAGGGGCATTGTAACCAGGTGGAACCTCGAACACGTCTGCATTCAGAGGCATGTCGACGGTCTTCTCGAGCTTACGGACATAGAGGCTCGTCTTCCATCCATAGCAAGGGAGAACAAGCAAGAGGGCAACCCCGGCGGCAATAAAAAGCAAAGAAGGGGAAGGAGGAGGAGCCGATTTAACCATATTCACTCCACACGCCAAATAGGCCTCAAAGTTGCGAGTTGCGAAGCCTAAAGAGATTATAAAGAAAGCTTTGTGGAGACAGTGGACGGTCGCCTCACGGATCCCAAAACATGTGAATATAGATACATTCATAAGAATGCAATTTTAATGTCAAATTAAGGATAAGGTGGGGGAGATGGTCTGACTTCCTTAACAATCGGGGGAATATCCAAAATGCTTGAGAAGGATATTACGATGTGGTCGGCTTAATCCAAAAGTCAAACCCCTACATCAAAAACTTATTTGAGTTCTATGCCTGAATCGTTTGTTATCGTGTATTGTTTTTGTATTCGAACCCTCCCAATAAATAAATAAATGACATAATCTTTGATTGTAAATTCAAAAATATCGAATAAAAAAAATTATAGCCAATTAATGAAAACACGTTACACAATTGGTTTTATTTAGAGTAAAAACTCGTTGGACGACACAAGATCCGATATTCTAACGTCAACATGAAGGTTTGATCACATTATGAGTCGCTTTTATTCTTGTCTTATTGGGCCTATGATTTCTAATTTTTTGAAGCCCAACTAACAAGATGTGTATACTGGGCTTGGGTCGAATAGGGCCCACGACAGGCGTGAATGAACCCCAACCAACGAGGAAAATTTTGGAAGGCCTAACAGTGCGAGCCACAGCATAACCGCACGGGCAGTGAACGCCAGAAATTCAGCCGAGGAAAACGAAAAAAAGAAATACAACGAAACAGACGTTGACGGATACCCTACTAACCGACCACTCTCGGCTGGAGGGAGGGGGGCTTCAAGGCCAGACCCTATAGCTTATTCCCCTCTCCGGTCTTTTAATAAATATAACAAATATACATATTTGATGAACTTTCTACCATCACAAACAACAATCATATGGCATGCCAAGAACGGAATTTATTTAGAAAATATACAAGTGACATACCCGTGGGGAAAGGCCTGCATATGAATCTGACACCATCACTTCAACTTCCCCGTTCAGAGTAAAATGCAGTGCTCCCATATGTCTGGAGCTGCCGTATCATTCCTCCTCATCCCCAGCCAATGCAAAGGAGAATGGGTAAAACTTGTAGCCATCACCCTCATAAAACTTGTTCTGGAACTCCACCCAGTGAAGACGCAGAGCATGCAAGAAAGCACTTAGTGTTTCCATCACAAGCAACACTCCGACGGTTGCGCAGATAAATATGATGATCCCCACGACAAGGATGATCAAGTTGTTGTACCTGCAAGGAATAAACCATCCTCCCAGATCATTTAGATTACTAATTAATGAACACGATAAATTCCAACTTGTAGAATGAGAATAGAATATTCGTATAATCATAGCAGCACCCTCTCTCCATTTCCAAAAAAGAAAGAAGCAATAAAAGGGGTCAGGCTAGCAAACAGAGCACTGTACATACTTATAAGATCAACTTTACGAGCCCCTTTCTTTTGGTCACTATGCCAAAACTACTCCTGTCTTCATTTTTGGATGTAGTATATACTTACATTTCGGACGCCGCAACCACATAACGTCTTATGGCCTCTCTCGCCCATACTTGTAAAGTAGCAATATGTAAGGACCAAACACATCTGATGAGAAGCCGTATGGCCTTTTAAAATGCACTTGTAAAGTACTACTACTAAATGAGCCATGATTCAAAGTGCTATGAAATAACATGGACACTGATGCATGAAGGATAATCCTTGGTGCAAAACGATGCACATTCATTTAGTGCACCCTTAGCTTTTCTAATGAGTTAAATATACCGCACTGAAAAGCCATCACTAAACAAGAGAGGCAATGCAAATACACTTACCCCCAAGCAAGTCGGAGAACCTTATCATAGAACACGCTTGACAACTCTGAGTGGGCAAGACTACAATAAAAGCAGAGAAAAGAATCAGCAGTCAATGCAGTCAAGCATATGCTTGGACAAGTAATGTAAAACCACTACTAGGGCATCCTACATTGTAACCAACTATAAGAAAATAATAAATTACCTGAGTGCCCACAATCGAAGGTATGAAGCTGTATTAGAAACTGCACCGAGTACAAACTCAATGGTGTGAATCAGCTGGTGGACAAAGACCTCGCTGAACTCAAACTCTTCATGCTCACGAGTCCCGTGATCATTTGTTTCCAACTGAAAAGTGTCTTCAGAGGTTTCTAGTTGTACATATGAATGGCCTCGATGCCTCTGGAAACAAATGTCCAAAAAAGCATTTATGCCAATCAAATCCAATAGCTCTAGCAGTTTTCCCCAGGGAAAGAACAGCACATACCTCTTCATGTTGCTTCTTCAGAAGGAATGGCTTCGGAAGCAGCATCCATGGGACAGCAACAAGAGCGAGAAATAGCAGCACAAGCTGACCAAAAGAAATAAAGGTGATAAAAAACATTAGAGATCAAAGAATTTTGACAACAGCTACACCAACAAGATCACTTTACTTATAGATGTGCCATATACCTGCACTGTCTTTTGGCTTGGGAAGAGTTGGTTTTCACCCAGGTCATCAGTAGGGCTCAGAAACATGTATATCATAACATGGTAAAGATCAGCTTGAGAACCGGTGCACCACTTTATGAGGATTAGAAGTGAAAGGTACCCAAACAAGCTGTTTAAAAATATCATCTGGGGAATAAACTGGAACCTGGTGGGGTGACAAAGAAAAGCTACATGAGAGAAGGAACTATCCAATAGCTACTGCAGCATTAATAGCTCAAAAAGCAATTGACAAAGGTCAAGATTAGAACCAATTACCATATATTAATGATATTTCGAAAGAACTTGGCATTAAAGTAGCTTAAAATGATTCCCAGATTCATTTGTGCAACACCAAGCAAAATCGACATTTTCATCTTCAAGGAGTTGAGGAAGGGCAGCTCGCTTCTCGTGCCATGCCACACAGGATCAAGTCCAAAAGGATATGTCTCGCCAACTTTGATTAAGCCTGCTGTAGTAGCATCACTGCATGATGGTGACTTCTCAGGTAAGCAAAAATGATTTCAGGTATCTCATACAAAAAGCTAACGGATGAAACCATATGACTATAAATTACCATAAATTCAGTAAACTACCTGCAAGAAAAATCCCGGCAAGCATATGCTGAAGGGGCGAACAGCTCAAATGGAACAGAAAAGAACTCATTATAGATCAATCCCGTGTATATTGAGAAGAGTGACATGAGGAGGATAACATAACGGCCACCAAATGTCATCTCAGTGATGTCTCCAAGTTTCTGTTATCAACAGCATCTTTATAAAGGAGCAGATAGATATTCAAACAAAAACAGGGAATTGAATTGAGAAAGAGCGAATTCAATTTGATTATGAGCAAAACAAGCATCTGAAACTGATTCTGTTGTCTATGGTCAAGTCATAGGGTAAATAACCGACAGCATTGACAAATGAACAAATTACCTAGAGTCGAAAATTTTTCATATTAAAAAAGAACAATTGTAGAAGTGAAAAGATTTCCACAAGATTAAATAAGCAGACATTGAATGATATGATGTTACTGTTTCCTGGAACTGTGCAATACCATCATAGGTAAAGTCCAACAGCCAATATCATTCTAATAAATAATACCTGTCCAGAGAATTTCTTCTCCCTGACGATGAACACTAACGTTGCAAGCAACAGACATATCCCATGTCCCCAATCACCAAACATAACAGCAAATAAAAAGGGGAATGTGACAATTGTGAACACAGCGGGATTTGCTTCTTGATACCTGGCCACGCTGTATAAAGAGCAGAATTCACAACATTTAGCATACGACGGAAATTCACAAGGAAAATCAAGATCCAACAGTATCATAATTTCTAAAGTAAGAGCTGGTGATCCCCACCAACCTTCTTATAGGATTGCAGGTGGGCATAGATGTAAATAAACTAAGCTGCATTATAAGGATTACACTCGTAATAAACGCACCCATACGCATCCACAATCTCTTGAAAGGCAGAAGTAACTTTGTTCGTCTGGAAGTATGTAGGAGGCAGCTCCTTCGTATGCAAAGCCTGAAGGATGGCTCCAATTTGTGCATTTGAGTCGTTTGCGGCTCGCTGCAATGCATCTTGAATCTGCAAAACCGAAAGCACGATATTTTGTAACAAAAAGTAGGATGTACACCAAGGTAATAACATCTGTTAGCAGAACACATTATCATAGAAAACCAAAGTACCTGTTTGGTTGCGAATACAGGACACCAACCTTCAGCAACAAGGCACTTCTTGGTTACATCAAGACTCAGCATGTTTAGTGTATGATATACAGCTTTTTCCTTCCTCACCTAAGGAGGAAATGACCAATTAAGAGGGGCCCAATACAGGCTATAATCCCAAAAGTGATTCATACACAGGCAAGGCCAACTTGAATTTCAAGAAACTTTAATAATTTTCTACAGCATCCATTCAAGAAGGAAAAGTTTTACCCACCAGACGACTGCATTGCTCAAACTGGTCTCCAATGTTCCTCAATAAGTTTCTCCTGTGGTGTAGTCCGACATCGATTGTAGTTTTCAGCTCATCAAGTCTAACAGAAACCTAATCGAACAAATAAACAGAGGAATATAAACAGAATGATTTTAAGGTACAGACATTGAAAATAATGCTCAAAGAGATGGGAAGCAAGGCCAGTTCCAAACACAAGCCCGATATGGACCGAAAATTGAGAGGAAAGAAAACATAACGTATAAGCACATATACACCTCATCAATCATTTGGGCTTGCTTCCCAAGATCCTCGTTGAATGCATAGCGAGTAGCTCCAAAAGCTTCACATATTTTCAAGATCTTATTATGTGCTCTGTCTCCGGAAAAGAAAACCAGAAACACATTTTTCTCAACCTGAAAGATGATATTTAAAGTCAGGCCAGGATAGATAAATGCTGCAAATGATGTAAATAGACATGGATATTGCAGCTCAAAATGGCTGTGCCAATGACAAGTGAAAACACAAGAATAGAGAGAAATTCACAAGTTGATGAAATTTTGCAAACTTGCTGGAACTACTCGATCATGTGCAGAATAGATGTCAATGAACAATCCTTTAATAAAGAAGTAATACAATGAAAAAAAAATCAGAAGAATATGTAATGGATGGGACTATAAGTCAGTGCAGAGCGAAGACTGAAACGTCAAGTATGACTGTCCCATATAACTTGATGCTCACCTGTTCACCAGAAGTGGGATCAGTAACTGTCTGTTCAACTTCTGCCTGTTTCAGAAACACATTACCCCTTGTAGCACGGAATAAGATCCTCTCAAATGCCACAGATTTATCGCGCGGAACAAGTCCACACAGAAACCCCAGTTTAATTTGCTTCGATAGATCAGCAGCCATTTCCTTTAAAGAAGGTAAAATATTATGGGTACATAATCTCAGAGAAGCCTTCAGTAGAGATGCAAAAGGAGGAACTGAACCATACTTGATCTCGTAACAAAGGCGTATCAATGGATTCCCCACCATCATGCTGTGACTCAATTTCTCTCTGTTGTTGTGTGGCCTTGCTTTGAGCTAAATGGAAAAATTCACCAACCTAACATAAATTTTTTTTATATTAACTATTTAACCCTCAGATAAATGCACTTTAGATCAAAATGATAATTTGCTACTGCAGACACTTATATGATGGGACCAGATCTAACTACACATTACTGCTCCATGTCAGTGACTAAAAGTGTATCAGCATGAATCTTTAGTACAGACTACAGATACATCTAGAGGAGGCTATAATGTATGAACCTTCCGGAGAACTATTTTACATTCCAACAGTTCGCTATAGTCGCGCTGAAGTTTTTCACCATTAGCATTGATTTCAACCAGCTCTGCCTCAAGGTCACCAAGTTTGACCTATGAAACAGCACATTAGTATGGAAAGGCGCTTGGAAGGGAAAAGGAAAATCACTTCATGAGAAAAAAAGAGTCAATCAAACAGGTCAGAATGGCATACTTCCAGATCATCTACATTGACAGCGGAAGCTGCAATTGATTTGAAAGAAGGGGTCAGACCAGCCTTTGACATTTGCTCCTTGAAAAACCGCAATTTGCGAGCAATCTCTCCACATTTTTTTAGCTGTCAACGAACAAGAAATGACTGACTTTATAGGTATGTACCATAATAAAATATATTACAGGGATAAAAAGACCTTATGCTGCATCTCTTCTTAGAATGTCATGAGGAGGAAATGCAGAGAAAGGAAAATGACCACAATGACTTCTGATACAAAATTCCACTCGGGTAGAACAACTCTTGAAAGAAATAGAGTCGGATAAGGTAAGACAGAACACCCATGGCACCTGAGAAGCATACGTCCTTTGAAAGGGGCTCCTGTCAGCATTTAGCTGAGAATAAGACATCAACACAAATCAGCAGTTGACGATTTCACTTAGATTGCACGCACTGCATTCGGGATTACGCAACAAGATGCCATATTATGATTGTAATAGGGAGTGGCAATTACAACAGAATATGGAATCCATTCAAACACAAAACAAATCGCTAGCCAAGGCTTAGTAATCGACCGGGATAGAAACGGCGAGAAAAGAGAGGGAATGAGAAGCGGGGGGAGGGGAGGATTACGGACGTCCTTGAATTGGAGGAGGGCGAGGTCTCCGAGATAAGAGACGGTGAGATGAGCGGACTCGATGGGGATGATGACCTGGACCAATTGCATGGACTCCGACCGCATCAGATCCATAGGAGGAGGCCAGCAACCACCTCCGCCTGCGACTACCCTCTCCCCCATCCTCCGCCGACTCTACACGACAACCAAGGAAACTTCACACCCTTTCCGTTTCCCTGTTGCAGCAGCGCCCAGAGGCAGAGTCCCCCCCCCCCCCCCGCTCCCCTTTTTAATATTCCTGAGGATGTAATAATATCCCGCAGCATCAAACAATATCTTCCAATTGCACTAACCAATTAAATTGTACACCTTGAGAGTGAATAATATTATATTTCAATCAAACCATATTTAGATTAATAATGAATTGTTAAAATTGAGGCTGAGAAAATGAGAGTTTTGTACGGAAATACGGTTAGTTTTAAAAAAATTTTTCGAAATAGGGCGTCCAGTTTCGTAAAATACGGCTTTACCGTCGAGGGGGCGCGTTCCGAAAACGCGCCCTTCGGATTACAAAGAGAGCGCGGTCCGAAAACGCGCCCTCCATGTGCCCGAGTGAGGGGCGGGTTTCCAAAACCCGCCACCCGCCCCTAGTGCATGACACGCCCCTCACGTAGACCGATTCGGGGGAAAATCACCGAAAAAAATGCTAAGTGTACAAGGGGCGCGGTTTCAAAACGCGCCCCTTGAACGGCCAGCCTTCCCCGCTTCCCCCTCCGTCCCCCCCCCGCCCCTCCTTTAACAGTTAAGACACTCCCCTCCGTCCCCCCTTCAATAGTTAAGACACCCCCTCCGTCCCCCCTTCCCCCTTAGGCCACTCCCCCCCTCCCCCCTCTCGTTTGGAATGGTACCCTCTTGGGGACATAACCGCGCCCCTTATTGGAATAACACAAGAGGCGGGTTTTGGAAACCCGCCCCTTGTGCCATTCCAAACGAGAGGGGGGGACGGGGGGAGTGGCCTAAGGGGGACAGGGAGGGACCGGGGGGAGGGTCTTAACTGTTGAAGGGGGGACGGAGGGGGGACCGGGGGGCGGGTCTTAACTGTTGAAGGGGGGACGGAGGGGGGACCGGGGGGCGGGTCTTAACTGTTGAAGGGGGGACGGAGGGGGGACCGGGGGGCGGGTCAAAACGAGAGAGGGGGTGTTGACACTATGGAAATCTTGGGCCTAACTTTAACGAAGCCCAAGCCCATAGCCATATACTAGGCCGGTACCTCTAGGGAGAAGACTACGGAGGTAATATAGTAACCTTGTAGTCAAGGGAAGTCTACAAGCCTGCATCTCTGATGGACGCCAAGTCTGCAGGCTTGCGCCTGCAACATGAAATCTACAGGCCTGCGCCTGCAAGAGACACGTGTCAAAAGAAAAACGGTTCCATGGCCCAAGATAATTGGAACTTGTTACCCACGCATGACACTAACACACGTCTTAAAGATAATCAGTTAAACCCGAAGTCGGAGGAGCTGAATTCACATTTAATGAGTGGGAATCAGTTAGGCCCGAGATTCTGGGATAAGTTGGACCCAAAAAGATCTTCAGGAGGTCGTAACAGACCAAGTATAAAAGGGAGGGGATCCCCCTCAGAGAAGGACACGATCAATCAGCCAAACACAAGCTTTGCATTGCTCGTCACCCTTAGTTTAGTAGATACCTCGGCCTGGGTTTGTTGGGTCATCCTTCCAACAGCGGAGTGAGCAACCGTAGCTCCGTTGATCAACCTTCCGTCAGCAACTCCACCGTCCCGGCGAGCAACCGTAACCGGGGCAAACAACCCTCCGCCAGCACTTCCACCGTCCCACAAGTCTACAGCGCACTGTAGCAAGTCTACGACGCCAGCAGCGGGTCTACGACGCCAGCAGCGGGTCTACGACGCCAGCAGCGGGTCTACGATGCCTCCGTCGCCCATACCACCCCTTTTTCCTTCGTTTTTATGGCCGTAAGATTTTAAGTTCTTTTTTGAGACTTTGAATTTGTACAGTCCTACATTTTATCATTGAAATTCATCTTTCTGGCGACCACATACTTCCCTGTTAGTGCAATTGCCAAATATTTCCGACGTGATCCGTCTTCTACGCGAACACGTCTTTGGCGACCACAGTGGGAGCGGAGAAAATACTTCACGCTTGCTGATGGCAAAAAATACCAGAAGCGGAACTAACCGAGATCCCCCACCTCCATTAGATGGAGACGGTGTTCCCGCAGAAGGAAACACAAACGTGGGCGATGTGACTCTAAGCAGTCAAGCGAATGCCAGTCAAACTGATCTCGGAGCGCATACACCCTCCGAATTCATATCCAGACTCGAATTTCACAAAGAGTTCAGTGATATGAGAAATCTGGTCGTCAGACGAATATCTGGACTGGAAAACAACATGACTCGGATTCTAGAGCAAATCAGTGCCTTAAATAGGCCCAGTGCTGTCGCAGGAACGAGTAACCCCGTGGACAGGGAATTCTCCTTCATGGGAGATGCGCGGCGCAACGAGAAAAGGAGTGCCTCGTTCCAAAATGATGATCCTTGGAATGGTGATAACCAATACCCTACAGAGGTGAGGGACAGGACCTCCCCTTCTAGGCCAGCTTCTTCTCGATCGCCCACAGAATGGAGGCAAAATGCCGTCTACGCGGTAAATCCAGAAGACGAGTACGGCGAAGCTCAAGGTGAGACAAACAGATATGTACCTTCTGTCCCCGCTCGTCGACCTGGAAAAGCCCCCATAGATGAAATTCCGCCAGGGGACTTGCCAAGCGCAAGGGGTCCATCCCGGGTGGAAAGTTTTTATACTAAAGCCCCTGTAGACTCGCTGCCAGCAAAGAGCGTTGAAAGAGCGCCTTACGCAGGAGAAAGATGGGGTCAAGACCCTGTGCGAGAGCCGGTTGGCCGTCCACCCCCATTAAATTTGAGGGAAACGATAGCCCAAGTGCTAGAATAGATGGTACCTGGAGTCGTGAGACAGGATGATCCCAACTTCTACAGGAGCCCTTATTCGGCATATATTGACAGGGATTTCCCTTTGCCCATGGGGTATAGAGTGCCTGATTTCACCCACTTCTCAGGAAAGGATGAGATGACCCCTATGGAGCATATAGCACGATTCACCCATCAACTCGGGGAAGCTGCAGCTAATGATTTCTGGAAACTAAAGTTGTTTCCGAATTCTCTCACGGGAGACGCCTTTACATGGTACGTTAGTCTACCCCTGGATCGGTGGCATCATGGGCGGAAATGCAATGTAGCTTTATGAAGGCATTTGCCCGCTTGGACTCGCCCTTGTCGATTTTTGAGGTGATGCGCTTGAAGCAAGTCGCTGGTGAGCATCTAGGGCAGTTTCTGATGCGCTTGCGGAAAGCACTGCTTCGCTGTAGACCAGCAATCCCGGAAAGAGATCAACTCATGGTGGCATTAAATGCCTTATCTATCCCTTTTAAGAAGAAATTACAGGGAGAGAGGTTCACTGACCTTTATGATCTCACCAGGAGAGCGACTGAGTACCATCAATTATTGTTGGAAGAAGCCCAGTCTACGCGCACCTATCAGCTAGAGACTGTTGAGGTAGACATGGCTGAGTTCATAAAAGGGGAGGCCACCGTTTGTGAGCCATTATCACGGAGGAATTCCAAAGCGAAAGCATCCCAGAAAACAGGGGAGGAAAGGAAATACTCTTTTGACGTGGACAAAGCGAATGCGATTTTTGATTGGCTTTTCCAGGGAAAACGAATTAAGTTGAAACCGGACCATAGGACCCCCCAGACAGATAGAGAAAAGTCTAGGAATTTTTTCAAGTGGCATGGGTCGTTTACACACACGACCAAGGATTGCTTGTCCTTTAGGAACATTATTCAAGACCTCATAGAGGCAAAATAGTTATGTTTTTCTGAAGTCGACGAAGTCACTATGGTTGACGAGAAACCGTTTGATGATGAAATCGCAATTCATATGTTTGACATTCCTGATGTAGATATAAATTTCATAGAAGTTGACAATGGTTTCTCTCTGCAGGACAAAAAATCATCTGGAGAGACCATGGTGGCGAATGCCCTGTTCCGTAGACTGGCTGATAAAGGGGTAATTACCTGCCCAGCCAAGGCAATCGCCAGTAACCTCTGCTGTTGGCACATGGATGACACGCACACTACTGATAGGTGTAACACCTTTCGGAAGTATCTGCAAGCTAATCAGGGCGACGCCTGGTATGATCTAACCCCGCTTGAGGAGGTGGCAATGGGAATAGGTTCTCCGGGACCACGGGTTGCTCCCAATAATCTGCAAAGAGGATTCAAAAGCCCTACGAGTCTGGAACGTAGGGCAGCGATTCGAGGAGGCAGAGGTGGTCCCCATGGTAGAGGAAGGGCGCCCAAACACCACTCTCATGCTGAAGAGCGCTCCAGGCGGCATTTGGAGTTCGACAATCCGCTGATCCAGCACAAAGCTAAGCAGGAAAATGATGGTCGTACCCATGAATCGCACCCTCTGGCAGGTGAGACTGACAGAGCGCAGCGAGGCGATGAGGCACAGAGGAAAGGAGCCAAGCCAAGGTATGGCTCGCATAAAGTGGACGCCCAAGCAATCCAAATGGGACCGCCGATCGCTCAGTTCTTGGATGAGAGGTTGCTGTGCCAGAAGTGCAAGCTGATCGGACGAAACAGGATTCTGATCACGCAACTCTGTACGGCATGCTGTGTGAGCTATTTTCTCAAGCTCGTAGACCTATCAGTGAATGGAGAGATCGTGGTCCAGCCAGCTCACCCTACGACTACAGGTACTCGGAACCCCTTACATAATTCGGAAACGAAACAGGAACCATTACGAACAGTCGTGGGATATGATCCGTTCGTCAAGGACTTCGTTGAGGTATGTCAGGCCACCATTGATTCTAAGAAATCAAGAATGGTGAAGGTGACTAATCCTTCGAAATATTGGCAGAAAGCTGTGGGTAAAACAACTTTACCACCACAGACCTGGAAAAGGAGAGACAGACGTCTAAGTCACGTCGCCAAAAGGCCTAGACCTGCCCCGACATTGGTCGCTCCGCATGCCCAACTTCATGTAAAGAAACCAAATGTGGAAGCCGAATACAACGAGTCCACGGACCATTCGGAAGAGCCTGGCTCAAGTTTCGATTATACTCTTCTTCGGAGTGAGATCCCGAGTGATGCTAATGGTAGTAAAGAGGTGATCGTGGGTTGTAATGCCATCACTTTGCCTGTAGACTTCGCCAAGGCGAAAGATACAGAGGCCTCGAGAGGTAAGTCGCCTCTTCCTCGTCCCTTGATTTACCCGTCGGGTTTCCCACTCCATTGGCTTAAGAAGCCATCGGATAGTATGAAACAACACATGCATTCCTTGTACATCACTGCTACCTTTGATGGTACTATGGCGAACCGCGTCTTAGTAGACAATGGAGCCACTATAAACGTACTGCCGTTGTCCAGGTTTAAAATGCTTGGATATAAGCCGCGCGACCTGGTAAAAACGGATGTAGCCGTAAGCGGATCCAATGGCAGGAAATCGGAATGCTTAGGAATCTTTTCAGTACACTTAGGTGTGGGTCGACAGGAAAAAGAAACTGCCTTTTTCGTCATAGACATAGTTCCTACCTTCAACGCCTTGCTTGGTCGCGACTGGCTTCATAAAGCCGCCGCTATACCATCTACTTTACATAGGGAATTAATGTTATGGCTTGATTCTGAGGTTGAAATTGTTAAGGCTGATGGTTATTCCTGTTGTGATAGAGGTATTTTGCATGCAGAGACAAGCAAGACCGTGAAAGACCTTACTCTGCATCAGCGATACGAGTTGGGTGATCCTACAGTCGGACCCCTTGGTCAACCCTCCGGGAAATTCGATTACATTGTAGACTACGGGACGTCGCACCCCAAGCCAGAGTCCAACCCGATTGTTCCAACTGGATGGGGGGATGAGTTTACTGACAAGGACATAGAAGAAGTCCTGCAAGAAGTCAATTCGGGGGAGAAACCTGCTGAAGGGAGCACGAATGGCCACGCAGGAGAAGGAGCCTTGGAAAGCCAGCGGAACCATGGCGCGGAGTTGGAGCCCGATAGACTCCTCAAAGAAGGGACTTATGGACCAGAGTGAAAAGGAAAATGCGACAGTCGCTGATGTCCTCCAGCGGCTCCGAGTCTACAAAGAAGGACGTCCTCAGGATCAGTCCACGTCATCTTTATCAATAAACTCAACAGGCCTTAGAGCGCCTGATGCATGTAATAAGCCTGTGTCTACCAGTCTAGATGGTAGCGAGCATCGCGAGTCTTTATTAACCCCATGTGACCCCTTGGTCACTATCAATTTAGGTAGCGAGTCTTCTCCTAGGAATCTTTTTATCAGTTCATTCGCAAATAAGGAATTCTTTGAATCAATCAAGGATGTACTCAAAGAGTTTAAATATTGCTTCGCCTGGGACTACACCGAAATGCCAGGGCTAGATCGTAGACTGCTAGAACATACTTTACCCATCAAGAAAGATTTCAAACCAGTTCAACAAGCTCCAAGACGTATGTCTAGAGAAGCAACGCATCTAGTTTTCGAGGAAGTCAAAAAACTTTTTCGAGCAGGATACATAAGAACGTCACGATATACAGATTGGATCTCTAATATTGTATCGGTCTTAAAGAAAACCGGAAAAATTAGAGTATGCATAGACTTCAGAGATCTAAATCGCGCTACCCCCAAAGATGAATACCCTATGCCCGTCGCAGACGACCTTATAGACAAAACCGCGGGCCACCAAGTCATGTCTTTCATGGATGTTTTTTCGGGTTATAATCAAATTTTCATCGCAGAGGAAGATATTCACAAAACGGCATTCAGATGCCCTCTGGGCATTTCGAATGGGTAGTGATGCCTTTCGAATGGGTAGTGATGCCTTTCGATGCTTGTCTAGGAAAAACGGTAGAAGTCTACATTGATGACATAGTAGTCAAGTCGATGAAGGAAGAACTACATATCGAACATCTAAGAAACGCCTTCATGAAGATGAGGAAACACCAACTGAAGTTGAATCCTCTCAAGTGTGCCTTTGGAGTTTAAGGCAGGGCAATTTTTAGGTTTCTTAGTGCATCAACGTGGCATTGAAGTCGATCAAAACAAAGTGAAAGCTATCCAGAACCTAACGGCCCCAAAGAGTAAAAAGAAGCTGCAGGCTTTCTTGGGAAGGGTTAATTACTTGCACAGGTTCATTGGAAATGTAGCAGGGAAAACGAAGGTTTTCGCTAACCTCCTGAGAGGGAAGGACGATTACAGATGGACCGAAGAACATGAAGAAGCGTTCAATGCTTTGAAAGCATATTTGACGCACCCACCGGTCTTGATGCCTCCTCAACAGGAGAAACCTTTTATCCTCTACGTAGCGGCTACCGAAACGACTATTGGCGCGATGATGGCTCAAGTAGATGAAAACGGACGCGAAAGAGCCGTTTATTACTTATCAAGACTATTAACCCCGATCGAAGTCAGGTATACATCTAAAGAAAAGCTATGCTTATCGGTGTTTTACGCCATAAAGAAGCTCAGACACTACATTGGGAACCGAGAAGTCTACGTGGTTTCTAAGTCGCCTATAATTAAATACTTCTTTGAAAGCCCTTTACTAGTTGGACGAATCAGCAAATGGAGTCTGATTTTGTCCCCGTATAATTTAAGGTATAAATCGCAGCAGTCAGTTAAAGGACAAGCGCTGGCCGACTTCCTAGCCGATCATGACCCTGACCAGTCAATAGACCAAGAAGAGAAGATCGAAGAAATATGGCAGGCATGGTTTGATGGCTCATCTACGAAAAATGGAACTGGGATAGGAATCCATATAATGTCCCCTATGGGTAAAAACATTAGGCTGGCCTTTCGTCTACGAGCATCGTTGACAAATAATGCCACCGAATATGAAGCATTAATAACAGTGTTAAAAGAGCTTCTATCGCTGGGAGCGAAATGAGCACGAATTAGAGGAGATTCCCAGCTGGTTATCAACCAGGTAAACAAAGAATCTTCGTGTCAGGAAAAGTTGCGACCATACCTTGAAATTGTTCAAGGGTTAGTCGCTCGATTTAAAAACATAGCTTTTCATTTCGTAAATCGTGACGAAAATAGAGTGGCCAATAGCTTGGCACAATTAGCCTCGGGCTATAAGGCAAGAATCAAGCCAGAAGATTTAACAGAAATCGACTCCATTTACAGCCAAGAAGTGACGTCATGGCTGTAGACATCATGAACCAAGAGGAAGATTGGAGGAAACCAATCGTAGATTTCTTATTGGATCCAAGTCAAAAAGTTAAACAACGGATCAGAGTCCAAGCGCTGACATACATCCTTTTGGATAACGTCCTCTACAAGAAGGACGCAAATGGAGTCCTTTTAAGGTGCGTAGACTTAGACGAAGCCACTCCAATAATGCTAGAAACTCATGAAGGCCTTTGTGGCTCACACCAGTCAGGGGTCAAAATGTGTTGGACTATCCGTAGACATGGATTTTATTGGCCGTCAATGATGAAGAATTGCATTGAGATGGCTAAGGGATCCCAAGACTGTCACCGACATGGTCCGTCGACCCACGCTCCGGCAGCAGATCTCACCCCCATAATCAAACCCCCATAATCAAACCCTGGCCTTTCAGGACTTGGGCCCTAGACATAATAGGAGAAATTCATCCCCATTCTAGTCGAGGAGATGCGTTCATCCTAGTAGCAACAGATTACTTCATTAAGTGGGTGGAGGCACAAGTCTACAGGAAAATTGACCACAGTGAGATAATTGATTTCCTGCGGACTAACATTATTTATCGATTTGGCATTCCTCAGAATATTGTGGTGGACAATGGGATGGCCTTTAACAATGCTAAGGTAAGGGAATTCGCCGAAGAGTTCGGTTTCTCAATTTCGAACTCTACCCCATATTACCCCCAAGGAAATGGGCAAGCCGAGGCGTCCAACAAATTGATTAAAAATAATATTCAAAGAATGATCGGATGTAATCCGAAAAAATGGCACGAGATATTAAACGACACACTATGGGCCCTAAGGGTCACTAAATGCAAAAGTACTGGAGAAACCCCAAGTTGTAGACAAGCTAGAGGCGCATAAACCGAGGATAGCCCGGCACTACAACAAGAAAGTAATTCATAAACATTTTCGCGTTGGCGATTTGGTTTGGAAAATGGTTTTACCCTTAAAAACGAAAAGCCAAATTTTAGGAAAGTGGTCTCAAAATTGGGAAGGACCATATCGAGTGGTTGAAACCTATTCAACAAATAGCTATAGGTTGTCGACTCTCGAAGGTATTAAGCAACCTTTAAAAATTTACGGGAAATTCCTGAAGCGATACAAGAAGACCATCTGGGAATCTCACAAACGAACTTTGGAGAAGCGTTTCCCGGCCATTGCGAAAGAAATCGTGCAAAGAAAGGCACCTTAAAAAACGTCCATACAGCTGTAGACTTGTGGATTTGTGCACAAAGCATTGTCTACAGCGAACAAATGGAAATAATAAAAAAATATCTATTCAGGTTATAAATCAAGTTTGCTTAAAGAGAGGCCACCCCTTAGTCTATGCTGCCTGCATTTAACATCAACCTCATTTACAGGCAGAGCCTCGTAGGTACAAACACCTAGTGTCAGACTGCGGCAATGAGCTAACAGCCTCCACAAACAAGAAAGTAAGAACCTTGGCACGGGTCCGCTTTATGGTAAGCTCATTCTGCTGGCGATACCAGGACTTTAATTCGTCCCGGTGTTGCTGAACAGAAGTTTGAGCGGGGCGATTGTCAAGCAGGGAGTCAATGGTGCTGACCCGATTTTTGAGATCGGCCTCGTAGTCCAAGAGTTCTTTAATTCTTTTCTGTACTCGCGAAAGCTGAGAAGATAGTTCGCTCCTTTGATCCTCAAGCAGCTTGATGTCAGCTGCCTCTTCCTCCTGGGCTTTGAGTCGTTGGGCAATCCTGGACGAAGTATCATCAAGCGCTTGAAAATCTGCCTGGTAAGCTGTCCATTCAGTCCAGAATTGTGCCCGGAAGTCCTCACAAGCGACCTGCATCTGAATATTGGCCACTGGGGAGCGTTCTACTTCATCGACTAGGCCCTGGAGTTCCTTAAATTGGACTTCAGAAAACTTGTCGAGACGAAGAAGGTTCCCGATGCGATCCACATTCCGCACCAGCTGGTCATAGGCACTAAGACAGCCTGACGTACCCTCTCCAGAAGGCACACTTGATGGTGGGGAGGAAAGAGGAACATCTGCTGCCACAGTAGGTTGCGCAGCATCATCAAGATCGGCTCCCGGGGTATCAACTCTTTCCGGAGCCACGGTTTCCGCCGCAGACGAGGTTATCATTGGCGCTGCAGCAACAGAAAGGTTGGTTTCAGGAGCGCCTGTTCCTTCCGGCGCTGCAACCTCTGCTCCAGCCATGACGACATCCGCCTCCCCGAGTGTCGGGATTTGAGGACTAGGAGGAGAGACATCCTGCAGATGAAGAAAACATACTAAATGTTAGGAACAGAAACAGGGCCACTCCCGAAAAACGAAAACGTTGCTAAGGAGTGACTGACATCCTTCTCAGACTCCACTGAAGCCTCCGGCGCAGGAGAAGCTACAGACACCAAAGCCATCATTTCTTATCTGAGAAGGAAAAGCCAAACATCATAAGAATCAGTAAGCATTCTTGGCTTTTAAGGGAATAGAAGAAATATTACATACTTTGGGGGGCTGGTAGACTGGGTCAACAGTAACCTTGGCCCAGCCCAAGCCCATAGCCATATACTAGGCCGGTACCTGTAGGGAGAAGACTACAGAGGTAATATAGTAACCTTGTAGTCAAGGGAAATCTATAAGCCTGCACCTCTGATGGACGCCAAGTCTGCAGGCTTGCGCTTGGAACATGAAATCTACAGGCCTGCGCCTGCAAGAGACACGTGTCAAAAGAAAAACGGTTCCATGGCCCCGAGATAATTGGAACTTGTTACCCACGCATGACACTAACACACGTCTTAAAGATAATCAGTTAAACCCGAAGTCGGAGGAGCTAAATCCACATTTAATGAGTGGGAATCAGTTAGCCCCGAGATTCTGGGATAAGTTGGATCCAAAAAGATCTTCAGGAGGTCGTAACAGACCAAGTATAAAAGGGAGGGGATCCCCCTCAGAGAAGGACACGATCAATCAGCCAAACACAAGCTTTGCATTGCTCGTCACCCTTAGTTTAGTAGATACCTCAGCCTGGGTTTGTTGGGTCATCCTTCCAACAGCGGAGTGAGCAACCGTAGCTCCGTTGATCAACCTTCTGTCAGCACCTCCACCGTCCCGGCAAGCAACCGTAACCGCGGCAAACAACCCTCCGCCAGCACTTCCATCGTCCCGGCGAGCAACCGTAACCGGGGCAAACAACCCTCCGCCAGCACTTCCACCGTCGCACAAGTCTACAACGCACTGTAGCAAGTCTACGACGCCAGCAGCGTGCCTACGACGCCGGCAGCGTGCCTACGACGCCGACAGCGGGCCTACGACGCCAGCAGCGGGCCTACGACGCCAGCAGCGGGCCTACGACGTCAACAGCGAGTCTACGACGCCTCCGTCGCCCATACCACCCCTTTTTCCTTCGTTTTTATGGCCGTAAGATTTTAAGTTCTTTTTTGAGACTTTGAATTTGTACAGTCCTACATTTTATCATTGAAATTCATCTTTCTGGCGACCACATACATTTCCTTGTGAGTCCAATTGCCAAATATTTCCGACGTGATCCGTCTTCTACGCGAACAGGGGGACAGGGGGGGACGCGGGGGGGCTGGCCGTTCAAGGGGCGCGTTCTTAGCATTTTTTTCGGTGATTTTCCCCCAAATCGGTCTACAAACCCGCCCCTACATGCACTAGGTGCGGGTTTTGGAAACCCGCCCCTCACTCGGGCACACGGAGGGCGCGTTTTCGGACTGCGCTCTCTTTGTAATGAACGCGCCCCCTCGACGGTAAAACCGTATTTTACGAAACTAGGACCGTATTTCGCAAATTTTTTTAAAATTAATTGTATTTCCGTACAAAACTCGAGAAAATGACACCAATGGGGGAATAATGGATGGATGACCGTGACTACATTTGGGCTCGAAGCCCAATGAGCCATGGCCCAATCTCCTCCACCCGAAACCACGCCAATTTTCTCATAATTTTCCGAACAATTTTACGGATGGAGAATCGCTGGAATAATTTTGCATCCGGTTCAGATTTTCTGTTCTAAATAATTTCAAATTTTTTATTTCTCAAACAAAAAAAAAAGAAAATCGAAGCCATGGGACGAAGGAAATGAGATATTATCTATTCACGCTCGGCTAAAAACCATCATATTGTGAACTGTGGCTTGCAATAGGGGAAATGCACAACACTTTAAACCCACTAATTAGAAAAAAAAAACAAATATAACACAAACCCTCACTTTTAATCAATTAAGATAGAAACTATTGATCCTTTCTTCTTCTGCAGCAGAGATCACACCAAAATTAAATCTCTGCTCTTTGCTCTCTACATTGAAAACCTTCACACTTCAAAAAAAGGCATATTAGACTTAAAACATGTTATAGTTTTTTAACTCGAGTGAACGTACGAGAGCTCCAACCGTCCCGTCCACTCTTCGCCCGGTTTCAATGCGATCGGCTTCTCGATCACCGCCCCATCCACACATATCATCTGCCTGTACTCCTCGTCCCCCAAATCCACCATCATCTTCGACTTTTTCTCCCACGGATTCCACACCACTGGGAGGGATATCCATGAATTCGGTAAAAGTAAAAACGAAAACTTTTTATACAACCATGATCGATATTCAGGACAAACATACTGAAAGAATCTGCTATAATCGAAGCTTACCTATGTCTGGAAGACCTGCCTTTTTTATTATGATCGTCCTCTTCCTCTCGTGATCAAAAACTGCGACGGTGCCCGTGGAGCCAAGATACACCCGATAAATCTACATCCACGGCAAATCTTGTCAGCTCATAAAACGAAACATTCTCTAATCATAAACATAGTGCAGAAAATGTACTGTCATGTGCCTCAACATTAGCCATCACCTCGGATTCGAATGTCAGTGCGTCTCCTTGTTCAGTAAAGCGCTCTTTATGGCACAGATTGTCGAGGTAGTCAAGCGTCTCTAAACCCTCCACACGAACTTCGCTGATTATCACAGAGAGATCAAATTGACAATTACTCATGCATACTCACGTGATTTAAACAATTGCAAAGGGATGACGAACTGTGTCATATTCAGTCCTGGGTGAGAATACCTGATATCAGAGACCAAAAAGTAGGTGTGATATGCGAATGAGAAACTGAAAGGTTTGCAGTTGATATTCCTTATCCGAGACGTCAAGGTCAAACCTCCATCAGAAGACATAGATACCCTCAGCCGAAACTCAAAGCTGGGAAAGCACAGTCGAGCAGCTCATTAGACAGTCATTGTGGAAAAAGCTGCATATTCTGAGATTCAATTAGAAGATTCTCCGCAAAGTCTTAGAATTGCTATACCTGTGTGGCCATAGCTTGAGATCGTCTTCAGATGGTCGAAGGAGTAAATCTATACAGGCATTATTGGGCGAATGCGAATCATTCTGATTCATAGATGGAGGGCTGTCATCGACTAGCCAGATCTTATTGCGTGCAAACCCGTGTTGTTCTAAAGATCCTCGGTTCCCAAACTAAAAACAAAAGGAAGGGTTGAGGTTGAGGCCATTTAATGACGCCAATCAGGGTCAGGCAAGCAATTTGGTGCAAACATCAAACAGACTTCTACCTGAGGGAAGCATATTGGAATTCCTCCTCTCACCGGATGTGGCGGCTTGAAGATGGCCTGCAAAACTATCCAAGTCATACAACATCTTCGCATCAAAGCAACACATACATAAAAAGAAAAGAAAAAATCACGAACCAATGCTGCTGTGTATTCACCACCTCATCATACCTTCGAGCTCATGAAGAGCAACTCTTCTCCGCGGTCAGTCTTCCAAGAAAGAACCTGCCCTCCATGTAAACTTATCTGAAGTCGCCAAAACGTCCGCCAGTATTCCATTTCAGCAAATCATCGAAAAACATCACCATCCCAACTTCTGGATATAAGAAAGAGAAAAGGAAAAGACCGAACCAGAGCAGAAGCCCCCTGCGAGCTCCGAAGAAAGACCTGATCGACCCCATCACGGCTGTCCTTGGAGAACTCAACCGCTGGGGGCAGCGGCTGATCACCGGCCACCCCAGTGTGACTGCTCATAATCCCAAAACTGGTTTTGTACCTAAGATGATCATGAACTAACTAAAACCCAAAAAAGAGAAGCAGTAAATACGTTAACCTAACCATCAATATATCACTCTTTTATGGAATCCCTCCTTATAAATACTCTCTTAAAGGAAGGGGGAAATTCATCAAACACCTCTCGAGCAATAGGTGCCCCAAACAAACAACAAAACAAACAAATTAAAAAACGGGTAGGGGGGAGTCACCTTCAATTCAGACCTCAGCTCAACTCAGTTGCCAACCACACAAAGACTCCTTTTCGGATTCAACAATCAAGCTCAAAACCCCAGAATTCTCGTGATCTCTATCCCTCCCACCTCTCCTCAAATAGTTAAACTTGGCGCTACGACATCAACAAATAGAGCAGTACAACTTCACGTTTTCGAATCGGTGATGCTGAAAAAAGGAACAGCTTTTTTATGGGGTTTCGCCAAATTCAGATTTTCTTACCAAGGAAAGAAAAAAGAAAAGGAAAAAGTGGAGAGGATCTTTTTGTATTTCTCCGGTCTGGTCTGGGCAATCAAAAACAGAAAAGCCCATCAAAAGCAAAAATTGGGTAAACTAAAAAAGAGGGAGGAATTAAGGAAAATTATAATAAGAAAAGAAAAGAAAACTATTTCTTTCTTTTTGGTTTGACGGTAACAAAAATGGTTGTAGTTTGGGTTGGTTGTGGATTTCTTTTCTAAGAACTTAAATATATGAATAAGTTTCAAATATTTTGCACGTACAAACATTCAATGAAATGAGATTTTGCTATCATCAAATAACACCACCTCCACCAACTTTGGTCCGATCACGCCTTCTCTGAAGCAGGTGGAGTCTTTCCTAACCTTTAACTTTTTATCATTAAAAATGAGGAAATCAAATCTCATAACAGTTAATTCAGTTATTGAAACAATAAGCAAGGGTCAGATTCTTTTCTCAATCCACTTCATCAAGGAGTAAAGTGTTTATAGTTTTTTTACATATAAATGAGAATAATAAATTTTTTAAAAGTTTGTTTCCATATTTTTATTACTAAGGGTTGTAAATTTGAAATTTCTGTCGTAATAAAATCCAAATTTTAGCATTTTTTGGAAAATTTCTTTTACCTTCCTTCATTAATTAATCTATGCTATTTTAATTTAATATTCCTTCCGAGGGAGTCTGCGACAAAATTAATATATCTGTATTCAACTTACTTAATTGAAGTTAATTAAATATTTTAGCTGTATCGAGACACGAATATATGTGTTCGAATTTAAGAAAATTACACTATAACTCGTAAATATTTATATTTAGTAGTAGAATTATTTAAAAAATTATTAAACCACACGTTAATTGTGTAATACGTTTAGATGCTGTCCAAAGTAACCTACCAAAATCTTAATTCCATAATTCTTAACTCGGCTTAACATAATTATAAAAATATCTCATTAAAATTTTTTATAAGCTTTTCATCAAAAGTTAAAACTTCATTTATTCTTCCATCATCAAAAATAAAAATACAAAAATGCTAGCAGATTATTATATAAAATATTATTTAAAATGAAAATTTTCTTGTAACAAAAGTAAATTTATATAACAAAATTAAGTCAATTTAAATTTTTATTGACGTTTTCGTCGTTAGTTTTTTTAATTTATGCCGTAAAAGCAAAAGAACACTTAAAGCCTAAATTTTTATTTGAGTGAGTTTTCGTTAAAAATATAATTAGAAAAAACAACTTAGTTTGTTTAATACTCTGATACCAAAAACCACCCATTTGTTTGGTTGTTTTCTAGTGAAGAGTTACAAATCTTGTAATTATCTTGGCATGTACGCCTGACATGTATGTCGTTGACTTTTTAAAATATTTGTTCACATAAAATATAGATATGAAATGTACGAGATTTAAATTTATCTTTTTCTCGATTATTTTGCTTTAGTTCGGATAATTTCTTTATAATGCTTACTAGTACTAAACATTAAAACTAGCCTTTAATTTCAAATACAAAATAAATAAAATAGAATTAAATGCAGTCCAAAGTAACCTACCAAAATCTTTGTATTGAAAAGCTAATAGAACAAGATTAATTACATGTCTTCATTATTTATGGTCATTTTATCCCACCTTTACCAACAACTTAACCTGACTTACTAAATATTTTTCTTAGAAAAATTAGTTAAATTATTATACTTCCTAAAAAAAATTTGTTAAATTATTATAATAAGATAGTGTATTTCCCTTCCACACTAATATTTATTCTTTAAACCATAAGAAAAACTTCAGTGAGAATATTTTCTCTTTTTTCTTCCAAAACATTTACGCTGAGATCCGTTCAGGGCTAATCTCTCCCATCTGGCTCATTGCTAATGCACTAAGTTTTGGTGGGATAGGGCCTGGTCGTCTTTGGGGATGATTCCCATTTGGAATTTGGCTTTCTCTTTCTCATCCCCTTTTACCTTCTCCCCTTTTCATCCCCTGCATCTCCCTCTCCCGGATTTAATATACTACGGGCAGAAGTCAGGCGCGATAGTGCAACCCAAAATCTAGCCTACAAATTACACACACCCAAAATCACAATTAGCATTTGACCGTGGGAACAAAAGGTCAGAGATTGGGGAAATTACCCACTGGAGTCTGGCCAGGGTATACCAACATCCCCATAACCCAAATCCATTTCCACTAAGAACCTGTCATCCCATACAATGAAAACAACAACAATAGAGGGGACAAAAAAAAAAAATAGAGGAGACAAAAATGAAGCAGGGCAGATGATTAATTAGTTACTTGCAACACAACAGCGCCCAAAGTGAAGCATCCAGTCATTCGATGTGCTGACATATTTAAGGTCTTGACCGGCCTACACCATGTAGAAGGGTGAACCACGACCAAGAGAGAATGCACATCACTTACGTGTCAAAAGTTAGTCAACATCCCGGCAGTCATAAACTATACCAATTTTCCATAGATTATTAGCATATAATTTCCGTTATATTACATATTACTGGGGATTGTTCAAAAGAGCATAACGGATATATCCCTCTAGAAAGCTGTTTCACTGCAATGAGACATGTCGTGACAGCAGGTTAAGTAGCAGGGAAGCTTAAAGAAAAAAGTTCTCACCAGCAACGTCCCTTCCAGGCTGAGGGTTGGGGGAGTAATGGATAATGCTAGAAAGAAAGGAATCAACACCTTGTGCATCTGCACGTAATGAACATCTCAATCGTTCAGAAGCACGAATCCCCCTTTTCACTGCATAAAGGCTTACATTACATTAGCAGATCAAGACCGGGTAAAACTCTGCAAAAAGCTTCAGTTTTAAGTAATATAGCAGCCTGACAAAGAGAGTTTATCGTCAAAAGAAACGAGAAAATTGATGGGCTGTTCACTGATGGTTGGTCACGCAAACATCACCATAGTAACAAAGAAAGAGAGATTCTACCTCTCGGATGACAAGCTGGTCCGGCGTAAAGATGTAGGGGAAATATCGAGGAATTATGGTGGCGACACAGCCCAGGGTGATTCCAACTATAACCCCAATAGCAACCAAAGATTTCAGCAGCATGCGTGCCTACATTATTTGAAAGATCAGAGAACACTACAGCACACCAGTGATAAAATAAGCTCCACTGCCAAAAAAAAGAAGTCATCAGGCAAATGTTGGTCACGACCACTTAACTCTATCTAGACTTCGGTTGACTCCATAGAGAAGCCCGGGCATGAAAGATTGAGCCGTTTGAGATAAAGGTTCACCCCCACACAGTGCACATGTAAAACGATTGAAGCATCACCTGTAAAATAGGAGTGTGGTTATTTGGTTGGAAGTTTCAGAGTGTAGGCATCTGATCAAACAATAATGTCAACAACTGCCAAAAGAAAAGCCTGCTTCAACCTGGTGAGCAGCTAAAGTGACTGTGCCCATAGATGTGGCGAAATATATGAGAAGCGTGACAAAGGCCACCTGAAACAACAGCCAGTTTATCCCTCACTTATATAGTTATGGACAAGCAAGTCATCGTAACCCAAACGGCAAGAATGTGACCTTTGACATCATCGTGATAAAAACTAGAGCAGCAAGCCCGACGATTCTCAGGAGTTCATCCAATGTAGGCATAGAGACAGAAAATGCATTATAGCCTTTGCTTTTAAGAGCAGCCAGCATCATGTAGGAAGCAATAACCTAAAGAGAAAATAAGTACGAGTTTTGGGTTAATCTCGCAACATTAGGTCATCTGAATGTAAAACTCCATTCTTCTGATAAAGGGAATTCAAGAACCAGTACTTGTGATGCCATTGTTGCCCAAGCAGCACCGGCAATTCCATAGCTCATTACCCGGCAAAGTACTATGTCGCCAACTCCATTTACAATACTAGCAACAACAAGAGCTTTCAGAGGCCCCCAGGAGTCTTTCATGCCAAGGCTGAAATCATACAAGACCCTCTTCAGGAAGACAATAAAACTGTGGGTAAATCACAAAAGTTGGAAGTCATCCCATATATAGCAGTCCACGTATATCCAGTGCAGCGACATGTCGATGGACTAAATATTTGAATATAACAGCTACCAGTTAATAATACTGCTGCAAATGGAGATCAAAACAACTACGCTTCTAAAACTCAAGCTCTAATGATGATGCTTAAAAACAGAGATTTTTTTTACTAACCTTGCACTCTGAGCAACCCATCCAATGAGAACTGCAGGCCACGCTAATCCTCTAATCTACGATGCATACAGTTAATATCAGTTTCAAGGTGTATGAAAAAGCATACTTAGGGTGACGTGAAGTTTGTTTATGCAGTGACTCGGTAATAAGCATGAAAAATTAAATCAGTAGCTAGATCATTCACAAACAACGAAGCGTCTTAATATACATCAATGACATTGATCAAAATGCTAGCAGAACCTCCAAAATTCCAGCAACAAAAGCTAAAACCATCAACACAGGAAATTCTTCAAATCACACTAGAGAATGTATAAACACGAGAGCTCAGAATCTTTCTGATTTGAAGGGAAAAACTTGCATGCTTTCACCCTGGATGCAAAGTGGAGATGGATTCCTAAGCTTTATTAGCTAATACTACTGCCACAAGAGATATCAGCCAGAAATCCATTCGATGATGAAAATGAGCTTAGAATTGATTCTCACAATGTCGAAAACAAATCATGGGACGGACCTGAACATAAGTATTTGCAGCAGGCAGAAGATGCACGTTCTTCGGCCCTGTAAAAGCTGAAAAGGATTTTGTGATTAGTAACCAGAAAAAGTGTTTCCCTCCCAGTTCCCTCCTCGTCATTAATTCAACGCAGCAGCTGGAAAAACCAAGAGAAGCACAAATATATAGCCAAATGTGGCTGGTTACGAGCAATGAAAGGGTTGATTCAGATTACCAGCTAATGCTGATGAACCGAAGAGCCATGCGAGGAAAAACATGAAGAATCCACAAGCCAATCCGACAAATAGCAGAACGGATATTCTATGCTGCACGTGTTCCTTGTCCTGCAAAAGGGAAGACATTATCTTAGTTGCTGCAGGGAGACAAATGATTAACCCAAGCAGCACCGACTATTCAAACCTGAGTAGCGAGGGAAGTGGCCACCAGATTGGAGGTGGCGATGGACAGAAACATAAATAAGTAGCTTGTATAATCACAGAAGACTGCCAGGACCTGCGGGCCAACTAATTATATATCACACGATCGTAACTGGCTGAACAACTCAACGAGAAAGAATTTGGAAAACTGCAAAAAAAGCTTCACCTAGAGCGGCAACTTCGAGGGAGCTTCCCTGACCGATAAAGGCGGTGTCAATGAGGCTCATCAAGGGACCACATATCCAGAGACCAGTAGCAGGGCCGGCAAAAACGACAATCTCCTTCATCTGATGCCATAGAGAGGTTTGAGTGGAGTCGCTGGTGGAGGAAGCAGCAACATCAACCTGATCTGGGGAGAAGGTGGGATGGATCAAGCCAATTCCAGGGGGGTCGACGTCATCACGTAAGGAACGGAGAACGAAGGATGACACCAGCCGGTCTCCAAGGAAGCGTTTCCTTGTGAAGTGAAGAGTGAGTGTTGCAGTGGGGGGAGGGTGGGTTGGAGAAGGGATTGAAAAGAGGGAGAATGCGTGGTGGACCTCTCCATTGGGCCTCCTCCGTACCATCTTGGGAAAAACAAAAACAGAGAGGGAGAAGGGAAGTGGGCCGCAGTCAGTCAGTCAGTCAGTCGAGGATAAATGATGTTAAAGTATCGTTGACTAACGGTTGGATGGCCTTTTTCATTGAATCAATCAATCCATGAAATCACGCGTTGCCGTTGAACTTGATTTTTAACACACGGGAGACAGGACCAACAACAAATCTGGGAAAGCAGTAAAAGAGGAGAGAGCGGGACTGACTCACTTGAGAGTGGACGGCGGGCTATCCATCCCCCCCCCCCCCCCCCCCCATGTTGATTGTTCAGTTATCTCGGGAAGGGACAAATCAATATGTTTCTGTCTGTATCTTCAATGAATCAAATCCCCCCCGGCGCTCCTGAATTCCCAACCTTCTTATCCTCTCGTGACTCTCGGGCAACTCCTCCTTTTTCCTATATTATAAGACCGCATTTCAAGAATAAGCGTGGATGTTTCTTTCTTGTATTAAAAAAAAAAAGAAACAGAAATTACCGTTGTTGTATCCATGATCCGTTTCTTTCTTTCGCGGCAATCACTCCGACAGTCCATCCACCAAAACCCCACGGCAAAACCCTTGGGGACACGAGAATATGTGTTATTGTTTCTTCTTCTGAATGGATGGGATTGGATTGCTCCATCCCCATAATCCCGACTTGACCAAACCAACCACGTTGTGTTATCCTCTCGGTTCCTCAGCATCAGCTGCTCACATCACACAATTCGGCCGACTCTTTTTGTTTGTTTTATCCCCCATTTCCCGAAAATCACTCACACGAGCATGTGAAGAAAGAATCCCTGACAACAATCACATGTCATTCATTCATTCATTCGTCTCTCCCCTTGGCCTCGGCCGCCATCACTATAAAAAAGAAAGGAAGAATCCTCCCGCCAACCTGCCTCATTGTCCCCAACATATCCCCCTCCCTCAACAACATGAAGCCTTCCTCCTCCTCCTCACACTTCCTTCTCCTTGCTCTTTCACTTACTCTAACTACATTCTCTCTTCCCGTCTCCTCCTCCACCCACGACTATGCCGATGCCCTCTCCAAGGCCATCCTCTTCTTCGAGGGTCAGCGCTCCGGTTCCCTCCCTCCTGACCAGCGCATGTCCTGGCGCTCCAACTCTGCCCTCACTGATGGTTCCACCCTTAATGCGGACCTTACTGGAGGTTACTACGACGCCGGTGACAATGTCAAGTACGGCTTCCCTATGGCTTTCACCACCACCCTGTTGGCCTGGAGCGTCGTCGAGTTCGGTGATTCTATGCCCCCCTCCGAGCTTAGGAATGCCCTCGTCGCCATCCGTTGGTCCACCGATTACCTCCTCAAATCTATCTCCCAGCCCGGCCGCATTTTCGTTCAGGTAAATCCCAAATAAACAAGAAAAACACTCTGGCCAGACTCCTACATTTGAAGGTGGAGGTATCAAATTCATGTAATATTGGTTTTTAATAGGTTGGCGATCCTAATATAGACCACAGCTGCTGGGAAAGACCTGAGGACATGGACACGGCCAGGACTGCTTCCGTGGTGGATACGCCGAATCCGGCCTCCGATGTTGCTGGAGAGACAGCCGCTGCACTCGCTGCTTCATCCATGGCATTCCGGTCTTTGGATCCCGGATACTCTGAAACTCTGCTGAGGAACGCCATCAAGGCTTTCCAATATGCAGATAGTCATAGGGGAGCTTACAGTGACAACGAGAATATCAGGAATGAAGTCTGCCCGTTCTACTGCGATTTCGACGGATATCAGGTACTGCCAATATCTGTTGGGAATAATGAATGATGCGCCTGAATTGGAATGACCCGTTTCCCGCCATCTTCTATTGATTGAACTCTGTTTCCTTTTCTTTTAATGTGAGGACAGGACGAGTTGCTCTGGGGAGCTGCATGGCTCCGGAAGGCGACCGGAAGCAACGCTTATCTTGACTACATCCAGAACAACGGGCAGACGCTAGGTGCGGAGGAGAACATCAATGAATTCGGTTGGGACAACAAGCATGCCGGCCTGAATGTCCTTGTCTCTAAGGTCAGGGCACAAAATATTAACAAAAATAGATCTTCGGCATAGAACCATGCAGTTTGGCGTGATTGAAATGGTGAATGCCGGAATTGTTTTTCAGGAGTTCTTAGAAGGCAACGTGGAGAGCCTTCAATCTTTCAAGGCGTCGGCAGACAGCTTCATGTGCACGCTGATTCCTCAATCCCCGTCTTCGCACATCGAGTTCACGCCCGGCGGCTTGATCTACAAGCCAGGAGGAAGCAACCTCCAGCACGTGACCTCGATCTCATTCCTCCTCCTGGTGTACGCCAACTACCTAGAACGGACGTCCAAATCCGCCACCTGCGGTGGGTTCACCATCACTCCGAGCTCACTGAGGCAGCAGGCGAAGAGGCAGGCGGACTACATACTAGGAGACAATCCAAAGGGAATGTCGTACATGGTGGGTTACGGGAGCAAGTATCCGCAAAGGATACACCACAGGGGATCTTCGATCCCATCGATCAAGGATCACCCAGAGAAAGTAGGGTGCAAAGAGGGGTCGGTGTACTTCGACTCAGAGGAGCCGAACCCGAACGTGCTGGTAGGGGCGTTGGTGGGGGGTCCAGGGGAGGACGACTCGTTCGAGGACGTGAGGGCTGATTACAGGAAGTCGGAGCCGACTACGTACATCAATGCGCCATTTGTGGGGGTGCTGGCCTATTTCTCAGCCAACCCCAACAACTGATTTTTAGGAGAGTTTTAAGAGAAGGTGTGTTATAGTTATAGGAGTCTCTCGTCTCAGGAGGAGAAAGGAAGAGGCTCTGCTTGCTCTGCTCTTTTTTTTTTTTTCTTTTAAAAGGATGTAGTGGGATGGGGTATAATTTCGCTCCCCTTGGCCCATTTGCAAATAAATTGCAAAGATGAGGTTGAGGAGGAGGAGGATCAGTGATTAATGAAAGGAAACCTTTTCTAATATTCTATCAGGTCTCAGAAAATGTCAAGTTTGCGATTGAGAAACAGGTCGCCAAAAGAAACCAGGACATGCAAGTAAGTAGTGAAGAAGTACATATCTATCACCCCAAAAGATGTGGTTCTAAATTTTTTGGAAATAATATCTATCAGTTCATTTAATGAGCTGAGAACTCCTGCACCTCCTCCTCCTTCAACTTCCCAAAAGATGGCAGTTACAGTTCTCTCAGAATCAACAATTACTGAGATGCTCCATACACATCCAACATACCTCTAATCATTTGTCTTGTGTATATTGGAGAAGATGAAGCGCATGGGATAATGGTGGTGCATCGCCAGAATTGTCAGGGGTTACTAATGGAGCTATTATAAGGAAACAAAGAAGTACCTTTGAACAGCCATACCCTGCACCTTTGGCAGAATGAAAATTTTATGATTGAAGACAGATAGATCTTCACCACGATCAATTGGTCATAAGTATTTTCGAGCCGACCCAAATTTGAGTCCAGAGAATATCATAAATGGAGTTTCTGATGGATACTACAGGGGTGTCAGATGCATAGATGTGGAGGTTTCAAGCAAGGGGAATGAACCCAACATGCTCACCTCGTCGCCAGGTGAATCCACAGAGTCATGTTTAAGTCAAGCTGCAGCTGGAGATGCAACAGGGAAAGACTCCATGTTGGATCCAGTTCTGGATGATCAAGAAGGATATCATTCCCAAAATATTTCTCGTTATGGGGATCTTGAGCAAAGACTAAACCATGTCCAAAGGACCATCGATTCACTTGTGCTGTCCGATATTGATGATGCCTCCCCACAAGACCAAGGAGATTATTCATGTATATGGAGCAATCAAACAATTTAATTTGAATTGATAAATGTTTTCCTTTGAAGAAACCCCAAAAAATAAGCATAAAAGAAGCTTCACCTGTCCAAGTGAAGACCTCAAAAAGAATTTCCCTCTCCTTAGTGTTGATGCTTGGACTGTACAACTGTCAAGGAGTAATTCTCAGTCTTCCCTGGAAAGCGGCTCTGTTGCTCGGAGTATTGGAGCAGCTCCAGATGCGGACATCCCTAGCATTAATGCCTTTGTTTCTGGGCTGAAGGAAATGGCTGATGTCTATGGGAATCAACTCCCCGGTGATGAGGCGTGTAACTATATATTCCATTAGCTCAAAAGTTATATGCTAATTATGGCAGAGCCGTGAGAATTTCCTTTTTGTTCTTTCCAAGGGGGAGAGAATATATGGCATAACTGAGAAGAATGCGAAAGAAGTTGGCTTAGACCCAAGACCCAATACATGATGATGCCTTGGTGGCCGCTGGAATTTGAGAGGCAACAGATGCGGATAGTAGAACTCTGGCATAGTTGTGATGTCCCATTGGTACACAGAACCAACTTCTTGTTGCTATTCAGAGGGGATCCAATGGATTCAGTCTACATGGAGGTGGAGCTAAGAAGGCTGACGTTTATGAACAACAGTTTCTCATGGAGGCCATACCTTTAGAGACAGGCGTGTGGTTACTTGGTCCTCAAGTTCAGTCTCGAAATTTTAATGGGAGTTGGCCACTGTTGTAGGGTTCTTAAAACTGGTCCAATTTTTCTTTATGCAGTGCGAGGCGGTACAACGGGAGTGGGAGAAGCTGGAAAGCTAACGTGGAGGTGGCTTTTGGAAGAAGAGAGGTTCAAGCTGTTCAAGAAATGGGGGATGACCATGAAATCAAAGAGCTGGCAAAATGCCTGTGGCGTGACTCCAAGGACATGAAGCACGATCACAGACAGTGGTTCTGAAGTGGCCAAACTGGTAGG
The DNA here is from genome assembly GCA_023653495.1 of Melastoma candidum. NCBI lineage: Eukaryota > Viridiplantae > Streptophyta > Magnoliopsida > Myrtales > Melastomataceae > Melastoma > Melastoma candidum. Next base: position 109,484 of record CM042889.1, on the reverse strand, counting down.
CTTCACCGAACAAGGACAATCTCTGAAAACTCTAACAGGAGGCAGAGAAGGTCCAAACCCCATCCCATCATGATGCCATCTTATGGGTAGGCAAAGCTGACCGAGTTAGCAATTTCATTCAAACAATTGGGATTGCTCTCCCCAACCCCGCAAAATCCTCTCGCAAATCCCATAAAAGGAGTTCAGTTGCATTGCATTGCATTGCATGGCAGTCGGCAAATCCTTTTCTCTACTTTTAGATTTTCTCGCCCGAAAATCTCTCAGGGATGGAAACGGCAAAGAGAAATGTTTAAAAAAAGTATTTGTCATCGTCAACAGAGCGGCAACAACGAAGTTTGCCTCCCTTTGTCCCTCTCCTTCGACCATAACAATGCCCATCCATCTGTTGTCGGGATTTTCAAACGACACCCAAGTAAACTCAATGAAGCAATCCTTGCTCGATCTCCCTTCTTCCAAAACATTCGTCAAGATCAGAAACAAGCAATGCACGAAACTGATGTCAGGAGTTGCCATCTTTGTTGTCATCGTAGTGATATTGGATGAGTATCCTGATATCAAGAGCACACTCCGCCCCGAGAGGTTCAGTCTTCACGGCAACGAGCATTTCTATATCGGGGTGATGCTTATGCTCTACAGCTTCTGGTTTTCGATGATCGGAATCTCGGCACTGGCAAACTCGCTTTTTGATCTGCCAACTCCGGTTCGCATGGCGACGGCCGCATCCCTCCGAGGTCAGTTAACTATCCCCATAGACAAAAAAAAAGAAGAAAAGTTTAGGTGAATATTGGGATGATTGGAGAGAGGAGAGGATGTGGTTTATATGCAGGGTATGGAGAGGAAGGCGATGAAGAGAGCATGGGGAGGAGATGCAAGATAATAATCCGTTTGTTTGTGGCAATGGTAATGATGATGGGGCTGGTGTGGTCGATCGGCTCAGGAGTAAAGCTAGCCATGATGCCAGTAAGTGAGAGAGGGCTCCATGGGTTGACGATCTCTGTTGGGGTGGCTATCGTAGTTTTTGGTATCACCTACTTCATGATCGGTTTGATTATTATTGGGGAGCTGATGGGAGGAATATTCGGCCCTCCCTCCCAAACCACCCCCAAATCCAAGAACACGGGGGGATCATCATCATCAGATGTCGCGGCCAATGTTTGATCTGTGATATTGTTTCTTTCATTGACTAGTACTTTTTGTTTCGTGGTATTTGAATGAAAATCCGAAAAAAGGTTGTCCATTTTCCAAAAATCAAACAAAGACTCACTCTTCCACACATGTTCGACCCAACCCCTCTGTATCATAATCATATCTTTTGCTTCTCTTTCTTTTTCTTTATGTGTATTAATAAAAAGAAAAGAAAAGAATGGAGCAAACTGGAGATGTAACATGGTGGGCCGAACTTAAGATTGAGAGAGAGATGGGCCAACGGATGGGGCCCAAAAAACATATCTTAATTGGGCCTGAATGAGAAGCCCATAATGAATAATAAATAATAAGAATACTAATAGAATAAGAATAATCTGGTGGGAGAGAGCAGACCGACAGCTGAGGGGGGAAGGAGAAGAAGCAAAAGTGAAAGAGAGATGGAGATAACGCTGAACAGTGGGTTTAAGATGCCGATGGTTGGGCTGGGGGTTTGGAGGATGGAGACAAGCCTAATCAGGGGACTCCTCCTCCACGCTATGCAGCTCGGTTATGGCCACTTCGATTGCGCTGCCGATTATCAGAACGAGGCGGCCCTCTCCGAAGCTTTGCAGTCTGGCCTCATCAAGCGGGAAGACCTCTTCATCACCGCTAAGGTTCCTCTTCCTCTTCCCCTTTCTAATCAAAGATGCCTCAATGGGGGTATTAACAATGTCCTTGCCTTTTCAAGAACTGATTATCTGGTTGTTGTATCTAACTGGACAAATGCTCTCTGTTGGAGTTCACAATTGCTGTCAATTTTGCTCTTTGCACATTATTGGAGAGCAAAATTTAGTGCGGCAGATGACAGAATTATGAATCAAGATAGTAGTCTAAAAATTTGTTTCATAAATCCAAGATGCTTTTATCTTGATGATTCTGAATTTTCGTTCTTTGGACAAATGTTGCAGCAACTATGACATCTTCCTAACTAGGGATTGCCTGGCCTACTCCAAAGTGAAGCCTGCTGTTAATCAGATAGAAACACGCCCCTGCTTCCAGCGTGATTCCCTTGTAAAGTTCTGCCAGAAACACGGGGTCTGTGTCACAGCACACACTCCTCTTGGAGGTTCTGTCGCCAACAAGGAGTGGTTCGGTTCTGTGTCTTGCTTGGATGAACCGGTTCTAAAGGTAAATTTGTTATGGGTATTTTATATCTGGGAATGAGTGTCTCCACTTATTTGATTTTCGGGGTCCCTTGTTTAATTTGTCCTGTAAATTCAGGGTTTGGCCGAGAAATACAAGAAGACGGTGGCACAAGTAGTTCTCCGGTGGGGCATCCAGCGCAACACTGTCGTGATCCCAAAGAGTTCCAAGTCGGAGAGATTGAAAGACAACATCGTGGTGTTTGACTTTGAGCTGTCGGAGGAAGATATGGGAATAATCAAGAGCATAGACAAGGAGTATCGTACCAATCAACCTGCCAAATTCTGGGTCATCAACCTTTACGCCTGAGCAGTAGTAGGCTCATATCCATATCCTTCATCCTGTGCCCCGCAAGCATGTCATCTTGTGTTACCATGAAGGTAAACATTTCTCTCGGGAGAAGAGAAGAAAAGAAAAAGAGAAGTACCAAAGCATGCACGGAACTCATGGAGTTGAAGTGTTATTTTCTTGTTATTAGCGGGTGGGATCCACACACAGCTTCTCCTAAGTCCAAGAAACCGCGTCACACATATTTCATTTGAGAGTTAAAGAAAACATCAATGAAGCACTGAATGCCGAGGTACAAAGACTGAAGCTCTCGACAGCAGACATAAGAGGGGAGGATGACAGCGAATCAGCAGATGTGCCACCAGCTTCAACAGCAGAAGGGGAATGGAGCCACCAAAACCGATGGGACACCATAAACAAGGATTGGGAGGGTGTTTGGTGTCAACCACCAGAATTATCCTCTTAAGGTGATCTAGTTCAGTCGTTCATAAACATCTCCAACCCTTCCAACACTAAACCAACGAAACCGAGTGCATCATTCATCTCAGGTGGAGGCACTCGGGGTAGGGATGATGGAGAGGCATCCCATTTTTCTCCTTTTGTTGGTGCATATGATACTTGTTCTTCTTGATGAATATCCAATGTATTAACATCACGTGAACCGAATTTTACTCCCCGACACCTTCAAAACCCAACTTCATCCTTTATCCTTCCTTAACCCTCTTCCTCGGACGTAATTGCTCAGCGACCCCATTTTATCCCGAATCCCTGTTCTGGCATACAAGTTTGACCGCGTCATGTAAGCCCCGTTGTTTCCTGGATCCACCTCCAAAGCCCTTTCAGCCGCCAGTTACCCCAACTTGATCTGGCCGTGTTTGAAACAAGCATTGACCACAGCACCCACGCGGAGGCACTGCCCTTGCGTCTTTTCTGAATCCATTCGCAGATGACGTCCAGTAATTCGTCTAGCTGACCGGCTCGGGAAAGCAGGTCGACTAGATAGTCATAGTGTCTTGCCAATGATCTAGCCCATACTCGAGCGTCATCGACTTGAAATAATCGGCCCCTAGTTCCACTTGGTTGATTCGAGCGCAAGCAAAGATAACAGTCACAGATGATAACTCATCCGGCCGTATCCCTCTCGCGACCAATTTAGCAAACAAACACATATTGTGTTTGTTATTGCATATCTTACACTATCCGTAAGAATTTTATTTTTATACATTGAATTTCAATGATTTTTTTAGGATACCGGAGTAGTCTTCCTACCGAGTCACGTCCGTTTCTCCGTTTCTTTAGCGTCCTCACGTCCGTTTCTCCATTTCTTTAGCGTCCTCACGTCCGTTTCTTCGCTTCTTCAGCGTTCTCACGTCATCTCCCAATAACCTTATTATGACACATATCCTGCTTCGTTTGAATGTGTTGAAAATTATTACTTTTGTGGGCGAATGATGAAGTTCGAACGATCCTCAAAATCAAACAAGCGGTAAAACAAGTTGTGGTCTTAATCAAGACCAAGTCGAAACCTACTACCTTTTTGGCAAACGATGGAGTATCGACAATACTCAAAATACTACGAGCGATGACAACGAGCTGTAATAACATGATGATGTATTGATATTCCCGTGTATCAAGCCTGAGTTTATTCATGTCCTCGTTCTTATGTCGAGAAATTATTTTTTGGGATTTTTCATACTGAAACACTCGCCTCAACATAACGGCCACGGCCACTTCTTCCATGTTCAGAGCATGGTGCCACAAGTAGGAATGGACATAACCAGATAAAGAGCGTTGCCGCAGAGGGTCTTCCAGTGGGGATTTTCATCAAACAACCTGCGAGCATCGACCGTAAGTGAAGTGTGGGCATAAGAATGGATCGAGGCGCTGGGGAGGAAAACGTGGGAAGAGAAGCCATAGGAGATAGCGAAGGAATGGATATGGGGGACAAAGTGGAAGGCCTCCCCGAGAGAAGCGGTGAGGGCACTGCACAAGGAATAAGTATAGAAGGAGACTGAATTATGGTGCGCATGAAGCAAAGGGCAGGGAAGCAGCGGTTGGCGAAGTGGGAGAGGACATTGAAGGGGAGGGGTTGGTGGATTGAAGAAGAGAGTTCGGGGAACAGACGAGGTCTGGTCTGGGTTCAGAGTGGTGGTTAGGGGCGTTATTTTCTTCTAGTTTTTTGCTCAATATTTTACGAAAATACGGTCACACGAATAGACCTTTTGATTTGAGGAATGGAATTTTTAACGGAATGAAATGGAAGAAAGAATTATAGTATTAGGAAGTAAATTACCTAAAAAAATAGTATGTTTAGTTCAAGAGTAAAGATAGAGATAAGAAGGGATGAGCATTTTCTATCATGAGCAAGGAAATGTCCATTTTTTTTTATTCTTATTAAAAATTAAGTAAATGGAATGAAATGTAAAAAAATGAATAAAATAGAAAAAACTAAAAAAGTAAAAATGAATAGAGTTAATAGTCAATTCCGTTCTTCCCCCAAATTCTTAAACCAAACACATCATAATAGTATAATTGGTTTGCGAAATGATGGAAGGAATGAAATGAAATTCGCACGAATTAATGCCAACCAAACGAAAAAGTGCTTAAAATGAAATAAAATTCATTCTCTCGCATTCATTTCGAATGGAATGGACATTCCCTAGGGAAGGGAAAGAAAGTGTTATTCCCTTATCCGTTTCTTTCCCCTTCCCATTCTACAAACCAAACACCTTGTAAATGTTTTAGTGTTGATTTCTTTAACTACGTTTTCTTGGTGACATTCATCAAAAAATCACGCGATTCCGAACTGCGATCTTGGTGAAATTTGAGAGTGTCGCGATTTTAGATTGACTTCTCAGGGTATGTCACTTAATAACATTAAATTTAAAAATTATTTTACGAAATAAATCCATAATTTCAAAAATTCATTGACTAATACTCATAAATCGGTGTTTAAAACATTAATTTGATTCTTCAAGGCCGACTATTTTGCCTTAAAAATTTGGCAAATCGGTGTTTGTTTCAAAATCGGTGACAAAATATTTTCCCAACTAGAACAAAACTCCCGACTTCATTTTATTTTCAGCGATCTCAAACAGCGACATACGAACGTTATTGGCATTTCAAAAACTAAAATCTTATTTTATAATTTTTTAAAAAACAGCGACATACGAACCTTATTGGCATTTCAAAAACTAAAATCTTATTTTATAATTTTTTAAAAAACAGCGACATACGAACCTTATTGGCATAGGTACGTTACTCCCACTTTGCAACTTCCCCTTCCTCATTCCTTCACTCCCACTCTCCCCACCCCTTCCTGCAACTGCAACCAAACCACTTCAAACATTCACTCCATGTTTCACATTTTGCATTTCAAACATTTTATCCCATGAAACAATTCTACAGTTAATTGTTCTCCAAATAATTGCAAATTGAAATGAATTTATCAGACTCCCTTCACCTCGATTGTCTAGAACATGCCATTATGGATAGCAGCCATCCAAACCTTACTGTTGCAAAAATGGTCCCTCTTCGCCTTTTAGCAACGTGCACAGGCGTCTTCTCCTACTCCAGTGATAGGTTGCCAGTTCTGATATCCCGTTGTTGGCTTCTAATCCCTCTTCCTAACAGCGACGGTGACCCCAACTGACCTGGTCTTAAACTCGAAGCAGTAGAAGATGCAAGCTTCGGCTGGAACCATCTTCTCAGGGCAATTCCATGTATTCTGACTTTTCCATGAGATTCATTGCCCTGGTATGGTATTCTAAGCCTTCTCAACAATGCAGCAACAGCTTGGCTCATCCTGCCATTAACCTCAATCATTTCCAAAGTCTTGTACATATATGTCAAGTATCATATCAACCATAACCTTTTGTTTACCATATTTATCCGGCAACCATAATACAGGAGCATATAAAGTTAGTTGAAAACCTCAAAGTTAGAGATATCATGAACATAAACTGCTACTCCATACAAACTAAGATAACCTCTGAATTAAATCCTTCCCCAATATAATTGATTACTTCAAACTAACTGAATACTCATAAGCCAGATCCTTGGGCATCATATCTATCATTCTTACCTTCCAGCAATATTGACAGTTTTGTCTCCATGGGGAGAAGCAACCTGAGTACTCTCAGTCGGCAAAAGGATGGTCATACCAGGCAACTTTGAACCTAGAGAACATAAAAGGTCATCTCATACGTCGTTGCTCATTATAAATCACCAAGCTAGCAAGGTGGCAAATGTTAATATCAGTAAAACTTTCAGAAACCTACTTATATGTAACTACTCTCTAGCTCGCAAATATTGAAATTTATGATGTGTACTACTAGTAGCTTACGTACGGCAACTATTCTCGTGTATTGTTTGATTTGCAAACCCAAGAGCAAAAGCATAAATTGATGTAACTGTCTTTTTTTTTATGAACAGATAGATGTAACATTTTTGCAATAATTACCTGCAGCAAGTCGATACTTGAGACCTTTTAACACTGTCAAGATGTAAACCTGGAACAAATTAACAGGAAATTCTGTAAAAGTGAGATAATACAGAACATGGAACACAAACTGAAAACAACAACAAAGTAAAACAGTTCTCTTGACTTGATTCTGAGGAAAAGTCTTCATAAGATGTTGCCCCAAACAAGCTTGCTCAGCCAGATGACAATAATAAGCATAACGGCGTCCCCAGAAAATAACATTGTTTTCCTATGAGTCAGTTGAGGATAAATTTTCATTAAGCCTCACTATACTTATGCAATGCATCCTCAAAAAATATTTTTATTATACTTCCGTTTTCTTGAATCATACTAGAATCTTAAAAAAACTAAAGCAACAGGTAAGGTTCAAATAACTCATCATAAAAATTGCAAATATTCAAGTGTCAGAAAGCAATTCTTGTGGATGGGATATTACTGCAAGACTTCCAATAAATCTATCAACTGCCCTACCAAAAAAAAAAAAAAAAAATCTATCAACTGGTCAGTCTGTTGTCATGCATAACTGAATTCATATGACAACCTCAAGAGATGACTCCATGCTATCTTTCTGTATCCCCTTTAGGGGCTTCAAGCCGTTCAGACCATCTTTCTTTTATAAATGTTTTCCTTCTTATTGCTAAGCAGAAAATTTTCATCAGATGCCATCATATGAGGGAAAGGTTAATATAGAAGTCAATTTTATAACTTTGCAAACGATGCCAGTGCCCAAAACCAGATATGTAAAAACTGTGTCCGCTTACAAAATACAGGAAATGAGTATATCAATGACCACATGACTCAATCAGCATAGTATGATGGAGTATATGGTATCAGGTAAAGATTTAGGTTACTAAGCACCTTGGCTGCATGAATATGCATCGTCCTCACATCAATAATTATAGGACTTTTTTTAAGAGAGACGCACGGAACAACTCCCATTGAAGCGGCTTCCTAAGGAAAATGAAACAAAGCATGATGAGATATGAATTATGGGCAAAGCAGATTCTCCGGCATAAAATCTTTTGGAAAGAGTTACTACAAACAACCCTTACCTCTAGCAAAGAGAAGGCACGAGGGTCATATTCTCCGAATCCTTCAACCAAAGCGAAAAGATTAGCGTGTTTTGGCGCGTCAGCACTAATTGCCAAATTCTCAGTGATTCTTTCTTTAGAGGGCACATCAAAGGGAATCTGTAAGCAACCCAGAACTTTTGATACAAGTTCAATACTTGGAGTAACATCAGCGGCAATGATATCACGATACATGGCCAATGCTAGAGACGACCTGAGGGAAACAATGAACCCTCAGAATGATTTTCGGTAAAGGCATCTTACTTAGATAACAATCACTTCTCAAGACCTTGAACCTAATATAAAATTTCATTGTCTGTCTTCAGTTGAAACATGCCGTGAAGATAAAAGCTGAAATCATTACATGACCCGCCTAATGCAAACATGAGATGAAGCTGTCCATGCTCAGTGCAGAAGTGAAAGAACTTTGCATAGAATTGACACATAGAAGATTGTGAGCATACCACTCATTTTTAACTTGTGGTCGTCCCGAATCAAGACACAAGACGGATTTGCCCAATATATATTCCTTCTCATATCTCCGTGCACACATTGCTTCAAAAACAGTACCAGACAATCATAATATGCTCAATCATAGAAGGAATAAAGTTACAACCATGACTATTCTAAACGTTGTAGCTACTGAATTAGTACAACAAATCAACATAGAATACTTCACTGAACTGATTCCATTAACATTACCATGCCATCATCTCGAAACATAGAATACTTCACTGAACGTTTTCGTTCCGGTCTAGAACCAAGAAAAGCCTAATTTTTTTTGGCTCTAGTGTCTTCCATTGAGAGCTTTCTTTCCTATGGTGCACAACTTTAAATTTGTCAAATTAGAAGGAAACTCTATCGTTTTCAGAGAAAAGCCAATTCACTAATTAAAAAAGAAAACAAAGAATCCAATTAAAAGCAGTTACAGAGAAGTTGTGTTCTAAATTCATCAATACCTAATGGTAGGGCATAATAAACCCAAGGATTGAAGTGACTATTAAGGCCACGAAGGAACAGTCTGACTTGGTACACTCAACCAAAAATAGAAGAACAATGCATAACCCACACATATCAGAACTAATGAAAATAAACAAGTTACAAACAGAATAGAACGAAATCCACGAGTCCTAAGTAATAAGCCTCTACAGAGCCATCCGTCATCCAGCACCTCAGACTCACCAAGCAAGCAACGACACATTGTGATATTAGGCACAATCCCATTCTCTTTGGCTTGAGAAAAAAGTGCCTTGCCAACTTCAATATCATCTTTCCTAGAGAATAGACAACCACAAAAAGGCGCTGATGTTTAGAATTGACTTGATAAAAACAGAATCTTTCAGATCTAGAGGCTACAGTGGATACTTTTCACTTGCCACCAAGAGTATTGAATATGTGATAGTGTCCGGGCACAATTGTAGCCTCTTCATCTCATCTAACATCTCCAGAGCCTTAGGAAGCTGATCGCCCTCACCTGTCAAACATAGAATTTCTATCTTCATTTCCAACACTCTTGCCCTGAGTGAGTTCACTTTATGTTTTATAAGAACCAATATTGTTAGTTGTAATGGCAAGCATTCTCTTCTTGCCGCAAAACCTCAAACTGGACCCCTATAACTGATATTTTTGCATAAAATGAATGGGGAAATCAGTACAGATAATATGGTCTGATCGACTTCCAAAACCGAAAGGAAAATATGACACATATTGAGTGATCAATATGCAGCCAACTTCTATGGACTCTGGGAAACATAAAGATGTCCAACTTTAAGCAATTCACACATGTATGAATTCAGTAAGAAGCTCCATAGTCTTGCAACAAGAATTCATAGAAACTCTTGAGTGCAAAATAACATTTCATATAAGGCATGGGGAATATCTCCTGACAGAAGTAAGCTAGTCATGTAGACTAATCTATACTCACACAATGCAGTAATTAAGGCATTCATTGTTGAGATTGTTGGCTTCAGATTCACAGACTTCATTTCTTCGTATAGATCCAGAGCTTTCTTCCAATTTTTGGCCTGAAAGAAGGGAGATAAACATTTTTCCAGCCCATGAATCCCCACAAAGGATGCATTTATAATTTAAAAAGAAAAACTAAAAAATACTAGGTGACATTTTAAATCACATGTAGGTCATAAAGCAGCACAATAAGCCCCTCAAATAATTAATGAAAAGTTTATTGCAGTGTGCAACATCCAAAGTTCGACTAATAGCTATGGTTTATTGAACTTGAGAGTTTAGAGGATCTTACAAAACTGGTATCCTCTGATGAATTAACAAAGCACATTTTTTAATCTCCAATCTTAATCCAGTCTACATACACAGGCAGCAAATCAACCGAAGCTTCACATTCGAGCAAGCATTCCATAAGTTGTTTTCTCAGGGTCTGCTTGCGAAGGTAGGGTAATATATGTGAAGGGGAAAAGGAATCGAAAATGCAAAATTTGGTGAGGGAATTTTGAACTATCTGAGGGTTAAATTTGTGCACCAAACGTGTGATTTAGAAAAATCCTCCCCTCCCTCCCCTTCCCCATGGATTCCATCCTCCCACCCTCAGTACATGTTCTCCATCAACAAAACAATATAAGCATTACTGAAGGACAATAATCATAAAATACAAAATGAAAGGAAGAAAATTTTCTTTGATGCTTAACCTTTGGCTAAGAGAAGGAGTATCAATTAGATTCAAAGCCAAATTCTGCCTCAAGAAATAAAGAAAAAGTATCCCTTAATTATTCTTTCATCAGTGCTCCACAAAACAGGCAGGAGCAAAGAATGTTTTTCAGTACTCTATTAATTTTATTTAAAGTGCGTACAAGAAAATATACTTACATTACTACAGGCCCCCATCAATGAACTATAAGATATGATGCTAAGAGGCATTTTTTGTGCCCTGGCTTCTTCAAGGATTTCAAATGCAGCATTCATCTTCTTAGCATGGCCAGCAACATCTATCAACGCACTGACAAATATCTGTAGGGAAAATCTTCGGTGACGAGATCATATATCTATACAACAGGGAAACAGAACAAACAATCTATATACGCTGATTATTCCCTGGTTTGAAGCCCTTAAAAATGAAAAAACACCAATCGATACTGTGTAACATAATACCTCATCAGGAATTACACCTTTGTCCCTCATGTCATTATAAACCTTTAAGGCAAATTCCCAATCACCAGTGTGACTGCAACAATTAACTGCAATTGTGTAAACCTCAGGGGTACCCTTAATATGATACTTGTCAATCATGTCATACACTTCCCTTGCTCGGCCAACCTGAAGAAAAAGTTTATTTCTACTTGTAAAAAAAGTTTATTTCAAACTTAAATGCCAAAAAATGTCTTAAACTTAAATAAATAAGTAAACTTACTTGGCCGGCTTTGGAACATGCCTTCATCAAAGCACCGACAGTGATGTGATCTGGGTCAACTGGTGGTATCTCAGCCATCATTTCCGCTAAGACATCAAAAGCCCGATCCACAGCTCCAGATTGACCGCAAGCAGTGATTAGTGCATTGAATACTACTCGATCTGGCTTAACTTTCTACTGTGAAAGCAATGGAACAACATGCCTTTTGTTAAGTTTTTAGAGAGCATTTCAACATATATTTAAACTAAATCAAGTAATCTTTTACTAGAAAGAAACCTTACCTTAGACCTCATAAAACCATAAGCACCAAATGCTTTGGCAACTTGTCCAGCTCTGGCACAGCCATCAATAATTGCCCCATATGTGTGAACATTTGGTTCAACCCCAATATTGACCATCTCATTGAAAACCTTCAAAATACAGGACTTTGTTGGTGCAAGCGAACTTTGTCCAAATATAAGCTTAAGGTACACACAAATAAATTTTAACATCCATACACGTTTCAAATTCTACTAATTGTCAAAAGGACAAGAATGATACCGTTAATATTAGCAACCTACTGCAGAAGTGGTTTGCAGAGAAATAATTAAGTATACCACTTCTTTCAAAAGCTATCTTTTGTTTCTAAAAGTCCATTATAACAATAACAGGAGCATATCCAAGGAAGACCACTTTATACTTCTATATTTCCATGATAACAATAATAGAAGTTGCCATACCTCAAACATTTGGTCCACTTTCCCACATTTAGCACAAGATGAAATAAGATTAGTGTAGAGCTTGAGATCTGGCTTCAAGCCAGCTGCCTGGACCAATTGTAGTACTTGGAAAGCACCTACCCCATTAAAAACAAAAAAGGACTAGGCACATACTGTAAATAATATCCAAATTTGAAATATAAAAAAAAATCGACATCTTAGTAAAATTATGACGACTAACCATCAAAGTCGAGAGAATATGAACACACAGACATTAGCATGTTGAATGTACTCAAGGTTGGTGTAGCTATCAACCTTGTGAACCGAAATGCTTCATCAACAGCCTTTTGACTTTTGCACAAGTTGTAGAACCTTGCATGATATATCTGCTATAGGAATTCATTATTCACTGTCATGGTAAAACTAACTTTGATAATATTACTTCCACACTTAAATCTTAGGTATCAACCAGCAGTACAACACAAACCTTCTCCATATCCAGCAAACCCCGTGTTTCCATATCTTCAAGCAATTTTACGCAGTCAGATATCCTATAATATAAAAAGAAAATGATTGACTCGTCAAACTAACTATTTTGTCTGCGAAACATGAGATTTAAACCTCAAGAAGCCATAACAAATCAGCCGGCTCATAAAAGAGCACTATCAGTCAGCCACCCTCTACTATTGCTGAAAAATGCAATCACACTATCCCATGTCCTCTCTAATGCCCCCAAACAATTTTCCAAAAAAATTTTCCTACCTTCTCTTTCTCAATAATTGATGATAAATCTGCAAGAGCTCACTCGTTTGTCGATCTTTCTCCCCACTTAGCCCTCTCAGCTCGAAAGATTTTGGAAGCTCAAGAATGTGACCATTTGTATTGCGTGCTATATTCCTTCGAGAGCCTTGCCAACCTGATCCAGTTCTCTTTTTCCTGAGCGAGGGAGCTGTCTCTGAGGATAAATGTGGTGGATTGCTATCAATTTCTGTGAAAAAGTATTTTAAACAACAGTCAGAGAATGTCTTTCTCCATCAAATGTCCACACCGTCCACAATCAATGCCATCACAATTTGAAACAATACGCAGACCTACTTATAAAGGGATTTGCTGAAACCAAAACTGTGGGTATAATTTTCATACGGGAAGTTCGAACCTGTAGATACAGTATGATTTGCCAACATAAACGATTCCTCTCCATTAGGAAAAATTCCCCGGGAGGTAGCCAACTGCTTTGACTCATAAAATGTATGTAATTCTGTCCTCAAGGGTCCCGAGAAAATGCTATCACAACCGATAGCTCCACCAGTCCCATTTGCTTCAGTTCTTCCACCGGCCTCGCCTTCTAGGGGTTGATTGTGTCCTGTAAGGGTAGTTTGGTCCACCAGCTCAGGTAACCTGACAAGATAGTCCTTCTGTAGGTGAGCTCCGTCCACTTTCTCAACCTTCTCAGCCGTTGATGCAAGCGGTTCCAGCAAGCCGACTTTGTTGGCAGACAGAGAATAATCTTTGAAACTGTTCTGAAGGGATGGTTTAGAATGGTCATCGGAGAATGCAACCATCTGGGTCGATGCAAAGGAATTTAAGTCATCTATCAGAATCCCTTCAGAAGCTGGGCCAGATTCCTGGAAGGCTATCCTCTGAGTCGGTTCTTGGTTCAATATAATGTCACGGACAGGTTTGCTGCTCGCGAATGGGACGTCTTCAACATTTTTAACATTCTTTTTGGCGGAGGGAGCTTTACCCAGGAGCAGGCCAAAAATGTATTTGTTGAACACAACTAAGTAGGAGTCAAGAGAGCGAGTCGCCTGAAGCAAGCGCGATATCATTGTCAGTCCACATTATCAAATTATCAAGGGATTGTGTATATGGTTAGAAAGGAAATTGAAAATACAAAGAAGTGGCCGAAGAGAAGTAGAAGCCCTTCATACCAGTTGGCCATCCGACTTATTGAAGAAGTGACCGAAGAAGACGGCGGCGACGGCCACGGTGACGGTGACGGAGGCGGCTACAACGACGACGAAGGCATGAGAATCGGAGGAGGCCCGAACAAGAAAGGATGAAGAGGGATGGAAGCGGAGGCCAAGCCTGGGACGGCGGGAAGATGTAATGAGTCCAGGGGGCCTAAGGGAGCGGGGATTGCCGAGGAATTGCCTGCGATTCCGGAGAAGAGGAAGATGAGGTGGGGCGGGGGAGGGAAGGGAGAAGGAGCACAAGGAGACGGAGGTGCCGCCCAAGGTTGACTCCATTGGAATGGTATGGGTCGGTTCCCACTGTGCTGGGAATGGACTTGATATGGATGATGATGATGATGATATGGACGTGGTGGTGGTGGTGGGCAACAACTAGGCAAAAGTTTTGTTTGATGAGATATTTTCTTTCCTCCTCGGACTTGTTTTCTTTCAGCCGTTGCAATTACTCCTTCCCTTACGCGCGCCGAGGCTGAGGGAGAGGCTGGTCTTGGGCTTATTGACGGGCTTCAGGCCCAACCTTTCTTTACGGGTGAAAGCGAATCAAACCACTCACAAGTAATCGGTTTGAATTCGAAACTGACCGAACTCTAGTCCGCTCGTTAATAAAATGAGTCGATCTCGAGCATTAAAATGTGAGTCTAATATAGCCAACATCATTCGTTGTAGTAAAGTTGTTTTCGTAATAATATTATAAATAAGAGGACCATTACTTAATTTCAAACTAATTCTCCATCCTATCTCAAGACTCCGCCACATCCTAAAGAACCCCATCCATAACACCCGAGTCGAGTCGAGCTCAAGTATTAAAGTGTTGGGTCTCGCTCGATTTCGTCCCATTCCCGACTACTTTATCTTATTTTTTTCTTCTTTTAGCAAAATTTCGATTTGTAGTCAACTAACCTCTTTTTACCTTTTAAAACTTTCTTTTATTACCTTAAATTGAGATAAAAAAAATTGAAAATTAAAGTTAAAATGAAAACAATATGTTTCAATAAATTGAACTTTTTATTTTTTGGTGTTACAATTGGGTCAAAAAAATATTAACTCAATGAGAATCGTATCAATGAGCATGTCTAGGAAGGGAACTTCCATCTCTCCAATTGTACAAAATTTCATTAGATGGTTCCGCCCGGCACTTGGGGATTAACTCCTGCTTTGTCTCGTTTTCTATCATGTTCCGAAGCCTGTTCCTGGACATACTGAAAAAGTTGAGGATAAAGTAAAACAAAGCGGTCCGAACGAGGACACCATCCCTCCTGGACTCTTCCCTTCTTCCCCCGTCACATTCTCCATACCATAAACCAAAAATAAATAAAGCTGCTCGTCGGCAAGTAGATTCTCTATTGTTGAGGTGTCGGGACCTGGCCTTGGCCTGAGGCATCCAAGACTGGAGAAGAGAATGCTAATATGAAACATTGTCTGTGCTGCCAGTTGTGCCATTCATTCTCGGTTGGCTCCGTCCCCTTCACCTTTGCTCCGCAGGATGTGTGGCCTAAACTGGACAAAAGGCCTCTTGTAAATGACGATACTCACAAGACATGGGAGGAATCACTTGTAATTATGCCTTTTGAGGGATGAATGGCTATTCCTTTCCCAGGAATCCTTGCTTCATCCAACCCCATCCATCTCCATCCTTAAACAGTCTTCTCCCCTGCTTTTCTTTTCCCTTTTAAGCATCCTCAAATTCCCAACCTCTTAAGCATCCTGTATGAACGATGAAGTCCCTGGTCAGGCCATTACTTCTAATGTCTGCTGTATTCACAACTCTAAACGGCTTAGCAGGTTTTCCTTTTCCCTGCTGTCACCAGCAAAAGTCTTCTGTTTCCAACGAGATGCCCGAGGGGGCCTTCTTATTATAGCTTTTCGCCCTGTTTGATGTGCTTGTTTTTTAGATTGCTATGACCCCATGGATCCAAATGGAAATATTACCATCACCTTCGACATCTATATGTGGAAAGATGATGGCTATATGGTGAGTCTATTGGAGGAGGGTTTTTGGTTTTTTTTTTTTTACCTTGATATGATTTTCTATCCTTTGAAAGTCGCCGTGGAATCCTGCTCCGTGTGCAGGTTTATAAAATTTCCTGTCAAGAAAGTAAATACACGTAATCTTTCTGCCTTTCTATTGAGTTGCTCTTTGAATGTCATAACTCCTAATTCATAATTCGTTTTCTTCTCAGGCAAGGGTGACCATACAAAATTACCAGCTCTATCGGCATGTGGATAAGCCAGGGTGGCAGCTGGGGTGGACTTGGGCTAGAGATGAGGTCATATGGTCGATATCCGGAGCTTATGCCACACAGATGGGGAATTGCTCGTCCTTCAAGGACAACATCCCACATTCCTGCCAGAAGAGTCCAATTATACATGACCTTCCGGATTCCTCAAGAGAAGACAGGTCTGAATACTGTTGCCGTGATGGTGTCCTCTCAGCTTGGGCAGTGGATCCATCCAAGTCACTCTCTTCATTTGACATCCAAGTTGGAAATTTGGAGCACAATACTAGGGGCTATCCGCCATTAAATCTTAGTCTCATGGCACCGGGTCCTGGCTATAGTTGTAGCCCCGTAGTGGACGCTGATCCAACTGTCTCGTCTGATATTGGGGGAAGAAGAGAAGTTCAGGTCTTCAGTAAGTTTTTTTCTTGGTATTACCTTTGAAGAGGTATGAAGGCTTCGTATGATTGTAAGGTATCCCTCTGGCACTCAGTTACGTATTGTGGCCTGTTGATCTTGTTGTTTCTTCCAGGAACATGGAAATCAACTTGCGTATACTCGAGCTTTTTGGCTAAGCAAACACCGGCCTGTTGTGTTTCACTTTCAAGTTTCTATGATCCCAGAATCACTTCGTGTCCCAACTGTAGCTGTGGTTGCAAAGAAACAGCTCAAAAGATTGAGTCATGCATAAGGTACTTTTGTTAATGTTTATTTTTTTATGGGGTCTCTTTGTTTTCATCCAGAAAACAATTGTTGAAGTATACTAATGATGGAAATGCCGGCATTCATCCCGTGCAGCGAAGGAGATGAACTTTCGCCCTCGGATGCTCTACTCAACTCTGACATACTGCAGTGTACTGACCATAATTGTCCGATTCGCGTTCACTGGCACGTGAAGAACAATTACTTTAAATATTGGAGGGTGAAATTAACAGTATCTAACTTGAATTACAAGAGGAATTACTCAAATTGGAATGTGCTGGTGCAACATCCTGGTTTCAGCCAGAACACAACCATATACAGCTTCAACAGTTCTCTTCTTCCAACAGTCGGAATAGAAGGTAGTGCCTGTATACTTCTCGTTGTGAATAAAAGTTTTTCAATCTCTTTACCAAGGTTGACCAATCTGACCTATGCTGCAGATAAAATCGCTCTCTTCTGGGGAATAGACTACTACAATGAGAAGCTCCTCCAGGCAATGAAAGAGCAGCTAGGTTCCGTTACGACGGATGTTATTCTGGAGAAGGATCTCAACTCATTCACATTGAAGAATGGTTGGGCTTTCCCCAGGAAGATATATTTCAATGGAGAAGATTGCCATATGCCTCTTCCTGATCAATTCCCCAAGCTTCCTAATGGCAGCTCTAATCTACAAGCGTGTACCTGCCTATTCACCTGCATAATCACCCTTTGTCTAGTGCTGCTGTTCGCTCAAGTCTGATTGAGAAGGCTGCGGATTTTCAATTAATTAATCTCCTCTTTTCTTCTTCTTTACTTGTATGTATAACAACAAAAAAAGGAAGCTTCGTGTATAAGTTTCATTTGAGTGGGGGTGTCGAGTCTTTTAAAACCTGCCCTCATGCTCACGTTTTGTTTTTTTTTATCAACTTTTGACATCATATCCCTGTATTTGGTCCTATATCTAGTTGTCCTGCTGCATGAGAATATGAAAATTTGCTAGGCTCTTTGTTAGTGTGAGACTTTTTATTTGAGCACTTGCTGGAGAGTGTTTACTCGTTAATATGACAAAATTTGCAAAAGGAACTTGGGTTTAGGTGTTAATTTCAATCATAATACATGAGATGTGATGGCTGGCCATTCTGCTTCACAGACATGAGTACGTGAAAAACTTGCTCAATCAGATCAACGGGGAGTGCATTTCATGTTCGTAGGACAGGTTGGTGTGCCAATATTGTACCAGAGCCTCACCAAGAACATTTACCATGATGGCTTTGCTCCTCAACTAACTTCTTTTTTTTCCCCTCTTTTACTCCAAATTTGATGATGCACACTCAATGTTCGCCTCTGTTTGCAATGCAGCTCCTCAGCTCTTATTTAAAGGACTAGTCCATTCCTTCACGGTTTCAAGGCAGACATTAGAAGCTTATGCTAAATATTCCTGGGAAAGGAGAAAGAAGAATGGAAAATGCAGGGAGAGGTCTCGAGCTCTTGCCAACCAGCACTGGGAAAGCCACCATTTTGGCCCTTGGCAAGGCATTCCCTCACCAGCTCATAATGCAGGAGTTCCTGGTTGACGGATACTTCAGGAACACCAACTGCGACGACCCAGAACTCAAGCAGAAGCTTGCTCGCCTCTGTAGTTCTCCAAATTAAAATCTATTTTCCCATCTTCTACTCAAATTATTAACGAGCATTCAACTGATGTGAGTTTAATGACCAATATGCACATGACAGGCCAGACTACCGCTGTGAAGACAAGATATGTGGTTATGTCTGAGGAGATCCTCAATAAGTATCCTGAGCTAGCAAAAGAAGGACTTCCCACAGTAAAACAGCGGTTAGCTATATGCAATGATGCTGTTACGCGGATGGCCGTTGAAGCTTCGCAAGCTTGCATGGACAAATGGGGAAGACCAGTATCAGACATCACACATTTAGTCTATGTTTCCTCTAGCGAAGCTCGTTTGCCAGGTGGTGACCTATACCTGGCAAAGGGGCTTGGGTTAAGCCCTGAAACGAGTCGGGTCATGCTATATTTCGCCGGATGCTCAGGAGGCGTGGCAGGACTGCGTGTTGCAAAGGATATCGCGGAAAACAATCCAGGCAGCCGAGTTTTGCTAGCAACTTCCGAAACCACCATCATCGGGTTCAAGCCGCCGAGTGCTGAGAGGCCATACGATCTCGTCGGAGTAGCATTGTTCGGGGATGGTGCCGGTGCCATGATAATCGGATCAGATCCTGATCTGAGCATGGAAAAGCCTCTGTTTGAGTTAACCACAGCCATCCAGCATTTCTTGCCGGACACCGAAAAGATCATTGATGGACGACTCACGGAAGAGGGAATAAGCTTTAAGCTAGCGAGGGAGCTTCCCCAAATCATTGAAGACAATATTGAAGGTTTCTGCAAAAAATTGATGGTACTGGCTGGGTTGTCAGACTACAACAAGATATTCTGGGCAGTGCACCCTGGAGGTCCCGCAATACTCAATAGACTAGAGAAGCGACTTGACCTGATGCCAGAGAAGCTCAACTCGAGTAGACGAGCTCTCCAGGATTATGGGAATGCCAGTAGCAACACCATTGTGTATGTGCTGGAGTACATGTTAGAGGAGAGCTTAAAGACAAAGAAAGATGGAAAGAAAGGAGATGAACATGGCTTGATACTGGCTTTTGGTCCAGGAGTCACATTTGAAGGTATTCTCGCGAGGAACCTGTTAATCTAATCCAGGAAGCGAAAAAATTCAGATGTTTAAAGGCAGCACTATCGTTGGTTGTGATGGCTTTGACTCGTGTAGCTTGACTGAATCCAAAACAGAGGATGAATCATGGCTTTCTCATTCTTCTTTTTCTGGGCCTTTTTGGGTAAAATCCACCGCAGACTTGAACACCCACGATAAACAAGCACATAAATGATATCATCAAAGGAAGATAACTAAACTGTGTTTTATTTTTTCGGGGTAGAAGGGCGTTAAGTAGAGACTATCCATTTACATGTCAATTTGCGCATGGGAATTCATCGTGCAATAGGTCTAATACAAAACTTTCGAAAAAAAAGACATGCAACTTTCTGTCTGCCGGAGAGCTACTTTAGCTAACTTGTCTGTAATCTTGCCCAGTTCCCTTTCCTTATGAGTAAGTCTGAGTTGCCCCGAACCTACATAAGAGACATCAACATTTTCCAATAATGTCGGAGATGCAGTCCGTTCCTGTGGTGCATCCAGCTAGTACTTCCACTAGTTTTTTTGCGTCAGTTTATTTTGCCAAGTATTTGTGTTTTGTCTTCCAGGTTTGAGGGTCTAAAGCCTGTTGTGTTTCTTTCAAGGCAGATGTATAGGAGAATGAAGGTAAAGCATTGTATTCTTGTTCGTGTCTTCTCTTCTTGAAAGGAGTTTTTTTTTTTTTGTCTGTGGAGTTACTCTAGTTGCTTGTTGGAGGAAGGATACCAGATGGTTTGGGATTTGAAAATGATTGCCGGTCAGCCAGGCAGATGGACAAGGTTAGCCATCTAAGATTTCGGTTGCTTTCCTGATTATTCAGGGTGGTAGTTGCTGTAGTTGAGTGTATAGACAGAGTTTGTACAGTATTCTCCAACTGGTGAGAGTTTCCAGATAGAAGGCGTCCTTATTGGTTTTAAAGTGGGATTTACGTATGTGATTAAAGAAACGTGAACCTTGACATGGGGAGATTGTTTTTGTTCCGTGATACGTTGTAGTAGAATAGAAGCGTGGGTGATCTTATCGTATGGAAGATTTTAAATTCAAATTGTCCTCCCAAGTTTGTTTGCTTTAAGAGGTGGAGTAGCTTAAGTTAGTCTTTGGCGTGATGCAGTCCTCTCCTGAGAACCGCATACACACACACATATATATATATATACACATAAAATCATCTCATCGACCATCTGCTTTTTCGGACAACACAATGTCTGAGACAATCGCTAAGGGATTCTCCCAGCGCCCCCTCCCCCACACGGTCCTCTCCGTCATATTTGTCATCCTCCTCATCATGTCTTGGCGTTTCGGTTATGAAGAAGTCGTGGAGTCCCTCAAAGTCCAAAGCGGTTGGATAGTGGTCGCCGGGGCACTTTTCTTGGGGATGGCCTCCTTCGGTTTATTGGGATGGGAAGATGAGCCGGCAGGGGATGAAGAGAGGTACGATGGAGAAGAGAGGGACGTGAGGTGGGGTATACTTGCGACATCGATACCATTGGTGTGCCTTCTCCTGCTGCAATCCCATTCAGCAATCCTTTGTGCGTTGGGTGTTGGTGTTTCCGTTGTTCTGTTCATCTAGTGATCGAAGAAGGATGGTTTTGAAACACATGATTGTTTTTGTAGATGACTTTTGTTACTAATTAGAGTTTATCGTTAAAATATTCTGTGTATTGGCGTTTACTTTATAAATTCTTGAAATAATAACTCGAATTCAATAAATATTTTGCATATCAGAGCGTTCATTTTCAAAATATTCGAATTTTTAAAAGTGAAATTCGAAAACTTTTAAAGTCTTTTTATATTAGTTATCAAGAAACTAGAAAAAAAGTTCATTATTTTAAAAAATTTGAAAGCAGCGAAGAAAATTTTCACTGCCAACGCAGAACAATGCTGATTTGTGGTGTACACTCCGAATGGGAAAAAAAGCTTTTCGTGCCCGCAAGTTAAGAAAGGCAGCCTGTCGATTTGGGGCTATAAACAGCTAATCCAGAATGTAATTAGAAGTTAAGGCAAGTGAATATATGTTTTTGAAGGTTTTGGTATGGCGAAGCGAATCCCTCCCTCGGGATGTAGATGCAAGACACATAATTATGTGTTGCGAGTTAACTGAGATAGTGTTACTTACTTTAGTAAAAGAAAACCTCCAAATACTCCGTTCCGTTCTTTTTTCTCTTTTTAATTATGTAATAAAAATAAAGAAAAAAAGCAGCGAAGGCAAACCCAAATCTATCCACCCCAACAAAAACTAACAAAAATTGTAGAGTTTGACCGATTTGTGGTTATTCCCAGGCGCCCCAGTAATATTCCCCCAAGGAAGGATATGGCGATTCCCATCACCTCTATTAGGGTTTTTAATGCATGAAATTAGTCCCACACCGGTTGTATGGGCAACTGGTGTGGGGATATAAGGAGGAAGGGCCCTCCCACCCTTTGGGCCGGCTTTTGGGGTGGTGATCCCGGAATCCTTGTATCAACTGGTATCAGAGTCAGTCCCCACTCTCCCGTTGCTCGGGTGCCCGCAGGCGGTGCCGGCAAAGGCCGGGGTACGCGCGCCTAGGCCCGGCGTGGACGCCGGGAACGGAAGCGTGGTGGATTAATGCATGAAATTAGTCCCACACCGGTTGTATGGGCAACTGGTGTGGGGGATATAAGGAGGAAGGGCCCTCCCACCCTTTGGGCCGGCTTTTGGGGTGGTGATCCCGGAATCCTTGTATCAGTTTTCCTCGTTCGTGGCCTGCTCCTCCTCCTGCTGGTCTCTCCAGGTTCAATACCCCCGAACTTTCTTCTTCATTTTTTGTTTGGGGATATTGTTCGATCCTCTGAATTGTTCTGGGGTTCAGAAGTTTTGGTTCGTAGGTAATTTTTCTAAACATCCCCCAGGAGTCCAGAATTTAGTATCTCAGTACAGTCGGTGGTTTGCCTTGATTGATTATGCTGTTTGTTTTTATCAGCATTACTTTGGTCATACTTTGTGAGTCGAGAAAATATTTCGTGATATAAGACAATTAATTTCAAAATTCGTCAAATAACATCCTTAAATCAGCCGTATTTTGCCCCTTAAAGAAATCGAAACAAAGTGTATTCTTTCTTGCATTTTGGCATTCAATTTCCATTTGCAAAACACATAATAGATCGATATGAACTTCATAAGCTCATGAGCTGTTCCGCAATAAACGCACCCAAGCTTCATGCTGGTCATGGATAGATCACCTAGGTTTCCGAAATAGTGTAAAAGTAAAAAGAAGCGTAATTCAACAAGAAATTTCCTTACATGTACAATTTCTAATAAATCAAGATAACTGTTTCATTACTATGTCGCTTTGTTTGATTGATCCTATTTCGTAGACTCAAAGTGATTGCCTGGGAGATGAAATCTCTCTTTGCTGCGAATCTTAATAAAATTAAGAAAAAACAGAAGGGGTATTACTGGCATAATATCTCCTATAGGATTTAGAAAAGCAATTTTCTAACTCCGATTTCCTTAATAGTGATAACGAAGTTAGAGTTTGAAGCTTCGACTTCTCTGTGCCTTAAAAAACAATAAAGTTCTAGTTTTGCTCATTGAAATCAGAGTTTCGAACTCTGATTTCCTTAAGGACCAAACACGAGTTTGCTAACTCCGATTTCTGGGCATTATTTGACAAGTTTTGAAACTACCGACCCTATTTCGGGAAATATTTCACGACGAACCTTAATTTGGAACATAGCTCAATTAGATTATTCGGTTCATGTTATCTGAGACATTGCTGGTCTAAGAATTGCTTATGGTCAACCCCCTTTTTTGTACTTAGTAGTTCCTTCACACGGTAGTTGTCAGGTGTCAATCCGATCCAGAAGTTGATATAGCCGACGCCGCCGCTGACGAAGGGGTTGACAGTGAGCTTGGAATTGTCAGCAACGACATTGCTGATTTTGGTGATGGGTCATTGAGTCCAGCTCCTGGAATCGATGCGGTTTGTGTTTTTCCAAAGAATACTGCAAAATGTGAGTCTTCTGTAAAAAAAGCACCTGGACGTATTACTTTGCCCCTAAAATTTTCTTGGTTAAGTTGATAACTGTGAATTAATCGACAGAGTGGTACCTGCTGGGGAAGAGACTGAATTACTAGTTGGTCTGAAAAACAATGGTAGAGTTCAAACTTTGAGCTTCAAATTAGCCCATGTGTTAACTCATATATTGTAATTTGTTACTCTTAGGCATGCTGCTCACGGAATTGCTGATGTGCCTTTTCAATTGATTTTGGATTTTCTTACAGAGGAATCAGACCTGGAGGTGATAGCCATAAAGGCCAGTGTTCATCTTCCCTTTGATCATCGTTTGCTAGTTCAGAATCTGTCTGCACAGGTAACATACCAATTACTGCAGGTTTAAGCCGAAACATCTATTTGAACTACTGTCAGGCTTTTAAATGGAATATTGCAAAGGACTGACTAAATGTCAGAGGACAATCAAGGTTGCGGATTGTTCTGCATTACAGGTGTTCTTATAGTTATTATTTTAAATTAGTTCTTCCCTCTTTGATTGTTGAATTTCTGTTTCTTTGAGTTCTTTGAGGTCCATGTACGGTGATTAATTGGAGGAATTTATTACTGAATGCATGAAATATTAGAATATTGAAATAAAACAGCAGCGTGTGATGGCATTTGCTTCTACTCTATACAAGTTATATAGGCATATGTTCTTGAAAATGGTTTTGAATCTAGATATTTTAAGATTCTCCTCATACAAAGGATGAAGAACTGTAGCCTTGGGAACAGAGGATCCATAAGTCAATACCACCAACCGGGATTAATTTTCCTTTGTTGTTTTTGTACATATGTTGGCATTAATTTTTGTTTTTTGAATGATCCATGAAAACAAGCCTTGTTCCCCTTTGATCAGGTTTTTCTTTTTCTCAAGCAAATTTGTTAATTTTTATTACAACGATGTAGGGTTTCTGGAATTCAACAGTTTCAGCTTCTGCACAGGCTACTTTTCCCTACATTTTTGCCGTTAGCAAGTACTTGCAGGTTAGTCGGGCATTCTCATGTTCTAGACTCCAGGGAATTTTATACGTGAATGTCCTTTCATCATTCCTGGTTTCCTTTTGTAAGCTTCCTACAAAAGCAGTTTATGTTCAATCCTTGGTAATGCTTTTTGTAATCTCACATCTCAGCAGTTTGTTAGTCATTGACCTTTTTCGGTTCTTTTGCTTCTATGTGTTTACAGGCTGGAATCTTTGATCTTGTGGGTACCATTATATATGAAATCGACCAGGTACCGTATCAAAGTACATTCTACAATGGCACAATTGAAGTAGTCGAGGTGGGTGGATTCCTTAGTATGGAGTCTGTATTCCTTGCCACTTTGGGAATTGCCCTTCTTGTCCTCCTTGGTCTATGGATACACGGGCGAATACGGCAGCTATCAAAGGTATTTCTGTTACTCCCCTTTTGTGGACTCATTATCTGATGTAATGAAGGTGGATCCAGCTTATTGAACTATATTGTTTTATGGAGAGAAAAAATTTTCACCCAAGATTCTCTTGGATTTCCTGGTCTGTTATTACATATACTGGATGTCTAGAGGGGGGATCCTGGTTACCTTTATTGGTGGATAAGATGTTTTGATGGCTGATAGGTTATTCGCCATATTTTCATTTATTGGGATTGATATTTGCCTAAGCGTACCTGTGGATTTTGTTGCACGTTATGCTGATAAGCAGAAAACTAAGAGGACGCCCAAGGTTGAAGTGGGAACTGGGACAACAGATGCTTCATTAGATGAGTGGCTACAGGTTTATGATCGACTTATTTATATGGAATTATTCATAAAATTTATTAGGCTAAATGGATCTTGTCTGAGTTATTTTCTCTATATCATTTCTTGTCATGTGTTGGAAAAGATGGTCATGGGTGATTATGTCAAAAAATTATCAGTAATAGGTAGTATCAGAATGTGATCAACCTCGTTTATGAGTTCTTAACTCTGAAAATCTATCTAGAATTACAGAACCACTTGTTCATTCTTTATTTTAAGTCTATAATTACTTTGTCCTGACATTCCTTTTCCTGCAGGGGACTGCTTATACTCAGTTCGGCTCCATTAAGAAGAAGAAGAAGTAGGTTATATCTGTCAAGCTTTGTTACTGGGAACGTGGAAGGGGGCAGCTTCATGACTCAAACCAGTGTTATGAAATGCCGGAGTTAGATTAGAGGAACTACCTAGCTACTGTAACTTGTTTTGGGGGAGAAGAATAGGAAACTACTGGTTTATTGTTCGTATGGGGAATTCTTACATCGGGCCTCAAATTATTCATGTTCAAAGAAGAGATTCTTTATTACATTCTTGTCTGAAATTTTCTTTAGATATTCATGTGACCTACTGCGGCATTTATCACCTTGACAGTCCCACAATTCTTTGTTGGCCAATCCATGTGATGAATCGGCCTTTCTATATGGTTTGCTGTCTTGCGATAGGCATGAGCTACCTGAATGGCTTTTACCTTGCCAGTCACACAGAATGCCACACAGAGTTGGCGGAATGCTCTTTGAGCCGGTGGAGAGAAGCACTGTGCAATCAAGTATAGGACTGATATTGATTGGTAGGTTTTGGGGGGGGGGGGGGGTGTTGACAAAGATCTGGTAATTTCATAGGCGGGTAGTGAAAATGGCTCTTCTACAGACAGCCCCACCTATGGGACTTGCCAATAGCTAAACGTAGTTTGGCGGAAATTTTGATGGAACCTTGAGAACTTTCAGTCGGACGGACTGGTATAAACAGCTAAGTATTCAAGTCGGAAGTTAACCCAATTCTATTGAGTGGATTTCACCCAAGGGAAGATTGAAGCCCAAGAGAATGTAGTTTAGAGTTGGGTTTGGATATTTATTATCACAATATGGTAGGACACCCCTTTGTGGCTGCATGCGGTAGTGGTTTTTTCAGTCTTACTAACGGAGTTGGCTTATCAAATATATATTTATGGCAGTTGGGTCATCAAAGTTGTGCCCTCTTCTCACCCGAACAGGAGAGAGACATCCCCATCACCTCCCTATATTTCTGCTGCCGCTGTTCCTCATTCTTCCATTGCAAGCGAAAGGGGAACTTTAGTCCCGAACCTTTTCCTCCATGGAGATTTTTGCAGTTGCATTTATCGGCCTCTTAATGTCATTCCAGTCAGTTTGGCATCTTGGTCTCGGCGACGAGTTCAATAAGGCAGAGGTCGAGGTAGTTGGACTTGTTGACTGCTTTGATTGTGCCATAAAGAAGGTATTTCCCCACGAGGCCTTTTCAGGTAACTTACTATTTATGTTATTTTTGCATAATTATTGCGAGGATTCCGGATAATCATTGCTGGGGTTTCACTTTCACCACTTTCAGGAATCGGAGTGACGGTTGACTGTAAGGAAGGCAATGAGCAGTTCAAGACGAGAGGAGTGGGACTCTTGAATGGTGAAGGGAAGTTCTGGGTGTTTCTTCCTCGCGAGATCTTATTGGAGAATGGAAACCTCAAGGAAGAATGCTTCATTCACCTACACAGCGCATCTGCGACCCCTTGCACTCCGCTTGATGGGATTGAGGCCACTAGAATAGTTCTCAAGTCCAAAATCGACGAGAAGTACACATTTGGTCCGGCTGGTGAGCTGAAGCTGTCGCCCGTAACCTGTCCCTCTGCCTATTTCTTGCGACCTCATTTCTGGCATCCAAAGCTCCCCAAGTTCCCACCTTGGGCAAAGCTTCCACATTTGCCAAAACATCACTACGTGGTGTCTAACTACTTCCCTCAGTCGCTGAATAGGAACAAGAAGCCTATCTCACAGAAAAATCCGCTATTTGAGAGACCGTCGCCATTGCCACATCCTATGACGCCACCAAGAAAACCTCTTCTGCCTCCATTGATCAAACACGAATTGCCAGCTCATAAACAACTTTCCGCGGCAACTCCAGGAATGAGGAAGCCCTTCCATGCTCGTCCATTTCCTCAACTTCTTCATCCCAGGTCAAAGCTGGTGTCGCCATCGAGCCATGCGCTCATTCCACGCCTTCAAGCTTGTTCTCATCCATAGGTCGCTTGCTGATGCTTCAAGTCAGCTGGTTCGAAAATAATAAAGGATGGAGGGAACATTCCGAATCTGAAGATGACAGTTTCAGTTTCCTGGCAATCTAGTATTTGCTTTAGTTTCACGAAGGACATCTTGAGTTTGGCATTGAGGCGCACCTTCCCAGCCGTTAGCCTTAAAACACAACTTCTCTTTTTTGTTTTTGTGTCAAATCCATAACCATAATCTTAGAATCGCGTTTCTGGATGCTTGCAACTCAACGGGGATGGGCGACAGGGGACACACGAATGCATTGCCAACCGGCATGAAATCCACAAAGTAGTATAACTATGAAGTTAAAAAAGAAAAATATTAATATTATCAAAGTTCAACAAAATTTTCGTGATATAAAAATAAGTTGATATTTGGTTATTGGGAGGATTCAATCGATCTTTGGAAATGAAGCTTTCCCTACAGCTTTTGTTGTTTCTTCCATCCCTCTTAGGCTTGGGATCCTCCTTCGACTTCAGATAGGCCACCATTGACCGCATCATTCTCGTCTTCTCCCTAGACTCCCTCACTTCCCACCTTCTTGTTGCCTCTTACCTCCACCAGATACATTCCCTTAACCCCTTCCTCTGGGCTCTCTTTGAAGTTACGCCCTTGAACATCCCCGTCGGAAGGCTTGAGGCATGTCGAAACGGCCGTGAATGGCACCTCGGCCCTCTCCATGGAATACCATTTCTTCTCAAGGATAGTATAGGGGCGCTCAACGGGATGAAGATCACGTGTGGGTCTTATGCATTGCTGGGAGCAAAGGTGGCAGGAAATGACTTAACAGTACATCAAAGGGTCCTACTAGTTAGCCCCTCCCACGCTAAGCTAATTAGTCTAGCTGCTTTGTTCCTTACACTGAATGCTGTGCAGGAAATGACTTAACAGTACAGCCAGGATGGGTGATAGAGGCCGAGGCTGCGAAATGGGACGAGAGAAGGAGCTTATCAAAGCCAAGGGAATGCCGTTTGGGATGTTTCTTGGGGGGCTGAGGGGAAGTTGATTGAGATTGCCTATGGGTTTGAGCAGGCCACCATGGCCAGAAGGCCACCTTCCTCGTGTTCTTTAGGAATATATGGGCATGGTGAGTCCCATTACCCGATATAGAGATTATTGGAAAATACTCCGCTCCTCTCTATTGGTTTTGCCGGGCGTTGGTGTTGGTTGGACAGTAGTGGAAGCATGGAAAGGGAATACGTTAAAAATTAGGGAACAAATGATCAAACCCCACCATAGACCAGGACGGCTGCCGGTTGAAGCAAAATCCAAGTCTAGTCATTCATACCAGATGAAAACAAAAACAAATACAATTGGAGGTCCAATATTCTATTAACGAAGACAAGATCAATGATTGATCGTGAGTTGAGGTAAACCGAGAGTGTCAACCCCAAAAGTAAACATCATCATCTCTTTAACTTGATATGACCCCACCAAATGCATCCGCTCTGCCTCCATCATCATCATCATCAATGGCATCTCTGATATCCAGGCAATTCCAGAGGACCAAGGATGTCTTGTATGAGGAGAATTTACTACATCTTTATGAGACACACGGGGCGAGTTTCCTGGCAGCCATTTATTACACAAGAACTGGATGTCCAACCTGGATGCTATGAGGCTCCCCCTATTCGAGATCGTTCGGCCCGACACGCACAATTCTGCCACCAACAGGATTGGTGTCCCCTCCATTTCTCGTCTGCTCACGCAGTGATAGACCCTTAGCACATGCGATCAGCTCGCGACGGGCAAGGGGGTTGGCAAGGCTCTTAAGGGTACGACAATTTGATCAGGTTATCTGAAGCGGGTTTTTAGTTTCAGATTGAGCGTTATCTAACAACGCGGGTACACGGGCTTGAAGGTGTCAAGCAGGTACAGCCGATGAGGTAGTTCAGCCGTGATGCTCGCATTAACGGTGTAGTCAATAGTGAGGTGAAACGGATTAAAGTTCTAGGTGAAGAAGTCTGGCAACGGTCGACAGGTGGGACTTTTCAGGGTACCAAGAAGGTACTGAGTGCTGAGCGCAAGAGAGAGCTGGAGCCACAGTACATAGTGGTTGCTCGAGAGCGCAAGTGCTGAGATCGCGTGGAATGTAGAGCGATTGTCACATGTGGTGACAACTCAGGAAGATGCGATGGATGAAAGGGGGGCCTTTTGGAGCCTGGGAGATCTAGGAAGGAGATCTCGACGATTTCAGGGACTTCGGCTCAAGGTGGAGATTATTAGGAATGTGATCCGAAGTTGAAATATTGGAGAATCTGGTAGGTAATATCACATAAGATTTCGTGTGATATTATGGGATATCGGAAAGATATCGTCCTAGATTTTATTATCTATTATAAATAGACGGATTGTCCAGAATCGAATATGAAAGTCGGATAGGTGAGATCCATGGGTTAGTGCGATGTAGACTCTGTAACTAGGGTAAGGGAGGTGACGGGTTGTCGCGCTTAGGTCTCTAGTGAGTCGTTGTACTGGGAACGGGTGACACACAGCGAGCGGTGAGAATGTTTGGAGAGTCGGGTAGGGGTATTCTACGAGGACTCGGGGTGAAACTTTCTCAGGGCTTGTAATCGTGTAACTCGTTGGTTATAGTGGAATATCAAAGAGGACCTCCCCGTGGACATAGGTCGGTTTGGGCCGAAGCACGTAAATCTGTACGTCGGACATCATCCCCCGTTATTCTTTCCGCTTTCGTCATTGGTGTCGGCGGTTCCCGCCTAACTTTGAGGTCCGAACACATTTAGGATATAAGGACCCTCCATATTTCAAATAGTGCTTGATGGATTGAGGTGGAGAACATCTAGTTCCCCAGGACGAAGGTGGTTTCCTAGACAATAGGAGATTTGGTGCCAAAGAGGGTAATATGTGCGTGGAAGCCCGGGCAGGCAGCGAACCAACAACCGGGGAGCAAGTCGTGGAGCACAGGGTATCTAAGGGACAAATAGAACGACACCGACCTGCTATTGACCAAATTCAACAGCAACACGGAGTACTTGAGGCAGCAGCCGTGTATTGGGGACAAGAAGTACTTGGACAAGATGGAGAACAAGGTGGCATACCAATCGGACAATTTGACGGTGTGCGTGTTAATATATTTGATGATAGCGAAATATGCTTTGTGTTGCTAACGTATTTAAAAGAGTGTGCAAAACTACATGTCTTATAGATAGCTGAGAATATGTTATAGCAACACGGAATGAGTTAGCTGGAAAAGCTTTCATTAGCTAAGATTCAAGTTCTCAGATGTTGTCTGTAAACAAGATCTAATGCTCATATTCACTATTTTGTGATAAGAAATAAAACATATTGCATACACCGTAACTCTGAAAGTATATATAACTCTCAGAGTAACTGTGAAATTGCTATTTGAACTAACGAATTTTTTCGACCTTTCCTTTATAATGTTTTGGGTCAAACCCTTTGAAAATTTTCACAAATATACCCCAAAATGTGAGAACTCACTACTTTCGCTACAAAATCTGCCCCTTTCACTCTTCCTTCTATTTTCTTCTTATGTAATTAGAAATCGACAATAAAAATAAGCTTTACCAACAATAAGAAGTCTTTGCAACAAAGAAGTGAAAACATCATACAAAATCCAAAAAGCTTAACAAGAATACTAATTCATAACAAGTTCATAACCAAGCAGTTCAAACTGAGAAGTTCAAATCTAGAGTTCGAAACAAATGAGTGCATTCAATCGTCATTTCTTTGTCTGTCAGCACGTGCCTTGGTCCTCTTCCGCCTAATTGGACTGGACGTAGATGGTATGCTGTGGGCTGTGCCAGTTATGAAGTCATCGAAAGATTATCTTCTTCTTTCAATATGCGAGGCTCGTGAGGGTAGGAGTGCAGGGTAGAAGGAGATAGGGAGCACACATACACTTGTAAGCAAGAAAGTGGAGGTGCGCACAGGGAAGTCGAGATTGGGCACGGGGGATCGAGTGGAGACATACAGAGGCAACACGTCGAAAGTAAGTACGATTTCAATCTGAATCCAGATTTTGTGCTAATAGTGAACTCGCCACGTAGCGAGTTTACTCACTACTTCAAATATAGCGAATCTCCCTTATTCCGTGTGAACTAGCTACTTTAAGTAACGTTTTCCCATATATTGACGACACATGAAAACATTTTGTTAAATGTGACGCTCTTAATGCATTACATGAGAAATCGATACTTAAAAGTAACAAGTCTTTTTTGTCAAAAAGAACTCGCTACTTCAAGTAGTAATTTCTTGTGGCGTTGCATGATGACCATAAACTTGCTTCTTCAAGTAGAGAGTTAAAAACGATAAACTTAGAATTACGAAACTTAATAAGAACTAACGGAACCGAACATCAAACTTCATTTTTTGTTATGATGAAAGAAAAACGAATTTTGTTTAACCGGGGTCTTTTCTTTAGCGTTGTTAAGAATCTGAAGTGGGGATTAGCAAAAGAAATACAAATCGATAAAAATGGGGGAGGGAGGGGGGTGTGCGGTAGACCAACCAATCAGTGACTATATATGAAGAAAACGACCGAAACACCAGGGAAACCAAAACGGAAACAAAGGGCACTGAGAATGAGAATGATGAGGAAGAAGAGAAAAGAGAGAGCCAAAAACAAAACATACCCTTCTTCCCACCTAATGAGAAAATCACGTTCCACCTTTCTGCCACCGTCCTCCCGCCGCCGGGGGCAAAATCTGGTTGCCTGAATTCATTTGTTTCCAAGTCTCCTGGTGAAGATAGATTCTTTAGAAAAAAAAGAGCTTGTCAACCATTTGGTATCTGTCGAACCAATCAATTGGAACCGGTTTTTCTTTTTGTTGGATCTCAATCTGAACGTGGGGGCAGCCTTTGGCGGGTTTGGGTCTTCCCTCCTCTCATCACCGGGGGCAGGGGGTTACCTTTTTAAACGGCCATGGGGGACATTGTGAAACAGATCCTAGCCCGTCCTATTCAATTGGCCGACCAGCTTACCAAACTCTCCGACGATGTCCACATCTCCTTTAAGACCGATTGTGCCGACCTTAAGGCCAAGACCGAGAAGCTTGCCGGCCTCCTCCGCCAGGCCGCCCGTGCCAGCAATGACCTCTATGAGCGCCCCACCCGCAGGATCATTGACGACACCGAGCAGGTCCTTGACAAGGCCCTCACCCTTGTCCTCAAGTGTCGCGGCAACAGCCTCCTCAAGCGCCTCTTCACCATCAACCCTGCCGCCGCCTTCCGCAAGATCCTCATGCAGCTCGAGAACTCCATCGGTGACGTCTCCTGGCTTCTAAGGGTCTCTGCCTCTGCCGATGACCGCGACGACGAGTACTTGGGCCTCCCTCCTATCGCCTCCAATGAGCCTATCCTCTGCCTCATATGGGAGCAGATTGCCATCCTCTACACTGGCTCCCTGGAGGACCGCTCCGATGCTGCTGCCTCCCTGGTCTCCCTTGCCCGGGATAACGACAGGTATGGGAGGTTGATCATTGAGGAGGGGGGAGTCCCTGCACTGCTGAAGCTTGCCAAGGAAGGGAGGATGGAGGGGCAAGAAAACGCCGCCAGAGCGATTGGGCTTCTTGGACGAGACCCCGAGAGCGTAGAGGACATTGTGAACGCTGGCGTTTGCTCGGTCTTCGCAAAGATACTCAAGGACGGCCACATGAAGGTTCAGGTCGTGGTGGCCTGGGCAGTGTCAGAGCTGGCTGCTAACCATTCGAAATGCCAGGATCATTTCGCCCAGAACAACGTCATCAGGCTGCTTGTGAGCCACCTGGCTTTTGAGACGGTCCAGGAGCACAGCAAGTATGCCATCGCAAGCAAGCAGAAGATGTCTATTCATTCAGTGGTGATGGCAAGCAATACCGGTGGCCCCGACGAGTACGACGAAAAGCAGGCAGCAAACCAGATCCAACATCCGGTTGGGGATGAAACTCAAAACCAGATGCACAATGTGGTAGCCAACACGATCGCTATGAAGGGCCAAACGCCTTCGAACTCCTCGAAGCCACCGCTTCAGAGTCAGTCTGCGAATCACCAGGCTCACAATGCGATGATGGGGCAGAACAGTGCAAAGCATAACCAACATAGCCACCACCAACATCAACATCAACAGCAACAGCAACAGCACCAACATCACAACCACAATTCCCACATTTCGTTGGCAGGGAGTAGTATAAAGGGAAGGGAGTTTGAAGATCCGGCAACCAAGGCCCAGATGAAGGCGATGGCGGCACGGGCGCTGTGGCAACTGTCAAAGGGTAACGTGGGCGTGTGTAGGAGCATAACGGAATCAAGGGCGCTGCTGTGCTTTGCGATATTGATAGAGAAGGGGGCGGAGGACGTACAATACTACTCGGCGATGGCGCTGATGGAAATAGCAGCGGTAGCGGAGGAGAACGCGGAGCTGAGGAGATCGGCATTCAAGCCCACATCGCCGGCAGCGAGGGCTGTGGTGGACCAATTGCTAAGGATAATAGAGAAGGGGGAGTCAGACCTGCTGGGGACATGCATAAAAGCGATAGGGAGCCTGGCGAGGACGTTCAGGGCGACGGAGACGAGGATAATAAGTCCGCTGGTGAAGCTGCTGGACGAGAGGGAGCCGGAGATATCAATGGAGGCAACAATAGCACTGAACAAGTTCGCATGTGACGAGAATTTCCTACACGTGAACCACAGCAAGGCGATAATAGGGGCAGGAGGGGTGAAGCACCTGATACAGCTGGTGTACTTCGGGGAGCAGATGGTACAGGTGCCATCCCTGATGCTGCTCTGCTACGTGACGATGCACGTGCCTGACAGCGACACCCTGGCCCAGGAGGAGGTGCTCATTGTTCTGGAGTGGTCCACTAAGCAGGCCCACCTCAACGAGGACCCTGAGATCAGGGAGCTCATCCTGGAAGCCAAAAGCAGGCTTGAGCTTTACCAGTCCAGAGGCTCAAGAGGCTTCCATTGATTTCCTTTCTCTTTTGCTATATTATGTTATGTTCCGTTCTTTTCTTTCAAAGATGAAGAAAATTGTCACAATTTTGGAATTTACTTTTTTTTTTAATTATTATTATTTGTAAATAAGTGATTTTCTTTTTTGCAAATCTAAATATCATTTAATTTTTTTTTTTGGATTAGATTATGGGGATGGGATGGGGGGATGCCTCCTCGATTATAACGCTAAATTTTAGATTTTAAGATTCCACTTTTGCATAAAAAGTAACAAAAAAAAAAAAAAAATAAAATCAAACCCCAGACTCCTATTTTCTTATTCTAAATTTAATAAATATGGCAGGGTGTCCACCCCAGCCCCAGCCCATGACCCCATCCCACTGAATAAATACTCTCCCCCCACTCACGTCAAAGAGGAGGCCCGCATATTTCTTTTTTTTTTGTTTGGCGGGGCGAGGGGTGCGGGTGTGATCTGCTAGGGTTAGGGTTTCCCCCTTTCTCTTCTGTTTCTGTCGATCGGGAGGCTATGGGGGAGAGGGTCACCGGCAAGGTCAAGTGGTTCAGCGATCAGAAGGGTTTCGGCTTCATCACTCCCGACGATGGTGGCGAGGATCTTTTTGTCCACCAGTCCTCCATCAAGTCTGACGGCTTCCGCAGCCTTGGCGAGGGTGAGTCCGTTGAGTTCCAGATCGAGTCCGACGGAAACCGTACCAAGGCCGTTGATGTCACCGGCCCCGGCGGTTCTGCTGTCCAAGGGAGCTCCCGCTCCGGCCCCGGTGGTAGGGGTGGTCGTGGCGGCTATGGAGGCTACGGCGGAGGCAGCGGAGGCTACGGAGGAGGCAGCGGAGGCTACGGAGGAGGCAGCGGAGGCTACGGAGGAGGCAGCGGAGGCTACGGCGGCGGCAGCGGAGGCTACGGCGGCGGCGGAGGCTACGGCGGCAGCAGGGCTGGACGAGGTGGCAGCGGAGGCTATGGCGGCGGAGGCTATGGCGGTGGTGGCGGCGCTTGCTACAACTGTGGTGAGACTGGGCATATGGCCCGGGACTGCTACCAGGGAGGTGGCGGAAGTGGTGGCGGGGGGAGGTACGGGGGAGGCGGAGGCGGAGGTGGGGGTGGGGGAACCTGCTTCAAGTGTGGAGAGCCTGGTCATTTTGCCAGGGAGTGTCCTCAGGGTGGTGGCGACTATTAGATAAGTCCCCCAAGTCTTTAGATGTCGTGGCCGTCTCCCCCCCTTTCCCCTCCCCGTTTTCTTTTTAATCAATTTGATTTCTGTTTTATTTTTCTTTTGTCAGACTATGGTACTTGTAGTTTATCTTATCAGCATCTTGACAACTGTTTTTATTCGGCCCGTCCGTGACCCCGATGTTATATTCGGTGTGTTTTGGATATGTTATGTTTGTTTTGCTGGTTATCTAAGGAGAATGGTGGTAATATGACTCCGAGATATGGAAAATCGTTTTATTTTTTACTCGTTTGATATTTTGTTCAAATTTATTTGGTGCTGCATCAGGTTTGCTCTGCTGCCCTCCAAGTTGTTTCGTCTTTCCTGTTCATTTGTGTTATGGATGCCTTGTCGTTACTACTGGAGGAGTAGCCCTTCTTGTTATCTGCTTTGTTCTATGGACTTCTTCGTTAACTGAGACATTCATTGATTTGCTTTCTTGTTTGCATCCTCTCCTGGCCTTGTTGGACCTTAGGTTAAGGTAGGCCATCATTTTTATTGAGAGGATAAAAGAATGGACTCGGAGTTTATTCTCTAACGAGTATGATGCAGTTTCCATGGCAACCTATTGCTTGCAGCAGCAGTAGCATTAGCCTATTGTTTAATTATACTGGGGTTTTTCTATGTTTGATTTTTTCTGTTGTGCTGGTGGTCCCCTTTTTAACTTTGCTTGGTTTACTTTTTTTTTGGCTGAGGGGAGTCTTTGGTAAATAAATCTGTTGTTGGTGAACCAATTTGATGGGGTTTCATGTATTTGTCCGCAATGCGTAGTTCCGCCCTAGAGTTGACTCTGAGGTCTGTGCTTCCCCTTTTGTTCTGGTGCTATCCTGGGAGTGTCTTTGCACATCCATTCATCCTGATACTTTCTCCTCCCCCTGCTATCTCCATCTCCATTATTGGATTCAACTGCCCTCCCTGTTTCATATGTTCTCAGTAAAAGCTTTTCAAAGCTTGTTGTAATCAAAGCTTGGTGGGTTTGCGTTTGAAGGAACTTGGGTGGTTGTAGCTGTGGGATTGTTGTTGGTGCTAAGTGTATAAGATAGTATACTGGTACTCATTGGTGCCTGGTTGTTGGTGGAAAGGGTAACCATGATTGGTGCCGGTCCTCATCCTAGGGAGGTTTTGGACCAAAAAACTGACCGTTTAGGAGATTATTGCGACTACGCTAATGTCGTGTGGTTTTTGTTAGTACCTGGTTAATGTGGGGATGAGAAGTGGCTTGCAGGGCAGATGGTGTGGGAGAGGATAATATTTTTGCAGGGCTTATAATAAGGAATGGCCAGCCCCGTAAATAATAAGGCAGTGTCAGCATTACTTTGGACCCGGCTTTGTTAGTTTATCCTCTGACAAACACAGTGCCATAATTTATGTAGAAAGCCCCTTGTTCCTGGGTTTTCGGCCTGTGGCTGGGCAGCAGGAAAATGTCCTTTGGATCTTATCAACAACTCCTCACTCGTCCACCCCGCAATTTCCTCCAATGCTTTTATATAATTAATACATGCTTTTTGGGGAATCGGATCCCAATAACGATGGCGAGAAGAGACTGATGAAGCATAAGTATATATAAATCATTATCTTTTACTTTTTGTTTTTTGAGAGTGGCCGACCGTTGCTTTTGACTGGTCGCCCCCACCTTCACTTCTTTTCACCTCTTTTGTTATTATTGATGGAAAATAAAGGGAAAAGGAAGGACGATTGGGTTTTATTCCTTTTCCCCCAACCCCGGCCCACGAGAGACACTTCATTGCACATGCGAGTAACTGCAACTTACAGAGCCCGGACTTGTCGCCAGTTTCCGAACACCTTTTCAAGTTTTTTTAGGTAGTGTTGCTGTCGGTTGAACACTTACACCCACACACTCTTTTGCATTTCACTTTTGTCCGTTTGATCCTCCGTTCTAATCGCGTCCGCGTGAATGATGGAAGCTCCTCTCCTTCTCCTCCTCCTCCTCCTCCTCGCTCTCCTCCTCCGCTCCTCCTCCTCCTACTCCGACGAGCCCATGCAGACTTACATACTCCACGTGGACCCCAAGATGAAGCCTTCCGTGTTCCCCACCCACTACCACTGGTACGCCGCTGAGTTCGCTTCCCACCCCTCTCACATCCTCCACACCTACGACTCCGTCTTCCACGGCTTCTCTGCCCTCCTCACCCCCTCCCTCCTCTCCTCCCTCCTCCTCCGCCACTCCTCTTCCCTTCTCTCCTCCTTCCTGGACCGCCGCCGTTCGCTCCTCACCACCCGCTCCCCTCAGTTCCTCGGCCTCCGCACCCAGCAGGGCCTCTGGTCCCGCTCCGACT
This sequence comes from Melastoma candidum, assembly GCA_023653495.1. Lineage (NCBI taxonomy): Eukaryota > Viridiplantae > Streptophyta > Magnoliopsida > Myrtales > Melastomataceae > Melastoma > Melastoma candidum. The sequence continues at coordinate 71,157 of CM042889.1, read as the reverse complement.
ACGGCTCTGACGTCATTATCGGTGTCTTCGATACTGGCGTCACCCCTTCCCACCGCAGCTTCTCTGACCTTCACCTCGGTCCTGTCCCCTCCCGCTGGAAGGGCGTCTGCCAGTCTGGCGATGGGTTCTCCCACCTCGACTGCAACCGCAAGATCATAGGCGCCCGCTTCTTCTCCAAGGGCAGCGAGGCCTCTGCCGTCCTTGTCGGTGGCACCAATAGAACCCTGGAGTTCCGTTCTCCCAGGGATGCCGATGGCCATGGCACCCACACAGCTTCCACTGCTGCTGGCCGCTACACCTTCCATGCCTCCATGGCTGGCTATGCCTCTGGTGTCGCAAAGGGTGTTGCTCCCAAGGCGAGGATTGCCGTTTACAAGGTATGCTGGATGAATTCCGGTTGTTTTGACTCTGATATTCTGGCAGCATTTGACGCTGCCGTGAAAGATGGTGTGGATGTGATCTCGATATCAATTGGTGGTGGTGATGGCGTCTCTTCACCTTACTATCTCGACCCCATTGCAATTGGTGCCTATGGTGCTGTTTCCAGAGGGATCTTTGTTGCATCTTCTGCTGGGAATGATGGGCCAAACGGGATGTCCGTCACTAATCTGGCCCCATGGATGACGACCGTCGGCGCAGGAACTATTGACAGGAGTTTCCCGGCGGACGTCATTTTGGGAAATGGGTTGAGAGTCTCAGGGGTGTCACTCTACTCCGGTCCCCCCTTGGATGGGAAGATGTATCCCTTGGTGTACCCTGGGAAGTCGGGCGTGTTGTCCGCTTCCCTTTGCATGGAGAATTCCCTGGACCCTAATGAGGTCAACGGCAAGATTGTTATCTGCGATAGGGGGAGCAGCGCCAGGGTTGCCAAGGGTTTGGTTGTGCAGAAGGCTGGCGGTGTTGGGATGATTCTGGCCAATGGTATGTCTAACGGGGAAGGTCTGGTTGGCGATGCGCATGTAATACCCACAGCTGCTATTGGTGCCAGTGAGGGTGACCAGGTTAAGGCTTATATATCTTCTGCAGCATACCCATCAGCTACTATCAATTTCCGTGGAACCCAAATCGGCATCAAACCGGCTCCTGTCGTTGCATCCTTCTCAGGCCGTGGTCCGAATGGTCTGAATCCTGAGATCTTGAAACCCGATTTGATTGCCCCTGGAGTTAATATCTTGGCCGCTTGGACAGATGCGGTTGGGCCAACTGGTTTGGATTCCGATAAGAGGAAGACTGAGTTCAATATATTGTCCGGGACTTCAATGGCTTGCCCACATGTGAGTGGTGCGGCTGCTTTGCTCAAATCCGCTCACCCGGACTGGAGCCCTGCTGCGATGAGGTCAGCCATGATGACTACTGCTACTGTGCTTGATAATGGGGGTCAACTGATCAGCGATGAGTCGACTGGCAATGCGGCGACGCCCTACAGCCTTGGTGCGGGGCACGTGAACCTGGAGCGAGCGATGGATCCTGGTCTTGTTTATGACATCACCAACAAGGACTACGTCGACTTCCTGTGTGGAATTGGGTATTCAGATAAAATCATTCAGGTGATCACTCGGTCATCTGCTAATTGCCAGGGAAAGAGGCCTTTGCCGGAGGACCTCAATTACCCATCAATAGCAGCCCTCTTCTCAACCTCGTCAACAGGGATGCAGAAGAAGGCGTTCATCAGGACAGTCACGAATGTTGGCCAGCCTAATGCGGTTTATAGAGTGAGGGTGGAGGCGGTGCCTAGAGGTGTGACAGTGAGCGTGAAGCCTGAGAGTATAGTATTCACAGAGGCAGTGCGGAAGAAGAGTTTTGTGGTGACTGTGACGGCGGACAGCAGAAGCCTGGTACTGGATGACACGGGGGCGGCTTTTGGGTCTATCTCATGGTCGGATGGGAAGCATGTAGTGAGGAGCCCCATCCTGGTGACCCAATTCACCCCAATGTGAGAGTAGTGGAATTAGAAATTAGAGTGAAAGGGAGTTGAACTGAACTGCTGTGGAAGAGGACTAAGGATGCTTGAACATGCTTGATCTTTGTATGCATTGTATGAGTGTGAGAGTGTGTTTGTATTGGGGTTGGGGGGGGGGGGGGGGGGGGGGGGAGGTTGGTGTTCTTGGAAATGGGAGAGCTGGAGGGTTGAGGCGGCTGCCCTGCTGCTATATTGTATGTACTTTTTGTGAACTTAAAGCTAGCACGATTAAGTATTTATCCATTAGTAACTTCATGATCTAACAGACCCGGATGGTCCAAAACAACGAGGAATCTATTCGGCCCCAACAATGAGACAATGTGTTTTTGGTGTTCTTGGTGTGAAAGAGAAGAGAGTAGAATAGAAAGTGGGGGAGTGGAGTGGTGGAGATGGAGGGCAAGAAGCTTTCAACTTCTCAAATGATATGAGACTCAAGAACATATAAACTGGAACAATCACATGAGAAGGAGGTGGGAGCGTTGGCATAGCCGATTATCCCCCTCCCGGAGGTTTCAATTAAGTAAGCTTTCATTCCTGTAAGTAATTACTGTCAGTCTTTCTTGTTGGTTTGCATTGACCTGCCCATATAATTACTATCAGGTAGATGGCCTATCATTCAACTTATACACTGAATGGATTGTAGCAACGGCTTCCTCAGATGCAACCATCGGTCTTTTTGATTTGCGTAAACTGAGTATGCTGTTACATTTATTGAGTGGTCATGAGTATGTTCTTATTTTGAAGCTTCAAAAGTTTGCTGTTCCCCTTCCTCTCTGGTTTTAAGGGACAACCCTCGGACTTTTTTTCGTTTTTGTTTTATGGGTCTCCCTTTTGGAGTTATTATGAAGGTGAATCTTTCACACGAGGTTAAAAAATTGCCAAAGTCGTCAGGCTCTTTGCAAATAGTTGCAAGGATATGTTTGTGTTGCCTCAAAGTATTTTCCCTGCTTTGGATTATGTCTGCTTGAGTATTATGTGATTTTGAGTTGGTGCTTCCAGTGTGGAGGTACTGCAAGTAGAATGAGACAGTGTTGTCAAAAGCGCGCTTAAAGCGCAAAGCGCAGCGAGGCCGCCGAAGTGTGACTCTAGCTGGCGAGAAGAGCAACTCAGTAATAGCAGATCATCTCCGTGGAAAGTTAGCCGCAACAACTTGACCGAGAGTATACTACCAGACCTCCGATGAATAGCTGCATGTGAAGAAGAAGTGATCTAACCTCTCACGCATCGAACCACAAAGAGCACACTTAGACGATGACGAAATACCGAGACTGAAGATCATGTTGAAATTGTACAACCTCCCATGAAAAGCCAACCAAATGACAAACGTGAATCGCGGTAGCATGCCTTTTGACCAGACAAAGCTAGCACAAGAAATAACCCGATAATCCCTACAAATATCTCTCCATAAAGAGGCAACAATAAAATCTTCATGAGGAAGTAAAGATATGATAACCCGATCAGAAGTATCTCACAATGGATAACAAGTGACTAACAGAAGGTTGCGCAATCCGTCGAAGTACGCTCACCTATATCGATGAATCTGCAAATCCCCTCCCTCAATATAGCTAAGGAAACTCGAATTAGCAAAGAAATTCGCTATTGAGACCGTAGAAGGGATCCTTGATCCTGGAGCGCTCGATCTCTTCACGTCCGAAGACCTCCATCAAAGGACCCCAAACCTTAAACCCACCCAAAATGTTAAGCTCTTGTTCGCGCACGGAACGGATCACGTCGGAATTATTTGGCAATGGACTCACAGTAGTTGTATTGTGGTCGCCAGTAAGAAGATGCACAATTTTATTGAAATTAAATGCAAGTCTTACAATCTTAATGAGTAAAGGAAACAGGGCTTACAGCCATTAAAAACGGAAAACAAGTGCAAGTATTGACAACGGCGTGGAAATCCGTGACGGTGGAGAACTTGTGACGAAGGCCTTGGAAGCTCGCTCCGTCGGTGGTGGTCGCTGGCGGGAGGCTGTGACGAAGGCCCTACGAGCTCACTCCGTCGGTGGTGTCGCTGGCGGGGAGTTTATCGGCAAAGGCCCTACGAGCTCACTCTACCGGTGGAGGGGAAGTTGACCTGTGAACCGGGTCAAGGTACCTAAATCCTAAGTTTGACGAACAGACTTCAGAGTTTTTGGCTGTGTGTATTCGTGTCTTGTTTTGAAAAATCCCTCTGCTATTTATAGAGGATTTGTACGCGATTAACGCGTAACTGATAAATCTTTTTATAGATCGTGTTATAGATCGTGATCCCTAATGTCGTGGGAGTGTCTCAACAACCCCCTTGATATATGGGATCACGTTCCTGGATATTTAAGATCAGTTACGATCTTTAGCAAACGTGATTGAAAATGAATAAATTTATTCCAACCTCGTCGACTTGACCGATCTGTACGGACTGCGATCGACTTGGTCGACTCTATCCAGGATTCCGTCGATTCGACTCTACTAGTAGACCTAGCTACTGTTGAGTCATCTTGATTGGCTTTGATCACCATGTTCCTTCATCGTGAGTCGACCTAGTCGACCCCGTTTATAAGTCGACCTAATCGACTTTGTCATAAATCGACCTAGTCGATTTCGTCGTGAGTCGGCCTAGACGATTACGTCTTGGGCCGACTCGGAGTGTGACTTGAGGGAATACTGGGTTTCTGTTCTAAACCCAGGCCCAAAATTAATTGCCATGTCAACATAAGCCCCCCCTTTTATGCTGGGTTGGCTATGCCGACTCAGCAGAAATCATACCCTATATATAAAGGAGAGTCATCGTCCTTTTCCCGCACTTTTCTTCCTTGCTCAACACTTCTTCATCTTCTCCAAGAAACTAGAAACCCTCGCTTCCCGGAAAACTCTTCGTCTCCCTCTCTTAAAACTCTTCCGATCCTTAAAAAGATGTCGACTTTCAAGGCTTTCGAGGTCCATAATCAGCGTGCGGGGCCAACCGGACCCGTTCCGGTCACAGAGGATCAGGGATCGGGCGTCACCCTCGGACCTATCCTGCCGGAGCGTCTTTTCCCGGGGACAGTGCCGCTCAACTATCTCGTCACCGAGAAGCCCATCCCGATCTGCCATCCCAACTTCGTCGATCCCCTCAACTGGGAAGGTCAGGGATCCTTCCTGTGTTTTCCTTCTTCGTCTAAATCTGAGATGGTGGAATGGCTCGAGATGTGGGAGGAGCACTTCACAGAGAGGTTTAGGAGTCAGAAGATTCTGAGGTTCTTTAGGATGTCCGTGGCAGACAAGAACTGTGATCCTAGAGTCTGCTCGGCTATGCTGCCTTTCTGGAATTCCTCAGTCAATTGCTTCTATTTCCCGGAGGGTCCCATGTCTATTACATTGGCAGATGTGAAGATTTTGGCCAGGTGCAAAGTTAATAGCCTCCCTGTTCGCCAATACTCCCTGGCAGGCGATATTAATCCCAAGGGCGCCCTTCAGTACATGGAGGTGGTAAGCAGGCACTTAAAAATGGCCTCAGCAAGCAAAGAGCCAGATGAGAAGTTGTCGACCGAGTGTTTTGGCGCCCGGGAAGAGGTCGAGTTCCTCAGCACTTGGTTAAGCAAGTTTGTCTATTGCTTCCCACGGAAGAAGGTCAGCCACACTTCTTATCCAGTGGCCAACTTTCTGAGGGAGACCAATGAAGAAATCTCTTGGGGCCCCTTCCTTTTGGGTCTTCTTTACCATGATCTGGACAGAGCGACGACTCAGATCAAGCCGTTTCCAAAACATCCAGCAGGAGGATTGCTCTGGTTAGTTCACCTCTGGTCGGCTATGTGGATGCCAGGATTGACTGGGTTCAAGGGCCCTGCTTCGCCCCTCGAGTCTGCCTATTATGGGGAGACCATCTTGGAGCAGTGCTGTCAGCGGAAGGATCAATGGCTTATGACATCGATCACTGGCCACATGAAGCACATCGTCGACCTCGGCAGGGCAGATCGACGCAGCTGGGCACCTCCAGGCGGCAAGACATTTGCTCAGGAAGTTAAGCTTCAAGCTGCTCGTGGCTTCTGGAATGGGGTATTGACCCGCAGGGACCTACCAGTCATCTTCGACGGCTACCTGACCTTTGAAGCCTATAACCCTCAGCTGTGTGCAAGGCAGTTTGGGTTCATCCAGGGCGTAGCGGTTCCACTTGCTGACCCTACCGGTGGCTTGTGCGGGGATAGGATGAAGAGAATTACGTGCAAGCCGATCTCCCCGAAGACCCTCGACTTGCTCAATAGCAAGGCGCGGCTCTCCCAGATAGAATTCCCATCTGGTACTTCTGCCTGTTTCGCCACGCAATTCTTCACTGTGCTGTGGTCGACTACTTATGAAGAGCTGCGGGCTTTGATGCATTTCTTGGAGGTCTCCAAGGAACCTGATTTTTACATGGGCGACGCACATATCAAAGCGAGAGGTAAAGACTTAGCTTTACTTTAAGAGTATTGGGTTCTTAGTATTAATCGCGAGCTTTCTCCTTTTCAGGATCAATGATGCCTCAGGGCTCTGAAAAATCCAAGCCTAAGGCTCCCCTTGCCCCTGCTCCTTCTAGGCTTAAGTCGACTGGCAAGGGGAAAGCTAAGGTGGCGAGCCCCAGGGAGACAGCTGTAGGTGATCCCTCCAAGGCTCGACCTAAAAGCGCTCCAAAGCGCAAGGCGATCGAGGCAGGAGATCTTGAAGAGGTGCCTCTATCCCAAAGGAGGAAACTGGTGAAGGTACCAGCCTCAGTGGCGGCCCCTCTTCCCAAGTCGCCGACTATCGTAGCGGCGACTTCTTCCTCGAGGTCGCCAGCAGCGGTGGCCCCAGTGAGTTCATCATCTGCTGCGGTGCCTGCGACCTTAGTGACGATCGGTATCGCTCGAGGAGCGACTACAGAGGTATGACTCTACTGGTTCTAATTCATCTTGAGCTTCTGTATCTAACCCGCACTATATTGCCTAGGGAGAAGCGTCAACCGGAGGTGGTGACCAGCCTACTCCGGTTGTAGTCGAGACGGGTGCAACGGCTTCGACCGCCGAGGTGAGCTCGACTCCCTGCTAGGATACATTACTATAGTTCATATATAAACTTTAGTTTTATTATACTCTACTCTAGGAGGAGCAGGCTCCTGAAGTCCTGCTACAAGAAGGAACCACTACAGTTGCAGTCGATCCTTCAATTCGGTCGACGCGAGAGGGGGCACCCCCTCAGTCGATGCGAGAGGAGGAAGAGCAGAGCGTTCCTTCTTCTTCAGTCCCCACTCCTGCACCACCAATGGTACGTGTTCTTCTTTCACCCAAGGCATGGCGTTGTTATCGCGGTTCTAACCGCGACACTTCACAGGCTCGTCCGAAGAGAGTGAAGGCGACTGCTGGTCGCAAAAAGGCTCCTACTCCCCCCACTTCTTCGGGCGAAAGTTCTGAGGATTCACTACCTCCAGAGGTAAGTATTCGATTGTATGGCGGTGTTGACTGTTCGGGGATATTGTGTCTTAGCAACATTTCATTTCTTATTCTGCAGGCTCCTGCTGCAGCGACCTCGACTGTCGACCCATGGATGAAGCTTCACCAGGACATTGAAGAATTCTGCCAGCTTCTGCTCACTGACCCCTTAAACGTCGACGAGTTTGAGAAGATGCAGAAGCTGTTGAAGGAGATCGAGACATCCCCTCGGGTCACAGACGAAATATTGGGGGCCTGCAAGAGCTTCAGGTCGACGTATTGGACCCACTGGAGGGATTACTACGCCGACCTGCTCACCTACGACTTGACCGACTCGAAGATTCAGTCGATCAATGACGCTCGAGGGCAGGCCTCTAAAGCTGCACAGGACGCCCGCCAACGTTTGGTCGATGTGCAAGAGAAGCTGACCGAGGCAGAGAGACAGATAGAGTTCTACACGAACCTGAAGAATGACCTGACTCGGCAGCTTGCGTCGATCAATACCCAAGAAATCGAGGAGCTGGAGGCCAGCGCGGAGAAGGATAGAGAAAAGGTCGTCGACCTGTATGCCCAGCGAAACAAGGTGAACGCGAAGCGACGAGCTCGTAAATCCCTTGCCCTCGATTTTAGAGAAGTTGGCGGGTTATGGAGGCTAGACTTGTAATCCAAAGAACAACGTAATTTGATTATTTTTGCTTTACTGAATAAATCAAGTATCTTGTGGCTCGAGTGAATTTCTGCCCACTACGCTAAATTCATTCTTCCAAACAGCGTTACTGAAGCCTAGCGCGATTTTCTTAGGAATTAAGCGCTTCCCAAATTAATGGAGTCCTTTGTCTTAGGATTTTATGATGAGCTTCCCAGATAGTCGCGCGACAGGATTTAAGATATTTACCATTGACCTTCAATGGGTGCCTATCCCCTTCTCTGGTCATGAGTCGATACGTATTAGATGAGTATGCCTCGCACACTTCATATGGACCCTCCCAATTAGGAGACCACTTACCCAGGACTTGGTCCTTCGATTTAAGAGGTAGGATCATCTTCCATACTAAGTCGCCCACTTTGAAGCGCTTATGGACAACCTTTTTATTGTAGTGCCTAGCAATTCTTTGCTTATGTACCTCGAGTAGATCTATTACGTCGAGTCGCTTCTTTTCCAATTCTTCTAAAGCGAGGTACATTGCCTCGTCTTGCAAGTCAGGATGAGCTACCCTGAGCGACTTGTATCGAATTTCAATAGGTAGGACAGCATCTTGCCCATATACTAGCGAAAAAGGGGCTTCTCCTGTGCTGTCTCTCTTGGTGACTCTTAGAGCCCACAAGGTGTCTTGTAATAGTTTGTGCCATTCTCTTGGATTTGCACCAACCATTTTCTGAATGTTATTCTTTATGAGCTTATTAGTAGCTTCAGCTTGTCCATTCGACTGGGGGTAATAAGGTGTCGAATTAGTGATTGAAAAGTTGAACTCAGCAGCGAATTCACGCACCTTCTCATTATTGAAAACGATGGCATTGTCTACTACAATATTCTGGGGAATCCCAAATCTATAAATGATGGAAGATCTGAGAAAGTCGATCACCTCTTTGTGGTCAATTTTCTTATATACTTGAGCCTCGACCCACTTAGTAAAGTAGTCAGTGGCGACTAGAATGTAGGCATCGCCTTTACTCGAGTGTGGGTGAATTTCTCCGATTATATCCAGGGCCCAAGTTCTAAATGGCCAAGGTTTAATGACTGGGACTAAGTCGGACGCTGGGGCCCTTGTCACCGGACCATGTTTTTGACACTCTTGGCATCCCCTAGCCATTTCTATGCAGTTCTTTAGCATTGATGGCCAGTAAAAACCATGTCTTTGGATAGTCCAAGACATTTTGGTGCCAGATTGGTGAGACCCGCATAAACCCTGGTGAGTCTCCAACATAATTGGGGTCGCTTCGTCTAAGTCGACGCACCTTAGTAGGACTCCTTCTTTGGTCTTTCTGTAAAGTACCCCATCTATAAGGGTATACGACAAAGCCTGAGTCTTGATTCTTTGGCTCGCCTTTTGCGTTGGGTCGGAGAGGAAGTCGGTGATTGGCCTCCTCCAATCTTTATCGCTTGTCATTATGTTCAGAGTGAACGCGTCGCCTTGGGGAGCTAGGTGGGAAGCTATTTCTGGTATACAATCGCTTCCTCTTTTGGCCTTGTACCCTGAAGCCTTTTGGGCTAAGTCGTTAGCGACTGTGTTTTCCTCCCGGCCTACAAAGAGGAAAGTAATTGCTTCGAACCGTTTGACTAGCCTTTGAGCGACTTGATGATAGGGTGCGAGTTTCTCTTGACATAGAGAGTCGCCGTTCACCTGGTTAATAACCAGTTGAGAGTCTCCCATTACTCTGGCTTTCCTGGCTCCCAAGGCTAACAATTCCTTCAAGAGCGTGATCAACGCCTCATATTCGGTCGCATTGTTTGTATGAGTCGCCGACAAACGATATGCTAGGCGAACGTCCTTTCCTAGTGGCGAAAGTATATGGAGGCCTATGCCTACGCCGGATTTTGCCGAAGATCCATCAAACCAAGCTTGCCAGACATCCTCAAGGGATTCCTCTTGATCGATTAATGTAGATGGATCGTGGTTTACTAAGAAGTCGGCTAAGGCCTGCCCTTCACCGACTGTTGAGGTTTGAAACGCAGATCGTATGCGGACAGGACCAAGCTCCATTTACTAATTCTTCCAGTCAATAGGGACTTTCGAAAAAGTATTTTATGATTGGAGACTTGGCAATAACATGAACCTCTTGGGATCCGATATAATGTCTCAGCTTCTTAACAGCATAAAAGACTGACAGGCATAACTTCTCCTTAATTGTATAGCGCTTTTCCGTAGCAGTCAGTTGTCTTGACAAATAGTAGACTGCTCTCTCAGTTTTGTCCTCCGCCTCTTGGGCTAACATGGCACCGATGACTGATTCAGTCGCTGCCACGTAAAGCAGATAGGGCTTTCCTATCCGAGGAGGGGCAAGCACAGGCGGTTTCATTAAGTACTCCTTTAAGCCTTCAAATGCTTTTTGGTGTTCGTCGCTCCACACAAAATTTCCCTTTCGCCTTTAGTAAGGTCGAGAACACTTCTGTCCGTCCAGCGACGTTACCAATAAATCGCCTTAGATAATTGACCCTTCCTAAGAAAGCCTGTAACTGCTTCTTATTACTCGGAGGGTTCAATCTTTGAATGGCGTTCACTTTGTTCTGGTCGACTTCTATGCCACGTTGATGAACTAGGAACCCTAGGAAATGTCCTGCTCTGACTCCGAAGGCACATTTGAGAGGGTTTAGTTTGAGCTGATGCTTCTCATTTGAATGAAAGCATTTCTAAGGTCATTAACATGTGACTTCTCATCTTGTGACTTGACCACTATATCGTCTATGTATACTTCGACCGTTTTGCTAATCAAAGGCATCAAATATAGCGTTCATGGCCCGTTGGTAGGTTGCCCCAGCGTTTTTTAGTCCGAATGGCATGACTACCCATTCGAAAATGCCTAAGGGACATCTGAACGCAGTTTTATGGATATCCTCTCAGGCTAGGAAGATTTGGTTATATCCTGAGAAACCATCCATGAAGGACATAATTTGGTGCCCTGCAGTCTTGTCGACTAAGTCGTCTGCGATAGGCATAGGGTACTCATCCTTTGGAGTGGCACGATTCAAGTCTCTGAAGTCGATGCAAACCCTAATCTTACCATTCTTCTTAATGACAGGGAACTATACTGGATATCCATTCGGTGTACCTCGATGTCCTTATATATCCAGCTTTAAAGAGCTTTTTGACTTCCTCGAATACTGCTTGAGTGACTTCATGAGTCATTCTCCTCGGCGCCTGTTGGACTGGTTTAAATCCTGTTTTGATTGGTAACTTGTGTTCCACAAGTCGGCGATCTAGGCCAGGCATCTCAGTGTAATCCCAAGCGAAGCAATCTTTAAACTCTTCTAGAGTAGCTTTGATAGAATGGAAAAGTTCTTTATTCATTGACGAACTGATGAAAACAATTCGAGGGCTTGATGCCTCGCCTAAATTGACGCCTACGAGTGAGTCACATGGCATCATCAGTGACTCACGACTCTGGACACCACCTAAATCGGTGTCAACGTTATTACATGACCTAGCTTCGAAACTGATGTTGCCTATCTGGCATCCTACTTTCCTAGACATCCTAACATGCTTCCGAAGTCGCTGTAGGATATCAGCGACTGCATGATCTTTCTCCTCACGGTCCATACATCCCTTCGTGCAGGAGTCTATCGGGCTCCAACTCCGTCGCAGTGCTCTCTTGGCTCTTAGGCGCTTCCCCCTTGTTGCCGTTCGGGCTATTGTTTGTCTCGCCTCCAACCTTGGTCGCGACTACCTCCTGGAGGACCTCGTCCATGTCTTTGTCTGCGAAGTCGGGCCCCCATCCTGTTGGCACGATCGGTCCTTCGTCAGGCTTGGGGTGAGAGGTGCCATAGCTTACGATGAAGTCGAACTTCCCAGAAGGTTCGCCTAAGGGTCCGACTGTGGGGTCTCCCAGCTTGTAGCGCTGGTCCAGAGTAAGGTCCTTGACTGTCTTACACGTCTCTGCATGCAAAATACCCTTGTCACAACAGGAGTATTCATCAGCCTTAACGATTTCTATTTCGGAGTCAAGCCATAAGATCAACTCCCTATGCAAAGTAGATGGAATCGCGGCGGCCTTATGAAGCCAATCGCGTCCTAAAAGCGCATTAAATGAGGGGGCTATATCGATTACAAAGAAAGCAGTTTCCTGCTCGTGTCTCCCGACGCCTAGGCGCACGGAGCATATGCCCAGGCACTCGGATTTCTCCCATTAAAGCCACTTACAGCTACGTCGGTCCGCACCAACTCGCTAGGCTTGTATCCAAGTAATCTAAACTTGGCAAGGGGAAGACATTGACAGTGGCGCCATTGTCTATTAAGACTCGGCCTACTAAGACACCATCAAAGGTGGCTGAGATGTACAGCGAATGCATATGCTGTTTCATGCGATCTGATGGTTTCCTCAACCAGTGTAGAGGGAAGCCAGAAGGAAATGTAGTGACTTTAGAGTCGAGAGTTTTACCTTCTGGTGTCTCCGACTTGTTGTTGCGGGCGAATTCCGCAGGGAGGGTGAGAGCGTTACAGCTCACAAGGGGCCCTTGTTCTGCATTGAAGTCGCAGGGCTTATCTCCTCGTAGAGGGGTGTAATCGAAGCTCGAGCCTGGGTCTTCCGAGTAGTCAGTAGACTCGACCCGCTCGGGTTCTGCGACTTGTTTCCCCGTGGCGTGGTTCCCGCCAACAGGGTGGCATCACAGGGGTCATTCTTGGCTTCTTCTGGGCGTGACTTAGACGCCTTTCTTTTCTCTTTTGAGCCCTTATGGGAAGCGTAACCTTCCTCTCTGCCTTCTGCCATTGAGACGAAGGGTTAAGCGCTTTGACAAACCTTGGTTTCTTAGAACCAGAAGGAAGTCGACTTACCTCCACAAACCTTCCGTCGGCTGGGTCATATCCTACCTGCACAGGGTTATCTGCCGGCCTATTCAAAGAGGGCTTGTTAGGGTTCGAGTTACCTGAACCCTCAGGACGGACTGCCTTCACCAGCATCTCCCCTTTTGCGGATAAGTCGACGAGCCGCAAGAAGTAGCTAACGCAGCATGCTGTGCAGAGCTGGGTGATGAGTATGCGGTTGTGAGCGATCAACTTGCACTTTTGGCACAGCAGCTTTTCGTCCAGGAATTGGGCGATAGGTGGCCCCCTCCGCAGTTCCTGAGGGTCAACTGTCTGCGACGCGTAGCGGGGTCTGCGATTCATGGTCTGCTGAGGTTGGTCCGCTCCCTTGTGTTCCTCTACCGGCCTGATCTCCTTGACAGGGGTAGTTCTAGTGTACCCCTGTTTGATGACCCTTTGGCCAGATGAGTCTACGAACTCCAGTCGCCGTGCCGGGCGTTCTGTTCTCCGGGCGACTGTCTCTCCGTTCCCCTTGTGACCCTGGGGGCCTCCTCTTCCTCCTCGCAAGGCTAATCGGCGATCTGCGCTAGGAGGGCTTTTGAGGGCGTGAGAAGATCCTTGGGGAGTGTTCAGCGACATTGCTGCTTCCTCGAAAGGGGTCAAGTCGTACCACTCCTCTGTCTTGCTGTCCAGCAGGTACTTCTTGAACGTGTGGCACCGATCTGTAGTGTGAGAGTCGTTCAGGTGCCAGTGGCATAGCCACTTCTCCCTTCCTTTGGGCAGAATGAAGACCCCGCGCTCAGCCAGTCGCTTCATGAGGGCATTAGCCACCAAAGTCTCGCCGGTTGCTTGTACGTCCTGCGAGGGTACAGCAGAGTCGTTAATAACTTCTAAGAGATTAACCTCAGCGTCAAATATGTCAAACGTATGAATAGCGACTTCATCCCCGAATGGATTATTATCCACCACGGCGACTTCGTCGACCTCGGGAAAACGAAGCTCTTTAGACTCTATTAAATCCTGTATGATATTTCTAAAGGACAAACAGTCCTTGGTAGCATGGGTGAAAGACCCATGCCACTTGCAGTAATTCCTATTCTTTTCCCTCTCTGTCTGAGGAACTCGATGGCCGGGTTTAAGCCTAATCCTTTTCCTTTGATGAAGCCAGTCGAATATAGCGTCGACTTTATCTGTGTCAAAAGAATATTTTCTTTCTTCGGCATTCTTTTGGGATGCCTTAGCTTTGGAATTCTTCTTAGTCAGGGGGTCGCATATAGTCGACTCCCCCTTGACAAATTCCGCCACGTCGACTTCATAAGTGTCGACTTGGTAGGCTCGAGTCAGGTGGGCTTCCTCTGTAAGGAGCTGATGATACTCAGTAGCCCTCCTCGCTAAGTCATATAGGTCAGCGAAGCGCTCGCCCTGCAGCTTTTTCCGGAACGGAATAGTCAACGCATTTAATGCGAGAAGTAACTGATCCTCTCCGGTATGGGGGGGCTACACCGTAGTAGGGCTTTCCTGAGTTTCATTAGAAACTGCCCTGGGTGTTCTCCGTTAGCCTGCTTAAGGCGCATTACCTCAAACATCGACATGGGGGTGTCCAGTCGAGCAAAGGTCTTAACGAACATAGATTGCATCTGAGTCCACGAGGCTATTGACCCTGGCGGCAAACTCGCATACCACGTAAAGGCATCTCCTGTTAACGAGTTAGGGAAAAGCTTCAGTTTCCAAAAGTCGTTCCCAGCCGCCTCACCAAGTTGGTGAGTGAAGCGAGCGACATGCTCGAGTGGGGTCATTTCGTCTTCACCCGAAAAACGAGTAAAGTCGGGCACCTTATAACCTCTAGGTAAAGGAAAATCCCTGTCGACATACGCGGGATAGGGAGACCTGTACAAACAGGCATCGTCTCGCCGAGCTATTCCGGGGACGACTTGCTCTATAACCTGAGTTATAGCCTCCCTCAAATCTGGGGGTACCCCGCCTACTGGAGCCTGCGCTGTAGGTCGAGTCGACCTTATCGGGCTGTACGGAGATCTTTCCCCACTGCTGATTCGCTGGATTCCTCATGTAGAAGAAGGCTCCTCCCGAAAGTTTCCACCTCGGGATCCGAGCTCATAGGGTCTCCAGTCGCGTCGATTACAGGTTTTTTGCCAGGGCGATGAGACGGAATAAAATCCTCCCCTCGATCTGTTTCCTCTTGAAAGTCTCTGCCTCATTCCAATACGTATTCGTTGGTCGATTACGCGAAGAAGAGGGTCGACTAGGGGGAGCCAGATTCCCAGGTTCGAACAGAGCATTTGTCCGTATGTCGGATTGCTCAAAAGTCACGTTACGTGGCCCTTGAGTAGCCCGACGAGCGTCTGCCATGAACGTAGACTCCCTAAAGGGGGTTTCTCTCACATGAGGTCTTACTCTTTCCTCGTTTCTCGGGCCAGAAAGACGCCCCATTAGAGTCTGGACATCCATTAGAATATCCTTCATATCAGTCAACTCCTGACGCACATCCCCCAGTTCCTTGTGGAACTCCAGTCTCGAAATAAATTCGGACGGGGTGTGTGAATCAAAGGTGGACTGGTTCGTAGCCGCCTGGCCTCCTAGGACCGGCGCTGGCAAGTCTATCCCCGGAGGAAGTTCCGTCTGGTTTGTAGCCGCCTGGCCTCCTAGGGCCGGTGCTTGCAAGCTCATTCCCGGAGGAAGTTCTGACTGGTTTTCATCTAAGAGATTCTGAGTGGTACTTCGAGTATTTCTCGGCATGTCCTCCCACTGTGGTCGCCAAAAACGTGTTCGCGCACGGAACGGATCACGTCGGAAATATTTGGCAATGGACTCACAGTAGTTGTATTGTGGTCGCCAGTAAGAAGATGCACAATTTTATTGAAATTAAATGCAAGTCTTACAATCTTAATGAGTAAAGGAAACAGGGCTTACAGCCATTAAAAACGGAAAACAAGTGCAAGTATTGACAACGGCGTGGAAATCCGTGACGGTGGAGAACTTGTGACGAAGGCCTTGGAAGCTCGCTCCGTCGGTGGTGGTCGCTGGCGGGAGGCTGTGACGAAGGCCCTACGAGCTCACTCCGTCGGTGGTGTCGCTGGCGGGGAGTTTATCGGCAAAGGCCCTACGAGCTCACTCTACCGGTGGAGGGGAAGTTGACCTGTGAACCGGGTCAAGGTACCTAAATCCTAAGTTTGACGAACAGACTTCAGAGTTTTTGGCTGTGTGTATTCGTGTCTTGTTTTGAAAAATCCCTCTGCTATTTATAGAGGATTTGTACGCGATTAACGCGTAACAGATAAATCTTTTATAGATCGTGTTATAGATCGTGATCCCTAATGTCGTGGGAGTGTCTCAACAACCCCCTTGATATATGGGATCACGTTCCTGGATATTTAAGATCAGTTACGATCTTTAGCAAACGTGATTGAAAATGAATAAATTTATTCCAACCTCGTCGACTTGACCGATCTGTACGGACTGCGATCGACTTGGTCGACTTTATCCAGGATTCCGTCGATTCGACTCTACTAGTAGACCTAGCTACTGTTGAGTCATCTTGATTGGCTTTGATCACCACGTTCCTTCATCGTGAGTCGACCTAGTCGACCCTGTTTATAAGTCGACCTAATCGACTTTGTCATAAATCGACCTAGTCGATTTCGTCGTGAGTCGGCCTAGACGATTACGTCTTGGGCCGACTCGGAGTGTGACTTGAGGGAATACTGGGTTTCTGTTCTAAACCCAGGCCCAAAATTAATTGCCATGTCAACAGCTCTAAACCCTAAAAGTTAAACCTTAAACCATAAACCCGAAATGTTAAAACCTAAAAGTTAAACATTAAATCATAAACCATAAACTCAAAATGTTAAACACTAAACCCGAAATGTTACTTACAAAAAAACCCGAAATGTTAAACCATAAACAATAAAAGTTAAACCATAAACCTGAAATGTTATATTCTAAACCCTAAAAGTTAAACCTTAAATCATAAACCATAAACTCGAAATGTTAAATCATAAAAGTTAAACATTAAATCATAAACCATAAACTCAAAATGTTAAACTCTAAACCCGAAATGTTACTTATAGAAAAACCCGAAATGTTAAACCATAAACACTAAAGTGAAACCATAAACCTCAAATGTTAAACTCTAAACCCTAAAAGTTAAACCTTAAATCATAAACGATAAACCCGAAATGTGAGACACCCATTTTGTTTTTCCAGTTTCTCTCTCTAGGGGGGAGCATCTCTCTCTAGAGATTTGGGGAGCGGAACTTTGACCGGCAGCCACAGGGACATCCGGTCTCTGTTTGGAGTGAGTCAGGTGTCATTGGAATCGTCATCTTGAGAGCTTTCCAACGACATATTACGCGTTTTCATCGGATTAACGAAGGCAGAGTAATCATCGCTTGAAGTTTCGGATTCTCCGGGAAGGGGGTTTCGGTTCATCCGGCCTTTTGACCGGTTGCCACGGTGGCGGTGGCTCTCTGTTCAGAGCAAGTTATGTGTCATCAGAAGCGTCTTCCAGAGAGCTTTGCAACGACATATTGTGCATTCTCATCGGACAAATGTGTGCTCAGATATCGTTGTTCGAAGTCTTGAGTTTTTCGGGTGGCGGGTTTTGGTTCGTCTGGCGTTTGATCGGAAATTCATATCACTCCCGACCTTCATTTGGGACGTTCTCGCTTCCGTTACGATCTTCGTCCCGAGAGCTTTCATTTGATATATTGTGGGTTGCCGTTGGTGCACTGGAGAAGCGGCTAGGACCATCGGAAACCAAGGGTGGCGGCGGGAGGGAAAGGTGGCGGCTAGGGTTTGTCCAGTCCACGTCAGCATCCACGTCAGCGACCAGTCAGCATCCACGTCAGTGACCAGTCAGCATCCACGTAAGCAGCCAAGTCAGCAGATCGCCAAGTCAGCTTGCCATGTCATCACGTGACGTCACCATGACGTCATCATCAGAGACCGGGCCGAAGTTGGGCCCAATTGGTGGGCCCTTAGGTGGGCCGGGTGTGGGCCAGGGTGGTGGGCCGAAGGTGGGCCTCAAAGTTGGGCTCGGGTTGGGCCAGGAAGATGGGCCGGGGTCAGGCCCGACAGGTGAAGGCCGGTCAACGGCGACTCCTGACCGGTTCAACCGAACTGGTCCAATCAGACCGGTCTGTCCCGGTTCAGCCAGACCGGTCCGTCCCGGTCCAGCCAGACCGGTCAACGGCCGGCCGGCGACTTTTCAGCAGACTTCCTATGCTCCGGGGTCTTCTTCTGGGGTGCTTCCGGCATCAGATATGGCTGATTTTGACCGTGATTTGCCTCCCAGATCCTTCGCAGACACTGTTCGGTCTTCCCGTCCGGAAATCAGGCGAGTTGAAGTTGCTTTTGGCTCGAGTGGGTTTCTAATTATGCCTTCAGAGATTGCTGAGGAGGGCAAGCGTTTGTGGAAGAATACTTTGGTCGGATATGTCATTGGTCGCCATTTGCTTATTGATGTTATCAGCAGGACAACTCGCCTTCTCTGGGGTAAACAAGGCCTTGCGGATGTTTGTGGAGTTGGGCCTGGTATGTTTCTTATGCGATTTCATTCTGATGAGTCCTTTGATGCCATCTTGGAGAGGAGTGATTGGCATGTCGTTGGTATCCCGTTGGTGCTTCGCCGCTGGACGCCTGGTACCTCGGTAGAGGCTTTCGAGCCGAAGATGTTGCCGTTATGGCTGAAGCTGAAGAGTATCCCTGTTGAGTTCTTTCACTGGAATGGAGTGCAGTACATTGCGAGCAGCCTGGGGACTCCTTTTGTGCATTGATGCTAGGTCTTTTTCACGTGGCAGTGTGGGAAGTGCGAGAGTACATATTGAGTTTGATGCCTCGTTGGAACTGCGTCAGTCTGTGACGATTACTGATACGGAGGGACAGTGCAAGGAGATTCAGCTTGAGTATGAGTTTCGACCTCCGCGTTATCAGTCTTGCTGCGTATTTGGTCATACTTTTGAGCGTTGCCCGCAGAACCCGGAGGCGGCTACTCGTACTGTCAGGCCTGGGGAGAGGAGACCTAGGAGCGCCCGTGCACAGAGGACTAATGTAGAGACAAAGTGTGCTGAGAGCGCTACGGTAATTCCTCAGGATGTACCGCAGATGGATGTGAGTTCAGTGAATGCATTTCAGGTCCTGCAGGATACTCGTGAGGAGGGAGACACACAACATGATGTTCCACTCGGGGAGTTGATTAATACTGCGGTTGATGTGATTGAGGATCCCGCCCATGACGGGGTGGTGGGAGATCCTAACTTGGCACTTGTGTTGTACGAGGGACAGAGGGACATGGATGCTGTTATACCTGGGGAGGATGAGTATGTAGATGGCCCGATTTGTACTGTTGAGTCGCCATCTGATAAGGGGAAGAGGTCTACCTTACAGGCAGGGACGTCTGACTACTTGGGAAGTTGTGCTCTGAATAAGGAGAAATCCTTGAGCTCTGACTTCTATGAGGACATGCGAGCCTATGGAGATGACACTGCTGATGCTGAATCTCGTCCTTTGTCGAAGCTGACAAAGAAAGAGAAGAAGAAAGGGAAGCAGGCCAAGTTGGTTCCGCAGGCGCCGTCACAGGTGCCTCGGGGGAGTCCTGCGGGAATTCTAGATGATTTATTCTGTTTCTTATGATGCCTATGTTCGGAGCTTGGAATGTGCGCTGCTTCAATGACCCCTTACATATCAGCGAGGTACGCGGGCTCATTTCCATTCATAGGTTATCCTTGTTTGCTTTGTGGAGACTAGAGTGCGGGCTTCGGTTGAGTTACGGAGTCAGAGTTCTTTTCTATTATCTTGGCGATATGTTGTTTCCCATGGTGCCTCTGTGACTGGGAGGATATGGGTATGTTGGGATCCAGTTCGTGTACAGCTGACCGTGGTCGATATGAATCCTCAGTGGGTGCATGCTAGGGTTACATTTGTTGAGACTGGTATCTCTTGTCAAATTACGTTTGTGTATGGTTTGAATGTGGCCAGAGAGCGACGTTATCTCTGGCGGTTCTTGCGAGATGCTTCAGCTCGATGTGCTGGGGAGCCTTGGTGTGTTATTGGGGATATGAGTGCTGTTCGGACACCATTTGAAAGGTAGGGTGGTGATTTGAGTTGGCATGGTGACGATGAGGAGTTCGATGTTGCTGTTAGAGATGCGGAGTTAGAGGATCTACGGTCTATCGGAGAGTTCTTTACATGGACGAATCGTAGAGAAGATGCTATACTCCGGAAGTTGGATAGGGTGATGGTGAACATGCAGTGGTTGAGAGACTTCTCCGATTCAGTGGCTCGGTTTTTGGCTCCTGGATGCTCGGATCATTCTCCGTGCATAGTATGGTTTATGCAGAGATCACAGGGGCGTTGTGTTCCGTTCAAGTTCTTTGACTTCTGGATGGAACACCCACATTATGAGGCATTGGTTCGACAGGCGTGGTCAGAGAGGTATGATGGGCGGCCCATGTACGTGCTATATAGGAGGCTTGCCATGCTGAAAGCGAAATTGAAGAGGCTGAATCGGGATGAACTAGGTGGGTTATCGACGCGGGTTGGCGAGGCGAGATCACATCTCGAGGAGGTTAAGTCTGAGTTGTTAGCCCAGGGTTCGCATGGTGAGGTATCGCTTGTAGAGCGGGCTGCCGCAATCAGATTTAATTATTTGGCTAGGCTGGAGGAAAGCATGTTACGCCAGAAGGCCCGTGTTCGCTGGCTATGAATGGAAATGACCCACTGAGGATTCAACTCTAGTCTCCAACAGAGCAAACAAGGATAACCTATGAATGGAAATGAGCCTGCGTACCTCGCTGACATGTAAGGGGTCATTGAAGCCGCGCACATTCCAAGCTCCGAACATAAGCATCATAAGAAACAGAATAAATCATCTAGAATTACCGCAGGACTTCCCCCGAGGCACCTATGACGGCGCCTGCGGAACCAACTTGGCTTGCTTCCCTTTCTTCTTCTCTTTCTTCGTCAGCTTCGACAAAGGACGAGATTCAGCATCAGCAGTGTCATCTCCAAAGGCTCGCATGTCCTCATAGAAGTCAGAGCTCAAGGATTTCTCCTTATTCAGAGCACAACTTCCCAAGTAGTCAGACGTCCCTGCCTGTAAGGTAGACCTCTTCCCCTTATCAGATGGCGACTCAACAGTACAAATCGGGCCATCATACTCATCTTCCCCAGGTATAACAGCATCCATGTCCCTCTGTCTCTCGTACAACACAAGTGCCAAGTTAGGCACCACACCGTCATGGGCGGGATCCTCAATCACATCAACCGCAATATTAATCAACTCCCCGAGTGGAACATCATGTCGTGTCTTTCCCTCTTCATGAGTATCCTGCTGGACCTGAAATGCATTCACTGAACTCACATCCATCTGCTGTACATCCTGAGGAACTACCGTAGCGTTCTCAGCACGCTCGGTCTCTACATTAGTCTTCTGTGCACGGACCCTCCTAGGTCTCCTCTCCCCAGGCCTGACAGTACGAGTAGCCGCCTCCATGTTCTGCGGACAACGCTCAAAAGTATGACCAAATACGCAGCAAGACTGACAACGCGGAGGTCGAAACTCATACTCAAGCTGAATCTCCTTGCACTGTCCCTCCGTATCAGTAATCGTCACAGACTGACGCAGTTCCAACGAGGCATCAACTCAATCTGTAGTCTCGCACTTCCCACATTGCCACGTGAAAATGACCTAGCATCAATGCGCAAAGGAGTCCCCAGGCTGCTCGCAATGTACTGCACTCCATTCCAGTGAAAGAACTCAACAAGGATACTCTTCAGCTTCAGCCATAAAGGCAACATCTTCGGCTCGAAAGCCTCTACCGAGGTACCAGGCGTCCAGCGGCGAAGCACCAATGGGATACCAATGACATGCCAATCACTCCTCTCCAAGATCGCATCAAAGGACTCATCAGAATGAAATCGCATAAGAAACATACCAGGCCCAACTCCACAAACATCCGCAAGGCCTTGTTTACCTCAGAGAAGGCGAGCTGTCCTGCTGATAACATCAATAGGCAAACGGCGACCAATGACATATCCGACCAAAGTATTCTTCCACAAACGCTTGCCCTCCTCAGCAATCTCTAAAGGCATAATTAGAGACCCACTCGAGCCAAAAGCGACCACAACTCGCCTGACTTCCGGTCGAGAAGACCGAACAGTGTCTGCGAAGGATCTGGGAGGCAAATCACGGTCAAAACCGGCCATATCTGATGCCGGAAGCACCCCAGAAGAAGGCCCCGGAGCATAGGAAGTCTGCTGAAAAGTCGCCGGAAAAGTGGCCGGCCGGCCGTTGACCAGTCTGGTTGGACCGGGACGGACCGGTCTGATTGGACCGGACCGAACCGGTCTGATTGAACCGGTTCGGAGTCGCCGTCGACCGTCGTTGACCGGCCTTCACCTGCCGGGCCCGACCCCGGCCCATCTTCCTGGCCCAACGTTGAGACCCACCTTCGGCCCACCACCCTGGCCCACACCCGGCCCACCTAAGGGCCCACCAATTGGGCCCAACTTCGGCCCGGTCTCTGATGATGACGTCACGTGATGACGTGGCAAGCTGACTTGGCTATCTGCTGACGTGGCTGCTGACTGGTCGCTGACGTGGATGCTGACGTGGACTGGACAAACCCTAGCCGCCACCTTTCCCTTCCGCCGCCACCCTTGGATTCCGACGGTCCTAGCCGCTTCTCCAGTGCACCAACGACAACCCACAATATATCAAATGAAAGCTCTCGGGACGAGGATCGTAACGGAATCGAGAATGTCCAAAACGGAGGTCGGACGTGATCTGAATTTTTGGTCAAACGCCGGACGAACCAAAACCCGCCACCCGAAAGATTCAAGAATTCGAATGACGAGATCTGAGCACACGTTTGTCCGGTGAGAACGCACAATATATCGTTGCAAAGCTCTCTAGAAGACGCTTCTAATGACACATAACTCAATCCAAATAGAGAGCCGATGCCACCGTGGCAGCCGGTCAAAAAGCCGGACGAACCGAAACCCCCTCCTAGAGAATCCGAAACTTCAACCGACGATTACTCTGTCTTCGTTAATTCGATGAAAACGCACATTATGTCGTTGGAAAGCTCTCGAGATGACGATTCCAATAACATCCGACCCACTCTGAACAGAGACCGGATGCCCCCGTGGCAGCCGGTCAAAGTTTCGCTCCCAAAATCTCTCTCGAGAGATGCTCCCCCTTAGAGAGAGAAACTAGAAAAACAAAATGGGTGTCTCAGTTTAGGGTTTAGGGTTTAGTGTTTTTTTTTGTTAAGTAAAATTTTATTGAAATTAAAAGTTAGTCCATTGGTTATACATCACCCACCCAGACCTAATCCCCCGTATACATAACCAGCCTAACATGCTATCCAAAACCATCCAAAAAGAGGGGTTAGCCGTCTAATCTACGCACTGTACAAAAAGCCAGATCCACAGTTTAGCAGGAAATAAAGTAAAGATCCACAGTGCAACAGGAAATAAAATAAAGACACATAGTTCAGAAATTGGAGACACGCTACTAGGAGTGACCAAAATAGGGCATCATTTCTACATGGGACGGAGCTTTAATAACTTGATGATCCATAATCCTCAGAGCTCAGGGGCTCGAAAGTAGTGTAGCCCCGTGCATCATCCCAGTCATCTTCCTCAACCCTAGACCCATCATCCCAGTCATCTTCCTCAACAGACATGTCATCAAACGAGGTGTCAGTGCCACCATGCAACGGGCCAATGAGGAAGAAAGGAAGCGGGTCCGCATTTGCTTCCTGGGCTTTCCTCGCTTCTTCATCGGCCAGGTGCAGCAGCTCCTCGTGCAGACCAGCAAAATATGCAGCCATGCCAACCAGCTGCAGGACATAGTCCCTGAACATCCTACACTTCTTACTCTTTGATGCTCGGCTGGACTCATTTTGGATGCCCCAAAGATGCTGCATAGCCGATTGGACCGCAATCTGGTTAAGTGCTTCAGGGCGGTTCACATGGTCCTCCATCATCTCACAGATTCGGCCGATGATGTTATTGATTTGACTATCCGGCCCTGGTGAGCGAGGGGCTCCAAGCGGTTGTCCATCAGGGCCAGAAGGGACTTTCCACACCCTAACTTCTGCAATGCGCGATGTGGGATCCAGATTTGGGTTAGGGGCGGCATGCACAGGGTCCTCCATCGTAGCCTCAACATCAGACGCAACCACAGGCTGTGGGACAACAGGGTCTTCAGGAGACATATAAACTGGCACAACAGCAGGTCCAGCTACATTCTCCAGGCCGCGTGAGCGGGGTTTCCCAAGGTGCTCCTCGGTTGGGATGGCCATTCCAGCTGTGTCCCGAGCCACCCGATCCGTCGCCTCATCCCATTCCTCCAACTCCGCTCTAAGAGACTCCTTCTGGTTTACAGCCACCTTCCACCCCTCCAACAATCTATAGAGCTCCATCCTCTTAGCATGGAGATCATCCCCCTTCACCAAGCCTCTCTGTGCAGAGTCCATCATCCGGATCTCTAGCCGCAAGCTTAGGATTCGCTCATCGAGTCTGAGGAGAGAGGCATCCTGTTGAATGTGCCTCCGATATTCCTGCATGGCTTCACGTTCAGCCCTGCCAGTATGATCTAGATGCACTCCATCCTCAGTCCCATACAAAAGAATGAACTTCCTATGTGCCGCATCCCTAACACGGGTCGTTAGTTGGTTCAGGAGACTTGCAAACTCATCAGTCAGGATTTCCACATTCTCCAGGATAAACTTCATCGCCTGACAGCGGACAAGTCTGAGCTCTTCATCCAACCCCTCAAAGCCATCAACCGTCCTTGTAACTAAATCGAGAAGGTTTAGAGTACCCCCTCTTGCAAGCTCCGTCTGCGTGGAAACATGAGTAGGACGAGAAGTACCCTCGTTACCAAACTTTTCCTGTACGCCTTTCCGAACTAGGTTTTTCATCAACTGCAGCAGGCGAGTTGTCTCCTCAGAAGGGCTGCCCACTTGCTCAACAATAAATTCCATCGCCTGACATTGGATTAGCTTCTCCTCCGCATCTTGGTCGTCAAACCCCTCCACAACTAGAGAAAGCAGCTCCTTCAGGGATGTCATGTCCTGGCTGTGGCAAGGGTCAGCTTGGGTGGCAGCATAGGAGCACGAGGCAGTTGCTGAAGTTTCTTGTCCCATCGGGTGTTTGGCTTTTTCCACACATCCTCTTTTCTCCCCTTCGGTCTCAGCACTTTCCTTCCATCCCAGGATGATGATGCCCTCCACTATATTCAGCACCTCCTCATCATTATCATTTTCCATTTCCTCCTCAATCCTTCCCTCCATCAGAGGCTCATCAGATTTGATTGCATTTTCCCCTTCTCCAATCCATCCCAGATGAATGACATCATCCTGAGAGAATCGAGCCCCCTGGTTCACCCCAGATTTCTCCTGTACCTCTTTATTCTTCTCAAGGACTTGGGTTTCATTCTCCTCACTTGCATTGTCAATCTCATGACTCTGTTCTACAGACAGTTCTCTGGGCAGAAACTCCTCCATCCCTTATTGAAAATCCACTGGGACACCCACCTCAGTGTGTTCCTTCACTTCTTCCAATTTTATCTCCCATTCTGTTTGCACACTTTTGTCAGCGACCATCATAACTTTCCGAAATCTGGCTCACCTCTCAGCCTTCTCAACTTTCCTCCTTTTCTTTTCCTTATCAACAAACCAGTCAGCAATCTTCCTCTTAAGAGAGGGCAGCCTAACCACCAAATCTCTAGACATGCTAGGGTCCTTGCTGCTACTGCTCTCAGGGTAGCCCGGCTTCGGGAAGCACACCCAATCAGGCTTGCGCACCCACACCGACGCATATGTCTGCCTCCACTCTAGCTTATATCTTACACCAACTCTCTCTACTACTCCCGGCAACAACCCTCCTCTCTATGCGCAATGTAATTTCCATTTCTGTAGAGGGTGCAATACGTGTTGGAATCTGTTACCTCCATATCCGAATCGCTGGAATCTGATTCCATGGGGTCTTCCTGAACTCCCTTCAGGCCCTCCGGATCAATTTCCTCCACTGATGCGTTAGAGAGGTGGTCTCCCGGCT
This sequence comes from Melastoma candidum, assembly GCA_023653495.1. Lineage (NCBI taxonomy): Eukaryota > Viridiplantae > Streptophyta > Magnoliopsida > Myrtales > Melastomataceae > Melastoma > Melastoma candidum. The sequence goes on along the minus strand of CM042889.1, from coordinate 45,250 downwards.
GGTCAGCATTTTCTGGGTCGGAGTTTCTCTGGTCTTCGCCCTCTTCTTCTTCTTGGTGCTCCAGTTGTTCCGAATCGGGGTTGACTCCGTCCTCCACCACTTCCTGACCATCTGTTTGGTTCTGATCAAACTTTGCCGGGTCTTGCTGCGCCAGTTCTTCCGCCAGCTTCTTAGCCCAATATTGGGCAAACCGTTAATACTCACGCTCCTTTTCTTCCTACGTTTGGCTTACATTTGTGCCTCGATGCGGTTGTTCACTACCATGGGCATCCTGCGCACAGGATCCCGAAGCCACATGGCTTTCCCCTATCCTCTGCTAGTTTGGCCCTCTCCTCGACCTCCTTTCGCCCCACCTCGTCCTCGCCTTGTTTGCCCCATCCCCTCCTGTTCAGTGGCTTGCGCATTACCCCCACCCGCTTGCTGAGGCTGTGGGTTTGACCTTGTCGCGCTCCGGGTTCGTCTCCTCCACATGTTCTCTCTCCGATCGGAAACCCTAATCCCAAAATCAGAGAATGTGTTTCCTAAACAGAGATTTAGAAACTGCTCACCCTCCAAACATTTAAAAGACCCAAAATAAAAGCGGGCCCCACATAAAAAAACTCCCTCATTTATCTTCCAAGCAGGATCCCAGTCCCCATCCTCCAGGAAAAGGGAGCCAACCATCCCTTCTTTATCATCCATCACAGAATTCCCATCGAGCCAACAATTCTAAGGACAACTGACCATATTCCAAGTGCTTGTACTCCATTAACTGCCCTGCATCTCTCAATCCATACATGATAGATCGTAAGCATGTAGATCCTGACAATCTTCTTCCCTCCTTTCGCTTTCCAGAGCTGGCCCAGCAGCAGTAAAGCATCCTCACACGTACACGGCCATCCATTGAATTCACTTTCCCTCGTTATCAGTCTCCAGATTTTCTTCATTTTAGGACATTGGAAGATCGCGTGATCAGTTGTCTCCACAGTAGTCTTACAGGTCGCACAATATGGCGAATCCAGCAATCCAATTTTGTGCCAAAAAACCGCAGTTCTCAACCTCCCCTTTGCCATCATCCATAACACAAACGAAATTCTCACAGGGAGGTCCTTCTGCCAGATCCAGTTAGCCTAATGAACTTCTGCCCCACTTGTCAAAGCTCTCCATGCTTTTGATATGCTAAAGCATCCACCTCTCCATAGGGGCGTATCAAGAGTTCCTTCCCTTAGATGAGGAAGGCCAGAAAGACTGCTCCCAAATATATTAAATATACACGCAGCACCACCCACCTGATTTCCTTCCAAACGTTACTTCCAGTCATCAGAATTCAGTACATCCTTGACAGAAGCTGATAAACTAATACATGAAGCTGCAACTTCATCCACAGATACCATACTTCTAATAGCTCCACCCCTGTCCAGTTGTCCTCCCAAAAGGAGATACGACTGCCATCTCCCATCTTCCACGATATCAAGGATCTTATCAGGTGCCTCGATGCAAGTATATTCTTCCACATCCACGAGCAGTTGGAGGATTTCTTCACTGTCCAAATAGATTGGCCCTTTAGCTTGTTTTGCTTTACCCAGGAGATCCATATGTTGCTCTCCTCTCCCTGAAGGATATTCCATACTTGCTTTTGCATGGAAATTCTATTCCAAAATAATGATCTTTTCAGGCCAAGACCCCCCTCATTTTTGGGCTTGAAGACTTCACTCCATTTAACTTTAGCTCTACCATTTGACCACAAGAAGTTTGACATCAAAGAATCTAGTTTATAGCAGACTCTGCAGGGCAAGGGATTAACCATAGACCAGTATGTTTGTATAGCAAATAACACCGAACTTATCAACTGGACTCTACCTGCATATGACAGACTCCTTTCCGACCAACCCTTAATCTTCCTTGCGATCGAATCAATCAACGGCATACAATCAAGGTAGGTCAGCTTGTTTGCTGAAGGGGGTACACCAAGATATCTGAAAGTAAGCTCACCTTTAGACAGGCCAGTTGCCTCTGAGATCTCTGACCCCCTCTCCTCTGCAGACTTGGATAGATAGAACTTGCTCTTCGCCCTACTGACAGTGAGGCCCGACCATGATACAAAATTGTTCATAACATCCATAATGGTAGAGATGGAGGTAATATCCGGTTTAGTGAAAAGAAGAATATCATCCACAAAAAACAGGTGTGCAATCTGAGTCTTTTCACACCTCCAATGCAATTTGAAGCTCGGCGTTTGAGTTGCTTTCCTCAGTCGGCCCGAAAGCATTTCCATACTCAACACAAATAAGTAAGGGGATAGCGGATCACCCTGTCTAAGCCCTCTAGAGTGTTTGATAAGACCATGTAGCTCACCATTAATATAGACTGAGGATGTCGGGGTCGATATACATTCCATAACCCAATTAATGAAAGTAGTCGGGAAATCGAAAGCCCTCAGGGAATATCTGATAAAAGGCCATTCCAATGAATCGAATGCCTTTGCAATATCCATTTGCATCACACAACCCTTGGGCCCTCTTTCAGCACCATAACCATGGATTAGTTCCTGTGCTAGCATAATGTTGTCAACAATCTTCCTTCCAGGAATAAATGCGGATTGAGCTGGCCCAACCAAGGTTCCAATAATAGATTTCAGCCTGTCTGCCAATACCTTGGAAATACACTTGTATGTTGTGTTACAAAAAGAGATCGGTCTATAATCAGAAACTCTTGCCGCATTTTTTGTCTTGGGTACCAGAGTGATCGCAGAGACATTCATCTGTCTCAACATGCGGCCATTTACAAAGAATTCCTTTATTGCTTCAATGACATCCTTGCATAGCATATCCCACGATGCAAGAAAGAATTCTGGCGGAAAGCCATCTGGCCCCGGAGCTTTACCCTTCTTGAGGAAGGAAAAAGCCCTTACAATCTCATCTTCCTCAATCGGCCTTTGGAGCAATTCACTTTGTGTAGCATTTATTCTTGCTTGACCCTGCAGCCTATCTTGGTAGTCATTGGAGGTCGGAACAGAAGAGGCACCATATAGGAGATTAAAATGGTTTACAATTTCCTGGACAATCTGGTCCTTCCTAACTAGTACCTCACCGTCCGCATTTATCAGGGAGACAATGTTGTTTGTGTTCCTTCTTGCCATCATACTTTTGAAGAAGTAAGCATTATTCTTATCCCCCAATTTCAACCATCGGATTCTAGATTTCTGTCTCAAGAAACTTTCCTCCAATCTAACAAGCATGGACCATTTTGTGTTCACCTCCTTCTCCTTTTGTATGGTGTCTGATATAAGATTTGCCAGGTTTGTCCTCTGCGAGTGTTGAAGTTCCTCTCGGGCCAGGGATACGTTCCTAGAGATACCATAGGCGTTGTTCTTATTAAAAGACTTTAGCCTCTGTTTTGCCTCTTTCAGTTTCATACAGATGACATACATCTTTGTGCCGTGAAAATTTGTATTCCATGCTAGGCTTATAGCCTCCTGGTACCTCGGAATATCCTTCCAGAATTCAAAATACTTAAAGGGGCTCTTTCTTGCATACCCATCATCAAACTGCACCACCCTCGGGGAATGGTCAGAAGTCATTGGCAAGTGGAAGAAGGCATTTGTATTCCTGAATTTATCCAGCCATTCCTGATTAACTACCACTCTATCCAGCTTACAATGAATTGGTGGGTTTCTCCTATTAGACCACGTATAAAATTGTCCACCAGAAGAGAGGTCATCCAAACCCACTCTCCTCAGACTGTCATCCAAGGCTTCATCCTGCTCCGTCCACCGAGGGCAGCCCCCTCTTTTTTCAAAGGGTTTTCTTGTGGTGTTGAAGTCCCCCATCACACACCATGGCAGGCCATTTACATTCACCGTTTCTATCGCCATAGTACTCTCCTGGCACTCGGTTCATTCTCTCCATACACAAACGTCACATACATTCCATCATCACTATTTATGTGCTTAATAACACAATGAACCCACTGAGGATTCACAGACAGCACATCCACCCGCCACTGCAGAGGATTCCATACCACCCATATACGTCCAGTATCTCTTTCACCATAGGCCATAACATTTTTCCAACCCACTTCCAGCTTCCGACTCATGCAGGGCTGGTAACATCTTCTAATCTTAGTTTCCAATAACCCCATAATACTTATCTTATTTCTACTTATAAAGTTACTCACCTCCTTCCAATGTATGGGGTCATTTAGACCCCTTACATTCCAAAAGCATATCATGATTATTTAATGGCGGCCCTTCTTATTCTTATTGGCAACTTTGTGCTGCCAATGTTCTCCTCCCTTTCTGATAGACACGGCCGTTTGTGGGGAGTTTTCTGCCATCGAGGATGTGATTGAGTCCTGAAGTGCTTGAATGCAAGGACCCAGGCTTTGGCTATTTTCCTCTGTAAGTTTCTTCTTCAGCGCCCCAGTTAGCATCAGGGCAAGGTTTCCACCCTTGCTTATCATACAACTAGCCAACTCTTCTATTTTATTTTCTGTTTCTGGCACTTCCTCCTCTCGCTGGCTCAGCACATAAGTTATACTCTCATGATTAAGTAACGACATTGCCTTCTCGGCCTCTATATCTACTCCAGTAAACTCCTGTACATCATCAGCACTGTCATACTCATCCCACGGTAAGTGGTCATTTCCATCATTCTCCTTATCCTGGGCCATACTAGCAGATTGGTCTAAACTCCCCTGCACCATTTCATCCGCTTCAAGAATAGGGGACTCATTGCTTTCTACAGTAATTCCTGGCAGAAGCAGCACTGGCAGTTCCAACTCATTTTCACCAATCACCTCATTTTCACTACCTCGGCCTGTTTCTGGTAGAATCATGATAGGCAATTCTTGTTTACTTGCTTCTTTCTCTTCCATTTCGCTTGGTCTCAACTGATAATTTACCCCGCTGCATTCTCCTGCCAGGCCCACATACGGCACTATCTTCCATCTGTCCTCGACATAGTTAATAGGTATAGGGTCCCTGCTTATACTGACCGCACTCTCCCTTTCCCTTGGTCCTAAGTCCATCTTATTTAATTCCTTTTGCCTCCATTTCCAGCTAGAGATCCGAACGTCTCCATTTTGACCATTTACTGATGGATTCAAGACATTGCAGGACAGAGCTTTCATTAGATCATCAGCATTTTCTTCCTTAGACTCCATACCTTGCCTATGTTTAGAGGATCCCTCCCTACTCCTCGGCCCTCTGCTTCGGCTCCGGCTGCGCGATCTATGGATTTGGCATTGGGTCATTGAGTGCCCAAAAACTTTACACGTACTACAAACAAGAGGGGCATTTTCATAGAATACATCCACCTTGATCCCAGGGCCCTCCTCACCTTCCACCTCAATCACTTTCTGCATTTGTTTTGCAGCAGAAAAGTTTACTCGGACTCTCGCCGTTTCAATGTTTGCTATACGTTCCGACCGTCCATCCACTCTCAGAGGTACACTCAGAACACTAGCCAAGTATACAATTCCCTCCTTGTGCCAAAATTCAAGCGGAATGCCTGTCAGCTGCACCCAGCAAGGGCTTAGTTCTAAGCTCTTTGTCAGATAGTTGAATACCCACACTCCATCTTCTCAGTAGCATCGGACACCCCGCAATATGCCAATCACTCCGGTTTAGTACTCCATCAACCTGCTCATTGTTCTCAAACCTCAGCAAAATCCTCTTGAGACCTGTAGGACTCACTTGTTGCAATCCCCGTTTCCCCCAAAGCTGGACACGAATACGTTTTACCACGGCAAAGGGAATGTTTTTCCCAATCATGAAACCAATAATACAGGAGTCCCATTTCGTTCTTACAGTTTCTTTCCACGTAGAGGGAACCTTCAGTTTTCCGTCCTCATTGAATGCGGGTTGTTGAGGATGGACTAGTGGGGTCTTGCCCCACGCCTTTAATGCTTCATTAAAGGAGAGAGTCTGTGAATATCCCACTCCTTGACCCGTTGAAACCTCTTCGCGGCTGCTCATTCCGGATTTGTTTCCCAGCTTCGGGAAAACCTGGTCGCACGGGAGCTCACTTTCCATTTCCATCTAGCAGAAGAGCATGACGGAACTAGTAGGAGACGGGTTTACAGAAGGAGAGCGCCACCGTCCTTCGGCGTTTGGAGGCCGACGAGGTGCCGACCTTCGGCACACCAGCCAGGCAGCGCTGCTAGGGGCGGGAACCAGCGGTGAAGTTTTATGGCGGGAATCGTAGAGAGAAGGGAGAGGATTTTAGAGGGGTTCAGGGTTCAGGGTTCAGGGATTTTAGGGTATTTTTTTGGGGTTTGGGGTTTGGGGTTGTGGTTGGGGGTTCTGGGTTGGGGGTTGGGGGTTGGGGGTTCGGGGTTCCGGGTTCGGGATTCAGGGTTCAGGGTTCAGGGTTTTTTTTTTTTTTGGTTAAGGTAAATTTCACTGAGGGCAGGTAAAATAATTACATGGTTTGCGAGCAGCATAACTGCCCTGAAAGAGGTAAAAAAGTAACCTATGGTTTCTAGCCTAAATAGCCCTTCCAAAAAGAAACTACCCAATTTGCTATCATCCTACTTACGGGCCACTCCAAAAAAATAAGCCCACTCTAAATCGCTAGACCACGTGAGCTCCAAAAAAGGTGGTAAAACCATAGGCCTGCCACATGTTCGCAGGTGCAAGTAAAACCAAGAGAATGAAAAGACCAAAATAACCAGATTAGGTTGAATAAACAGTGAAACGTAAAGACTGTTGATCATGGCTTCTTTGCCCCTCGCCGTCCCGCAGATCTGCTCGGTTCTCCAGGTGGCTTCATCAATAAAGAGCTCCAGTCCCTGTACTCAAGTGAGTTGTCCTCCGGGATCCATTCTTCCAAGCTTGACTCGATGTCATCCTCATCTTCCTCCTGTGGATCCTGAATTGGGGAGCTGTAGTCCGCACTCGCCGGTATTGATTTTTTACTGCTGCTGCCCGGGAGGAATTCATCAAAGGTAATGTCCTTCCAGAAGTCCTCCCATGTGTCTTTCATTCCAGTGGGGAAGCTATCTGTGCTGTTGGTACCCTCAGTACCCTTGTATTCTTTCTCCTCAGCGTCGTCTTTCCCGACCACTTCAGTCTCATCCTCCCCAGCCACTTGTTTCCCTTTGCGTCTGCGCTCTCGACTCATTTCGCCTTCAGGAGCCTTCCTTTCATGGGGCTGCATAGAAGCAAGCAAGGCTTCCTTTGTGGCATCCATCCTCAGCATTTTGGTGCGCATGGCCTGTTGCAATTTATCGACGAGGAACAGCCAGCTTAGGGCCAGAGCCTCTAGTTCCAAGCTGTCCCACGCAGTTTGCCACCCTGTGCTGCCCATGCACTGTAAGATTTCTTCAATGAGCTCCCTTAATTTCTCCTCTGCTTCTTCCTCAGCTGCTTGGAGCCGATCCGTCTGTGTTGCTGAGTTTTTGGTAGCGGTGGCTTGGCGCTCAGGCTGTTCATCCGGGAGATTGAATCTTACTTTCCTCGCCGATTTAGCCGCCCTGGGCAGCTTATCCCCAATACCCTGTGGTGAAACCTGCGGTTTATCTGTCTTCGTTGGCTGCTGTTCAGGCTCTTCATGTGGCGGGGAGTCTTCGCGATTGAGGAGGACTCGCAGTGTATTAGGTCGAAGGAAATCCCGGTTGGTCTCAGCAAGCTTATGAAGGCGCCTTCGCCTCAATCTGGCCTGCTTCCAATCGAAAGGTTTCTGCCTCGGGACGAAGACGCCCAACCTCTCATCTTCGACCATTGCCGACCATTCCTTCCTCGCCTTGGGCAGGTCATCCAGGTTGAAACGATCCTCCGCTAGGGCTCTATTGAATGAGTAAAGAAAAACCATTTGATCCCCATACTTAAGCTTCGCCAAAGGCCACCATAACTCATTGATTTTCCCAATGCTTCTCCTGGCCTCAATGAATTCCTTCATGTTATTCACAGCTAATGTTTCCCCAATGCGCGTGTATAGCAGGAGTATTATCTTCAGAAGCCGTTCCTCGCCATCAGCATCCATCCTCAGATCATCCCACCGATTATAATTCTCAGTATCATCCCATTCATCAGGTCCCTTCGGACGGCCACTGCCATACCTCCAACTCACTACCCTTTCAACCGCACCCTTCCTGTACATAGCACCCCATCTCTGGCCCAATCCATAACATTGACCAGAGCTGGCTGAGTCTGCTTCCCCGAAAACAGGGCTGATGTAATTCTTTTCATCCTCAGCCGCCTGCTTTTGTGCACCCAACGGGTCTTCATCCATAGAGATTTGGGACCAGCCCTCAAACCACGCCGAGTCATAGTAGTTGGAATCAATTGGTACAGGGTTACGTTCCTGATCTCTCTCAGCCCCTAGCCGATCGCATTTTCCTACCGACAGGTTGCACGGCCTCAATTTGAAGGGGCCCGAAGATACCTGGATGACGGGTGCTGTCGGTTGCTCCCAGTTGTTCTCCTCCTCCAATTTCGGTATCTGTCGCGCGTTCAGAGCCTTGCCAGTGACGGTTGCACTGTTGGACTTCCTCGATGGCGTACCCATATTTCCCGCTCCTGGGTTTGGCGCTTCGTCCGCTTGGGAGGCCGAACGAGGAGAACGCATCCCTCCCCCAACACGCATCGCTTGCTGCCTTCTGGTCACCATCACGATATCAACAGCCTGCAGTTTCACCAAGGGGTCGAAATTTTGCCGCCCTAACCTTGTTCCCGCGCGCTCGATATATGTTAAAATAGGGGGGGGGGGGGTTCTATTGGGATGGCCTAAAACCGCACAGCCCTAAGAGTGACGGGCCTGCACCGACGGCCCAGCAGGACCAGATAAGCCCAGGGGGGCACAAATCCTAGCCCCAAGGCCATTGCTTGAGGTGCCTACAGAACTTCGTGAACGGAGAAAATGGGGCCTCACCAGGTCCTTTCTCCCCTTCGGTCTGCCCAGCATGCAGTAGGCCCGCACCGCAATGCTCCCCGCAGAGGACTTAGTGCCACTGGCTCTTCTCTTGCTACGCTCCGTCCAGATTTGGTACAGCAAAATAACATCCGCATTGGTGGGACGGCTGGCGCCCTTTATATCGGCAAATGAGGAAAACAATCTCTCCATGTCCTCCTAGGATGTGCTGATAAAAGAGTAGTGCATAATTTCTCCCAGATGGTCCCAGATTTTCTTGACGAAGCTATACTGGTAAAACAGATGATCGCGCGTTTCTGCAGCAGAGTGGCAGAAAACGCATTCTTCCGATGACCAAATTCCCTTCCGATACCAGAACTGAGCCGTACGCAGCCGTTCCTTCGCAATAAGCCATACGTGGAAAGAGCATCTAGGTGGGATTTCTTTGTGCCAAATCCAGTTACTCCATGGTACTTTCTGCCTCTTAACCCTCAATAGATTCCAGGCGTCCTTAATGGAGAAAATTCCATTTTTGTTACCAATCCAAATCAATCTGTCTACTCCATTCTTTGGATAATCCGCTGGCTTCAGTAAATTTGACAGCAAGTCATAAAAGGATTTCTCTTCCCACGTGGGCATTGAGCCCTCTACAAAATTTCGCCAAGCGGCACCCTGAAACACTTCCTTTACTGTAGCATCTTTGGGAATGCAAGAATTCACCCTTTCCCTTTGGCCAACTACCTTATTTAGACAACCCACTTCAGTCCATCTATCATGCCAAAATGATATTCTACTCCCATCCCCCACTTTCCACGCTAGAAGGTCCTTGATGAGGTCTCGCAGCTTCAAGATTCTCTTCTAGAGCCAAGAGTCAGTACTCCGTGACTTTATTATCCACATGCTTCGCGATTTCAGTATCTCCTTGTGCACCCAAGCTATCCACAGAGATCCCAAGGGATCCGATAATAGATGCCAAATATGCTTTAAGATTGCAACCCTATTCCAATAGAGGGCTCAATGCCCACGTGGGAAGAGAAATCCTTTTATGACTTGCTGTCAAATTTACTGAAGCCAGCGGATTATCCAAAGAATGGAGTAGACAGATTGATTTGGATTGGTAACAAAAATGGAATTTTCTCCATTAAGGACGCCTGGAATCTATTGAGGGTTAAGAGGCAGAAAGTACCATGGAGTAACTGGATTTGGCACAAAGAAATCCCACCTAGATGCTCTTTCCAGTATGGCTTATTGCGAAGGAACGGCTGCGTACGGCTCAGTTCTGGTATCGGAAGGGAATTTGGTCATCGGAAGAATGCGTTTTCTGCCACTCTGCTGCAGAAACGCGCGATCATCTGTTTTACCAGTATAGCTTCGTCAAGAAAATCTGGGACCATCTGGGAGAAATTATGCACTACTCTTTTATCAGCACATCCTAGGAGGACATGGAGAGATTGTTTTCCTCATTTGCCGATATAAAGGGCGCCAGCCGTCCCACCAATGCGGATGTTATTTTGCCGTACCAAATATGGACGGAGCGTAGCAAGAGAAGAGCCAGTGGCACTAAGTCCTCTGCGGGGAGCATTGCGGTGCGGGCCTACTGCATGCTGGGCAGACCGAAGGGGAGAAAGGACCTTGTGTGGCCCCATTTTCTCCGTTCACGAAGTTCTGTAGGCACCTCAAGCAATGGCCTTGGGGCTAGGATTTGTGCCCCCCTGGGCTTATCTGGTCCTGCTGGGCCGTCGGTGCAGGCCCGTCACTCTTAGGGCTGTGCGGTTTTAGGCCATCCCAATAGAACCCCCCCTATTTTAACATATATCGAGCGCGCGGGAACAAGGTTAGGGCGGCAAAATTTCGACCCCTTGGTGAAACTGCAGGTTGTTGATATCGTGATGGTGACCACAAGGCAGCAAGCGATGTGTGTTGGGGGAGGGATGCGTTCTCCTCGTTCGGCCTCCCAAGCGGACGAAGCGCCAAACCCAGGAGCGGGAAATATGGGTACGCCATCGAGGAAGTCCAACAGTGCAACCGTCACTGGCAAGGCTCTGAACGCGCGACAGATACCGAAATTGGAGGAGGAGAACAACTGGGAGCAACCGACAGCACCCGTCATCCAGGTATCTTCGGGCCCCTTCAAATTGAGGCCGTGCAACCTGTCGGTAGGAAAATGCGATCGGCTAGGGGCTGAGAGAGATCAGGAACGTAACCCTGTACCAATTGATTCCAACTACTATGACTCGGCGTGGTTTGAGGGCTGGTCCCAAATCTCTATGGATGAAGACCCGCTGGGTGCACAAAAGCAGGCGGCTGAGGATGAAAAGAATTACATCAGCCCTGTTTTCGGGGAAGCAGACTCAGCCAGCTCTGGTCAATGGTATAGATTGGGCCAGAGATGGGGTGCTATGTACAGGAAGGGTGCGGTTGAAAGGGTAGTGAGTTGGAAGTATGGCAGTGGCCGTCCGAAGGGACCTGATGAATGGGATGATACTGAGAATTATAATCGATGGGATGATCTGAGGATGGATGCTGATGGCGAGGAACGACTTCTGAAGATAATACTCCTGCTATACACGCGCATTGGGGAAACATTAGCTGTGAATAACATGAAGGAATTCATTGAGGCCAGGAGAAGCATTGGGAAAATCAATGAGTTATGGTGGCCTTTGGCGAAGCTTAAGTATGGGGATCAAATGGTTTTTCTTTACTCATTCAATAGAGCCCTAGCGGAGGATCGTTTCAACCTGGATGACCTGCCCAAGGCGAGGAAGGAGTGGTCGGCAATGGTCGAAGATGAGAGGTTGGGCGTCTACGTCCCGAGGCAGAAACCTTTCGATTGGAAGCAGGCCAGATTGAGGCGAAGGCGCCTTCATAAGCTTGTTGAGACCAACCGGGATTTCCTCCGACCTAATACAGTGCGAGTCCTCCTCAATCGCGAAGACTCCCCGCCACATGAAGAGCCTGAACAGCAGCCAAGGAAGACAGATAAACCGCAGGTTTCGCCACAGGGTATTGGGGATAAGCTGCCCAGGGCGGCTAAATCGGCGAGGAAAGTAAGATTCAATCTCCCGGATGAACAGCCTGAGCGCCAAGCCACCGCTACCAAAAACTCAGCAACACAGACGGATCGGCTCCAAGCAGCTGAGGAAGAAGCAGAGGAGAAATTAAGGGAGCTCATTGAAGAAATCTTACAGTGCATGGGCAGCACAGGGTGGCAAACTGCGTGGGACAGCTTGGAACTAGAGGCTCTGGCCCTAAGCTGGCTGTTCCTCGTCGATAAATTGCAACAGGCCATGCGCACCAAAATGCTGAGGATGGATGCCACAAAGGAAGCCTTGCTTGCTTCTATGCAGCCCCATGAAAGGAAGGCTCCTGAAGGCGAAATGAGTCGAGAGCGCAGACGCAAAGGGAAACAAGTGGCTGGGGAGGATGAGACTGAAGTGGTTGGGAAAGACGACGCTGAGGAGAAAGAATACAAGGGTACTGAGGGTACCAACAGCACAGATAGCTTCCCCACTGGAATGAAAGACACATGGGAGGACTTCTGGAAGGACATTACCTTTGATGAATTCCTCCCGGGCAGCAGCAGTAAAAAATCAATACCGGCGAGTGCGGACTACAGCTCCCCAATTCAGGATCCACAGGAGGAAGATGAGGATGACACCGAGTCAAGCTTGGAAGAATGGATCCCGGAGGACAACTCACTTGAGTACAGGGACTGGAGCTCTTTATTGATGAAGCCACCTGGAGAACCGAGCAGATCTGCGGGGCGGCGAGGGGCAAAGAAGCCATGATCAACAGTCTTTACTTTTCACTGTTTATTCAACCTAATCTGGTTATTTTGGTCTTTTCATTCTCTTGGTTTTACTTGCACCTGCGAACATGTGGCAGGCCTCTGGTTTTACCACCTTTTTTGGAGCTCACGTGGTCTAGCGATTTAGAGTGGGCTTATTTTTTTGGAGTGGCCCGTAAGTAGGATGATAGCAAATTGGGTAGTTTCTTTTTGGAAGGGCTATTTAGGCTAGAAACCATAGGTTAGTTTTTTACATCTTTCAGGGCAGTTATGCTGCTCGCAAACCATGTAATTATTTTACCTGCCCTCAATGAAATTTACCTTAACAAAAAAAAAAATCCCTGAACCCGGAACCCCGAACCCCGAACCCCCAACCCAGAACCCCCAACCACAACCCCAAACCCCAAACCCCAAAAAAAAACCCTAAAATCCCTGAACCCTGAACCCTGAACCCCTCTAAAATCCTTTCCCTTCTCTCTACGATTCCCGCCAAAAAACTTCACCGCTGGTTCCCGCCCCTAGCAGCGCTGCCTGGCTGGTGTGCCGAAGTTCGGCACCTCGTCGGCCTCCAAACGCCGAAGGACGGTGGCCCTCTCCTTCTGTAAACCCGTCTCCTACTAGTTCCGTCATGCTCTTCTGCTAGATGAAAATGGAAAGTGAGCTCCCGTGCGACCAGGTTTTCCCGAAGCTGGGAAACAAATCCGGAATGAGCAGCCGCGAAGAGGTTTCAACGGGTCAAGGAGTGGGATATTCACAGACTCTCTCCTTTAATGAAGCATTAAAGGCGTGGGGCAAGACCCCACTAGTCCATCCTCAACAACCCGCATTCAATGAGGACGGAAAACTGAAGGTTCCCTCTACGTGGAAAGAAACTGTAAGAACGAAATGGGACTCCTGTATTATTGGTTTCATGATTGGGAAAAACATTCCCTTTGCCGTGGTAAAACGTATTCGTGTCCAGCTTTGGGGGAAACGGGGATTGCAACAAGTGAGTCCTACAGGTCCCAAGAGGATTTTGCTGAGGTTTGAGAACAATGAGCAGGTTGATGGAGTACTAAATCGGAGTGATTGGCATATTGCGGGGTGTCCGATGCTACTGAGAAGATGGAGTGTGGGTATTCAACTATCTGACAAAGAGCTTAGAACTAAGCCCTTGCTGGGTGCAGCTGACAGGCATTCCGCTTGAATTTTGGCACAAGGAGGGAATTGTATACTTGGCTAGTGTTCTGAGTGTACCTCTGAGAGTGGATGGACGGTCGGAACGTATAGCAAACATTGAAACGGCGAGAGTCCGAGTAAACTTTTCTGCTGCAAAACAAATGCAGAAAGTGATTGAGGTGGAAGGTGAGGAGGGCCCTGGGATCAAGGTGGATGTATTCTATGAAAATGCCCCTCTTGTTTGTAGTACGTGTAAAGTTTTTGGGCACTCAATGACCCAATGCCAAATCCATAGATCGTGCAGCCGGAGCCGAAGCAGAGGGCCGAGGAGTAGGGAGGGATCCTCTAAACATAGGCAAGGTATGGAGTCTAAGGAAGAAAATGCTGATGATCTAATGAAAGCTCTGTCCTGCAATGTCTTGAATCCATCAGTAAATGGTCAAAATGGAGACGTTCGGATCTCTAGCTGGAAATGGAGGCAAAAGGAATTAAATAAGATGGACTTAGGACCAAGGGAAAGGGAGAGTGCGGTCAGTATAAGCAGGGACCCTATACCTATTAACTATGTCGAGGACAGATGGAAGATAGTGCCGTATGTGGGCCTGGCAGGAGAATGCAGCGGGGTAAATTATCAGTTGAGACCAAGCGAAATGGAAGAGAAAGAAGCAAGTAAACAAGAATTGCCTATCATGATTCTACCAGAAACAGGCCGAGGTAGTGAAAATGAGGTGATTGGTGAAAATGAGTTGGAACTGCCAGTGCTGCTTCTGCCAGGAATTACTGTAGAAAGCAATGAGTCCCCTATTCTTGAAGCGGATGAAATGGTGCAGGGGAGTTTAGACCAATCTGCTAGTATGGCCCAGGATAAGGAGAATGATGGAAATGACCACTTACCGTGGGATGAGTATGACAGTGCTGATGATGTACAGGAGTTTACTGGAGTAGATATAGAGGCCGAGAAGGCAATGTCGTTACTTAATCATGAGAGTATAACTTATGTGCTGAGCCAGCGAGAGGAGGAAGTGCCAGAAACAGAAAATAAAATAGAAGAGTTGGCTAGTTGTATGATAAGCGAGGGTGGAAACCTTGCCCTGATGCTAACTGGGGCGCTGAAGAAGAAACTTACAGAGGAAAATAGCCAAAGCCTGGGTCCTTGCATTCAAGCAATTCAAGACTCAATCACATCCTCGATGGCAGAAAACTCCCCACAAACGGCCGTGTCTATCAGAAAGGGAGGAGAACATTGGCAGCACAAAGTTGCCAATAAGAATAAGAAGGGCCGCCATTAAATAATCATGATATGCTTTTGGAATGTAAGGGGTCTAAATGACCCCATACATTGGAAGGAGGTGAGTAACTTTATAAGTAGAAATAAGATAAGTATTATGGGGTTATTGGAAACTAAGATTAGAAGATGTTACCAGACCTGCATGAGTCGGAAGCTGGAAGTGGGTTGGAAAAATGTTATGGCCTATGGTGAAAGAGATACTGGACGTATATGGGTGGTATGGAATCCTCTGCAGTGGCGGGTGGATGTGCTGTCTGTGAATCCTCAGTGGGTTCATTGTGTTATTAAGCACATAAATAGTGATGATGGAATGTATGTGACGTTTGTGTATGGAGAGAATGAACCGAGTGCCAGGAGAGTACTATGGCGATAGAAACGGTGAATGTAAATGGCCTGCCATGGTGTGTGATGGGGGACTTCAACACCACAAGAAAACCCTTTGAAAAAAGAGGGGGCTGCCCTCGGTGGACGGAGCAGGATGAAGCCTTGGATGACAGTCTGAGGAGAGTGGGTTTGGATGACCTCTCTTCTGGTGGACAATTCTATACGTGGTCTAATAGGAGAAACCCACCAATTCATTGTAAGCTGGATAGAGTGGTAGTTAATCAGGAATGGCTGGATAAATTCAGGAATACAAATGCCTTCTTCCACTTGCCAATGACTTCTGACCATTCCTCGAGGGTGGTGCAGTTTGATGATGGGTATGCAAGAAAGAGCCCCTTTAAGTATTTTGAATTCTGGAAGGATATTCCGAGGTACCAGGAGGCTATAAGCCTAGCATGGAATACAAATTTTCACGGCACAAAGATGTATGTCATCTGTATGAAACTGAAAGAGGCAAAACAGAGGCTAAAGTCTTTTAATAAGAACAACGCCTATGGTATCTCTAGGAACGTATCCCTGGCCCGAGAGGAACTTCAACACTCGCAGAGGACAAACCTGGCAAATCTTATATCAGACACCATACAAAAGGAGAAGGAGGTGAACACTAAATGGTCCATGCTTGTTAGATTGGAGGAAAGTTTCTTGAGACAGAAATCTAGAATCCGATGGTTGAAATTGGGGGATAAGAATAATGCTTACTTCTTCAAAAGTATGATGGCAAGAAGGAACACAAACAACATTGTCTCCCTGATAAATGCGGACGGTGAGGTACTAGTTGGGAAGGACCAGATTGTCCAGGAAATTGTAAACCATTTTAATCTCCTATATGGTGCCTCTTCTGTTCCGACCACCAATGACTACCAAGATAGGCTGCAGGGTCAAGCAAGAATAAATGCTACACAAAGTGAATTGCTCCAAAGGCCGATTGAGGAAGATGAGATTGTAAGGGCTTTTTCCTTCCTCAAGAAGGGTAAAGCTCCGGGGCCAGATGGCTTTCCGCCAGAATTCTTTCTTGCATCGTGGGATATGCTATGCAAGGATGTCATTGAAGCAATAAAGGAATTCTTTGTAAATGGCCGCATGTTGAGACAGATGAATGTCTCTGCGATCACTCTGGTACCCAAGACAAAAAATGCGGCAAGAGTTTCTGATTATAGACCGATCTCTTTTTGTAACACAACATACAAGTGTATTTCCAAGGTATTGGCAGACAGGCTGAAATCTATTATTGGAACCTTGGTTGGGCCAGCTCAATCCGCATTTATTCCTGGAAGGAAGATTGTTGACAACATTATGCTAGCACAGGAACTAATCCATGGTTATGGTGCTGAAAGAGGGCCCAAGGGTTGTGTGATGCAAATGGATATTGCAAAGGCATTCGATTCATTGGAATGGCCTTTTATCAGATATTCCCTGAGGGCTTTCGATTTCCCGACTACTTTCATTAATTGGGTTATGGAATGTATATCGACCCCGACATCCTCAGTCTATATTAATGGTGAGCTACATGGTCTTATCAAACACTCTAGAGGGCTTAGACAGGGTGATCCGCTATCCCCTTACTTATTTGTGTTGAGTATGGAAATGCTTTCGGGCCGACTGAGGAAAGCAACTCAAACGCCGAGCTTCAAATTGCATTGGAGGTGTGAAAAGACTCAGATTGCACACCTGTTTTTTGTGGATGATATTCTTCTTTTCACTAAACCGGATATTACCTCCATCTCTACCATTATGGATGTTATGAACAATTTTGTATCATGGTCGGGCCTCACTGTCAGTAGGGCGAAGAGCAAGTTCTATCTATCCAAGTCTGCAGAGGAGAGGGGGTCAGAGATCTCAGAGGCAACTGGCCTGTCTAAAGGTGAGCTTACTTTCAGATATCTTGGTGTACCCCCTTCAGCAAACAAGCTGACCTACCTTGATTGTATGCCGTTGATTGATTCGATCGCAAGGAAGATTAAGGGTTGGTCGGAAAGGAGTCTGTCATATGCAGGTAGAGTCCAGTTGATAAGTTCGGTGTTATTTGCTATACAAACATACTGGTCTATGGTTAATCCCTTGCCCTGCAGAGTCTGCTATAAACTAGATTCTTTGATGTCAAACTTCTTGTGGTCAAATGGTAGAGCTAAAGTTAAATGGAGTGAAGTCTTCAAGCCCAAAAATGAGGGGGGTCTTGGCCTGAAAAGATCATTATTTTGGAATAGAATTTCCATGCAAAAGCAAGTATGGAATATCCTTCAGGGAGAGGAGAGCAACATATGGATCTCCTGGGTAAAGCAAAACAAGCTAAAGGGCCAATCTATTTGGACAGTGAAGAAATCCTCCAACTGCTCGTGGATGTGGAAGAATATACTTGCATCGAGGCACCTGATAAGATCCTTGATAGCGTGGAAGATGGGAGATGGCAGTCGTATCTCCTTTTGGGAGGACAACTGGACAGGGGGGGAGCTATTAGAAGTATGGTATCTGTGGATGAAGTTGCAGCTTCATGTATTAGTCTATCAGCTTCTGTCAAGGATGTACTGAATTCTGATGACTGGAAGTAACTTTTGGAAGGAAATCAGGTGGGTGGTGCTGCGTGTATATTTAATATATTTGGGAGCAGTCTTTCTGGCCTTCCTCATCTAGGGTTTAGGGTTTAGGGTTTAGGGTTTAGGGTTTAAGGGTTTTAGGGTTCAGGGTTCAGGGTTCAGGGGTCAGGGGTCAGGGTTTAGGGTTTAGGGTTTTTTTTTGATAAGTAATTCTCTATAACCCAATAAAAAATTTGTACAAAGATCACGGGGGCATACCCCCGGAAATCAACACCACAACACCATATCTACGTATACCAAATACATAACCAAATAAAGTATCACACTACAACCGAGGTAGCGAGGAAAGAATAAGTGAGGCAAGTGTCCTAGGAGGAAGCAGACGCTCGCCAGCCCTGCGCTTGTTCCGCTCTATCCATAGGTAATAAACGCATCCTCCCAGCATCCGAACAAAAGATAGACGCCTTCGAAGTGTGACCCCAGCCGGCGAGAACAACAACTCAGTTATAGCAGACCACCTTCGCGGAAAGTTGGGCGCAACATCCCGACCAACAGTATACAACCAAACCTCCGCTGAATAGCTGCATGTAAAGAAAAGGTGGTCTAACCTCTCTCGCCTCGAACCACAAAGTGCACATGTAGATGAAGATGAAACCCCTAGGCTGAATAGCATGTCGGAAGTGTATAGCCTCCCCTGAACTGCCAACCAGAGGATGAACGAGAACCGCGGCAACATACCCTTAGCCCAGATAAAACTAGCCCAAGGAACAACCTGGTGATCCTTACGGATATGTCTCCATGCAGAGGCGATAGTAAAATCTCCATCAGGACATAAAGACCAGATAACCCGATCAGAAGTACCTGATAATGGACAACAACCGGCAGGTAGCAGCTCGCGCAATCTGTCAAAGCACGCTCGCCTGTGCCGATGAATACGCACATCACCTCCCTCAATGTAGCTCCGCCAATTCGAATCAGCAAAGAAATCCGCCACTGAGATCCTAGAAGGGATCCTGGAGCGCTCGATATCCTCACGCCCAAAGACATCCACCAAAGGACCCAATGGGGACCACGTGTCAAACCAGAAGGAAATCCTGCTGCCATCCCCCATGTGCCAGGAAATGAGTCGTCGAACAAGGTGCCTCAGTGTCAGTAGTCGTCTCCAGATCCAGGAGCACCTATCCGGCTGCCGAGCCTGCCAAAATGATTCTCCCCTCAAGAGATACGTCCTAGCCCAGCGAGCCCATACTGAGTCCTCTGGATCCGATAAGAGGTGCCAAATGTGCTTCAGCATCGCCGCTCGGTTCCACTCTGTGACCCGCTTAAGGCCAAGCCCTCCCTGCTCCTTTGGCCTGCACACTGTTTGCCAAGCTACCTTTGCCTTGTGGTGGTCCATCGATGGACCCGACCACAAAAATCGAGACATGAGCTGCTCCAGCCGCTTGCAAACCGACATCGGTAATGGAAATATAGACGACCAGTACGTCTGAGTCGCGAATAGTACCGAGCTCACTAGCTGTAGCCTCCCAGCATACGATAAGTGTCTACTCGTCCAGTGGCTAATCCTGCTAGCAATAGCATCCACTAACGGCGAACAATCCTCCGAGGTTAGCCTCCTCGTAATAAGGGGCACTCCAAGATACCTAACCGGTAACTCCCCCCGTGTAAAACCAGAATCAGCCAGAATCTGCGCCTGCACATCCCCCGAGACTCCACCAAAGAAGATCTCACTCTTTTGTGCGCTTATCCTCAATCCAGATTGATCCCCGAATCTAGATAATGCCTCCAATACACAACGCACCGACGAAGGTCTCCCACAAGAGAAAATAAGAAGATCATCCGCAAAACATAAGTGAGACAATCGTACCTTCCGACAACGAGAATGAAATCCAAAATCAGATGTCTCCGCAATCTTCCTCAACATGCCAGATAATACTTCCATGACCATCACAAAGAGATACGGCGACAAAGGGCATCCCTGACGAAGGCCCCTGGAACTACTGAAGAAGCCCTGTAGCTCCCCGTTAATGCTGATAGAGAATCTGGCCGTAGTTACAAACTCCATGATGAGCCAGATGAACGAACTCGGAAAACCGAAACACTCCAGTACCGCCCGTAAGAAATCCCACTCAACCGAGTCGTATGCCTTACGGATATCAATCTTCAATGCACACCGCGGGGGACTCCTCTCCGTATGATAGCCCCTAATGTTCTCGTGTGCTACCATAATGTTATCCACAATGCGTCGTCCAGGTATAAACGCCGACTGCTCAGAACCTATGATACCAGGAAGCACCTCCCTAACTCGCGTCGCCAGTATACGAGTAATACACTTGTACACCGTGTTACAACACGAGATAGGCCTGAAATCCGTCAATGCCGTCGGATTCGCTTTCTTCGGAATGAGCGAAATAATAGTGGTATTCGCCTCACGAAGAAGACGACCCCGAGTAAAGAAATCCTGCACTGCCTCAGTAACCAGCGCTCCCACAACCTCCCAGGATCCCCTGAAGAACTCTGCGGTATATCCATCCGGTCCAGGTGCCTTGTGACGACCAAGCTGAAACATCGCCTTGCGCACCTCCTCCCCAGAGACAGGGGCCACCAGGGTAACAGACTGTTCTGACGACACAGTCCCAGATAAAACCTCCCGTATCATATCCCTATCAATCGGTGCTGTTCGCGGAACCGCTGTGAATAACATGCTGAGATACCGGATAGTCTCATCCCTCACCTCCGTCGGATCAGACAACACCACACCGTCATCCCTCGTCAACGACAAAATGGCGTTCCTGTTATGGCGACGCTTCATCATGCTGAAAAAATAGACTGTGTTCCGATCCCCGAGCTGTAGCCAGCGGACACGGGCCTTCTGGCGCAACATGCTTTCCTCCAGCCTAGCCAGATAATTAAATCTGGTTGCGGCAACCCGCTCGACAAACGAAACCTCACCATGCGAGCCCTCGGCCAACAACTCAGACCGGACCTCCTCAAGATGTGATCGCGCCTCGCCAACCCGCGTCGATAACCCACCAAGCTCATCCCGATTCAGCCTTTTCAATTTCCCTTTAAGAGCACCAAGCCTCCTGTATAGTAGGAACATAGGCCGCCCATCATACCTCTCTGACCACGCCTGCCGAACCAATCCCTCATAATGTGGGTGCTCCGTCCAGAATTCAAAGAACTTGAACGGTACACGGCACCCCTGTGTTCTCTGCATGAGCCACACCAAGCAGGGAGAATGATCCGAGCAACCAGGAGCCAAAAACCGGGCCCAAGAATCTGAGAAGTCGCTCAACCATCGCATGTTCACCATCACCCTATCCAACTTCCGGAGTATGGCATCATCCCTACGATTCGTCCATGTGAAAAACTCTCCGGTAGACTGAAGATCCTCTAACTCCGCATCCCTGACTGCAACATCGAACTCCTCATCCACTCCATGCCAA
Source organism: Melastoma candidum (assembly GCA_023653495.1). Taxonomy (NCBI): domain Eukaryota; kingdom Viridiplantae; phylum Streptophyta; class Magnoliopsida; order Myrtales; family Melastomataceae; genus Melastoma; species Melastoma candidum. The sequence continues at coordinate 23,822 of CM042889.1, read as the reverse complement.
CTCAAGTCCCCACCCTGCCGCTCATACGGTGTCCGAACAGCATTCATATTGCCAATAACACACCAGGGCTCCCCAACATATCGAGTGGAAGCCTCACACAAGAACCTCCAGAGAGAACGTCGACCGGTGGCATCATTCAGACCATACACAAACGTAATCTGAAAAGATACGCCTGTCGCAATGAAAGTAACCCTGGCATGCACCCACTGAGGGTTAATATCAGCCACGTCCACCTGTACACGAGAGGGATCCCAACAAACCCAAATCCTTCCAGTCACAGATGCCCCATGGGCAACTACATATCTCCAAGAAGATAAGAACGCACTCTGACTCCGCGATTCAATCGAAGCCCGCACCCTAGTCTCAAGAAGAGCAAACAAAGATAACCTATGAATGGAAATGAGTCTGCGAACCTCGCTGACATGTAAGGGGTCATTGAAGCCGCGCACATTCCACGCTCCGAACATAGGCATCATCATAAATCAACAAATCATCTAAAGGCCCCATGGGACCTCCAAGAAGGCACCAGTGGCGGCGCCTCCTGAACCTGCTTAGCCTGCTTTTCCTTTTTCTTCTCTTTCTTCGTCAACTTGGACGAAGGACGAGAGTCAGCATCAGCAGTATCATCTCCATAAGCACGCATGTCCTCATAAAAATCAGAATTCAAGGATTTCTCCTTGTTCAGAGCACAACTACCCAAGGACTCAGAAGACCCAGCTTGTACAACCTGCAGCTTCCCCTTATCAGATGGAAGCTCAGTAACAACAGTGAGTGCCAGAGCATCTAGTCGCTCCTCCTCCGACGGGGTAACATCAGTCAGATCCGTCTGTCCCTCATACAGAACAATAGCACGAGAGGGGTCTCCCAATGCATCCATATCTCCAAGATCGCGAACCAACTCTACCCCAGCAACACCCTCCTCACCAATCGTGATATCAGGCCGTATCTCTCCCTCCTCATCAGCATCCTGTAATGCCTGAAAGGCATTTACTGAGCGTTCAATCACCTCTGGTACCCTGGGAATAGGTGTAGTAAGCTGCGGCCCGGGCACACGGGTCCCCGGAGCACCCGCATCCATGAATCCATCTCGAGACTCCACAGCAGCCCGCCTCTGTACACGGGTCCTCCTAGACCTCCTATCCACTGGCTTGGCAGTACGAGTAGCCGCCTCCGGGTTCTGTGGACAACGCTCAAAACCATGGCCAAATACACAGCAGGACTGACAGCGCGGCGGCCGAAATTCATAAGCAATATGAATCTCCCGACTCAGGCCCTCTACATCAGTAATCCGCAAAGACTGGCGCAGCTCCAACGATGCATCAAACTCAATCTGCACCCTAGCACTGCCCACACTGCCTCGAGAGAAAGACCTAGCATCAATGCGCAGAGGAACTCCCAGACCACTCGCGATATACTGCACTCCGTTCCAATGAAAGAACTCGACAGGAAGGAGCTTCGGCTCAAAAGCCTCCATAGAGGTGCCAGGAGTCCAACGCCGAAGCACCATCGGAATACCAACAATGTGCCAGTCACTTCGCTCCAAAATAGCATCAAAAGATTCGTCAGAATCAAAGCGCATGAGAAACATACCAGGTCCTACTCCGCATACATCCACAAGGCCCTGTTTATTCCAAAGAAGACGAGCTGTCCTGCTGATAACCTCAATAGGCAGACGACGACCAATGATGTATCCGATCAGAGTATTCTTCCATAAGCGCTTACCCTCCTCCGCCACCTCTGACGGCATGATCAGGCTCCCATCTGAACCGAAAGCAACCTCAACTCGCTTCACTTCCGGACGGGAAGATCGAACAGTCTCAGCAAAAGATTTAGTTGGCAAATGATGGTCAAAACCAGCCATATCTGACGCCGGAAGCACCCCAGAAGAAGGCCCCGGAGCATAGGAAGCCTGGGGGGAAGTCGCCGGAAAACTGGCCGGAAAAGTCGCCGGCCGACCGTTGACCGGCCGTTGACTGGCGTTGACCGGCCGTTGACCGGTCACGTTGGACCGGCCCGGACCGGTTTGGATGAACCGGGACGGACCGGTTTGATTGAACCGGTTCAGTTGAACCGGTCGGAGGGCGCCGTTGACCTGGGCGACCGGCCGTTGACCGGCATTGACCGGCGTTGACCGGCATTGACCGGCCGGGCCGGACCCCGGCCCATCTTCAAGGCCCAACTTGGGGCCAACTTCCTGGCCCACTTTCGGCCCACAACCAGGGCCCACTCCCGGCCCATCTAAGGGCCCACCAATTGGGCCCAACTTCGGCCCGTCCTCTGAAGATGACGTCATGGTGACGTCACCTGATGACGTGGCGCGATGACGAGGCGCTTCTGCTGACGTGGCTGATGACGTGCTGCTGACTAGCCGCTGACGTGGCTGCTGACGTGGCGCTCCTAAACCCTAGCCTCCTTCTTCCCCTCCGCCGCCTCCCTTGAGCTCCGACGCGTCTAGCCGCTGCTGTGTTTATCCGTTGAAGACGCACAAGATGTCGTTGGAAAGCTCTCGAGAAGACGATTCCAACAACACCTAACCCACACCGAACGGAGATAGGACGCCCCCGTGGCGGCCGGTCAAAGGGCCGGACGACCGGAAACCCCCTTCCGGAAAACCAAAACTTCAAGCGACGATATCTCCGCTCTCTTTGATCCGACAGAAACGCACAATATGTCGTTGGAAAGCTCTCGAGAAGTCGAATCCAAAGACACCTGACCTACTCCGAACAGAGACCGGACACCCCCGTGGCGGCCGGTCAAAGTTCCGCTCCCCAAATCTCTAGAGAGAGATGCTCCCCCTTAGAGAGAGAAACTGGAAAAACAAAATGGGTTTTTTGGGTTTTGGGTTTAGGGTTTAGGGTTTAGGGTTTTTAGGGTTTAGGGTTTAGGGTTTAGGGTTTTTTTTTTTTTTTGGTAAGTAAATAATTTCATAAACAATAGAGGATAGAAGACACAGCCTAACAGGCTGGTCAGTACAGGGTCCTAGGGTCTAATACGTCCAAACACAATCTACATGATCCATCAGACTAGGACAAGTCTAAATATTCGCAATACCAGAATAGTCCAAACATCAAAATAGATCTATCCATCAACCAGAGACAGACTTCCAGATCAAATCTGCTTCCATCACGCATCACTCCAGCTGGGGTTCTGGTCAGGGGAAGTGGGGGGGTAGTCATCACGCTCATCCAGCCAAAGTTCTCCTTCAGTGCTTGCCGACGATGGAGAGGTCGCAATGACTGGGTCCTGTTGCCAAGCTGGGTCTGGAACATCCAGAAGTGCCAATGTGTACAACTCCTCATGCAGGTCGCCAATGTAGTCAGGGACTCCCTCGAGCTCCCTCAGTGATTGTCTTAATTCGCCGCACGCCTTGAGCCTTCTCATGGGTGATTGCATCTGATCAATTTGGTCCAGGCGAGCCATGACTCTTCGGATCACCACAGGAGTGAGAGCCGGAGGGCGCGGCCTGCTGGAGTTGTTCATAATAGCACTAGTGATAAGTTCCATCGCATCCTGGAAGGTAAGAGGGCCAGAGTTCAGTCCTCCCTGTCCAGGGTCCACCTCATGGTTGACATTTTCAGTCTGATCTTGGTCCGCCTGCAACACAAATCTTAAGTCAGTGTTAACATAAGACATTCTCATCTTCTCAGTCGCCAGCTCATCCATCTTAGCTAGCTTTCGCTTCCATCCTTCACTATGGTATTGAAGCTCCTGGATCTTCAGATTTGCAGCAACCTTCCAAATCTTAACACATTTCCTCAGTTCTGCTTTTTCCGGGCAACTCAACCCTTTGGTGCATGAGTGGATTCGCAGGAGGAGGATATCGATTCTCTCACTGAGCCGACTTAGTTTTGCCTCCCTCGAAACCTGGGTTTTGAACCTCTCCAAAGCAACAGCATTGTGTCGGTCCCACTCAACCGGATTCCACCACGCCTGCCCCCCACTGATGAATTCTCCACAGTTCCCATTGTGTCTCGCAAAAAGAGTAAGGTCAGTAAGGACCCCATTAATATTCTCGCAGTATCCTTCCATCCTACCAACAATAAGTCTTAGTGCACGGCAGAGGAGTAACTTCGCAATTTGGTTCTCCTCCTCGCTCAGCTCATCCAGGAACTTTTGAGCAAGATCAGCATAGCTCAATTGCATCTGCTTATGTTTCTGCTGCATACTTTTTTCCAGATTCAACCGGGCCTCTTCCTTGTCCTATTTCTCCTTTCCCAATCGCTGCAGTATGGCCGGCTCAATAGGCTCACCCCCACTACAGTACCATGCTCCAGGAGACCACTCAATTTTTTCCTCATCCATCTGCTCAAAGTCACCGCTCCTTGGGTAGGATCTCAGCACCTCCTCATCCTGGTCTACCTCAGCTATCTTCTCCATCCCACCCCGATCCTCATACTGATAACTCTCCTTAGGTATATCAGTTTGGACTCCTAAATCCCTCATCTGCACAAACTTCCTGTTCATCTTCCTTCTTCCCAATCTCATCCTCTTTTTCCCCTTTCTCCATTCATTCTCTGCCCAATCTCTAACGTGTTTCCCTAAAGTAGCAGTCGGTCTAGCCAACGCCATCGACACAGGAGCCTCATCATCAACGACGTTTACGTCCTCATCCTGGGTACCCGGCTTCGGGTAGCAGATCCAGTTACCGACCCGTCTAATCCAAACTGACGCATACGACTGCGTCCACTCCAATTTGACTCTTTCCCCAATCCTATCCACTACTCCTATCAGTAAGCCAGCCTCCTTATGTGCTATATACGTACCATCCCTATACAGAGAGCAGATAGGATCTTTTACCTCACTTTCCGGTTGGCCAGGGCGTTTTCCCCCACTTCCCTCAGTCGGTTCCTCATCCGTGGCATCCTCATCACGAATTGGCTGCTTCCCTTTTCCCTTCGCTCGCATTCGGTCAAACTCCTCTGGGCCAATCTCCTCCACCGATGGTTCTGAATCGTCTGAGGGCTCCGACCAATCGTCAGTCTCCCCTGGTGTGCTCTCCATCCACCGCTTCAGGAGTTCTTCATAGGTCCTCAATCGTTCCGGGTCGATCTCCTCCTCCACGTCTTGCGGGTTAGGGTTTATCCACACTGGCACCTCCTCAACAACACGGGGGTTTTGCTCAGCGCCCTGCTCCCAAGCATCATCAGTGTTGGGAATGGTAGACGACGCGCCCACATTGTCCTCATTCCGTTTACCCATCTTCTTCCTCGTCGCGGTCCCCCTTTTCTTCTCGCCCTTACCTTTGCCTCCCCGTTTCCCCATTTCAATCTCCCTTTCCCGCATTCCAAACTGCTTCTTCCAAACTCTATATAGCTTTCTACGGCTTCAGCCCTATTGTCTATGGGCCAGCCCATACTCCAATTAACAGTTAGCGGAGTACTGCAGCCCTAACCCTCAATGTTACAGACCACGGGCTGATCGCTATTTCCCCATTCCTTCTCCGACACCTCTCAATCCAAATATAGTAAATTGCCGCCATATACGCCCTGACAATCACTCTCCCTTTCTGGGTCTTCCAAATTTGAGTCATTGTTCCTTCCAAATCTTCCCACGTTGTACCATAGAAACTAAATTCATACTCCTTGGTCAGAACCCGCCAGACACGCCTAGCATACGGGCATTGGAATAGGACATGGTTCACTGTCTCATCATCTTCATTACACATCAAGCAGATAACAGGGCCAGCACTGATAACTCCAATGTTATGCCAGAAGGAGGCAGTCCGCAGCTTACCTTTCACCAGAAGCCATAATATAAATGAAATTCTTGGGGGAATCGCTTTCTGCCATACCCACACTGCCCAGTTTACTTTTAATCCCTGCCCTCTCCTTTGGTTTTGTTTGTCCCAAGCCTTTGCGATTGAAAACTCATCCTGATACCACCGAGGTCTATCCCTGCTGCCAGCCCTCAAATTTGTTCTACATCCCAAGTTATATACTAAACTGAAAACATCCTTTGCCAGAGCTTGTGCATTACCTCTACAAAAATCGTCCCAGTCCCGGCCAGCAAGGACATCCGCCACTGTAGCAGCAGGTTCTATACGGGAATTTGCCATAGCCTCAATTGTTACCAGCGCCCTAAGATCTCCCAAACCTGTCCAGTTGTCCTCCCAGAATGATATACGGCTGCCATCTCCCATTCTCCAAGAGATCAGTGATTTCATAACGTGGGCGGTGCTCAATAAGTTCTTCCACATCCATGAACTTTTATATGGCTTCCTAGCATACCAAATGGTGGTGCCCTTCAAGTAATGTGCCTTAATCCAAGAAGACCAGATATTACAGTCCTCATCATCTAGCAGGTGCCAGACATGCCTTTGGAGTGCAATCTGATTCCATTGTAGTGGCCGCTTCAGATTTAGTCCTCCCTCATCATATGGTCGGCATACATCATTCCATTTCACCCGAGCTGTTCCACCACCCCATAAAAAAACAGCCATAATACTCTCCATCTTATAACAGATCTTCCTAGGGATCGGGATAGTAGTCGCCCAATAAGTCTGAATGGAGAAGATTATAGCCCTGATAAGCTGAACCCTTCCCGCATAAGTCAACACTTTGGAAGTCCATGTCTTAATACGCTTGACAATCTTGTCAATCAGAATAGAACAGTCCAGACATGACAACTTATTTGCTGACAGTGGTATCCCAAGATATCGAAATGGGAGACTACCTCTAGAGAGACCCGTGCATGACTTTATAGATTCCTCCTGCTGTTCCGCCGCTTTTGACAAGTAAAACTTACTTTTGTTAATGTTCATCTTTAGTCCTGACCATTTGGTAAACTCCTTCAGCTCAGCCATAATGATTTCCAGCGCTGCAGTGTTTGGATTTGAGAAGATAAGTATATCATCCGCAAAAAGGAGATGTGTTATCCTTTCCTTCCTACATCCCCAGTGGTATCTAAACTCTTCCTTGAGGGTCGCTTTATGCAGCATAGAGGATAACACCTCCATCGCCATCACAAACAGATAAGGCGATAAAGGGTCCCCCTGCCGCAATCCTCGCTCATGCTTAATAAACCCATGAAGCTCCCCATTGATACAGACAGAAGAAGTAGGCGTCGTAACACATTCCATAATCCATCCAACAAGTCGGTCAGGGAACCCAAAACTACAAAGTGTCCACTTGAGGAAACTCCAGTCAAGAGTATCATACGCCTTTTCAATATCAATTTGCAAAACACATCCTTTGGCACTCTTCTTATTTCCATAACCACTGAGCAATTCCTGAGCCAGTAAGATATTATCAACAATTCTCCTGCCGGGAATGAAAGCCGATTGTGTCGGACCCACCAATGATGCTATAACTCCCCTGAGACGGTTGGCTAGAACCTTTGAAATGCACTTATAGATCGTATTGCAACACGAGATTGGTCTGTACTCCGCAATGGAACAGACACCTATTCTCTTAGGCACTAGAGTGATCGCAGAGGCGTTTAGTTGTCGAAGTAAGCGACCATTCATAAAAAATTCCTTAATAGCCCCCGTGACGTCAGCTCCCACAATATCCCAGGAATCAATAAAGAATTCTGGGTTATATCCATCAGGTCCAGGGGCTCTACCCCTCTTCAGCTCAAACAAAGTATTCTTTATCTCCTCGTCATTCACTTCCCTGCTAAGGCTGGCCCTCTGGTGGCTATCAAGACATTTTCGGAATTCAATATCAGGTTGACCATTCATGTGCTGGCGATAAACAGCCCAATTCCTATTATAGAGAGACTGGAAATGCTCAGTAACAATCCGTATGATCTGATCTTTATCCTTGATTTCAGTTCCATTTTCAGTCTTCAGCGATAATATATTATTGAGATTCCTTCTAGCAGAAATGCTTCTAAAGAAAAATGCATTGTTGTTGTCCCCCAGTTTCAACCATTTAATTCTTGACTTTTGCCTGAGCATGTTCTCCTCCAACCTAGCAGCCATGGACCATCTGGTATATATCTCCTTTTCATTTCGTATTGAGTTCTGAGTAGGGCTTGCCGAATTACGTTTCTGCCATTCAGTTAGCTTAATTCTCAAATCTGCCACCTCCTTCGACATTCCATGAGCTCTTCCTCTATTTTATTCCTTTAGTTCCTTCTTGAGTTCCTTCAGCTTCCTCCATAATACATACATCCTGGTACCCCTAAACACATTATCCCACCCTTTCATAACTACTCTTTTATAGCCCGGGAGTTCCATCCAGAAATTATAGAATTTGAACGGCGGCCGTCTTATCTCTCTCTCTTTGACTGTAATCAATCCAGGGGAGTGGTCCGAAGTCATTGGCAAACAGAAGGATGCAGAGGAACCGCCAAAACATTCCAGCCACTCACCATTTACTACAATCCTGTCCAGCTTACACTGTACAGGTGCCTCCCGCTTATTCGACCAGGTGTACAATTGTCCAGTAAAGGCCAGATCATCCAGTCCAGCCTGGCATAACGTTTCATTAAGAACCTCTAGTCCCGAGGACCATACTTCTCTTCCACCTCTTTTCTCATGCGGCCATCTGATGGCATTGAAATCTCCCATCACAGTCCACGGTTTGTTGCCCAGCTGTACTCCTTTAAGAAAATTCCAAAGGTTTACTCTCCCCCCAGGTTCATTTTCTCCATAGACAAACGTAATATAAGCTTCAAAACTTTCCCTCCTGTGTTTAGCAAGGCAGTGCACCCACTGTTCATTCACTGCAAGAACATCAATTTGGACAGAAGTATTATCCCAAATCACAACAATCCTTGTTGTTTCTTTTTGACTATAGGCCATTATTGCCTTCCAACCAGGTTTCAGCTTCCTCCTAAAGGAATCATCATAACATTTCCTCATCTTAGTCTCCAATAGGGCCATAACCTCCACATTATTATTTCCAATAAACCGACACACTTCCTTCCAGTGCATAGGGTCATTTAGACCCCGTACGTTCCAAAAACCAATCATCTTTTCGATCTCCGATGACCTTTCCGGCCACCTTTCACCGGGGTCCAACCATTCCCTTCATGACATCCTTTCGGTTTCGTGATTGAATTCACCGACTGGGGGGACGATTCAGCCATAGACGAAGTACACGGTGCCTGCAGCGCTTGGATACATGGACCAAGTATTTCTTCATTCTCACTATTCATCTTTAGCTTTAGAGCCTCTGTAAGGATAATTGCTAGGTCACCCTCCCCCATCCTTGCCCTCTCTGTTAGTACATCCAAGTAGTCCTTCTCATTGTTGCTCATGTTTACCTCTAGCTGTTCTTCATTCGTAGGAGAACATAGCGAGTCCTCAGCACGCATCAGCAAGAGTGGCCTGACATCCACCTGCTGTTCATCCGATCGTATACTAGCATTTTCACTTAATCCTTCCAACTCGCCTGCCAACTTAGAGGGCTCATTTATACTCTCCTCCCCAGAGGCATCCGCCAAAGCCTCCTCCTCTAGCGCTTCAAAGTAATTGGTTTCACTCGGTTGATAAGGTACAAGAGACCATGCGTTATGGCAGTTGAACTCCTCCCCAATTAATTCCTTAGATATAGTGATAGGCATATCTTGGAGAATGTTCTCACTCCCATTGAACCGTAATGGCACAGGTCCAGTCTCCAACCTATTAACACCATCTAATCCACTCGAGCTTTCCCCTTTTTCCTGCACTCCCATCTGTCTCCATTCCAGTGCACAATTTTCCAGTTGAACTGACTTTGACCTGTCCCCACCGTGCTCTCTCTCCACAGAGACTGTATTACTTCTCTTCCTTCGATTGGCTCTGCTACGGCTTCTTCCTTTTCTATTCCCATTGTTTTCTAGGCACTGTCCCGTAGAGTGTCCAAATACTTTGCAGTGCTGACACTGCAAGGGAATGTTCTCATAGTAAACCTCCACTTGAATTCCTTCTCCTTCCTCACCTTCAATGTCAATGGTTTTCCTCAATTCATTAACAGCAGCGCAATTAATCTGGACTCTTGCCGTCCCCATATTTGCCGGCCGTTCAGATCGCCCATCCAACTTGATTGGAACACCCAATACACTAGCCAAATACAAGATTCCTTCCCGATGCCATAATTCCAGTGGGATCCCAGTTAATTGTACCCAACACGGGACATTTCTCAGTTCCTTATCCGAGAGCTGCAGTCCGACACTCCATTTTCTCAGCAGAACAGGACAGCCAGCTATATGCCAATCACTCCTACTCAGAATGGCTTCCATTTGCTGCTCCTTTTCAAACCTCAGTAAGATTCTCTTATGTCCTACCACACTCACCTGACTTAGACCACGCTTACCCCATATCTGAGTACAGACCCTTCTAATAATCGAAGGATCCACATGCTTTCCAATCATGAATCCTACGATACATGAACCCCACTTTGATTTTGCTCCCTCCTTCCATTCCACAGGGACTTTCAGCTTCCCCTTCTCATTAAATGCCACCGTATGCTGCTTACTCCCATCATTTCCCCACGCATTCAAAGCAGACTTAAAGGAAAGTCCTTCCTTCCTCACACTATTTCCCCCCACAGGATCCTGACGTCTCGCATTTAAACTAGAACCCACCTGGGCCTTCACCGCACTTCCCCCAAGGGGCGGGAACGCACTATCAAACTCAAAAGCTGCATCCATACCAAGTCACTCCATTAACCCCAGCACAGTAGTAAACTACCTTGAGCTAGTCGACAGTCTTTTCAGCAGAGTAGAATGGGATCCGCCAAGAGGCAAGCAAGAAGGAAGGTGGAGGAGGAGATGTTGTGGGGAAGGTTGGGTGTTGCGCGGTGGCGCAGCTGGCGAGGTGCCAGCCAGCGGCCGCAGGGCGGGAGAACGATTTTAGAACAGTGGCGGGAATCTTAGAGAGAAGGAGGAGAATTTTAGAGAGAGAAAAAAATCTATCGCAAATGAGCCCCTGGGTTTAGGGTTTAGGGTTTAGGGTTTAGGGTTTAGGGTTTTAGGGTTTAGGGTTTAGGGTTTAGGGTTTAGGGTTTAGGGTTTTAGGGTTTTAGGGTTTTAGTGTTTAGGGTTTAGGGTTTAGGGTTTAGGGTTTAGGGTTTAGGTTTAGGGTTAGGGTTTAGGGTTTAGGGTTTAGGGTTTAGGGTTTAGGGTTTTAGGGTTTAGGGTTTAGGGTTTAGGGTTTAGGGGTTTAGGGTTTAGGGTTTAGGGTTTAGGGTTTAGGGTTTAGGGTTTAGGGTTTAGGGTTTAGGGTTTAGGGTTTAGGTTTAGGGTTTTTTTTTTTTTGGTAATTAAATAAGTTTCATAATGAAAGATAAAAGACACAGCATTTTGGGCTGGTCGTTACAAGATCCTAATAACTAGACTATCCTAATAAGCAAAATAACGATGATCCAGTTAGTCCAATACATATTGCATGTCCGAAAGGTGCCATACCATTACATTTCAAAAAGAAGGCACAGAGACCAGCATAGACCCAACCCTCACCTGCCTCACGCATCACTCCAACTGGGCTCCTGGTCAGGGGAAGATGGGGGGTAATCATCACGCTCATCCAGCCACAGTTCACCCTCGGTGCTCGACCCTGAGGTTGGGGATGCCGGGACGACTGGGTCCGGTTGCCAGCTTGCATCTGGAGCATCCAGAAGTGCCAGTGTGTACAACTCCTCATGCAAGTTCCCAATGTAATTAGGAACTCCTTGAAGTTGTCCTAGTAGTTGCCTGAGCTCTCTGCATTCCTTAAGCCTCTGCATGGGAGACTGCTCTACATCAATTTGGTTTCAGCCGAGCCATAAGCCTGCGGATAACGCAACGTCAGTGCCGGGGGGCGCGGCCTCCTAGAGTTGTCCACAATGGCACTAGTGATAAGCTCCAGAGCATCCCCAATGTGAGTGGGCCTGCGTCCTGTGTAGTCGTTCCAATGTCCTCCTCCTGGTTTGTGGAATCAGCTTGTCCTTGAGAGCCCTGCAGCACAAATCTCAAGTCAGTGTTTACATAGGATGCCTCATCCTTTCACTCGCCAGTGCTTCATCTTGGCCAGCTTCGCTGCCATCCTTGGATTTGGAAGTGAAGTTCCTGGATCTTCAAATTTGCGGCAACCTTCCACATCTTAAAGCATTTCCCCAGTTCTGCCTTCTCCTGCACACTTAATCCCTTTCTACTGGAGTCAATTCGCAGAAGAAAATGTCAACTCTCTCACTGAGCCTATTAAGCTTTGCTTCCCTCTCAACTTGGGTTTTGAACCTCTCCATAGCCGCAGCATTATGGCGATCCCACTCATTTTTCTCCCACCAGCCCTGCCCCTTCCTTACAAACTCCTCGCAATTCCCATTATACCTTGCAAAGAGGGTCAGGTCCGTTAGAACCTCGTTTATCTCCTGTATGGGTCCTTCCATCCTTCCCACAATAAGCCTCAACGCACGACAAGCTAGTAGCTTCGCAATTTGGTTCTCCTCTTTGCTTAAGTCAGTCAAAAGGTTTGGGCCAGATCATCGTAAGTTCATCTGTCTCCGCATATTCTTCTGCTGCCTGTTCTGTTCCAGGCTAATTCGGGCCGCTTCTTCTCCTGCTTGTCCCTGCCCAGTCTCTGCAATAAAGCTAGATCAATAGGTTCACCCCACCACAGTACCAGGCTCCCAAAGACCATTCAATGGCCTCCTCATCCAGTTGTTGCTCGTTTCCACTCCCCCTTACAGATCCCAGACTCCCCTCCACAAGGACATCCACATAATTCATCTCCCTTCCATCTTTTTCCTTCGTTTGGACCACCGCTCCCAGCCCTTCAGTCTGGACTCCCACATCCCTCATCTGCTTAAACCTCCATCTAGTCCTTCTCCTCTCCAATCTCCTTTTCTTTTTTCCCTCCTCCCATTCCACGTAAGCCCACTCTCTCACTCTTTTACCAATAGAATCACTCGATCGCACCAGGGCCACTGAAGAGGGTACCTCAGTACTCGAGGAACTAGTTCCTTCATCCTGCCAACCCGGTTTCGCATAACAGATCCAATTCCCCACCCGCCTAATCCACACAGACGCATACGATTCCGTCCACTCCAATTTCACTCTTTCACCAATTCTATCAACAACTCCCAACAACAAACCAGCTTCCTTGTGTGCTATATACGTACCATCCCTAAAAAGCGAACAGATAGCATCCGAGTCTGTTACCTTACTATTCGCGTCGGCTGAAGGTTTTGATCCGCCGTCCTCAGTTGTTTCCTCATCAGTGGTATCCTCATCCACTCGAGGTTGTTTTTCCTTTTTGCTTCTCCCTCAACCGGGCGAACTCCTCCGGTCAAACTCATCCTCCGATGGTTCCTTCATAGTCCGAGGGCGCTTCCGACCAATCAGCACTTTCCTTTGGCGGTTCCTCATCCATTGTTTCAGCAGCTCTTCGTAAATCCTTAGATGTTCAGGATCAGGGTTTAGGGTTTAGGGTTTAGGGTTTAGGGTTTAGGGTTTAGGTTTAGGGTTTAGGGTTTAGGGTTTAGGGTTTAGGGTTTAGGGTTTAGGGTTTTAGGGTTTAGGGTTTAGGGTTTAGGGTTTAGGGTTTAGGGTTTTAGGTTTTTTTTTTGATAAGTAATACTCTATAACCCAATAAAAAATCTGTACAAAGATCACAGGGGCATACCCCGGAAATCAACACCACAACACCGTATCTACGTATGCCAAAAAACATACGTAGCCAAATAAAGTATCACACTACGACCGAGGTAGCGAGGAAAGAATAAGAGAGGCAAGTGTCCTTGGAGGAAGCAAACGCTCGCCAGCCCTGCGCTTGTTCCGCTTTATCCATAGATAATAAATGCATCCTCCAGCATCCGAACAAAAGATAGACGCCTTCGAAGTGTGACCCCAGCCGGCGAGAACAACAACTCGTTATAGCAGACCACCTTCGCGGAAAGTTTGGCGCAACATCCCGACCAACATATACAACCAAACCTCCGCTGAATAACTGCATGTAAAGAAAAGGTGGTCTAACCTCTCTCGCCTCGAACCACAAAGTGCACATGTAGATGAAGAAGAAACCCTAGGCTGAATAGCATGTCGGAAGTATATAGCCTCCCCTGAACTGCCAACCAGAGGATGAACGAGAACCGCGGCAACATACCCTTAGCCCAGATAAAACTAGCCAAGGAACAACCTGGTGATCCTTACGGATATGTCTCATGCAGAGGCGATAGTAAACTCTCCATCAGGACGTAAAGACCAGATAACCCGATCATAAGTACCTGATAATGGATAACAACCGGCAGGTAGCAGCTCGCGCAATCTGTCAAAGAACGCTCGCCTATGCCGATGAAGACCGCACATCACCTCCCTCAATGTAGCTCCGCCAATCGAATCAGCAAAGAAATCCGCCACTGAGATCCTAGAAGGGAATCCTGGAGCGCTCGATATCCTCACGCCCAAAGACATCCACCAAAGGACCCAATGGGGACCACGTGTCAAACCAGAATGAAATCCTACTGCCATCCCCCATGCGCCACGAAATAAGTCGCGAACAAGGTGTCTCAGCGTCAGTAGTCGTCTCCAGATCCATGAACACCTATCCGGCTGCCGCACCTGCCAGAAGGACTCGCCCCTCAAAAGATACGTCCTAGCCCAACGAGCCCATACTGAGTCCTCTGGATCCGATAAGAGGTGCCAAATGTGCTTCAGCATCGCCGCTCGGTTCCACTCTGTGACCCGCTTAAGACCAAGCCCTCCCTGCTCCTTCGGCCTGCACACTGTGTGCCACGCTACCTTGGCCTTGTGGTGGTCCATCGATGGACCCGACCACAAAAACCGCGACATGAGCTGCTCCAGCCGCTTACAAACCGACATCGGTAATGGAAATATAGACGACCAGTACGTCTGAGTCGCGAATAGTACCGAGCTCACTAACTGTAGCCTCCCAGCATAGGATAAATGTCTGCTCGTCCAGTGGCAAATTCTGCCGGCAATAGCATCCACTAACGGCGTACAATCCTCCGAGGTTAGCCGCCTCGTAATAAGGGGCACTCCAAGATACCTAACCGGTAGCTCCCCCCGTGCAAAACCAGAATCAGCCAGAATCTGCGTCTGCACCTCCCCCGAAACTCCACCAAAGAAGATCTCACTCTTCCGTGCGCTTATCCTCAATCCAGATCCCCGAATCTCGATAATGTCTCCAATACACAACGCACCGACGAAGGTCTCCCACAAGAAAAATGAGAAGATCATCCGCAAAACAGAGGTGGGACAATCGTACCTTACGACAACGAGAATGAAATCCAAAATCGGATGTCTCCGCAGTCTTCCTCAGCATGCCAGATAGAACCTCCATAACCATCACAAAGAGATACGGCGACAAGGGACAGCCTTGGCGAAGGCCCCTGGAACTACTGAAGAAACCCTGTAGCTCCCCGTTAATGCTGATAGAAAATCTGGCCGTAGTTACGCACTCCATGATGAGCCCGATGAACGAACTCGGAAATCCAAAACACTCCAGTACCACCCGTAAAAAATCCCACTCGACCGAGTCATATGCCTTACGGATATCAATCTTCAATGCACACCGCGGGGGGCTCCTCTCCGTATGATAGCCCCTAATGATCTCGTGTGCAACCATGATGTTATCCACAATGCGTCGTCCAGGTATAAACGCCGACTGCTCAGAACCTATAATACCAGGAAGTACCTCCCTAACTCGCGTCGCCAGTATACGAGTAATACACTTGTACACCGTGTTACAACACGAGATAGGCCTGAAATCCGTCAATGCCGTCGGATTCGCATTCTTCGGAATGAGCGAAATAATAGTGGTATTCGCCTCACGAAGAAGACGACCCCGAGTAAAGAAATCCTGTACTGCCTCAGTAACCAGCGCTCCCACAACCTCCCAGGATCCCCTGAAAAACTCTGCCGTGTATCCATCCGGTCCAGGTGCCTTGTGACGGCCAAGCTGAAACATCGCCTTACGCACCTCCTCCCCAGAAACAGGGGCCACCAGGCCAACAGTCTGCTCTGACGACACAGTCCCAGAAATAACCTCCCTAATCATATACCTATCAATCGGTGCTATTCGGGGAACTGCTGTGAATAACAGCTGAAATACCGGATCGTCTCATCCCTCACCTCCGTCGAATCAGACAACACCACACCATCATCCCTCGTCAACGACAAAATGGCGTTCCTGTTATGGCGACGCTTCATCATGCTGAAAAAATAGGCTGTATTCCGATCCCCGAGCTGTAGCCAGCGGACACGGGCCTTCTGGCGCAACATGCTTTCCTCCAATCTAGCCAAGTAATTAAATCTGGTTGCAGCAGCCCGCTCAACAAACGATACCTCACCATGCGAGCCCTGCGCCAACAACTCAGACTGAACCTCCTCAAGATGTGATCTCGCCTCGCCAACCCGCGTCGATAACCCACCAAGCTCATCCCGATTCAGCCTTTTCAATTTCCCTTTAAGAGCGGCAAGCCTCCTATATAGCACGTACATAGGCCGCCCATCATACCTCTCTGACCACGCCTGCCGAACCAATCCCTCGTAATGTGGGTGCTCCGTCCAGAATTCAAAGAACTTGAACGGAACACGACACCCCTGTGTTCTCTGCATAAGCCACACTATGCACGGAGAATGATCCGAGCAACCAGGAGCCAAAAACCGAGCCACTGAATCTGAGAAGTCTCTCAACCATCGCATGTTCACCATCACCCTATCCAACTTCCGGAGTATGGCATCATCCCTACGATTCGTCCATGTGAAAAACTCTCCGGTAGACCGTAGATCCTCTAACTCCGCATCCCTAACTGCAGCATCGAACTCATCATCCACACCATGCCAACTCAAATCACCACCCTGCCGCTCATACGGTGTCCGAACAGCATTCATATCGCCAATAACACACCAAGGCTCCCCAACATATCGGTGGAAAGCCTCACACAGGAACCGCCAAAGAGAACGTCGACCTGTAGCATCATTCAGACCATACACAAACGTAATCTGAAGAGAGATGCCTGTGTCAATGAATGTAACCTAGCATGCACCCACTGAGGGTTAATATCAGCCACGTCCACCTGTACACGAGATGGATCCCAACAAACCCAAATCCTTCCAGTCACAGATGCACCATGGGCAACTACATATCTCCAAGAAGATAAGAACGCACTCTGACTTCGCGATTCAACCGAAGCCCGCACCTTAGTCTCAAGAAGAGCAAACAAAGATAACCTATGAATGGAAATGATCCTGCGTACCTCGCTGACATGTTTAGGGTTTAGGGTTTAGGGTTTAGGGTTTAGGGTTTAGGGTTTAGGGTTTAGGGTTTAGGGTTAGGTTTAGGGTTTAGGGTTTAGGGTTTAGGGTTTAGGGTTTAGGGTTTTAGGGTTTAGGGTTTAGGGTTAGGGTTTAGGGTTTAGGGTTTAGGGTTAGGGTTTTTTTTTTTTTTTTTTTTTTTGGTAAGTAAAAATTGCATTAAAATAAAGTTAGCCCCTGGCTATACATCACTTATCCAGATCAACAACCCCTATACTAGGGAGCCTAGCATATAATCCCTAACCAACCAAAATAAACTATCCAAAAGAGGGGTTAGCGTTCTAAACTAAGCACTGTGCAATAAGTCCAGCCATTGATCAACAAAGGAAGATCCAGAAACGCAGCATGATTACATAAGGACATAGCTCAGAGATTTAGGAGACGTCTATCAGTCACTTGAGGATCCATGGTCTTCAGAGCTCAGAGGCTCAAAAGTAGTGTAGCCCCGCGCGTCATCACAGCTATCTTGCCCAACTCCAGACCCATCATCCCATCGTCGTCCTCATTCGTGTCCTCAAAAGAGGTGTTTGCTCCACCTTGCAGCGGACCAATGATGAAGAACGGGAGGGAGTCCGCACTATCATCATTGGCACTCCTCGCTTCCTCTTCAGCCAGGCGCAGTAGCTCCTCATGCAGTCCAGCAAAGTACGCAGGGACACCATCCAGCTGCAGGATAAAATCTCTGAAACTCCTACATTTCTGGCTCCTCACTGCTCGGTTCACTCATTCTGGATGCCCCTAAGTTGCTGCATAGCCGATTGAGATGCTCGCTGATCAAGCGCTTGAGGGCGGTTGGAGTAATCTCAATCAATTCATACATAGCCCTGATGGCGTTGTTCCTTCGGCTGTCTGGTCCTGGTGAGTGGGGGCACCTAGCGGCTGTCCATCAAGGCCCGAGGGGACCTTCCATACAAGCACATCCTCGGATCGCGGTGGAGGGATGCCTCCAGCAGGGACTGCAGAGCTGGTACCCATATCAGGCACTTTCACTGCCCACCAATCCAACGCTTCATCCCATTTCTTCATCTCCGCCTGAAGGGATCTTTTTTCGATCTGACTGCAGTTTGCCATTTTCCCAGCATTCCGCGAAGCTCGCTCCTCTTAGAATTAAGGACATCCTCCCCAACTGTATTCTTGCTCGCAGCCTCCATCGTCTCAATCTCCAATTTTAGGCCCAGGACCCGTTCATCCAGTCTGAGGAGGGAGGTATCACGGCGTATTGTTTCTCTATACTCTTCATGGCTGCCTGCTCAGATCTGTCCCCCATATCCGAGACTGGGCGATGCCCTGGTCCGTACAGGAAAATAAACTTCTTATGTGCCTGGTCTCTGACACGGGCAGTCACAAGATCTAAGAGCTCAGCAAACTCATCAGTCAAGATCTCAACATTTTCCAGCATAAACTTCATCGCCTGACAGTGGATCAATTTCATTTCTTCCTCAAGGTCGTCAAACCCATCAACTGTCTTAGTGATCAGATGTAGGAGATCCAAGGTTCCGCCCTTGACATACTCATCCATCCTCTCAGGTTGATCCGTCTGCACGCCAGAGTCGGAGGTGCGTGGACAGTTGAGAGGACCCCTGCTCGGAGCCTTCACGCGTCATGCCACCCTAGGATTATTACCTCACTGTCAACCGGATTGTCCCCCTTCGGCAGGGGACAATCATTCTCGGGGTTCAGCCCCTCCACACCCTCCAATCCACTTCTGCCCGCTTGGATGGCCACTCCCATCATGTTCTGGTCCTCCCCCTCAACCCCGGGATTCCTACATCGCTGAAATAAACCTTCCTCCGCACTGATGTCCAGATTCGGGCTAAGAATTTGCCCATCCGTCTGGGTTCCCTTTCCTGCACCTGTACTTGCCTTCTGACCCAGGCACCCTTTTTCCTCTTATCGAGCTTTCTCTTCTTGCTAGATTCTCCTATAAACCAGCCGGTGAGCTTCCTCTTGAGCGAGATAGGCTTCAGGACAATATCCTTGGATGCAGTTGCTGGACTGACATTTTCATCCTCCTCATCCCGTCATATGATCGGGTTAGGAAAGCAATACCATTCCGGCACACGCCTGACCCATACCGATGCATACGTGTGCCTCCATTCAAGTTTGTGTCGCACCCCTACTTTCTCTACAACTCCAGGTATTAATGCCTCCTCCCTGTGCGCAACATAGTTCCCACTCTTGTATAAACGTACAGAAAGTGTTGGAGTCAGTTACCTCAAAATCAGAGTCCGAGTCCGAGTCCGAAGTGGGAGGTGAGGGGATGATAGTTCCTGGTCCTCTAATGGCTGCTTACCCTTACGATTTCTGATTTCCTCCGAGTCATCACTGTTATTTGCTTCATCATGCCCAGAAGAGCCCCCCTGCGCTTCTTCTGCTTCTCTCTAAACCTTGCGAAATACTCTGGATCAAATTCCCTACAGAAGAATCAGAGTCCTTGTCATGCAGTTGGTCAGCACAATCGGGGTTAGGGTTTCCCGGGTTCTGCCCAGCGAGCTCCTCAGAGCCAGAACCCCGTCGCCCTTCCACACGACCTCCACGCACAACTTCCTCCGTCACACCCACACTGGACGCCCGGCTCCTACCCCCAAACCCCCGTGCATTCCTATTTGCCGCCCTTCCTCCACGAGCCCCACCGCGGACATTCCCTTGGGCACAAGACCCACTTCCCTCAGCCTGCTGTGGTGGTGGCACAGCCGATCTGGCGGCTCCTCTGCGGCGTCTCTCGTTCCACATTGCAACTCCTGGGTACGATCCGAATAAAGTTGCCCTAACTCCTATAACAGAGCAACACTGCCTGTCCTGCTTTAAGAAGAGAAAGAAGCGGGAACGGGCCTTGACGAGGCCCTGGGCCCCACTCGGGGATACTTTGTACCCCACCCAAAACCAGCATTCTCTCCAGATTGCACTCCTCCTGCGCTCCATCGCGGACCAAATTCCTCAAATAGTACAGCGCTGAAAGGAGCCAATAATTCTAATAACAACAGACCACACACTCTCAGAACCCATTCCATGTGTCGCCTTGCATCTCTCAAGCCATACATAATAGATGGTTGTCAAACAGAACTGCACGATTCTCTTACCTCCTTTGACCGTCCAAAGCTGATTCATTAGAGATATCGCATCTTCGCATGTGGTCGGCCATCCCGTGAACTCAATTTCCTTCGCAACCAGCCTCCAAACCTTCCTGGCTTTCGGGCATTGGAAAATTGCATGGTCAAGTGTTTCAATCGAGTTCAGACAACTAACACAGTTGGGTGACACTCGCAGGCCAAGTCTGTGCCAGAAATCAGCCGTACGCAATCTTCCTCTAACTAAGAGCCATATTATAATAACGCTCTCACAGGGAGCCTCTTTTGCCAAACCCATTGCCCATGGCATTTTTTGCCCAGATTTTGAGCAATCTTGCCATGCCTTCGAGATGCTAAAAGAACCCCCCTTCCACAACGGCGCGTCCGAAACACCCCTCTAAGCCGCAGCTGCCCTTGTTGATTCCTCAATATAAACTCAAAAATATTGGCTGCTTGGACCGACAGGTTCCCCATATTATAGTTAGCCCAATCCTCAGATTGGAGGACTTGCTTAAGCGTGGCAAGAGGGCTGATATGAGAAGTAGCAACCATTTCCACAGAGAATCTACTCCTGAGATCTCCACCCCCTAGCCAATTGTCATCCCAAAAAGAGATTCGACTACCATCCCCCATCCGCCAAGAAACTAATGGTCTCATAATGTGCCTGGCTACCAGCAAATTTTTCCACATCCAAGGGCAGTTTGAAGGCCTCCCGACAGTCCATATGGAAAGTCCCTTCAATTTGTAGCGCTTTACCCAGTTTACCCAAAATTTCCCTCATCACCTTCCAGGATATGCCAGATATGCTTTTGCATTGCGACCTGTTCCACAGCAGGGGTCTCTTTAAGCCCAATCCACCGAGGCTCCTCGGTTTACATACACTTCCCAGCTAACCTTTGCCGATCCATTAGCCCAGAGAAATTTAGCCATTAAAGAATCAAGTTTAAAACAGACTCTGGAAGGCATGGGAATTACCAGGGACCAATAAGTTTGCATAGCGAAGAGGACCGAACTTATTAACTGGACCCTACCCGCATATGACAAGCTCTTTTCTGCCCATCCTTTTATCTTCTTTGCAACTGCATCAATTAGGGCATACAATCGAGGTACGACAATTTGTTTGCAGACAACGGCACCCAAGATATCTGAATGGAAGATCACCCTTGCTGAGCCCCGTGGCCTCAATAATTTGTAGCTCGCAGTCTTCAGCAGATCTTGATAAGTAAACCTTACTCTTTGCGCTACTTACATATAAACCAGACCAGCTTGCAAACATGTCTAGGGCGTTCTTGATCAGGGAGACAGAAGCGATATCCGGCTTCATAAAAAGAAGGACATCATCCGCAAAAAAGAGGTGAGTGAGATGTATCTTTTCACATCTCCAATGGAATTTGAATGCTGGGTAAGTAGCAGTATTCCTCAGTAATGCAGATAAAATCTCCATGGCCAGCACAAAAAGGTAAGGGGATAGTGGGTCCCCCTGCCTTAGACCCCTTTTATGATGAATGAAACCATGGAGCTCCCCATTGATGCAAATGGATGAGGTTGGAGTGGTGACACACTCCATCACCAGGTCAATAAATCTACCAGGAAATCCAAAGACCCTTAAGGTGGCACGGATGAATGACCATTCAATAGAATCAAAAGCTTTAGCAATGTCTACCTGAAGCATACAACGTTTGGGACCCCCTCCTGTTACCATAACATGAATAAGCTCCTGCGCTAATAATATATTGTCCGCTATTCTTCTTCCAGGAACAAAGGCAGACTGTGCTGGGCCAACCAAGCTCCCGATAATATTCTTTAGCCTGTTGGCAAGCACCTTAGAGATACATTTGTAGATTGTATTGCAGCACGATATTGGTCTATAGTCCGAGACTTTCGAGGCAGACGCAGTTTTAGGCACAAGAGTAATGGCAGAAGTATTCATTTGCTTAAGCATTTTCCCATGGGTAAAGAATTCCTGGACCGCATCAGTTACATCCCTCTTGACAATTTGCCAAGAAGTCGTAAAGAATTCAGGAGGAAACCCATCCGGTCCCGGTGCTTTGCCCCGTTTGAGAGAGAATAACGTGCTAGTAATTTCCTCCTCATTTACTGGCCTCAAGAGGAGACCCACCTGACAAGTTTGCACCTTGCAATGCACCATATCAGCGGGAATATCCTGACAATCATCCAAGCTCAATCTGGAGGACTCACCATATAGCCGACGATAATGCTCAGTAATTACCATAATAATCTGGTCTTTCTCCACTATTTCAACCCCATCATTCCTAGTAATGGAAACAATGTGATTAATATTCCTCCTGGACATCATGCTCTTAAAGAAGTAGGCATTGTTCCTGTCCCCAAGCCTTAGCCATGAGGTTCTGGATTTTTGTCGTAAGAAGCTCTCTTCCAGTCTCGCCATCATAGACCATTTAGTAAAGGCTGCCTTTTCATTACGCACAGTATCGGAAGTAGGACTCACTAGGTTGACCTCCTGCCAATGCTGAAGTTGCTCACGTAATTGTAAGACCTGCTTGGATATACCATATGCTCTGTTCCGATTGAATAGCTTCAACCTCTCCTTTGTTTCTTTCAATTTCCTACACAAGGCATACATCTTCGTTCCATAGCATTCAACTATCCAAGCAGATTGAACGAGATCCTGGTACCCCGGGATTTCTTTCCAGAACTCAAAGAACTTAAACGGGGGCTTTCGTACGCCATCCTCCCTCAACCGAACAACAATTGGAGAGTGGTCCGAAGTCATAGGGAGGTGAAAAAATGCAGAGGACAACCAAACGCATCCATCCACTCCTGATTAACCACTACCCTGTCTAATTTACAGAGGATCGGTGGATCCCTCTTATTTGTCCACGTGAAGAACTGTCCCCCATAAGAGAGATCCTCCAGACCTACATTCCATAAGGTGTCATCCAACACTTCATCCTGTTCCGTCCACCTTGTACAACCTCCCCTCTTCTCACATTGCCTCCTAATGGCGTTGAAGTCCCCCAGCACACACCAGGGGACACCATTTGTACGAACTGTTTTAAGAAAGTTCCATAGATCAGCCCTAGCAACATAATCATTTTCACCATACACAAAAGTAAGGAGCATCTCCTCCTCACTGCCAACATGTCTAATGCTGCAGTGTACCCACTGAGGGTTAACCATCAGTGTGTCCATCTTCCACATAAAGGAGTCCCATAACTCGAATACGGCCTGTTCCCTACTCCCATAGGCTGTGACCGACTTCCAACCATCACCCATCCTCCTGTCCATGGCATGCTCAAAACATCTCCTGATCTTTGTTTCCATCAACCCCATAACACCAACCTTGTACTTAGCAATAAATTTACTTACCTCCCTCCAATGCATGGGATCATTCAGACCCCTTACATTCCATGCGCCGATCATTCAACTTTTAGCGATGGCCCCTCCGGCCCTTCTTCTTCCTACTAGCACCACCCAGCTGTTGGATTGCACCACCTTTCCAACTGGAGTTAGCAGTTGGGGGCGATGTCTCCGCCATGGATGAAGTTAATGAGTCCTGCAAAGCTTGAGTGCAGGGACCCAGGCTAT